>CM052705.1:31974426-32016445 GCA_028551405.1 Uromys caudimaculatus
ACTGATTTCCAGAGTGGTTGTACCAGCTTGCAATCCCACCAGCAATGGAGGAGTGTTCCTCTTTCTCCACATCCTCGCCAGCATCTGCTGTCCCGTGAATTTTTGATCTTAGCCATTCTGACTGGTGTGATGTGGAATCTCAGACTTGTTTTGATTTGCATTTCCCTGATGACTAGGGAAGTTGAGCATTTCTTTAGGTGTTTCTCAGCCCTGCGAAACCACTCAGTGGAAAAAAGACAGCATTTTCAACAAATGGTGCTGGGTCAACTGGAGGTCTACATGCAGAAGAATGCAAATTGATCCATTCTTATCTCCTTGTACAAAGCTCAAGTCCAGGTGGATCAGGGACCTCCACATAAAAACAGATATACTGAGTCTAAAAGAAGAGAAAGTGGGGAAAACTCTCGAACACCTGGGTAAGGGGGAAAAGTTCCTGAACAGAACACCAGGGGCCTATGCTCTAAGATCAAGAATAGACAAATGGGACCTCATGAAATTGCAAAGCTTCTGTCAGGCAAAGGACACTGTCAATAGGACAAAATGGCAACCAACAGATTGGGAAAAGATCTTAACCAATCCTATGTCCGATAGAGGGCTAATATCCAATATTTACAAAGAACTCAAGAAGTTAGACTCTAAAAAACCAAATAACCTTATCAAAAAATGGGGAACAGAGCTAAGCAGAGAATTCTCAACTATTTTTTCTTTTTAAGCAAGAAAATATAGTCTAAACAATTGCAGTAGCTGCATCTGGCTAACCGAAACCCCAAAACAATATTACATACCGGGCTCTTGTTACATGTTCCTTTATAATATACATGAATAGAATAAAATCTTTAGGATTCTTCCAGTCATATAATGCATAATATTTCTCTATTGTTTATTTTGTCATTACTGTTCCCTAATATATCAGATGATGCTATATCAGAGGTGCCATATAAGCCTGTTCTGAGAACTAAAGGAGTTCTTGTGTTAAATGTGTGAAATGGACTAGGTTTAGGTTTTGGGTTTTTGTTTGTTTGTTTGTTTTTCTGCTTTCTCTTCTTCACTGTCTGGCATTACCAAGCAGGATGTGAGACTCATCAAATGTGTTCATTTTGGATTACCTTTGACCCTGGCATGAGGTCATGTATAAAAAAACCAATATTCTTGCAAAAAAGTGCACATAAAATAATCAGTTAAAGGACTAACAGTGGCTCTTCCCTGCTGTGGACATGATCCTGCATCTATCTTTAGTAGGGCCATATGCTGAGATTGTCGCAGACTCTCAACAGTCCTTTCAAAGTTCCAGATGCTCAAGGAACATTCAGGCGCCAAGTTGCTTTTCTTTCTTGGGTGGTAGTGAAATAAATACATTTTGGTAAAAGAACACTGGGAGGGTGTCAGCAGGATGGCTTTACCATTTGGTCTTTGATGTTCACTCCGAGAGTTCTTTCTTCTTCAGTGAAACCATGCTGCTGTGCTGTAAATTTGCAGGAAGGATTTTGAGTATTCAATATGATCCTTTCTTTTTCTTTTTTTTTTCATGTACTTTGAAAACAATGCAATTTAAAAAATCTAATGATAATGAGAGATAATACCTATGACTTATTGTAATATGTGACACAGAGATATTTTATACTAGCTTCACAGTGACTGTGATAAAATACCGTGACTAAATGCAATGAAGTTGAGGAAGGAGCTTATTACAGTTCCATATCACAGTCCATCATTAAGGGAAGTCATGTCAGGAAATGAAGGCAAGGATCTTAAATCAGGCCTGCTTGCTATGCTACACAGCAATACTCTGAAACAATGAATTAATATCATAGGCTAAGAAGCAGGACAGGAACCATGGAGGATGCTGTATGGTTGCTGGGTAGTATGCTGAGTTATATTTCATTTGCTTTCTTACACAGTTTAGAACCACCTGCCTAGAGAATGGTGCTGTGCACAGGTCCTTCAGGTATCAATTAATAATGAAGACAATCCCCCAATAACATACTCACAGACTAACTGAGATTTTCTTCCTCGATAATTATAGGTTACATCTAATTGAATCAAACCTGACTAGGACACTAGGTATGAAATCTTTTCCAAAATTTGTGAAAAGAGGTCAGAGGTCAAACTAGCTGACCTTTAAGGATCTTCTAATCCATAGACTCCTGATGTCACAGCCATGTTAACTGTATCAGCAGTGACCATAATGGCAACTAAGACTACATAAATACAACCCTACTCCTATTATTTGTCCAATACTTTACAATATGCTGGCCACTGCTTCATGTGTTTCATGTAGGTTAATCTTTTGTCTTCTACCACAAAGACTCATTGCACTATTATCTATTTTTCTCAATGAAGAAACAAATATTGACAAATGGTTAGTGTTTAAGACAAGCAGTCACTAACAGCAGAAATAAAATTTGGATTCAAGAAGCCAAAGTTCAATCTTAACCTCTGTATATCTTTCTCACCATAAGAAGACAAAATCATTTTGTCAAAGTTAATTCTATTCTCCCTCTCCCTTCCTGCTTCTGTTTTCTATTTCCCTATACAAAGCAAGATGCATACCAAATTAACTTTTCAGAAAGAAAGATTTCACTCACAACCTGATGCTTTTCAACTTTGGTTAACAATATCTCAGAATATGCATCCTTGATATGTCCAGCATGTAGGAAAACTCATGAACGCAGCACTTTGTAAGCACTGATTCTCTTGATTACTGAGCTAGCATGAGAGGGATGAATAAGACATGGTGATGATCTGTCAAATTGTCATAATCTTTATGTGTAGTATGTGTGTATATTTCTGTGAGGGTACAAGTACCCATGTTTGTGAATATACAAGAATATACAGAGAACAAAGAAGAATTTCAAGTGTCTTCTTCTATGGTTTCCTATCTTGTGTGTGGTTCTCTGCCCCCCCCCACCCGTATGTGTGTGTATGTGTGTATATGTGTATGTGTATGTGATAGAAAATCTTAATCAATAGGACTGATCAAGAATAGCATCAAACAGTAGGGCACAGTTGGTGCTTTGGCAATTAAAAATGTGCATGACCCTCTAGACTCTACGATCTACTACAAGTTGTTTTAGTGTATATCTGTAATTTGACCACATACACACCTGAAAAGTCTGCTTAGAAAAAAATTATAATATTTAAATTAGATTATCATTTTTTTCATAGGCTCACTCTCACCTTCCAAATCAAAGCTATAGATGGTAAATTTATTAAGAAATTTATAAAAAATAAATCCAGAGCATATATTCAGTAACTTGTATGATTATATTGTAAAGGTAGAAAATGAAGCTATGGAAGTCTTGCTACCAGCCTAGTGAATTCTACAAGTCAAGACATAGTTCTGATATTTTGGAAAAGAAAATATAAAAATGGTGACAAGAGTCACATTTTCAATAAATTGAAGGAAACTGTAAGCCTTATTAGTGGATAAGGTGGACAAAGTTCTCGAGACTCAGGCTTAAATCTCACAGAAAGACAGTGAATGGGGTGTGTTTACATCATCATCGTGGACCTAAATGTCCTCGTTTCAGAATTCTATATGTGTTCGAACATTGGTCTGTTCTAGTATGTAATGTTTTACTTAATTGTCTGCCTTCTAATACAGGGGACTCTAGCACAGGTGTTTCCCTACTTATTTTGATTATATTACACTCAGACTTAGGTGGAAGTGTGAAGGAGAAGTTTGGTTACTCAGAGTTAAGATAAGTATCCCACCGTGGGCAGCTGACAAAGTGATTTTTGAAGTACAAATTAAATCTTTCTTTCTTTCTTTCTTTCTTTCTTTCTTTCTTTCTTTCTTTCTTTCTTTCTTCCTTCCTTCCTTCCTTCCTTCCTTCCTTCCTTCCTTCCTTCCTTCCTTTCTTTCTTTCTTTCTTTATTTCTTTCTTTTTTAAAATTATTTTTGAATATTTACTTTGTATACATTTCAAATGTTTTCCCCTTTGGAAACCCCCTATTCCATTCCCCCTGTCCCTGCCTTTATGAGGGTGCATCCCCACCCACCCACCAACTCCCCTCTTCCCTCCTGGCACCCTACACTGGGGCATCTAATACCCTCAGGCCCAAGGGCCTCTCCTCCCATTGATGACCAACAAGGCTTTCCTCTGCCACATATGTGGCCAGCACCATGGGTACCTCCATGTGTATTCTTTGGTTGGGGGTCTTGCCAGTTGACACTGTTGCTCCCTCCATGGGGCTGCAAACCCCCTCAGATCCTTCAGTCCCTTCTCCAACACGTCCATCCAGGACCCCCGCTCAGCCCAACGGTTGGCTGTGAGCATCTGCCTCTGTATTTGTCAGGCTTTGCCTGAGCCTCTCTGGAGACAGTTTATCATGCTTCCATCAGCAAGCAATTCCCAGCATCCACAAGAATGTCCAGGTTTGGTGGCTATATATGGGATGTATCCCCAGGTGGCACAGTCTCTGGATAACCTTTCCTTCAGTCTTTGCTCCACACTTTGTCCAAATATTTCCCCCTGTGAGTATTTTGTTCACCCTTCTAAGAAACACTGAAGCATCCACATTTTTATCTTCCTTCTTCTTAGGCTTCATATGGTCTGTGAATTGAATCTTGGGTAGTCCAAACTTTTGGGCTAACATCCACTTATCAGTGAGTACATATCGTGTTTGTTCTTTTGTGACTGAGTTACCTCACTCAGGATGATATTATTAAGTTTCATCCATTTGCCTAAGAATTTCATGAAGTCATTGTTTTTAATAGCTGAGTAGTATTCTATTGTGTATATGTAACACATTTTCTGTATCCATTCCTCTATTGAGGGATATCTGGGTTGTTTCCAGCTTCTGGCTATTATAAATATGGCTTCTATGAACATAGTGGAGCACGTATCTTTATTACATGTTGGAGCATCTTCTGGGCCCAGGAGTGGTATAGCTGGGTCCTCAGATAGTACTATGTCCAATTTTCTGAGGATCCACCAAACTGATTTCCACAGAGGTTATACCAGCTTGCAATCCCACCAGCAATGATGGAGTGTTCCTCTTTCTTCACATCCTTGCCAGCATCTGCTGTCACCTGAGTTTTTGATCTTAGCCATTCTGACTGGTGTGAGGTGGAATCTCAGGGTTGTTTTGATTTGCATTTCCCTGATTACTAAGGATGTTGAACATTTCTTTAGGTGCTTCTCAGCTCTGTGAATTTCCTCAGTTGAGAATTCTCTGTTTAGCTCTCTTCCCCATTTTTTAATAGGGTTATTTGGTTCTCTGGAATCTAACTCCTTGAGTTCTTTTTATATATTAGATATTAGCCCTCTTTTGGATGTAGGATTGTTAAAGATCTTTCACAATCTGTTGGTTGCCGGTTTGTCCTATTGACAGTGTCCTTTGCCTTACAGAAGCTTTGCAATTTTATGAAGTCCCATTTGTTGATTCTTAATCTTAGAGCATAAGCCATTGGTGTTCTGTTCAGGAACTATTCCCCTGTGCCCATGTGTTTGAGACTTTTTCCACTTACTCTTCTATTAGATTCAGTGTACCTGGTTTAATGTGGATGTCCTTGATCCACTTAGACTTGAGCTTTGTACAGGGAGATAGGAATGGATCAAATTACATTCTTCTACATGTTGACTGCCAGTTGATCCAGCACCATTTGTTGAAAATGCTATCTTTTTTCCATTGGATGGTTTTAGCTCCTTTGTCAATGATCTAGTTGAGGATTCAAAGTACAAAGCTTGATCCCTTAGGTCCAGCTTCAACACAGCACCACACATTATGAATTACAATCCTGGGCCTCAGAATGGGTTTTAAATTTTGTAAATTAATAAATGTACAAGTGGTGTGTGTGTGTGTATGTGTGTGTGTGTGTGTGTGTGTCTGTGTGTGTGTCTGTGTGTGTGTGTGTGTGTGTGTTTCTCTGTGTGTCTGTTTGTGTGAAAGTGGGATGAAGGTAGGAGAGGAATTAGAAGAATAGTGGATGAGAGACAGGGTATCCTGTCTTCTCTCTTCAGTGAGATGAGATTAGGCAAGGCAGTCATAACTATGCATTATGTATATACATTGTGCAGTAGTCTTAGAACAACTTGGAATTAATGAAAAAGAATGGAATGTCAACATTATTTTAAATAGGCTCTTGATATTTAATAAGTTTCTTAATTACTCTTAGAATAATGTACTATGTGGTATACTAATTGGGTGGTTGGTGCTAATTACATGATTTTGTTTATTTAAAGACTTACAAATAGCCCCATTATTCCTTTATGTGATTAAATCAAGCCAAGATTTTTGGTTCCTTCAATTACTTCCATTTTTCTGTCTCACCCCTTTCATCCCTTTTCTGTTCACTATTTTCCTGACTTGAGAGGAATAAGAATTAGTGTTCTGAGATATTACACCCAAAACTTGATCATAACACAACCAAGTGGGTAATAGAAAAGGCCAAGTGATTTAGAGCTTCCACTCTGAGTGTTAAGCAGCCCAAGTTTGTCCTTTAAATTGTACAGCTTCTCCTTTACTATGTAGTAAAACTTGGCAGGAATGAAGCCAGATGACATAAGACTAGGGTATTCTATGGCAAGAGATGAGAGACATCACAAAAGAAGTGCTTTCTCTGATACAGGCAGAGCAGCAGAAAAACCCTAAGCAGATGTTCAAGGTAATTGCAGTAGGGATATTATGACTGCAGAAAGTCACTGACCAGAAAGTTCTCTAGCTTCATTCTATGTTTCCCAGGAATGATTTCTTTCAATGTTTGCTCCCCCATTCTTAGATGTCAAAGCATTCCAGTTTCTCCCTTTGCCTTTTGTATTATTTCCCTGCGTTTCATTTCACTAATGCCATCATGTAATTTGATGTGGAATCTTAATTATTCTTTATATTTTCAGAACAAGATATAGTCGCATATCCTCCCCAGAACAAAATTCAAATACCCGAAAGGATATGCCACTCTTCTATAGTTTGTTAAGCTGATCTCTTCAGATCTTACGTGTTTTTTGCTATTCAAAGTTCTTACTGCTGTGATGAGGCCCAGCCTGCCCCATGTTACCTGGTGGTATATAGAACAAGCTGCTGGGCCTGCTTATGTTTGAGTTATACCATTTTATAGAGCAATTGTTTTGATCTGTCACTCCATTTTGAGTATGAACATCAAGATAGAACAGATAGACACTTTTTGCTTGTTGATGTATTTTGTTTGTTTTTGTTTTGATATTTACACTCATTATTATTGTTGGTGGTGGTGATGGTTAGGTATTTATTTACTTTACATCCAGATTGTAGCTCCTCCTCCCTCCTCTCTTCTTGTTGCCTCCTCCTCCCCTTCCATCTCCCACATTCCCCAGTCCTCCCCTTCTCCCTTGAAAAAAGGAGGCATGCCACAGATATCAACCATCCTTGGCATATCAAGTTGCAGCAAGACTAGGCATATCTTCTATTGAAACTAGAAAAGGCATCCACTTTAGGGAAAGGTATCCAAGGTAGGCAATTTAATTAGAGACAGACCCTGCTCCCACTTTAGGAGTTTCATGTGAAGACCCAGCTGCACAATTGTTATATAATTGTAGACAGCCTAGATCCATCTCTGGCATGCTCTCCAGTTTAGTCTTTATGAGGATCTATGGGCCCAGGTTAGTAGATTCTTTAGGTCTTCTTGTGGTGTCCTTGACCCCTCTGACTTCTCCAATTCCTCCTCTCTCTCTTCCACAGGATTTTCCTAGCTTCACTTAATCTTTGGCTGTGGGTCTCTGTATCACTTTCTATCAGTTGCTGGGTGAAGTCTCTCAGATGACAATTATCTGCAAGTATAAGATCCTCTCTGCAAGCATAGCAAAATATCATTTATAGTGTCAGGCATGGGCTCCCTCTCATGGTGTACTGGCTGGTTTTGTGTCAACTTGACATAAGCTGGAGTTATCACAGACCAACGAGCCTCCCTTGAGGAAATGCCTCCATGAGATTCAGCTGTAAGGCCTGTTCTCAATTAGTGATCAAGGGGGGAGGGCCCATGGTGGGTGGTGCCATCCCTGGGCTGTTAGTCCTGGGTTCTATAAGAAAGCAAGCAAGTAAGCAGCATTCCTCCATGGCTTCTGCATGCACTCCTGCCTCTAAGGTCCTATCCTGTGTGAGTTCCTGTCCTGACTTTCTTTGGTGATGAACAGCAATGTGGAAGTGTAAGCTGAATAAATCCTTTACTCCCCAACTTGCTTCTTGGTCATGATGTTTTGTGCAGGAAGAGAAACTCTGACTAAGACACATGGCGTGTGTCTCAATCTGGGACAGTCACTGGTTGACCATTTCTTCATATTCTCCATTTTTTACCCCTGCACATCTTGTAGGCAGGGCAAATTTACAGAGTCACAGCATTAAGAATGCTGAGAACCACTGATATACAGGCATTTCATGCCATACTATACTATAGGGCTATATAAGATCCTATGTAAAAAACAAAAACAAAAAAAGGAAAATAAGTATTTAAGTTTATTTGTTTTTAAATGATACTTTAAAACCAGGTCATGACATCTGACTCTGTGTGTGTGTGTGTGTGTGTGTGTGTGTGTGTGTGTGTGTCTGTTTGTGATATATATATAAAATTTTTAAAATAAGGGAAAGTTTTAAAATTCTGGGTTATAACACAAATACTTAAAGGGAAATGAAAATTCCTCATTTGTGAATGTGATGGGCAGAAATTCTCAGCAGTTTCTAATCAGTGTAAATCACAGAAAGAGCAAGCATTCAACCAGGCCAGAAAGAAGGGTCAGAAAATGATTTCTCCCTGCTACAATTGGAAGTCAACCTGTCCTATATAATCAGAAAATACCTCGGATTCTGTGCTTGGGCAGAGCATTTTGATATTAGAATTGTTTTCAATCAAACACATTGACCTATAAATTTCAAAGACATCATTCTCTACTTAAGTGAATGATTCAGTGTGACTACAAAGTCTTGGAACCATTACCTATTCAAAACTGAAGGCACATCTCCCTCCTCAGTCATTCCCTTTGTGTCTACATTGTAGCAATATGCTGTATTGATCCTTTACTCAACATGGCAGGTTAGAGATTTGTCCTATAAGTGGCATAAGTCAGCCTTCTATTGTTTTCTCTAGCTGAGTCATTTTCCCCAAAATGTATGTAGCACAAAACATTTATTTGCCCATTAAATAAATTTTGTTTTCCTCTAGTTTTTTTCTTTTATCCAAGGTGTGTGCATTTATGTGTAATTATTTAATTGAATATATGAATTAATTTTTCTTGGGGACATATGTTGATTTTTTCACTCTGCTTTTGTATGCATTTATTTGATGATTAATTATGTAGAGACTTAAAATAAACTTCTTGGATCCATCTACTTTGAACAAGAATAATTTTACTTTTTAATTTTTATATTGAGTATTCTGTTAATTGAGTCGTACATTTTAATAAACTAATTTTTATTCTATGATCACATATCCACTGATGTAGCAAATATCAGAGTAGGTAAAGTACTTGTTTCAAATGTTGAATTTTCTTTCCTTTTGAGGCTTCTCAATCCTTCCCTTTTCCTTCCCTCCTTTCCTCTCTGTCTCCTTCCCTCCCTTCCTTGCACTCTTCTTTCAATCCCTTTGTTGAGACAATATCTGTTTCTTTCTCTCTCCTCTCTCTCTCTCTCTCTCTCTCTCTCTCTCTCTCTCTCTCTCTCTCTCCACCCCAGGCTGGCATTGAACTCACATGTAGATTTCATCCTTATCTTCAGCATTGGTTATCAATTTCCTCCAAAGCTTAGAAGGTTGTCTTTATAATACAATATAATTATTAATTTATTTCTATGGTTTATGTATCTTGTGTGCCAAAACAATTTTTACTTTCTCTAAGATCATAAATTAACTTTCCTCTTTCTCATCTATAAAGATTAGAGCAAAAAAGCTAAAGAGAAAAAGAGAAAAGAAAAGGTTAGAGCATAAGTTGCAGAGATTAGAATATTCTCTTTTCTAATACAAAGAATTTAATGTAATAATTAACAACCATGAACTGTCAATAGTGTCCCATTAATTCTGACACAATTTCATTAGTCATTCAAAATCGATTCTCATTATTTCATTATTTTTCTTTGATAGATGGTGTGTCTTAGAGAAAGCTATGTCATTTTAAGAAATGTGTGGCATTTCATGCTATTTAACATGCTTACTGTTGCTTCTAATTTTCATCCTTTTAACATTAAACAGCATACTTCATGTATGTACCATGTATTCCTGTATTAAAAGGTGAAATGCACTTATAGAAAATAGTGTACATTTGTTTTTATTTTGGATTTGATAATCATTAATTACAGGCACGTCTAAGCTCCATGACAGCACACCAGACATCTGTAATAATCTATATGCCTATTCCCTTGCCCCCATATCTTTGGGAAAATTTTTACACCATGTCTCTTACTATTACTTTTTCCAAAGTCTACTTTATTCTGTAACTATATGCCCTTCAGCTATCTCATTTCTTGATACTGATTATTCATCTCTAGTTTACTTTTAGACTATCCACAGTGTTATACTGAAATTGCCTTTCATGTTGGCACACTGTTGTGTCTTGCTTTTATGTCCTGCTTGGCAGCATATCTTTTATGGCAGTATAGCTTTTAATTGCTATGTTTAGAATATCTCACAGAATTGGTATTATTTGATTTATAATGACAACCATGCTTTTTACTTTCTGTTTCTTTCATCTTCTCTTTGTTCCTTTTCTTTTTCTTGGAAAAAAAAAACAAAACTTCATCATTTCAAAGATTATACTCTATCTCTATTGTTACGTTGTTTATTGCAACATTTTATTTCATTATATTAGTTTCTGGAAGTTTCTGTAAATTTCCCTTTAGGTTAAGTTTTACTTTCAAACCATATTGTACAAGTTTTTTGCTAATGAACTTTAAAAGCTGCCTCTTATTTTTGAGCTATTGTCTGAGGTTTTAGAGTCCCCCTAAGTTGTAAAATCTACAATGGAGGGTTGCTATTACTGCCTTTTAAATGTCAGTGATCTTACAGGAAAGTTAAAATTAGAAATACATCTTTGTATGTGTTTGTTTTTCAAAGCAATGTAGGCTGACCTCCCAAGTCATGGCAACCCTACTGCCTCAGCCTCTGGAATGCTATGTCTCTTCGTAAAAATATGTCACATAGTGAGCACACATTTATTGTGTATCCAATCTCCCATATAATAGCATTTTCCATTGATTGCAGGTAATTCATTTAAAATTTTGCCCAGGGAATATGATGATTTTCAAACCATCTTCTTAGTTCCCCTTTTACTTTGGAGAGACATCTTGATGTGGTTAGCACTGCAGCCTGGTTATTTAAAACATTTCAGCGCTGTCGTTAGCACTGCAGCCTGGTTATTTAAAACATTTCAGCGCTGTCCGGATGTTTCTATTGATCTCTTGCTTGCCAGCTTTGGATCATTTTTATTATTTCTTTATTGAGAAATAGTGATTTTCAGTTTTGTCCTTATAAGTGGTTTTCAGTAATTAAAATATGATTTGTGGGTGTCTGTTAATTTCTTGGATGTATATAGTCTTAAGTTCTTATTAAGTTCATGATTTTGATTATTAAGTATATTTCTGTCCTCTCTCTCTCTCTCTCTCTGGGCGTGTTTGCAGGGCTCGTAGAAGCTATTCCCACTTTCCCCTACAGTCCTTACAGAGCCTCATTTTCACCAATTTTTAATTGTTCATTGGTCTTTTTGTTTTTTAATTATTCAACGCTGCTAATTCTATTCTTTAATATCTAAAATTTCAGATTCTATACATTTTATGAAGCTTCATTTAGATCATTTCATTACATTCATGCTCTTACTTTAGAGTATTATTTTATGCCAGTCGTCAGGATGATGATTTATTGCTCATGTTAGCAAATCATGTAGCATCCTGTTTTCAGATACGATTTTGAAATACCATGAATACTTTACTTTTTTTGAAAACGCATGTAGCACCCTCTTGTGCTTGGACCACTTTCTTGCTTTCTTCTTCACACTTAAAGAAATAATGTTTTGTTACAAGAAAGTCATTCTGTGTTGTGTTGCTATGTTCATTTATTTAATTTTCTGTGACATGAGATATTGCTGTGTAATTTAGAAATACATTTCACTCACTATATATTCTAGATTTACCTTGAATGGCACAGATTCCCATATCACTCAACTGAGTGCTGGGAGTGCAGGCATTCACAATCTTAGTTATAGTTTCTATTTGCTTGCAATTAATCAAATAACTATGTTGGCTTCAATATAATCATGCTAATTAGAATTTTACTAAATATCATTGCTAAATATAATTTGTAGAAACATTTATTCACCTTTTAATAACATATTTGTTAAATGTGTTCTTGTTTTTTTTTAAATGTTTTATTTTTTATTTTTAATTATGTGGTGCACATGTACGCTTGTATGTGGGTATGTACGCAGAAGTGCAGGGCATGTGGAGTCCAGAAGAGGGCATCAGATCCCCTAGAGCTAGAGTTATGAGTGGCTATAAACCATATGAGTCAGGTACTGGCTAGTTTTGTGTGTCAACTTGACACAAGCTGAAGTTATCACAGAGAAAGGAGTTTCAGTTGAGAAAATGCCTCCATGAGATTCAGCAGTAAGGCATTTTCTCAATTAGTGATCAAGGGGGTAGGGCCCCTTGTGAGTGGTACCATCTGTGGGCTGGTAGTCTTGGATTCTATAAGAAAGCAGGCTGAGCAAGCTAGAAGCAGCAAGCCAGTAAGAAACATTCCTCTATGGCCTCTGTATCAGCTCCTGCTCCTTGAACTGCAGGAGTTCCAGTCCTGACTTCCTTTTGTGATGAACAGCAATTGGAAGTGTAAGTTGAATAAACCCTTTCCTCCCCAACTTGCATCTTGGTCATGATGTTTGTGCAGGAATAGAAACCCTGACTAAGACAAATTGGTACCAGGGTAGTGGGGTATTCTTGTGACAACCTGAGCATGTTTTGGGGAGGACTGTGGAAGGACTTTGGAACTTTGGGTTAGTAGATCGATTCAGTGTTAAGAGCTTTGTGGGATATTGTGTAGGAGCTTGGAAGATAATGTTAAGAACAGTGCAGAAGATGGAGGCCTGGCTTGTGAAATTTCAGAAGAAGATTAAAGACTCTTATCAGGGCCATTGCTAGTTTGATTTAAGATTCTGTAGTTTTGGTTAGCTGGGGCTGAAGAAATCAGCTGTGATTAACAAGATACCAGAACTACTAAAGCAAAACCATTGCATTACTGGGACTATTGATGCTGGTTAGCTGGATCTGAGAAATTGACTGTGATTGGGAAGAGACCAGCAAGCATCATTGGAGTGAAATCTTCTGAGAAGTGTTTTCTGAGAGCACAGAGGCTGCGTTCCAGAGATAGCTAAGGTTGTACCTTGTGCGGTGGTGACTGGACTTGGTAATGTGTAAGAGTCACCCAGGTGGTACTGGTTTTGAAGGCATGAAGGAGTCATGTAGAGCAGCTGAGGCCTGGGCACTGTGAGAAGCTGCAGAAGGCCATTGGTGAAGGTGCAGCCTCAGTTGCAATTGATGGCCCAGGACTGAAGGGGTCATGCAAAGGAGATGAGGCTTGGCACCATGGTAAAGCCTAGTTGCAGCAGAAGACAGCAGTGTTTTGGAGATACCAGTACCATGAGATGACCACCAAGAACAGCAGTAGCAGTGGAGTACAGGCATCTGGAGCCCAGAAGACAAAGTATGTGCTACAAAGGGCAGAGCTGGAGAAGTGACTCAAGCCCTTGGAGGAATCCAGAATACTGTGACTGGATCACAGTCATTGGACAGTTGGAGTTTGGTTTTGCTTTTGATTGTGACTGTCCCCTGATATATTTTCCCTCCTGAAGGAAGAAGGTATTTTAGTGGAGCCCATAGTTAAGAAACTTTGAATTTTTAAAAGACTTTGAATTTTAAGAGATTGGGTGTTTAAAAGGCACTGAAATGTTAGTATGCAAGAATTTGCAAAGACTGTGGAACTTTTAAAGTTTTTTAGATCTTGGGAATGAATAAGGAAGTAAGGGTCGAGGCTTATTGGTGATTTGTTTGTGTGTCAAGTTGACAAGGGGTCAATTGTACTGGCTAGTTTTGTGTGTCAACTTGATACAAGCTGGAGTTATCACAGAGAAAGGAGTTTCAGTTGAGAAAAATCCTCTATGAGATCCAGCGGTAAGGCATTTTCTCAATTAGTGATCAAGGGGGGGAGGGATCCTTGCGGGTGGTACCATCTGTGGGCTGGTAGTCTTGGGCTCTATAAGAGAGCAAGCTGAGTAAGCCAGGAGAAGCAAGCAAGCCAGTAAGTTACATCCCTCCATGGCCTCTGCATCAGCTCCTGCTCCTTGACCTGCCTGAGTTCCAGTCCTGACTTCCTTTTGTGATGAACAGCAATGGGAAGTGTAAGACGAATAAACTCTTTCCTCCCAAACTTGCATCTTGGTCATGATGTTGGTGCAGGAATAGAAACCCTGACTAAAACAAACCTTCAGAGGTGTATTCTGGGAAGTAAAGTGGGGTCTCCTGGAAAAGCCGGAAGTGCCCCTCATCGCCATCCCTTCACCCTGTAGCTGTTGTCTTTTATTCCTATTTAAATTATTTCATGTGATACTAACAACCGCCTGTGAAAGACAGTATTCCTTTCTGGACTTCATAATTCTACCTTAATACTTTTAGGACCTAGAAATTGAAGGCTCTGGGGTTTGTAAAATGCTTATTATAATATTTTAATATCTTGTACAATAATTGTTTCATTATAACATTGGCAGCATCGGTGGGAGCAACAGTAAGAAAAAGTTAACCATTCCTTACTTATTAAGATTGTTATTAGAAATGATTGAGATGCCACTAAATTTTCTCTAGTGTAGAACATGGCATATGGTACCTGTTCATTAAGCATTTTTATAATTATCTTAAAAATTAGATGTTAATTAATAGTTTTTTTTTAAAAAAATTGCAAATACACAGAAGGAATTTTGAACTACCCTGGCAACTAACTTGATTCTTAATGGATTGTAAGACCCTTGTAAAACATATAGTCCAAACAGAAGAATAGACAAATCAGGAATGTATAGCTCAATTATGAATCATGGAGTGAGTGCAGAAAAGAAAGTCTTTTCCAACCCTCGGGTTCTCCATAAGCAAAGCAATGTCGGGTAGATTTGCTTTTTTTCTGTCTTTTCATGTCATAGAGACAATACACTCTGGTATAATGATTCAAACCCATGAAAAGTGCTAAATTCATAGCATCATTATGTGCAGCTTTAGTCCCCGAGCATGGCAGGTGTTTAATTGGACTTTTTTTTTCTCACACAGAATAATGGTTGGTGATCTTCTGAGACCTGCTCCTCTTCATCCACAGGGAATCACAGGTACTGATTCTTTAAAGTTGCCAAGTAGATTCACTTCTGGATAGTACCTTACCCCTCCTCCTGTACCCCAACATATGCAGCAGCTTAGCACCTTTATGTAGAATTCTTCATGAAAAGAACAGTCATCAGTTTTCTATATACCCTGAATCCCCTCATACAGTATTTCAGATTGCTTTTTATGGGGCTGATGTGGAGATTCCAGAAGGATACCAGAAGAGTTGAGAACTCTCTGTGCTTTCAACATTTATGTGCTTTGAGGTCACATCTAGAAATCATGATGATCGTTAGGTAGGTCAGTAGAATGAGAGATGTAGCCAGCCACGGGAGTCTGAGGTCTGGTTTGGATCCAAAGGTGGCCAAACTTTCAAGAGTGACTGCCTGGTAGGGCCTCAGTGGGAGAAGATGTACCTAATCCTGCTGAGACTCAAGGTCCCAGGATAGAGTGGTACTCAAGGGATGTTCCCTATTCTCTGAGCAGAAGGGAAGGGAGAGATGGGGGGAGGGATGATTACAGGTGGAAATTGGGATGAGAGAGGAGGGAGGGGGCTATGAGTGGGATGGAAAATGATTTTAAAAATAAATTATTGAAAAAAAAGGAATAACATTGTATCATTTACCCAGTTCTTAGAAACCCATGGTATTGAATCTAAAGAAGCATTGGCTATTATGTTCAAAGGGAGTGAGGGAGAGAGCAGAGAAAACCCAGTCTTTTTCCCAAGAAATTGACAAATGAGGAAAAAAAATGAAGTTCAGAGAATTCAAAAGTTCCAAGAAAATTGCCTGGCGAGATCAGACTAGAAAATGGTCTGTTTTCCAGCAGTCTTTGCTGAGTAGAGAGATAATTCAACATGGTTTGAAGTTGAGGTCTGTGACAATTTTGGAAATACTCATTTTATCTCTTGCATAAAGATAGGATTTCAAGATAAATGGATTTTCAGAAATAGAATTTTATTTATGAGTTGGTGTTTCAGCTGTCTTCAGAGAAATTATACACAGCTCATCAAGGTATGATTTAGAACAAACTGCATTCACACTGAGAGCCATTTTGAGATTCTAACCACCTAATGTGTCTTAGTTCCATAAAATCAAATAGAGGAGGCATGGGAGAGATTCTAGTAATGCTTATATTTTGGTTCATAATAGTACTTTAGGCTAAGCCACAAGTAGCAGGTATTAGATTCCAGATATAGTGATTGCCACATGTCAATTTTCACATGCATGATTAAACTTGAAGCATTCTAGGAAGACAAGAGCACTGGGAATGCTTTGGTTAGGCCGACTTTCCTCAAGACCTGCAATAATGCTGTCTATCCTGATAAAATCTATTGTAAAGGAAAAACAAACAAACACAACAAAAACAACAAAGATGTTCTGACAATTGAGTTTCTGGGTGGGGAATCATGAGTAAATATTAGACCAAGCTTTCTTTACTCTAAATATGCCCATAGGTAGAAGGGGCTGATTGCAGTTGTTTAACGATGCAGTGGAAGAATAGCTTTAGAGCAAGAATATAATCTTAACTCCTGATCTTATTTGCTCCCCACTGAATCTGTGACCACAAAACCATCTCTTGTCTCATTCCCACTTCTGTCTTATCTTTATAATGAAAGTGTTCCTGGAATCCCATCCACTTCCAAAGTCCTACGATTGCATTAAATTAGACAATAAAAGTCAGAACAAGTTAAAGGCATACTTAAATCTAGGTAGTAGATTTATGAATTAAGTGGTATTTTAAGAACATAAAAAGAGGCCAGTGCCTCTCTCACTTGAGACCATAATCCATAAGTAACACACAGAGAGCTACACTGGCATTTCAAGTACGTTTTAAGTGCGTTAAGTAATCCTATCTGCATTGCCAAGACAAATTTAGCTTTCTATTCTCAAATATTTTTAAATAATGGTCAACTTACATATACTTAACCTGGTAATGACTTCATATTTTTTCACATGCTTTTTAAAATCTTGGGGTTTTTTATTGGATATTGGAAAATAACCCCAGGTTTCTGTGGGTAATCATAAACTTTATGGCGCTGTTGGTTATGCTAACATTGGTGGTTAGAGCTCTATCATGGGGAAATCTCTGTCCATCATATACAGTAAGTTAGGATATAAGATTATAGGATAATATATTCTTAAAATATTGAAAATAATATTTGTCTAAGATGACAGTGCATTTTAGTGGCTGAGCACCTGTTGTTTTTTTGCAAACCTTTTGCTTCATCCTCCATAAATGGAGTACACATACACACATATGTACATCTTTATGTGTGACTAATTGATTCACCTTTTTATATAATTGGACCAGTTCTGACAAATGAACCTGTGAAACCATCATGAAAGTGAGCATCTACATCAAATGATCACATTTTCCTGTTGCCTTTTTAAGCTCTTGTCTACCATCAGGACTCATCCTTGGGATTATTTCACACTCTCCAGAACTTGCATAAATTGAATCATATTGTATATATTTCTATGTTTGGTTTTCACTCAATTTAATTATTTTGAGATTTGTTTATGTGTTGATATTCACCAATATTTATTCTGTTGTTTTATTGAGTATTGTTCCATTGTGTAGGTCTAAAAATAACCATTATTTGCTTGATATTTCATTCATTAATTTTTTTCAATATGGGGCTATTGAAAATAAACTAACATGAATGTTCATGCTTGAGCATCTATGACAGCATATACTATCATTATCATGGTTAAATAATCTAGCAGTGAGATGGGTGAATTACACAAGGAGTACAACATTCTACATTCCTTGAGTGTATGGAGGGAGAAGGAGAGAGAAGACAGTAACAGAGAAATTGGGTTTTGAGATTTAGACCATTCATGAACAGAACATTTTGGTTAGAAGTTTTTTAAGTGTGTGTGTGTTTGTATGTGTGTGTGATGTACAAATGAGAGCAGATGCCTATGACGGCCAGAACTGTGAAATTCTCTGGAGCTGGACTTGTAAACAGTTGTGACTCTGTATGAAAAAAGTTCTAGAATCCAAAGTTGTGTCCTCAGAAAATGCAGTAATTGCTCTCAACCAATGAGCTACCTCTCCAGCCCTTGGTTATAATATTTCAGATTGTAATTTTAACTTTGTATTGAAGATGAATATAATGTAAAATTAAAGCATTCATTACTGATGCTATTGTCAGCATGTAACAGACTATATTAGACTTTTTGAAGAACAAAACTCCTGCCTTATGACTGGAGCTCTTCTAATTGCTGATGGAGTCATGGAGCATAAACCACCTTCTTCTTCCCTCTTGTTCCTTGTCTTCTGATACTAGTTCTTTCTGGAGTGAAAAGTTTAATTTTTGACACAGTAAATTTTTTGGATCATCCCGAACAATAATTTTCTCAGCCCTTTGTACTTTGGAATATTACTGGACAAAGAAAAATGAAGGCAGATTTAGCATATATTATATTAGTCATGCCAGCTCTGTATGGGAAATGATCCCTACGTCTCAATTGCTGTTCTTTGGTTGTGACTCTTTGGCCTTTGAAGAGACTCCCCATGATAACCTGCTATTTGTAACAAAACAATTATTATTTTATCCAAATCAATGAGATCTCAAATATTTGCTTATCAGAGGGCAGAGCCAAGAACGTCAGCAGCCTCTCTCTACCATTATGTTGAAAAAGTACCTGTGGCTGCTCATGGACTCTAAAAGCTCATAGACTCTAAAATATTGCCATTTCTATTGCACAGCATGATAAATCATTGACTTTTTTAGTGTTTATCATAAAAGATGAAACCTTATTCTTCTGACTTTAGCATCAGATATTTGCATTGTATCTGTTTATAAAAATAAAATAACAAGATTTCACTCCTTTGAGTAGCCAGCATCATAATGATGGAGATTACTTTAATTTATTAATTTGTGTGCATGTGTGTATATGTCATTTAAGTATCTTTGTACAACCATGTTCCCATGTGTAGATATAGACATATAGATGTATACAGATGCCCATGCTGCTGTATGCATATTTATGTGGACCTTAAAGAGTTGAGCATTTAAGTACCTTCCTTGATCAATAACCTTCTTATATATTGGTACAGAGTCTTTTACTTGAATCCAAAATTTAACAGTTCAGTTAGGTTATCTGGCCAGTTAGGCTCCAGGAATCCCTGTCTCTGCTGTCAAAAACCCAGGATTACAGATGGACTGTGCCTCTGTGACACTGACATCTTCATCTGGGATCTGGTGTTTGTAAGCACCATTGCATACTGCAGCATCCTCCCAGTCTCATCCTTTCTCTCATTTAGTATATGTATTTTGATTTGTATTAATGTATACTGAGGACATGCCTCACCCACACCATATACTGCAAGTGTTTCAGAAACCCTTATGGCTCTAAGATCCTTATGTTTAAGGAACAAACTTCTTCAGATCATTTCATAACTAGGGTATTTCCATTCACCTCATCTTTACCAGGCTCTGTTGTCAAAGTGTTTCTTAAGTCATCTGTGATATTATAAGACAATGACTGCTATTGTGTAGGGTGCATATCAATTTTGTACTGAGTGGTGAGGCTTTCAGACATGGCTTTAAAATTTAAGAAGGTAGAACATGGATAAAATATAAAATATTTGGAGTGACAGTGTAGCAGACTGACCAGCATTCTGGTGATGTGGAAGGACTGAGCTGAAAACTTTGGTTTGAAAATGAATCCTGTCATGCATCTGAATGATAGTGAGCCACAGTTAACCCACTAAAACTAAAACTAAAACACTAATCACTAAACTAACCTAAAACACTATTGACAAAGTAACCCCACAAAATCCTCAGATTCTCTACTTATCTGGGCACTGCTTCCCTTAATTTCTGAATCTTTGCTTCATTTACATTCTATCTGTGACTTTCCTTGGTTGAAAATCCTTTTTCTTCTGGGGGTGTCATGTCCCCTCTTCTGCCCTCAAATATTTTATACCCAGAATGCCATGGCCCCTGTGGGCTCCTATCTCCCATCTAGCCACTCTTGCCTTTGCTCAGGAGCAGTCATCCCAACCAGATTACTTAAAAGGAAGTGAGCTCTTTTGACCTCAGTGGTGTAGGATGAGGTAGGGGTAGGAGGTGGAGTCAGGAGAATCACTGGGATTTTCTAGCTTCTGGTTTAACTCCAGGTTCAATGTGAGACTAAATCTCAAGGGAATAAAACAGGGAATTATAAAACAGGAAATCCAATGTCCTCTGGCTTCCATAAATACAATTCTACCAAGGCAGCCATACACACATATTCATATGACACACGCAAGCACACACTCAAACTAACTAGCTAGCTAAATAAATAAGTAAATAATAAAAAGGGAACAGTTTTTTAACTATGATTTCCAAAATTACTGCAAGGTCAAGAGTAGATTTTGTAACATGATAATGCAATATAAATTAATAAGGAATATTATTATGCCATTTACATGCACTATAGTATTTATTGTTGGGCACATAGAGAAATGCTTTCTCCTGCTCATCAGAACAAGCATTATTTCATTTACTGCTAAATTTAGTGTGCGTATATTTTTATATCCACTAATATGTTACTTCTAGATGTGTGTATTAAACAGAAACTAAATATCTGGGCAAAAGGGCTTTCTTGCAATGTTATGCAAATAGAAAAAAGAAAATATTTTTCAACAAGAATTTAGTCATATAAGTTTTATCCTACAATACCAAGGATAGAGGTAATAGAAAGAATGGAGTAAAGTTTTTAACTATTTACTGAAAAGAATTGTTAACAACGTTGAAGTAAAGTTTGTCTAAATACTTGAATTGTTATATCACTATTCAAACATGTTTTTATATTTTTACATTTATAATAAGTATGTCTGCATATTTAACATGAACTGAAATATAGAAGACTTGGTTGGCTGTATTTAAAGGCTGGTAATATGTCTGATAGGGAGAGAAAGGAAACCAGCAGTAAGTGAACTAAAGCAAACGAACTTCGAAATAGCATATGGGTTATTTAAATTTTTTCTTTTATTGTTTGAGCTGAAAATATAATTACATCATTTTTGCCTTCCCCTTCCTCATTCTAAACTCTCCCATATACTCCCTCCTTATTCTCCTTCAAATTCTCTCTTTTTCTTTTAGATATTGTTCTATACATATATGTAAAAGTATAAACATATATATTCCTAAATATAAGAGGCTCAAACTGTATAATGTTACTTGTATGTATGTTTTTAGGGCTGATTAGTTGGTAATCAATGTGCTCTATTCTGAGGAAAACTATTTTTCTTACTCTCAGCTTTCCTTTAGTAACCTGTAGTTCTTGATGTCCGGTTGATGATTTCCTAACACACACACACACACACACACACACACACACACACACACACACACACACACACCATTTTCTTTAGAGGGTGAGGAAGATTCATATGCCTACTCTCATAGATTCATTTTAAATGATGCCTACTGTTTCAGTAACAAGTATAAATATTAATGTTGGCTTCAACTCAACAGTGTATTTATTTACTTGTTTGAATCCTTGCTCATTTCATCTGTGACTTAATACAACTCATAATAAAAAAATGGAGAACAACCTGGAAAGTAATTGGGGAAACCCTTAGAACATGGACTCCAGATGCATGCTTTCAGTTCTATTTTTATGAACAATAACAAGATATCACATTCGGTATGTGGACAGCAGCTCATGACTGAAGTGTGTATGCACTCAAGCAGAATACTCTCAATATTCTTACTGGGTTGGGTCCTTGATGAATATACCTCATTTATCTCTATGACAGAGCAGTTAATTCGTTCACTTGGACAAACTATAAAGCATTGTTGAGTATTGTCAAACTCAGTGAGTCAATGATAATTTCAGGCAATGAAAAAATTGTTTGTTTTAATTGTATCCCAGCAGGAGACCTAAAGAAAAAAATGGGTCTGTGGCAAAGGAGCTTAATTGCTTCAATCTTTTTCTCTGTACTTTTGTTTAATTATACACTTGTCTGAACTACTGAGTAGAAGAAAACATACCACCTGAGGCTTTGTCTAAGTCTTTTAGGCCATGTACAGGTTTAAAGAGTGTGATGCAGATCGGTATGTCTGAAATGACACATGTAGACTCTGATCATTCATGTAGCACCAAGTATACCAAAATGTGTTCCTGAAACCAACAAAAAGAGAATATGTTTACAATGACATTGTTGGGGCAGATCAGTGGTTAAGGACTTAAGTGAGTTTCCTGTATTTACATTGGCTAGCTCCTGACCCCCTACAGCTCCTTCTTCAAGTCACTCTCTGGCTTCTGCAGACAGCTGCACCCACATGTACATTTACTCACACAGCAAACATATATTGAATAAAATAAATTATTTTAGATGTCCTAAAAGTAACATTGTCCTTCGTGAGGGGGCTCCTTAGCTAAACTGTCAGAAAAAGACAAATGGGCTTCTTGAGGCAGTGAAGAGAATCAATCCCACCCAAGAAGCCTCTCCTCCTCTTCCAGTTCCTGAAGCAGGCCTGCAAGCATGGCCTATGGGAAGAGCCCATCTACCTGTCATCCAAGCTTTCTCTTGTAGCAGCTTGTAACTCAAGAGCAAATGTCCTGTCAAGATGAGAGAAATAGATTAATAATTAAATAATAACAATAAAATCTTAAGTTCCTCATTGGAGAAGACAGGAACACACCTAGTCTAGGAAACATGGAAACATCATTTTATACCTAACAGTTTTGTCATCTATTCTTTCTTTCTGACCCTCCTTCCTTCTTTTCTTTCCTCCTAATATTTCACAAACATTTGTTGATTTCCTGCTGTAAGTCAGGTACTGATCTAGTTATTGGATACATTGATTTTACCCTTCTTGCTTTAATAAATTGCCATATACTCCATGGCTAGAAACAATACACATTTATTCTCTTTGACATGTATAAGCCAAACTCTAAACTGAGTCTTATACAGTTGAACAAGGTGTCATTGGGCTGTACTCTTCTGAGATTCTCCTAGGTGTAAGCCCTCTACTGTTTCTACTGCTAGTTTTTAGTGTCTGCCATTTTGTCTTAGCCATAGGTTGTTCTCTTTCTATGGTAATTGTTTCTTCTGCCTTTTTTTATGTGACATTCAAAGTGTCAGAAGACCCCATTTAGTTAACTCCAACACTAGTTTTGCATAGTAAGGTCCTAAATAATATATATTAAGTCACTTCTGTCATAGCAGGTAACGTTCCAGGACTTGAGCATTTGAGGTCCAGGTTTTATTAAGGACAGATATTCAAGATGCCTCAGTGGAAATAAATACACAACATGTTTCTGTACTCTACCCAGTCTTACTATATATTATTGAGCACTTATTGACTCCATATCCATAGGAGGCCTGCTCTTTTTTTTTTTTTTTTTTTTTTAATTTTTGGAAGCCAAATAAAAATCATTTTCTACTAGAAAGTGAATTAGAATTAATTTCTTCTAAGTACTAATTTCAGTTCCATTGAGTTAAACAAACAAACAAACAGCATCAACACTTACTTGGATATATAAAATCTTATTTAAATAAAAGGATAGGTTTCTTCCTATGTCAGTCTTAGGCTGGACAAAGATCACACAGAGGCATCCACACACATACATATCACACAAACAAATACACAGACACACTCACAGAAAACACAGGCACATTACACATATACATATATACACACATCACACACATACTACACACACACTCACACACTTATACACACAAACATACAGACACATGACACACATATCATACATACTCACACACTCACAAATACAAGCATACATTACACACATATCACACACTCACACACACTCACAGGCCTAGTCCATGGATTCTGTAGATATTTATGTCGCAATATGTTTTCTTTCAACCAATGATGTTGAAATGAGGTAATTGTTCTGAATTCAAGCTCTTCTTAAATATAACACAAACACTTTTAGAAGAACGAGAGGGAGAAAGCTATATGGAGACAGAGGAGAGGAAGATGAAGTGATCCTCTAACTAAAACATGAAGACACGAAGCATCTACTTCTGGAGATAGAGGAAGATGTCGCCTTGAAACAAAGCATTCAAGGAACCCAGATTTCAGTCTGGATAAAGCCAGGCAATAGACATTCTTCAGCGTATTTAGAGGGAGCATAGTGCTGACAACCTTAACATGAGGCCAGTGAACTGATCAGGGACATTTGACCTTAAGAACTGATGATGAATAAATGTGTATTATCTAAAGCCAACAGATTGCCTTTTAATTTATTAAAATCACAGTATTAATAAATAGAACTTTTTTATGGTCTGAATCTTATTTTTAAATTTGATGTACCAGAGAGCACACTTGCCTGAGAGCTATGAGGCAGACTACATCGCTGCTGCTTTCTCACCAAGAATAGACCAATTTCTTCTTAAGACCAAGTCTTCTGTTTCCACTATATATAGCCTGGCTTCTTTTCACATCCTAACTACTTAAATGAAAGGAATCCCTACATTTCATCTCCTAAGTATCATAAATATTTAAACACCTAGTACAGAGTATTCCAGCCAGGAAAACAGCATTGCTATAATTTACCTATCCATGAACTGAACTCTCTTCCAGAAAGAAGTAATGAGACTATCTATTCTAATCTACACACTGTCTGGAGACCCAGTTCCAGTGAAAAGCCCAGGTCAAGAACATACATTGTATCTACTTTTTATGGAACAGCTCCTCTGTATTTCTGGGATTTTCATCACTTGTAATTTCTCAAAGAGTAATGCCCAGTTGTTTTGTGCTGAGTCCCTTAAAGTGGATTAACCTGATTGCTTCCCTTCATTATCGTACTTAGGGATTCATTGTAGGTATAAATCACATAGAAAGAATGCCTGGTCCTTGCCAGTCATTGTACCAGAATACACATGCAATCAGCTAATTCCACTTGCAGAATGTGAGTGAGAAGGATGTGAAGGTTCATCATATTGTAATTTTACATAAATATAAATTAATTTCAACTTTAAAAAATTATATCCTTAATATTAGAGAAAATGGTAAGGCTATATACATGTAATGTTTATCATGTGGCATAAAAAGTTGGAATAATTTACAGATATTTAAAGTTGCTTACATATGAAAATCATAAAGTTTGGAGAAGAGAACAAATAAGTGAAGGGCAAAGAATGGTGGATTAGAACTAGTACTGTTTGACTTTTCTTGGGAGTGTTTGAAGAAATCTCAGTTTATGCTAGATAAGGAATCCATGATGGAACAAAGTAACTATTCAGCCAAAGTCCAAATTTGCAATAAATGAGTGTATTGGGTTGCTTGCCAGAGTATGAGTGAGCTATTACTTACAAGACATCAATAACACAAAGGCTACTGCACAACCTAACAGCTCACTCAAGCATGAAAGCTGCAACCCTGAAGCTCCTTGGACAACTTGTAGGCAGCTCAGCTGGTCAAAGTCTTACATGAGTAACTTGGCTGACCAGGTGGAGAATCCTCTTCAGTCATTTTCACTCTGAGAGGTGCCTTGGGGTTTTGTAAAATTTGGAAACTTCCTGAGAGTTGCGAATTTACTTTCTGAGTCTTAAGGATTCTCCCCATAGGATAAGATGCTTTAATTTGGATTAAATTGCTCAACAATTGTTAGTGCTTCCAGAATACAGTATTAATATTTTCTGTCACTTACTGATTGTGTGATCTTGGATAATAAAGAACCATGATGACAATCGATATTTATTGATAATTGCAGTGTTCCATGTGCTGTCTGGACGGATGTATGTTATTCCACTTAATCTTTGTAATAACAACACGAACTTTATATCGCTTTTAGTCTCATTTTAAAGTGAGATAACAGCAGTATAGTATCAATTAATTTTAACATCCAAAAGCTAGGACATATTGGAGCCATGAAACAACCCACCAGACTCATAAGTCTTATAGTGTTATTATTGTTTACATGTCTCTTCCACAACCTTGCTAACCATGCATCTATAATCTAAAACTGGTGGTAAAAAACCTACTTGTATTGTAGAATCTGTGATTTAACAAAGAATACCTTTAAAGTTATGACTGCCTCTGCTTAGGCATATAATAAACAATAATCTTATTATTTTGTAGTTGTTATTGTGCCTTTGCGTTCCTGAGAGAGGAGGAAAAGAAGTACCACTAAGTTTAACTGTTTTCCTGCAGAAGTCTCATGTACAAATACAAATTAAAACAGCAATGAATAATTCCTTCAGTGCCTCTTTCCTTTCTATTTGAACTCTTCCCTTTAAAATAATTGTTACAGAGAGGTGGATCTTCACCGAGTTATGCAATGAGTCCACATTTGTCAACTGAAGTAACAATCTATTCTGAACTCAACAACCTAACAAAGGAGAGAAAAAAGAGCCCTTGGCCCAGAAGCTAATGACAGCTTATAGCAGTAGCTTGACTCTGGAAAGTATTTCTGGATCAGCCAATGATTACCTTATTCCAAGATGAGCCTTGAATTAGAAACTGCTCAAAGTCATTAATTACCAGCCAATTCCTTTCATTACCCCACCTTCCATCACAAAAGAAAGGCAATGGGCCAGAAAAAAATTCTAATGCAGCTAGAACTAATAATTGTATTATATTCTGAAGTGTGTGATTGTTAAGTTTCTTGTTAGTTTTGGCTTTCAGAACAGGCATTGAGAGATCAATCAGATATTAATTAATCTTAATCTTAGTGCTGTGTTAAATATTCATGTTTTCATAAATTATACAGTATTTTTCACCCAAATATCTGGAGTTGCAAATATGAGTGTTCCTGTGCTTATCTTTTACACAATGCCTTCTTGTGTTGTTCATAATCTGCCTTTTTCTGGATGCTTATTCAAAAACCGAACTTCTATAGAGTATCAGATGATTTTGTATTAACTTTTATTTGGTAAAAAGTAAAGTAAATCCGTACAAATTCTTTTGTTTTTTAAGCTGCCATGTTGACTTCCTGGAGTAACACCAAAGGACACAAAGAAGTTCACACCAGAGCTTGCTGAGGCACCACTATCTTTATTTTGATTGTTTTTTATATGCAAAGATATTAAAATTAGCTGAGGAAGAATGCATTTGCTTTGAACCTGTTTACCATATGCTACACATTTTAACATCAAGTTTAGAAACAAGAAATGAAAGGTTGGTCAAAGAGAACTTGTGGTTCATCCTTATATCATATTTTCAAAGTTGTAGTGACTTGCAAATGATATCAAAGAGATAATACTAAAATCCCAAGTAAGGGAACTGTTAGTAACTTGTTGAATATTTTTCACAAAGACTACATAATAAATAGCCTAAGCTACTCTTCTTAAAGAAAACAAAAACAAAATAAAACCAATAAAACCCTTTATTATGTTTATTCTTTGACCATGTCACGTATGTACAGCTTGAATTCTGCTTACTACCCTTCCCGGTCCTCCCACCCCTATTCCAGTCTACAAGTGCCCATCCCACATGTTGTGGTAGTTATTTGTGTATTGCTTTATTTAACAAACTACTCTCTAATATATGCTTTTACTTGTACTTTCTTAGACAGCTTACTGAAAAGTTAACCAGAGGTCAATTATCTTCCTTAAATTTAATGTCTTGCTTCCTTCTATGATGAAATTTCTCAGTGCCATTTTAATATTTTATTCATGTGAATTTAGCTCTCATCAACAATAGACTTCCTGAGCTTGTGATTGCTTTTGTTGAAGAATGTAAATTCTAGCATCACCAAGAATCATTGACAGTCTTTGATACACAGAATTCTCTTAAAGTGAGACCCTGAGGACTGGGAGGGATGAGTTCAGAAGGGACAGCCCCAAACTTGTGCCCAGTTTGCCGAGATCCAGCAAGGGAAAGATACACTCAGATTAACTTAGTGCCAAGGAAGCAGTGCTGTAAAACCAGTTACGTTCAGATAATACTTGGGATCTTTCCGCAGAAAGATCTTTCTAATTAATTCTGGGATAGGAAAACATTTGGACATAGGAGAACATATACATTGGATCCTGGAAAACTGTTGCAGTTTGGACTTAGACAAATTCAAGGTAAGGACATTTGAAGGAGAATAGATAAAGAAGATTAAGATTGGTTATCATTTGAAATGTAGATATAATTTAACTAGAGCACAGATAGTAAGGAAATGCTGTGGGGGATTTGAAATATGGGTGGGTACAGTAATAAAAATAAAGTGGTTAGCAGGGACAGATTCTAATCCTAAAATTTTATCCTTGTGCTGTTTACACTGTTTGCATTGTTTAATAAAAGAGAGTAAGGCAGAACACAGGGCGTGACAGGTAAGATGTTTGGAAAGCCTCAATATTTTCCCCTAGAGCAAATTTTATAATAAATCTTTAGAGGCAGAACCATCTCTTTAATACTCTTGTAGGTAGAAAGAATACTGCAAAGGAAAAGAAAAGATCAAATTCTAGAATCGTGATTACTTGCAAAGCAGCAGTGTCAGTGGAGTTGCCCAGAGTGTCAAATTTTTTTTTTTTTTTTTTTTTGTTAAAGATGCCCAAAGAAAGACAAAGTCAGGATGCAATTCTGGGAGGAGAATAGGTTTGTGGACACTTTCATCTCTTCATTTTGCTTCTATGCGAAGAAAATTGTATCTCACGTTCCAAGTCACAGTACATTTATCCACAGATTGTTTTATGCCATAGCCACTACCACCAATTTTCTGTCAAAATGTTTACATTATTTGTGGATCTATTTCAGAAACCAACAAAAAATTGCTAGTATGAGAGAACGAGGTTTCAACGACCTTAAGATGTACTTTGGCTTCCTCACAAAGTTGAAATGCTGCTCATATATTGTGTACCACTGAAGTACTCTCTCTGCCTGATTGTTTATTCAAATACCAAGTTTTATTGTTTTAATTACTCAAATTATTGAGAAATATGACCTTGAACCACGAAGATGGGGACTGCACTTTTCTTAAATGGCTGATTAGATAAAACAAATACTGTTTCCCCTTTCCCTCATAGTTTGTTAAATAACCACTCATGGTTATGTAGCTTTTCTTGGGGGGGGGTAACTTATTTCAGGCCCGCTGATGACAGACAAGATCTTCATGCTTAGAATGCATACATTCTCACATCAGGCTATGGCAGATGAGTACACATATACAAAACAGAAAATGTTTGGCTTAAGTCCTTGCTTTTTTTCTCACAATTCTTTATTTTTATTTTATTTTGATTTATTTTTATCTCGGTGGTTTTAAAAATGTTTGCTTGAATGATTTAAGCTTCTTGGCTCCAAAGTCCAAAGCTTCATTTGGACAGTGGGAGGAGCTTTTAGTTCATACTTGCACATCTACATGGTCCGTTTAATTTAGATGCTTGGATCTTTTTGATACTTGGATTTAACAACCACAGATATGATATTCTATCTCCTTAGAATTACCAGGGGCAAGGAATCTTTTCCTTGGAAAATTAGAACAACTACAAATAATTAAAGATGTAATTAATGGTTTCTGTATGTTTTTTCTACAATATAATTTTATATAAATAAACCACATGAACGTTATTTGGAATGTCTTCAAGGAAGTTTTATAGAATGAGGAAATTTGCCTAATAGAAATATTAAGTGCCAGTTATGTGGCATGCATCTGTAATCCCACCACTTATGGGGCTGCAAATGGAGGATGCAGGTCTTGGGACCAGCTTGGGCTATGTAGGGATATTATCTTAAAACAACAGACTGAATGAATCAGAGTGGAGAAAAACATTAAATGAGACAGGCTAGGTGTTATGATATAAAAGCACAGATACCTTTTAAGGAGTAATTTTTAAAAAGAGCTCTTCACAGCAAGGTAATATATGGACAAGAATCAGATAAATATGTGTCTAGCTTTACAGTTTTCTTTTCTAGGATAATTAGAGTTAGGAGTACAAACAGCAAGCAGTGACTTCTGTCCTAAGTCAGCCTGCTGTTGGTTGTGCCTTAGCTATATTGTTCTGAACACGATTCATCCACTGCTGAACCCGTTATTCCTTCCACCTTCATGGTCAGTGAATGCAGATTATGACTGCTGCTCATATCAGATGTTAATTGCTATAATTTCATTGGCATGAGGTACTCTGTCCTGGATACATGGTTATCACGTGCACTCTCCCTGACTCAGCTCTGAATTCCTAAGGTACCATCCTCGATATCAGCTTCCAGTGCATTCAAAGGACAGAAGGAAGCTTTTTCTCCCTCTTTATATGTAGAGCTTATGTAAATATCAGACATTTGTAATCTGAAAGTTTTCTTGTGGTTGGTGGTTGGAGTATAAAATGTCCATGGTAATATATGTCAAAAAGAAGAAAATTATTTTTGGTATTATATTATTTCTCTTTACTTAGAAAGTCCTCTGCTCCTTGCTTACTTCTTTAGTTGCCATTGTCTCAGCTGTGGAAGGTTGCATGGGAGGGGGGAAAGCAGTCCGCTCCTGGATTTAGCCAGTTGAATACACAGAAGCACAGAGAGAAGTTTCCTCAGACACATTTATGCTATTTGTGGAACAATTTCGTGGAAATGTTATCTGGAAATTAGATTTCTAAACTTGGAGGCTAGAGACTCTTCCAGGTTCATTAGGAGCCGTTGCAATGAACATTAATGCAGGGGACCAGATGACGATAACAAAAGAAGGTGTAGAAACAAAGAAAACCAGAACTATGGATACCTGAGTAATAGCAATACACAAGGTTTTGAGTATGCGTACAGTGAACTCACATTGGCCTAAAACTGTATTTTGGAAGATGGTTTGTTTGATTGTTTGAGAAAATGGGGAATATATTTTATTTGGAGTTGCTGTGTACATAGAGACAAGTGGTAATACTTAGCTCATCAGAGTGTTTTATAACGGGATCAGGACCCTTAGCAAGTCTGAACCTGGATGATAATGAACAGAAGAATTACACTCGGTTTCTATTGTGTAGCGGGTGTTTATTCATATCTGCAGGACAGGGAAGCTGGCTTCAGGCACCGAGGCTTTAAGTAATTTCTCTGTTTTCAAAACACGCAAATCATCTTTCTTCTGTTATTCATTCAGTGAGCTTCTCTCCATCTGAAGGAAGATGTCTTGGCAAGTGTGAACGTGCTTTCATTTTCTTTCTTGTTAATTCCTTTCACATGATAAATTGCAGGGAACTCTACAGAAATCCCTTGGAATTGAAAAGTCAGCCTTCATGAATGCTTAGGAGCAAAGGTTTAAAATATAATAAGTCTGTAGGTTTTCAGCAGAGAGAGATTTTCTGAAATATTTGCAGCAGATTGCTACCTCTTATAGGTCCAAGTAAATTCCCATATGTACATTTTTGAACTTCCTGTTTGTTTGACCAATTAAATTTATATAAAATAATTGTAACTATCTACCCAGGATTACCAAAATTATTTTGTAGTTTTAAAGATAACCTCATTCATAAAATAGCCACACTTCTAATATCTATCATGCTAAAAAAATATCTTTGGGTTTCTACCTCTTTCTGTCTATACATGACAAAGTGTCTTTGTTTTATAGTTGGTCTCATTGTCTCTCTTTGCCTTATTGCTCCTAACAGACATCATCAATCTGTATTTTTTAAATGGATTGTGTTCACAAAAAACATCAAAGCACTCTCCACATATTTCAGCATTTCAAAACATTTCATTATTTATAAACTAAAGTTCTATAGATTTATGTTAGATACCAAAAAAATCAGTGTTAAATTTAAAAAGGCAAAATTAAAAAAAACTCTAATAAATTTAGTATCTGTATTATTGCATACTAAATTTATATACACATATCAATGCTCATAATGTAAAATAATGAAAGAACACAAAGCAATAAACAAAACCAGAACAGAAAACTTTCACTATTGAGCAAAAATAGTAAGACAATATTAAATAGTATTAAGTCAATATCAAATATTTGCCTTGAAATTTATTGATGAGCAGGAGAAAAGCATACTACAATAGAAAGTCAATAAATGAGAGATACAATAGCTGGTGGGTAAGACTTCCGATTATTATAGTGGGTGAAGTGGTAGATGTTTCTCCTTTAGAAAAACTGTGAAGCAAAATCCATCTTTCATAAAGCATGCTGATGCAAATGTCTCCTATTTAAACAGGATAAACTATCAGGAAATATCAGTGGGATGTGTAGCTCAGTGGTGGAGTGTTTACCTGACTTTATTGGGCTCAAGCTGCATCATTGATAAACATATACTAAACGTAGCCTGTTGTTTAAATAAACATCAAATACGTGATAAAAGTAAAGGTAGTCTCTAATCAAAGAAAATTAACATGAAAGACTTCTGTGATCCTTATTAAATTTTAGGTAAGATGTTTTAATGTGTACTTCCCTCATGATATTGTTGTTTCCATTGTCTCAATGGAAAGTCGAAGCTGTGATTATAGAATGACAGATATTGAGGACAGCCTTTACAGACATAATTAAATACAGATAGGAATAGAAGGAGACTAGACAAAGTGTGAGCAAATGTGAAGTATATTTTTGAAGGACTCAGCAGTGTTCTTTTGTGGTCCTTCAAATCTTGAGGATGCCGGTACATTATCGCCGAAAGGAAACCAGAATTGGAAAATAAATTCCGCTTACAGATGGCCTCAACTATGGGGTCATTATAATAAATCTTGCTTATGACAGCTTATGTCTCATAAAATGCTAAGCTCTATACCAGACACTGTTAATTTATTGAATGCTCAAACACTTGGACTGGAAAGATGACTCAGCAGTTAAGAACACTGGTTGCTCTTCCAGAGGTCCTGAGTTCAATTCCTAGCAACCACATGACACACATGCATACATACAGAAAGAGCACTCATATAATACATGAAATCAATAAATAAATCTTTAAAAGAACTTGATAGCTGTTATGTTAAACATCTATATATATATCAATATATATCAATATCTATATATAATATATCTGTGTGTGTGTGTGTGTGTGTGTGTGTGTGTGCTCTATAGGCATATGTGGAGCTATTGGAATGCCTAATGTTCTAGTTCTTTTGGTGCCTCTGTCTCTCTCTCTCTCTCTCTCTCCATATTCATAGAGAGAGTAGGTGAGGAAGGAGAGAGATATTGAGATCCATTGTTTTTGATTACTGTGTTATCCAGTACTTATTACTGTTATAAAATCAATGATGTTTCTATTAGGTGGCCAGGCCATCAGAAAATTGTATTCAAAGGAAATCTGTCTGTCTGTCTGTCTCTCTATCTCTCTCTCTCTCTCTCTTTCTGAAATGAGAATCTTCAATTAATGGAGCTAAACAAACTATATATGTACACAGGGAAGAATGAATCCAGGCCACTTACAAATACTTTCCGTAGCTGATTAGAGACTTCAAACTAATAAATGAAACTGTAAAAATAGTAGAAGAAAACAAAGGTAGTGGAACAGGAAGCCCTCATTTTTAAAAGGAAGATTGTACACTTCAATGTTTCTGTTTTGTATATTACTTTGAGCAACAAATTGACTAATTAAAAGACATTTCTAAATATCCAATTTCAAATGGATCTCTTCATAATTTAAGATTTTTATATAAATGGAAATTCAAAGAAACATGGGCAGGTGAGGTTGTATCCAACTAAAAGCTTTCCGCATAACAAAGAGACAGTACAGTATAAACATACCATTCACTAAAAAATAAAAAATGCTTGAAATGCATATACATAATGAAGGACTTGGATTTATAAGAACACAAAGACAGCAGACCCCAAATAATTTAACATTAGACCACAGACCTGAACAGGTATTTCTCAAAGGATGCAATATAAATGATATACAGGTATATAGACAAATGCTGGACATTATTATTCATCAACATGGGTCACAACCATAAGAAAATCCTACTTACCCTAGTAAGAGAACCTGCTGTTCAAAGGAAATCGATATCAAATCCTGGTGGGTCAGTGGGGAAAAGGGAGCCTGGAATGCTTTGTTGGAGTATAAATTTTTCCAGCCATTATGGAAAACATTATGGAAATTGTGAAAATTTAAAAACAAAACAAATAAACAAACAAAAATGCTACCTGCGCAGCTACCCCAGTGCTGGCTATATAGCCAAATGAAATGATGTCGGTATGCTAAAGAGACAGATATTTGCATTCCCACAGTTATTGCCTAGCTACTGATTCGACTGAGCTGCCTACCAATGGATGAGTCGACAGAGAAAATTTAACATCTATAAATAATGCAACAATATACAGCTATGAAGAAAATAAAGTCTTATCGCTTATTATAATATGCACAAGATTGGAGATTATCATGGGAAGGCAAATAAGCCAGTTATCTAGGGACAATATGATACCATTCATGTAGAATCTAAAACAGTCTCTTAGGAGCTGAAAGAGCAATGGAGATTACCAGTACTAAATATGTGTGGATGGACAGGAAAGGAGGAGCATTGATACTAAGTTATAATCAGATATGAAAAACAAATTCAGATGCTTTATTGTACAATAGAGTAATAGTAAATACATATATTTTTAAAAGGTTTAAATGATTTTGAATGTTATTACTACAAAGAAATGATACATGGTTCAGTAAATCCAATGTATAAATTTATGTCTGCTTCTAGAATCATCTATGCACATTTTATGTTTAATATATTAGATGTAAAGTTGTAAATTGATTAACATGCATAATCTATTGCTGTTACCCTGCTGTGCACTGGCTTCTATTCTGTTTCTGATACCTATTAGAGGAGCTGGGAAATGAGCTGCCTCATTTGCTGGCCTGCTGTATCCGATGTCTGTTTTCTTTCTCCTCCTATGACATTTTCACTAATTTATTAAAGTTGGACAGTGGCCTTGTTGAAAAGAAGCTGAGAGCAAAAGACCAATCTAACAAATACGGAAGTATATAACTATAATAAGTTTTAAGCAGGAACTGATAGTAAAAAGAAAAATCAATGGAACCCAAGGCATGACTAGCATTAAAACGATTATGGTTGAATGCTACTGTGAAAAGAAATTTGATCAATTACTCCATAAATATAAATATTCAATTAATACAAACTCTACAAGTGACTAGTCTTTGGGAAACAAAATATGTTTGGGTTATCATGTAATATAGTCTTTCTAGGTTAAAGGATTAAGCATTTATGAATTTTGTAAAAAAAAAAATCAAGCAATAAAGAACAAAAACCAGCTATAAATACATACTGAACGTGGCAAGTACATAAAAGCTTATATTTAGATGTCTTCTTTTGTATGTAATTTAATTTAATAAAATTAAATATAAATGATAAATAAGCATCTGTCAGTGCATATTAAAGACTGGTTACATTCAAGAAATATTTACAAACTAGGCTAAATGTTCTCAGCCACTTGGCAAAATCTACTTATTAATTGTGATTTTAGATACTGAGCCAAGTGCCTTTGTACATCATAGGCAGGTGTTCTACTCTAGAAATTATTTCCAGCCAAAGAATGAAGATAATTAAAGTTATGGAATATAAATAGGTGTGCACACCAGGGTATGTCCATCACATGATCAGTTTACTTTTAAGAATCCCTTGCCATAAACAGAGACACAGGGTAGAGGATATTGGCATTTTTTCTTATCCATATTGCTGATAGCCTCCTCAGGTGGGGTAATCTTGAAAGGCTTATCTACAAATTGGTTGTGGTGTGCTCCTGTAGGATTTATCCTCAACTTTGGACAATTTAATAATTATTTACTAAATCTGTCTTCAGAGAATCAGCTTCATGAATGGTGAAATGTGGTTTACCTATGAATGTTACTACATGGAGAGAAGACAAAGATCATTTTCAAAGATTCTTTGCATGGAACACTTATAAACAAATTCTTAGCAAAGCATCTGCTCTTCCGTTTTGATGACTCAAACCAGGAAGGTGCAGGACTGTTGGCAAAGTCTTGATACTAAACTCTGGGCTTCCAGTAAACCAATGCCACCCAAACATGCAAACAAACAATGGTGAAAACCATAAAAGGAACTTCATCGATATAATTACAATGAAATGATGAAAAGAATCGCATGTCAGTCCTATCTTTCTGGGCCCTGGCACAGGACTTAGTCTTTAATAAAGGAAGAACTGGGCAGTGGGTGAAAGTTGTGTGTATTAAGCACTCTTGGTCAAACTGGGATCCGGATCATGACTCTCTCATCTCGTTCTGTGAGGTGCCCCTGTAGAAGTGATTCTCGAGGGAGCAATCACGTTCCTTGGTGAAGCTTGCTCCAGCTAAAGATAAGGGTCATGCAGGATTTATATCTCAGAGTAATTACTCTCATTAGGTGATGTAATATCACATGAGATGGTATGACGGCAAGGCTTTAACTAGATTTTTCTCTAGAGAATCAAATTCATGAATGGTCAAATGTTCATCTGCAAATGCTGTGTGTGTGTGTGTGTGTGTGTGTGTGTTACTATTAAGCTATGCTTTAAAAATTGTCATGAGTATTCTTTAACGAAATTAATCTACACATTATTTTTTTATAATATGCTTGATATCTAGGTCAGTTTGTGTAAAAGTAAAAAAAGGCAGAACAGCAACAATAAAGTCACACATAAGAATAACATGAGAGGAAGAACACTAGATATTAAACTTCTAATAGTGGGAGAAACACTCTTCCCCAGAGACAAATCACCAACTTGTTATTCAATAGTAAATGGTCAGCCCTGAAAACATGTACATTATATTAACATTACCTGAAGGTTGCTGAATGAAAGATACATACACATAGCCTTTCTATTTGGATATACGTTAAACAGCTCATCCCAACTCATCACTTACTAAAACTTGTATTTCATCTTCACTGCCCCAGATGCAGACTTGCAGTCCTCTCCTGCTGTGTTCCCCAGCACCTCCAAGTCTATGCTCGCTGCCCTCTGCACTTCTCAGGCATGTCATCTCATCTCTTTCTCCTGCCTAGCAGCTCTTTCTCCTCCTGTTCCTCTTATGTCTCTTGCCTGGAGGCAGAGTCTGACAGTCTTACACATGTGGGACTTTGTAAACAGGTTTTTGGGAAACCTAATTATCATAAGAATACAAACAGCTACAACAAATTTTACAAAGAGATCGCATATTTGAAATAGAGCAAGGGGGTTCTTGGGAGGAGTTAGGAAAAGAAGGGCAAAATTCTACTGTAACCTCAAGAATTTTTTAAGAATTATAATAGAAAATAATAAAGAATAGCAAAAGTACTGAAGTGAGAATCTTTGTAGCAATTGTAGAATTCAAAAGAAAAAGAGGGATAGATCACAGAAGTAATGAAGAAAGGAATAACTAAAAAGGGTAGACAATCAACTAAGGAAATATTCGATGTCACTCTCATGAGTTATGTTTATATGTCATCTGAAAATGAGACATACTCCTTTACTTCATAGATAGGAACATAATTTACAAAGTCATATTCCCCTTGGATTCTCTAAGTTGTGCTTTGTCATTATGTTGAGAGAATGTTTGGAAAATACCAACAACCTTAAAATTGGCTATTGTTTAAAAACAAAAGTTTGTCCAAATATTTTAATTGCAATTTTATAAACGTGAACCACATAAAAGCTTTCTACATAGAATGTTTACATAGTTTTTTTCAATATTGAAAAATGATAGCATTTGATAGTTTAGCTATTGCTTTTAAGATTATACTGTGATTTAAAAACTAAAATAGAAAACTGCTCAGATTTGAATATCAATTTATGAAAAATGAATAATATATATGTAAATGTGTTCAAACTGTGCATTTCTCAGTGAAATAAAATGAAAATAAGAAGTGCTATTTTAATCTATCATATTTTCTAAGACCAAATCTAGCACGCTAGCCAGTATTATTAAGTCTATAGTGAATATAGTACCTCCATAGATTGAAGTGAAATTGGTACACCATTTTTAGATAGCAACTTGTCAGTCTCAATCAAATACAAAATATATAAAACTGCTGACCAGCGAACTCTACATGCAACTTAGTCTTACACAGAAGCATTCCAAGAGTTGTGAAGATGTTCATTGCAGCAATGGAATGTCAAAAACACTGCAGAAAACCTACATTTTCATTAGCAAATAACTATGACCCAAATAGTGAGGAATATTATCACTGAATAGAATGAACTTAGTTCTATTTAATGAAATGGAATATACATTATATACTGTTGAAGAATTTGCAAGTCACACAAAGTAGAATGTGAGCCATCTGTGCTTCTTTATACAGTCCTGTTTGTCCATCTGTCCCTAAAGTTCTCTAACATCTACCAATCATTCAGTGCTCTTCTTTCTATCAATCACTTATCTAAAATCCTTCTTATATATCAATTACCTGTTAATCATTTATTTCTGTCTATATATCTGTTAAGCACCTCTTATTTATATTTATGTATCATCTCTCTAGCAATCATCTATGTATGTCATTAATCTATCTGTTTAACATCTATTTATCAATTATCTTTCTATATACCTAATTACATAATTATATGCTACCCATCTCTGTTTGAGAATTTGTATGTGTATATATATATATATATATACGTGTATATATATATATGTGTATATATATATATATATATATGGACCATACAAGCTAAGAGGCAAGAACTTGACATTATAATTCCCTCCTGTTTATTCTTGTTTTATTTTTTATGATCAAAATAATGAAGAGCGAAAGGGGAATAATGTTCTCAGTAGACATGTACCACATTGTAATTTAAGTTTATACTGTTCAATTGAAGCAAGGAGGATTAGTAAAGTGGTTATGCTCATATAATAAATAATTATACATTTAAACTAAAAAAAATTATAAAACTACCAGCATGAAAATACAGAAGTATACACACCTAACTACTGAATATATCTCCCTGAGACTCAAGTGTTCAGAATATTTGTGCAATTTTCAAATATTGCATAGTATTACAGAAGTAAACATTTTATAACAATAAAAATAAGAATTTATGATAGTGTTGGTCAAACAGTTAATTTGCATGAAGTGTAGTTGTCAGTAAGAGTAGGCAATTGGACTAATGATCAAACAGAACAAAAATCTTGTATTATGCTGTGAATAGGAACAATGAGTTTCACATCCTATAAGAAATTAATGTAAAATATATGTGCTTTGTGGCTGCTATGACATCCTTTAATTAGGGGAGTTTCATTTAAACTTCCTCTTTTTTATCAGGCTTTTTCTTCTCAGGCTAAAATTGTGCTATCTTCTAGAGTCATCTATAGATGGTCTGCACTCTTTGGACAATCAGGTTCTTTCTTTTTCTTTTTTTCCTTTGCACCATAGAATCAAACTCCTGAATCCTGGTCTTTGTTCTATCTTCAAGGCAGTAAAAAAGCTGCTTCACATTTCACATCACCTCTTTCAGTGGTAAAATCACCCTCATTTCTTCTCCTTAGAAGCACACTTTAGCTGTATTTAGTACTCACTCGGATAAATGAAGATAATCTCTCCATTTTATCATCCTCACCCTAGTCAAAGATGCCTGCTCAGTAAGGTAACATTCACAGTCTCCTGTTCAGACACAAAGATGCTATTATCCAGCTTGTTGGATGCACGCACTGAGGACAATGTCTCCATTACAGAAAAGCTGAGTAAATGCTCATCATACCACTTAAAGGTAGTTTATGATAGAGTGATACAGAAGCCTCAGTAAAGTGCTAGGGTTCTAAATGGCAATTTTGTGGGATCAGACTTTACTCTTATCTAGGGACATTACAAATAACTCAATAACACAGTAAGAACTGAGAAGAACTACTGATGATGGTTTCTAAAACAAGGGTCACCAGGACCGAAAGGGTTAAGCAGCTCAGCAACCTCTTCTTCCTCCATCATACACCCACCCCTTTCTTGGTACAAAAATATCAATGAAGATACAATCTGTGCACCTACATTCAACTTTCCTCTCAATACATTATTTTATATTTCTGAACATTTCTACCATCCTCTAGAGGATCGAAATTGAGGTACCTCTCTTCCAGTGCTGAAGATCTTGTTTTTTGGTTTTGTTTTCTTTGTAAAAGGCAATTCAGTCCTCAAATATTAGTTAGCCTTTTTCTACTTTATTCATAAGAATATAGCCTATGTTATTCTCAGGAATAATACAATAGTTATCACTAGAATCTGATCAAAAGTGTGGATTCGTAGTTACAAAGACTCAGACTATTAAGAATATAAGCAGAAAGAAAGAAAAATACTATGGCTGATTGTGAAAATCAACTTAAAACCTTTTGCTAAAATAATGAACATTCACCTAAATGGCTGGTTGGAGCAAATATAAAATCCAATCCTAAATGAATACACATGTTAATTCGACATCATTAAAACTCTCAGTGTGATTATTTCTATAATTGTTCTCAAGTCATAATTTCTTTTTATTCTTTTTCATTCATTCATTCATTCATTCACTTTAGGTTCAATTGCAGCACTCCTCCTCCCACTCCCACCTCACAAACTTCTCCCTAGTTTCCTCCACCCCTTCTCAGTATAGGAGAGCTCCCTATGGGAATCAACTTGTTCTAGCCAATCAAGTCCCATCAGGACTAAGTACATTCTCTCCCACTAAGCTAGACAAGGCAGCCCAGTTACAGGAAAGGTATCCCAAGGCAGGCAGCAGAGTTGTGTCAGAGGAAGCCTCAGCTTCCATTGTTAAGGGACTCTCATGGAGACCAAGTTGTACATCTGCTACACATGTATAGGATGTCTAGGTCCAGACCATGCATATTCTTTGTTTGGTAGTTCAGTCTCTGTGAAGCCCCATGGGCCCAGATTAGTTGGCACTATAGGTCTTATTGTAGTGTCCTTGACCCCTGCCTCCCTCAATCCTTCAACCAATTCTTCCACAAGACTCCCTGAGCTCCACCTTTGAGTCTCTGCATCTGTTTTCATCAGCTGTTGAATGAAACCTCTCATTCAGTTATACTAGGCTACTGTATGCAAGCATAGCAGAATATCATTAATAATGCCAGTGGTTGGCTCACTCCCATGGGTTGGTTTTTAGTTGGGTCAGTCATGGGTTGGCCATTCTCTCAATCTTTGCTCCATATTTATTCCTGCACATTTTGTAGACAGAACAAATTTTGGGTTGAAGGTTTAATGGGAGGATTGGTGTCCATCTCCCTTCACTAGAAGTCCTGCCTGGCTACAGGAGGTGGCTACCTTAGACTCCATATCCTTTCCTACTAGTAGTCTCAGCTAGGGTCACCCCAATAACTTCCCAGGTACCTCCCCTGTCCCAGGTCCCTGGCTTTTTCCAGAGATTCCTGTCCACTGATTTCCCTTCTCTCTCTCAGCCCTCTCACCCCACCACTCTCCCCACATTTGATCCCCACTCCTATTTCCCCCTCGCACTCAGTTTACTCTCTCCATCTACTTCAGATGCCTATTTTACTTCCCCTTCTGGGTGAGATTCAAGCATTCTCCCTAGGGCCTTCCTTGTTACTTAGCTTCTTTGCATCTGTGGATTATAGCATGGTTAACCTGTACTTTAATATCCACTTATAAGTGAGTAGATACCATGTGTGTCTTTCTGCGTCTGGATTACCTCACTCAGGATAATATTTTCCAATTCCATCCATTTGCCTGCATATTTCATTATGTCCTGGGTAGTTTTTAATAGCTGGGTAATGAATAACACTTCATTGTGTGAATGTATCAGATCTTTTTTTTTTCCTTTTATTTATTTATTTATTTATTTATTTTTAAATTTTTGATACTTTATTTACATTTCCAATGTTTCCCCTTTTCTGGGTCTCCTCTTTGAAAACCACGTACCCCTCCCCCTCCACACCTCTGTGAGGGAATTCCTCCTCCCACCTACCC
>CM052705.1:32016945-32078771 GCA_028551405.1 Uromys caudimaculatus
TTTAGCTCGGTTCCCCATTTTTTGATGGGGTTATTTGGTTTTTTGGAGTCTAACTTCTTGAGTTCTTTGTATATATTGGATATTAGCCCTCTATCGGACATGGGATTGGTTAAGATCTTTTCCCAATCTGTTGGTTGCCATTTTGTCCTGGGACCTCATGAAATTGCAAAGCTTCTGTATCACATCTTCTTTATCTATTCTTCAGCCAAGGGACAACTGCATTGTTTCCAATTCCTGGCTATCACAAATAAAGCTGCTATGAACATCTTGGAGCATGTGTCATTGTGGGATGATAGAGCATCTTTAAGGTATATGCCCAGGAATGGTATAGGTGGGGTTTGAGGTATAATTATTCCCATTTTTTTGAGAAACTGCCAGTTTTATTTCCAAAGTGGTTGTCCAAATTTGCAGTCTTACGTGCAATGAAAGAATGTTCCTCTTGCTCCACATCCTCACCAGCATGTTCTGTACCTTGAATTTTTTTCATGTCATGGATATAAGATGAAATCTTGGAATCATTTTGATTTCCTGTTTTGTACTATTAATAATGTCTTTTGCCTTAGAGAGGCTTTTTGTTTATGAGGTCCCATTTATTGTTGATCTTAGTGCCTGAGCTGCTGGTGTTAGGGTTCAGGAAGCTGTCTCCTGTGCCAATGGATTCGGGCTAGTCCCTACATTCCCTTCTCTTGGATGTAGTTTTATGTTGAGGTCTTTTGATCCATTTTGAATTTTGTGCAGGATGATAAATATGGTTTTATTTGTATTCTTCTACATGCAGACAATAGTTAGATGAGCACCATTTGTTGAAGATGGTTTTTTTTCTTCATTGCATGGGTTTGGTTTTGGCTTCTTTGTTAAAAATCAAGAGTCTATAGGTTGGGGATTTATTTCTGAGTCTTCCATTCTGTTCCATTAAGGAATCTGCCTGTTTTTATGTTATTACTTTGTTTTTTATTACTATTGCTCTGTAGTACAGCTTGAAATTAGGGATGGTGATATCTCCAGAAGTTATTATAGAGGATTGTTTTAGCTATCCTGGCTGGATGTTTTGTTTTTCTATAGTAAGTTGAGAATTATTCTTTCAAGACCTCTAAAGAATTATGTTGGCATTTTCATGGGAATTGCATTGAATCTGTATATCACTTTTTTTAAGATGGTCATTTTTACTATGTTAGTCCTACTGATTGATGAGAATTGGGTATCCTTCCATCTTCTGATATCTTCTTCAATTTCTTTCTTCAGTAATTTGAATTTCTTATTATACAGGTCTCTCACTTGCTTGATTAGAGTTACACCAAGGTAGTTTATAGTATTTGTAGCTATTGTAAAGGGTGTTATTTCCCTTATTTCTTTCTCAGCCTGTTTATTGTTTGCATAAAGAAGGGCTACTGATTTTTTTAGTTAATTTTGTATCCAGCCACTTTGGTGAAGGTGTTCATCATCTGTAGTTGTTCTTTGGTAGAACTTGGGGTCACATATACACACTGTCATATAATCTGTGAATAGAGATACTTTGACTACTTCCTTTCCATATTTTATCCCCCTTGATCTCCTTTAGTTGTCTTATTGCTCTAGCTAGAATTTCAAGTAGTATATTGAATAGATATAAAGAGTGGACAGCCTTTTCTTGTCCCTGATTTTAGTGGGATTGTTTTACTTTCTCTTCTTTTAATTTAGTGTTGGCTATTGGCTTGCTGTATATTGCATTTATGTTCGAATATGCACCTTGCATTCCTGATCTCTTCAAGACTTTTAACAAGCTGTGTTGGAGTTTGTCAAAGGGCTTTTAGCATCTAATGAGATGTTCATGTAATTGATTCTTTTCTTTCAGTTTGTTTATATGGTGAATTGCATTGATAGATTTTTGTAAATTAAACCATCCGTGCATCCCTAGGATAAGGCCTACTTGATCATGGTGGGTAGTGTTTTTGATGTTTTGTTGTTTCAGTTTGCAAGTATTTTATTGAGTATTTTTGCATCAATAGTCATACAGGAACTAGGTCTGATGTTGTCTTTCTTTGTTGAGTTTTGTGTGGTTTAGGTGTCAGGGCAACAGAGGGCTCATAGAATGAGTTTGGCAATGTCCCTTCTGTTTCTAGTTTGTGGAATAGCTTGAGAAATGTTGGTATTAGCTCTTTTTTGAAAATCTTATAGAATTCTGCTCTAAAACAATTTGGGCCTGGGCTATTTTTTTAAATTAGTTTAATTTATTTACATTCTAGCTGTTCCTCATCTCATTCTCCTCCCATCTTGCCTCCAAGAGGGTGCCTCCCTGCCACATATCCCCATCCCTGGGGCCTCAAGACTATCCAGGATTAAGCTCATCTTTTCCCACTGAGGCCAGACCAGGCAGTCCTCTGCTACATATGTGCTGGGGGCCTTGGACTAGCCCTTGTTTGTTGCCTGGTTGGTGGCTTAGTCTTTGGGAAATCCAGGGTTCCAGGTTAGTTGAGACTGCTGGTCTTCCTATGGGATTACCATCATCTTCAGCTCTTTCAATCCTTCCCCTGATTCCTCAAAAGGGGTCTCGGACTTCAGTCCAATGTTTGAATAAAAATATCTGCATCTGTCTCAGTCAGCTGGTGGTAGGGTCTCTTAGAGGACAGCCATGCTAGGCTCCTATCTGTAAACATTTAATAGCATCAGTAGTAGTATCAGGCCTTGGTGTCCCCCTTTCCCTCACCACCATGAGCTGGATCCCAAGTCGGGACGGTCACTGAACAGCCTTTCCTCCAGGCTCTTCTCCAGCTTTGTCCCTTCAGTTCTTTTTAGACCGGAAAATTCTGGGTCAGAAATTTTGACTGTGGATTGATATGTGCTTCCGTCCACTTGTGGCCCTGTCTAACCATTGGATGTGCAATTTTTGAGTTCCCTCACTCCACTGTTGGGCATTTTAGCTAAAGTCATATCCCATTGAGTACTGAAGGTCTCTCCCCTCCTAGGTCTCTGAAACTTTCTCGAGAGTCCCCCCATCTCCCATCCCCAGAAACTGCATATTTCCATTCATTCTTCTGGCTTTCTGGGCTTCTCTCCTGTTCCCCACTAAACCTAATCCTGTTTCCCTTTCCTTCTCCCAGTTCCCTCTCAACCAGGTCCCTCCCTCCCTCTGCCTCCTATGATTATTTCCTTCCCTCTTCTAAGTGGAATTGAAACATCCTCACTTTGGCATTTCTGCTTGTTAAACTTCATAGGGTCTGTGGGTTGTCTCCTGGTGTTCTGTACATTTTGGCTAATATTCACTTATAAGTGAGTACAGATCATGCATAGCCTTTCGGGTCTAGGTTACCTCAGTCAGGATGCTCTTTTCTAGTACCATCCAATTGCCTGCAAAATTCATGATGTACTAGTTTTAAACTGCTGATTAGTGTTCCATTGTGTAAATGAACCACTTTTTCTGTATCCATTCTTTGGTTGAGGGACATCTGGGTTGTTTCCAGCTTCTGGCTATTACAAATAAAGCTGCTATGAGCATATGAGCATGTGTCCTTTTGGTATGGTGGAGCATCTTTTGGGTATATGCATGGGAGTAGTACAGCTGTGTCTTCATGTAGAACTATTTCCAATTTTCTGAGTAACTGCCAGACTAATTTCCAGAGTGGTTATACTAGTTTGCAATCCCATCAGCAATGGAGGAATGTTCCACTTTCTCCACATCTTTGCTAGCATGTGCTGTCACTTGAGTTTTTGATTTCAGCCACTCTGATTGGTGTAAAGGAGAACCTCAGTTGGGTGCCTCTATTTCCTTAGGGGTTATAAGGTTATTTAAATTGTTTACATGATCTTGATTTAACCTTGGTAAGTGGTATCTATCAAGAAAATTGTTTCATGTAGATATTCTGATTTTGTTGAGTATAGGCTTTTTGAAGGAAGACCTAAAGATTCTTATGATTTCCTCAGTGTATGGTGTTATGACCCCCTTTTCAGTTTTTATTTTGCTAATTTGGATAATGTCTCTCTGCCTTTTAGTTAGTTTGGCTATGGCTTTGTCTATCTTGTTGATCTTCTCAAAGAATCAGCTCATGGATTCACTGTATTGTTCTTATGGTTGCTATTTCATTGATTTCCACCCAGAGTTTAATTATTTTCTATGGTATATTCTTCTTGAGTGTGTTTACTTCTTTTTGGTTTGCAGCTTTCAAGTATCCTTCTAAATTGGTAATCTGTGAACTCCCCAATTTTCTTTGGAAGGCACTGAAGACTTTGAATTTTCCTTTTAGCACTGCTTTCATTGTGTTCTGTAAGTTTAGCTATGTTTTGCTTCATTTCCATTGAATTCTAGAAAGTCTTTAATTTCTTTCTTTGTGTCTTCCCTGACCCAGTGGTCATTGAGTAGAAAGTTGTTTAGTTTCTAGGAGCTCACAGGCTTCCTGTGGTTGTTGAAGTCCAGCTTTAATCTTGAGGTCTGATAAGATGTAAGAAGTTATTTTAATTTCCTTGTATCTGTTGAGACTTCCTTTGTGACCAAGTATATGGTCAATATTGGAAAAAGCTTCATGAGGTCCTGAGAAGAGGGTATATTCCTTTTTATTTTGGTGAAATGTTCTGCAGACATCTGTTGGGTCCATTTGGATCATAACTTCTGTTAGGATTATTATTTCTGTTTAGTTTCTGTCTCGATGACCTGTCCATTGGTGATAATAGGTGTTGAATTTTCCCACTATTAATGTGTGGGATTCGATGTGTGATTTAAATTTTCGGTAATTTTTTTTAATGAATGTGGGTACCCTGGAATTTGTGGTATAGATATTCAGATATGAGACATCATCTTGGTATATTTTTTCTTTGATGATTTTGAAGTGTCCTTCCCCATCTGTTTTGATAAATTTTGGCTAAGTGTCTATTTTATTAATAGAATGGCTACTCCAGATTGCTACTTGGGTATGTTTGTGTGGAAAAACCATTTTCTAATCCTTTATTCTTTGGTAATGTCTATCTTTGTTGCTTAAATGTGTTTCTTAATGCAGCAGAATGATGGGACCTATTTCCACATCCATTCTGTTAGCCTGTGTCTTTTTTATTGGGAAGCTGGGTCCATTGGTGTTGAGAGATATTATTAACCAATGATTGTCAATTCATTTTATTTTGATGGTGGTAGCACCACGTCTTCTCTCTCTCTCTCTCTCTCTCTCTCTCTCTCTCTCTCTCTCTCTCTCCTTTCTTTTGGTTTTGCAGATATGGGTTCATTTATTTATTTCCTGTGGTTTCTTCTATGTAGTATGTAGTATCCTCCTTAGGTTGGAGTTTTCCTTTTAGTATTTTCTAAGGCTGCTTTTCTGTAAGGCTGTATTTGTGAATATATATATTTTAAATTTTGTTTTGTCATAAATATCTTGTTTTCTCCATCTATGGTAATTAAAAGTTTTGCTGGGTACAATATTCTTGCCTGAAATCTATGGTCTCTTTGGGTCTGCAAGATATCTGTGCAGACCCTTCTGGCTTTGAGAGTCAATGTTGAAAAGCTAGGTATTATTCTGATAAGTCTGCCTTTATATGTGACTCAGCCATTTTTCTTTACAGTTTTTAATATTCTTTGTTCTGTACACTTAGTGTTTTAATTATTTTGTGGTGGGACAATTTTCTTTTCTGGTTCAATCTATTTTGTGTTCTGTAAGCTTCTTGTATATTCATAGGCATCTCTTTCTTTAGGTTGGAGAAGTTTCTTTTTTCCATTATTTTGTTGAAATTATTATCTGGACCATATTGCTGGGATATTTTTATATTATATTTTTAATATTCTTAGATTTGGTGTTTTCCTAATGTCACAATTTTGGATATTTTGCATCAGGAACATTTTAGATTTAACATTTACATTGACTGTTGTATCAATTTCTCCAGTGGCATCTTCTATCCCTGAGATTCTTTCTTCCATCTCTTACATTCTGCTGGTAATGCTCTTCTGTCTCCAAGCTTCCCTTAGTTTATGTTTCCTTTATTGCTTCTATTTTAATATTCAGCTTTTAAACAGTTTTATTCATTTTTGTAACATGTTTGATTGGATTTCCGGTATTGTTTTAAGGGACTTATTTATTTCCTTTTTAAAGGCCTCTATCATCATTATAAAATTAGATTTAGGGGCATCGTTTTGTGCTTCGACTGTGTTAGGATATCCAGGGCTTGCTGGAGTAGGATAGCTGGGCTCTGATAGTGTCATGTTGCCCTGCCTCTTGTTGGGTGTTTTCTTTCTCTGGCCTTTAGACATCTGGTTGTTCCTAGACTTGACTGAATGCTCCTGTTGCTGACAGGACTCCTTGGGGAGGCAGGCAGAGTTGTGGGCCTGACAGTGGAGCTCAGTGAACAGCATGCTGCTTACCTCTGGTGGCTGTGCCTCAGGTAAAAGTGAATATTCCTTAGATCCCAGAGGCATCCTCAGGAAGGGAAGCAGAGCTGTGAGCTTGCCATGGATCTTAGGGAACAGAGCACCATTCACCTCTGCTGGCTTTGCCCCAGGTGGACCCAGCAGGCAAGGAATAGGTGGGATGGGCTCTCACAGGCCTAGATGCTCCTGGGGCCTGGAAGGCTTCCTTTGGTGAAAAGGCAATAGAGGTGGGGGAAGGGGGTGTACACCAGCCTGTAGCTCACCAACTCTGGCTATCTTCTTTTCATGTTTTAATGCCAAAATATTCTTATTCAAACTTCTTGTTCTCCCTAGATAAATTATTTGGAATCAGTTTCCCATTTTCCTTGATAACTCTCATATAAGACCTAAACAATTCCTTCTGTTGAGTTTCTTGGAACCATGCAACTTTCTTGTCTCGGGGTGGTTTCAGTCAACCATGGTTTTCCAAGAATAGCTCCCCCAAGTTGTTGAAGACAATAGGTTAAATAACATGTGCATAGTACCCTTGTGGATCATATATGGGACATCACTGCAATTATAAACTTTTAGTTGTACTAATTAAACAGACATTTCTGATTCGCTTGCTGTGCAAGGGAACTTTTCAAATTAACTAGAATCAGTTAATGTAACATGAGCCATAATGAATGGTGAAGGTAAGCCAGTGACTTATGCAGATTAAGAGTCTGAATTAATCTTCATTTCAGAGGGGAACTCTATATTTGCCCCCATCCTTTTGTTGTCCTTAGAAAAGAATGAGAAAACTAATCTAGTAGCTAGTCACATGCTAAGTGTGGATGGAAGCATGTTCCTCTGTCATTGTTAAGAAAGAAGTTAGTGCTTTTAAAATGTTGGACCAAAATGGAACTTCCATTGGTGCACTTCAGTAAGGCATATTGTGGAAGACTGGGGCAAGGCCAGAGATGTCTACAGCTTACGGGGTTATGGGTACTGCATGTCTGAGAGTAGTGTTGATGTTTGTCTCCCAGATAGGACAGTAGGATTTACTTCAAGGATTTAAGAACAACAATACCAACAAGAAAAACAACAACAATGAAAAAAGGAAATCAATAAATCCTCCCTGATTCAGGCACTGGGAACAATGTAATTAGATCTAAAGTTTTAGTTTCTGTTCACCAAAAAAAAAAAAAAAAAAAAAAAAAAAAAAAAAAAAAAAAAAAAAAAAAAAAAAAAAAAAAAAAAAAAAAAAAAAAGAGAGAGAGAGAAGAAAAGAAAAGAAAAAAGAAAAAGAAAGAAAGAAAAAGAAATTTGGGGATAGGAGAGATAGTTCAGTGGACAAAGTCCTTGCCATATGGACATAAAAACTTGAGACCAGATTTTCAGAATTTATGTAAATTCAGACATCAAATCACATATATGTAATCCCAGTGATCCATTGGTAAGTTAGAAGGGCAGAGGTAAGAGATTCTGCAAACTTTGGAGCCAGCTACCCAGACCTACACAGAAGTAAACAAAAGACTATCTACAAGATAGCAGTCAAGAACTTGCACACTGCATTTTCTATGACCTCCACACATGTGACATAGTATTTTCATGCCAGAACCTGCAGCCATAAACATCACACAGTTCCTCTCTCTTTCTCTCTCTCTCTCCCTCACACACATACACACACACACACACACACACACACACACACACACACACACACACACACACACACTAAGAATAAAAAAAGAGAAACTGAAAACTGAAATCTATATTATCATTTACCTCAACTATTAAGTAATAAATGGTGGTTAAAAATGATCTAGAGTCAAATGCTGTGATTAATATAATTTGAAACACTAAACGTATTCTCAAAATTTTAAGCACATGATCTTGAAGATGTGAACATTAGTGAAGAACTTTGAAGCTTTGAAACTTCAATAACCTACTTTCATTCACAACTCAAAACCTTTGGGCAATGATAGTCATCTTGTTCCTTAGACCAGAAAACGGAAAGAGAGGCTTTTAGCCCGTCTGTCACTCACACAGCTAGGGAGCCAGAATAGAGCTTGGAATGGGTCTTTGTAGCTTCAACACCAATTTAAAAATCTCTGCTCTCTAAACAGCTTCCCCATGGAGAAAAATAATTCATGGTTAACTTCCATCCTCGACACCATTGCGGCCTGGCTTCTTATTCTCTTGACTAACCATTTCTCTAAGCTGAAAGCAAGTGTCTTGGAAGGAAAAAAATAAAAGTGTAAGGGTGCCAGATAATATTTCTAGTATGTGTAAGTTTTATAAAGCAATGTGAGGTCTGAAGGTACAGTGCACAGCTGACAAGGAAATGAGATAGTTATTGAAGTGGATGGTGTTTTAAGCACTGTGGTGTGTGCAACCTTATATGTAGAGAGATATCTACATATGGCAGTGAGAAAAATATGGTTCTAAGATAGCAAACCTCTAGCCTCATGAAACTCAAGTTTATTAAATCTATGGATATGCCAGTGCGTACCATGTGTCCATGGATCTCTGATAGATATGATCATCTTTAAAGAATATTGAGTAAATAACATCAACCCAGGCATTCCAATATAAAGCCCCCTCCCCAATATAGTTAGTTGGCAGGATGAAAATGTGGCTCATTGTGATTTTACTGGCTTTAGAAAATAGGACAAATTTTCTTACTCCAGCCCAACAGGCTAGGCAGACAATTCACATTAAGCAACTGTAGTGTAAATCCTGCAGTGGTTGAACGATGGCACTAGAAAAGTGGGAATGCCGCTAACAGACAGGAGGGTGATAGAGGTTGGTGCAGTATAGGGTTTTTGTGAGCTCTGCCTGTTTGGTTTTGGAGATTAGCTGTGTGATCATTTTCCCTCAGTACTGCCAGATGCAGTTCTTAATGGGTTATCACCTACCAGTACTGGCAGGCAACACTCATGTTACAAAACAAGTTAAAAAAAATGCACTATCTTTCTGAGTTTATATTCTGAAGAGGCTGGAAATGAGCCTCTGACATAGTTCTTTAAAGGAGGTTAAAACAGCCTTCTAGGAACTAGTCAAGGTGACTTTTCTTTAGTGATTAAAAAGCTGATATTCAGCTTCTCAACATGCAGAAGGCATTCATGAGAGTCCGTGCATTCTTACAAAAGGTTTTTCATTATTGCCACAGCAGTGAAAATAAATGGTATTATAGAGAGAAAGAACTCAGACTATCACAATCAATAACTAAAAATAAAGAAATCAGTTGCTATACCAAGCAACTATTCATTAATTTTATTATCATTAGCATTGGATGCAAAAAAAATTAATTATTGCCAGCAGTGAATACCAATAAAATAAAGCATACAGGTAAGAGAAAGAGTCCCTCCAGAAGACCCAGGGCCTGGCAGACTTTTGATTTCACAGTAAAATATTTATAAAAAGACATTATTATTTACAATGAACACCTATTAAGTGAAAGTTGTAATTTTTTAAATAAATGGTGTATTTATCCTCCCAATAATGCTAAAAGGTGAAAATTCTAAAACGTTGAGGTCCATTTTCACAAATGAAGATGACCTCAAATGATTCTTGTTTTCATGACTAAATCCCTGTCCTATCTCAAATTCCCAGCAGTTCTCAAGATGTTAGCCCTGTTTCAAGGGTTTTTCCATCTCTCTGAGTCCTGCAGGAGCGTGATGAGCCCGTGGTGGAATCAGCTTGTTCAAGCAGGTCCAACCTTTTGACATTTGGTATGACATTGTCAACTACAACTGTTTTGGGTCCTATTCCTTACTAGTCTTTGACAAGTGAGGCACACAGACCTTAATGTGAACACAGAAGGAAGTCACATCACAGTAGGTGAGTTGCCACCCATTTTTCAGTATGTTCCTTAAGTATCATAGATTCCCAGTGTCCATATCCAGCGATTGATTGTTGTTCTGCTCATCTCTCTGTCCTTCCTTCCTTCCTTCCTTCCCTCCTTCCTTCCTTCCTTCCTTCCTTCCTTCCTTCCTTCCTTCCTTCCTTCCTTCCCCTCTTTTTCCTCCTCTTCCTCCTCTTCCTTGTCTTCTCCCTCACCCCCCCTCTCTCTGCACATATGTGGGAGGGTACACACATGCATTGGTTCATGTGTAGTGGTCAGAGGGAAATGAATAGTTTGTTGAGGATCTTTTCACCATGTGGATTTTGAGGTTTGACCTCAGGTGATCAGGTTTGTGTGGCCAAAGCACTTTTATTGGATTACCATGCAATAATATGATGATACATTCAGTACAATAACTATAACTATAACTATAACTATAACTATAACTATAACTATATATATATCAAGAGCTATGGATATTAAGTATTAAGTTAGTTCATATATTTCAATTATTTTTGGTATCCAATAATTTCTATATAATAGTTTGCATATAATTACAAGAGTTTTTATTATTTTAAAAACCAAGGAAAGTTTAAAGGGATACAAACATCATCTTATTTCTATCATCCAGGGCGTACTCCAAAGCCACAACATTTTATGTTATCATGTTGTCCTATATAAATACGTATTATATGTCCTTATGGAATTAGTTCTGTACTGTTTTACTCCATAGTAGACGGTAACTGTAGGTATCAACTTACCATGTATAAGTTCATATCAAAATTGCTATTTATTTATTTATTTATTTATTTATTTATTTATTTATTTTTTAATTTTTTTTTGTTTTTCGAGACAGGGTTTCTCTGTGTAGCCCTGGCTGTCCTGGAACCACTCTGTAGACCAGGCTGGCCTTGAACTCAGAAATCCGCCTGTCTCTACCTCCCAAGTGCTGGGATTAAAGGCGTGCGCCACCACTGCCCGGCTCAAAATTGCTCTTTAATTAGTGCTTTTTATTCTGTCTAACATTGATTCAAATGATCTCTCCTAGATATATATCATTTTCCTTTTTCTGAAATAATTATTAAAAAGGCTGTTGTAAGCATGATCTAAAGCATTACCCTTCACTACAGAAATGAGGAATCTCAGGACTAGAGAGAGCACATCACTGAACAGAATCTACTGAAAGGACGGGGTGCCCAACACATTCATCTTTTCAACCAATGGTCATGACCCCTTTGGGGGCTGAGCAACACTTTCACAGGAGTCATCTATCAATTGTCATGTATACCAGATATTTACATTACAATTCATAGTAGTAGCAAAATTACAGTTATAAAGTAGTAATGAAACATTTTATGGTTGTGGGTCACCATAACATGAAGAACTGTATTAAAGGGTTGCAAAATTAGAAAGGTTGAGAACCACTGGCTCATGTGCTCTGCCACATGAATTTCATAAAAAGCCACAAAACTGTCACCCTGATAAAGGCGGAAGAAAGAAAGCAGGACCTCAGCAACAGTGCCACTTTTAGGACAGTTCCTGTCAATGCATGATCTTCTGTCTCCACCTTGAAGTGAGGCACTCCATAAGTAATCCCTGAGCTTGGCATGTGGGTTCTCCCTGCTTGTCTACCTGTTCCTTTCTCTGTGAATTTCTAAAACTGAAGTACACAGCCTCTTGTTTAATCTCCCCCCAGAAGCTCCTCTTGGGATCTGCAATGGAGTTTCATGGCTCTAGCACCCCGGCTTTACCTTTCAAAGAACAGCTAGAATTTCTAAAAGTCAGCCCAGTAGGGCAACAGGCTGACTCCTGGGATCCATCTAATATTTTAGAGAATTTATGTATTTACAGTTCTCTTTAAAGTTTTTATATCATTAATTTTACATGATTAGAAGCTGGAAATATAAAAATATGAATGTGAGTTGACTTGCCTTATGTCCTCTGAATGTCTAACTCTGCCTCACATTAAAATCATTTACCAGTCAGTGCCATCTTGAACTTTGAACACCGTGTATCAGCTATCACCTGTGCTGAATATAAATTACTAATTTTAGTGTATCAGCATATTGTTTCTTTTTGTCTAAGGTTTCTTTTCTCTTACTCTTTTCCTTCTCTGTGTGACATATGTTTGAGAGCACTTTATAAGTTACACCCCTCAAAAGGTAAAGTAGCAGAGTCATTTCAAGTTCAATGATACCTTTAGTTTGTAGTCATAATTAAATTGCCATTTAATTAAAAAACAAAGGGATTAGATCAAAGCCATCACTTTCTCATTGAAGAAAATTAGCACATAGTCTTCTAAGAATTATTATTCTGTTTTATCTTAAATGTCACATGCATTTTTGTATGCCATACATATTTAAAATTATTTATTATTATAATGTTTTGTGTGCACTTAGGGGATAATGCTACCTTGTGAATGTGCAGGTCAGAGGTCCCTTTTGTGAAGCAGCTTCCCGCCAAGTCCTCACTAGGTTTACACAGCAAGTGCCTTTACCTGCTGAGCCATCCTGCTGGCCCAGACTCCTCTTCTATATCTTATTTGGCATTTCCCCCACATCTGAATATATAGGTATCCTTTAAAGCATGGGGAACTTCACTTTCATCTTACTAGCATGATACTGTGATCATTCCTCCTCCTCCTCCTCCTGCCCCTCCTCCTCCTCCCCCTCCTCCTCCCCCCTCTTCCCTCCCACCCCTCTCCCCTCTCCCTCCTTTCCCTAACACCTTCTTTTTATCTCCTCCCTGTTTTCATTCTCGCCCTCTCTCCTTGCTCTTCTCTCTGCTCTCTCGCCACTTCCTCTCTGCTTCTTCTTACCTGCACCCCCCTGCCCCCCATCATTCTACCTGTTTTTACTATCCTGGAACCTAGATGACATGTGCTGGAGTTTCTGGATTTATATTGTTTAGATTTCTTCTTATAATTTCTGATGATCTTGGTAAACCACATTCTAAAAAAAAAGTCTTATTTTTCTCCGTTTGTTTAATATATGGCCACTTTTGTACTGAGGTATTCAGTACAACTGTGTGCATGTTTGTTTACTTCACACATACTCCCAGCATCTAAGAATTCTAATTAGCTCTTTTCAGAGCACCCTGCTCTCTTTGTTTATAGTGAGGACTCCTCCTTATTCTTCTAACAGTATGGTCTGTTAAAATGACACTATTTTTCCTCTCCTACATCAAACTCCCCGAGCTTTACATTTCTGCCTATTGAAAGACATATGTTTCTTTCAAAATAGCATTGTTCTTAAATGTTTGATGATTCATGATATGCTTTTTGCCACTCTGTCTAAAATTTCTTCTAAATCTTTTCATGGATCTTGTCTCAGACTATGTTACTGAGCCTCTGGGGATTGAGGTTTCTGCTGGAAAGTATGGCTTTGCTATAGCTTGAATCTAAAATGTTATCAGAATCCTTCTATGTTCAAGGTTTGATTTTCACCTCGGATACAACTCTGGAACCTTTAATCCCCGAGGCTTAGGGAAGGATGCTAGGAAACCTGGACCAGCTTGATTCTTTTGTCTCACATCAACACTGAGGATCTTTCTTTCTTTCTTTCTTTCTTTCTTTCTTTCTTTCTTTCTTTCTTTCTTCCTTTGTTTTTCTTTTTTTTTAATTTTTCTTTTTTTCTTTATTTACATTTCAAATGTTATCCCCTTTCCTGGTTTCTCCTCTGCAAACCCGCTATCCCATCCCCCCTTACCCTGCTTCTATGAGGGTGCTCCCCCACCCACTTACCCACTCCTGCCTCACTGCCCTAGCATTCCCCTACACTGGGGCATCAAGCCTTCACAGGACCAAGGGCCTCCCCTCCCATTGATGCCATAGAAGGCCCCTTCAGCTCCTTCAGTCCTTCCCCTAACTCCTCCATTGTGGTGCCTGTGCTCAGTCTGATGGTTGGCTATGAGCCTCCACATCTGTATTGGTCAGGATCTGGCAGAGCCTCTCAGGAGACAGCTATATCAGGCTTCTGTCAGGAAGCACTTCTTGGAATCCACAATAGTGTGTAGGCGTTTGGTGTTTGCATGGGATGGATCCCCAGGTGGGGCAGTATCTGGATGGCCTTTCCTTAAATCTCTGCTCCACTCTTTGTCCCTGTACTTCCTTTAGACAGGAGCGATTCTGTGTTAAAATTTCGGAGATGGGTGGGTGGCCCCATCCCTCAACCTGGGGGGGGGGGGGAATGCTTAACCTCTGGATATGGTCTGGACAGCTTCTCCCTCCCCTTTCTCGGGTATTTCAGCTAAAGTCATCCCTGTGGGGTCCTGGGAGGCTCTTGTTTTCCTGGCATCTGGGACTTTCTGGTTGCTACTCCCAGTTCCCCATCCCCCATTGCTACACATATCTGTTCAATTTCCTGACCCTCTGTACATCTCCTCTACCTCCTCCTGTATCTGATTCTTTCCCTCTTTTTCCCCTCCCCCTCTTCTCTTCCTCCCAAGTCCCTCCCACCCTCCACTTCGCTTGATTATTTTGTTCCCCCTTCTAAGTAGGACTGAAGCCTCCACTCTTTGGTCTTCCTTCCTCTTGAGCTTCACACGGTATGTGAACTGAGAATCACTTTCATCCAACTGATTCTCACCACAGCTGCAACGGCCTCAGGACCAACTGACCATGTACTGGAATCTTCAGACCCACAAGCCGAGGCAACCTTTCTCCGTTTCTCAGACTGAGGTCCTGGAGTGTTTGTCACAATAACATAGGACTAACTAGCACCACCTCTCACATTGCCTCTCTCTTGAGTTTGGTGACAACTCACACTTTCAAAGGTAAATAACCACCTGAGGCAATGACATGTGTTTAGCCCCTGTGCCTCAATGCACTGTCCGTCTTAGTTCCCATGCTGAAAATAAATGTGCTGTGGGAAAGGCAGAGGGTCCTGTTGGCCCAAAAGCTGCCTTTTCATTAATCACTGTCTAAAGTACACAGAGAGCTTGCTCATTCCATTAAGTCTTTGTTTGAAACATATAAAGTGACTTTTCTGACTACAGAACTTTCCTCTATGTATAAAGAAGCACCAGGTTTTTTGTTTTTGTTTTTGGTTTGGTTTGGTTTTTGGTTTTTTTATTTTATTTTTTTAAATTTTATTTAACCCCCTTTTTTTTTATACTCCAGATTTTATCCCACTTCTGGTCCACCCTCTGACTGTTCCACATCGCATACCTCCTCCCATTTCCATGAGGATGTTCTCCCGAAACCCCCACCTTACCAGATCTACCCACTCCTTGGGGCATCCAGTCTCTTGAGGGTTAGGTGCATCTTCTCTGACTGAACACAGACCCAGCAGTCCTCTGTACATGACAGAAGAATGGATATAGAAAATGTGGTTCATTTACACAATGGAATACTCCTCAGTTATTAAGAACCGGGACATCCTGAGTTTTGCAGGAAAATGGATAAAACTGTTTTTATTTTTTGTTGTTGTTTGGCTGGTTTTTGTTGTTTTGTTTTTTACAAGTCAAAGCTATATTTTTTTGTTTTCTCTATATATAAATAGGTAAATAGGACACATACACACAGATAGACACATATATAGACAGACAGATACAGAAAGACACACACACAGGCACACAAAGACATAGACCCATATAGTCATAGACTAACACAGACAGATGCACACATGTGCATATATATATATATATATATATATATATATATATATATAGAGAGAGAGAGAGAGAGAGAGAGAGAGAGAGAGAGAGAGAGAGAGAAAATGCCAAGGACACATACATATACACAAGCACAGAGACACATAGACAAACATACACATACAGAGACACAAACATATAGGCACACAGAAACATGCATATACACAGACACAGACAGACATATACATACACACACACACACACACACACACACACATACACACGTTCATCCCTCTCTGATACAATCAGTCCATATTTCAATGTATTGTCAACATTTTGCCACTTCATCAGAGACTCTAGGTTGTGAGTGAGAGGGAACAATATTTAGAAACAGTGATGCAGACGTGAATGCTGACAGATGCCGACATTAGTGTTGCACACATCACTACAGAATCTTGTTGATTTCAGCACTGTTTAGTAAGTAGCTAGAATCCCTGAACTTCTCCTTCAACACAAAGGGATCTTCTTCACCTTGCCTATCCTATGCCTGTTTCCTGCTTTGCAATGAAAATATTGATTCTCTATAGCATCAGTCAGTTTGCTCATTGCTTAAGCCTTTGTTATGGTTTGAATCTCTTATGTTCCTACAGGCCTGTGTTTCTCAAGCTTGGTCTCCTGCCTGTGGTGGTATTTGGAGAGTAGTGGATGCTTCATACATAGGTAGGGCTAGCTTGAGGAAGGTTACTGGGGAATCTTAGTGAAGGTCACACTTGCTTCTCACTCCAATCTATAGCTCACTACCTGCCGGACCCTAGTTATGTAAATAAACCACCACCATAGCTCAGCTTCTTTACTTTTTGTCTTCTCACACTGATGGATAGTGTCTTAGGTACACTCTTCCTATCTTCAATTGTTTTGATGTAGTAATTTGGTCACAAAATTCCTGCCACAGCTTCGAACAGCACACTTTGATGGTTGCTTTTCCTACATCACTGTGAGAAACAAAAGCAATGTCTAGGTCTCTAGATTCTGTGCTGTTCTTGTGTGTTTACTTTTATTTTAGTGTATATAATCAGCATTATGAGTCTCAGTATTGTTTGGCTCAACTTTCCTCTCTCCACAGGGTGCCTGTTATTCATTAGAAATACAGGAGTCAATTTGAGATTATATATATTTTGGGGCTCTTAATTCCCCTTTCTTACTGATTTAATTTTGTATTATGAGTTGAATAGCTATCTGTGTCTCAAAGTGAGAACTAGGGAGGAGTACTGCGCAGACAAGCATTTCTTTGCATCTGTCCCCAAGCCGCTTTTATCCAGCGATCAAATTTTATTAATCTAGAATCATCGTTTCTTCCTCTTCATGGGTCTGTGTGGATATATGACTTCATAGGTACGTGATGTTCATCAAAAATTAAGGACAGATGAATATAATGACCTACAGGACACAGGATGATCTCAAATGAGTTAATGCACTAGCCACCCCTTTGTGTTACCATTCCTCTACAGCAGAAATGGATTTTTACATATAGTATCATTGTAGATCAGGCTGGTCTCATTCTCCCTATATGGAGGAACCAAGTACAATCTCAAACACCCCATTCTCTGGATTCTACCACTGAGCTTCTCAGATCACTTGTGTGGATCAGCAGGTCTTGCTTAAGGTGAAGTCTTTCTTCCATTTACTATTAATTGGTAAGCCATGGTGGTAGTATTTGGGACGGTCATTCCTGTAACTGTTACATTCTATACAAGTGGAAAATTGAGAGGGACAGAGGGAAAGGCAGATGACAGAAAGAAAATGGAGACAAAACAGAGATTATCTTCCCAGTTGTCAGATCAATCTTTCCAACCATGCTGTGAGTACGTGGTTGTATAACACATGGCCAGCAAGTGTGGACCATGGCTCAGGAGGCAGTGAATAGGAATGGAAGGCCCTCACTCCTCCAGCCACAAGGAATTCAGCCACAACCACATAAACTTGAAAGAAGACTCCAACTCACAAAAGGAAAGAAATATTCCTGCCACCTCAGATTACGCCTTGAAAACCCCAAATGGAGTACCAGAGCTAAATTAGACTCCTAGTCCATTGAAACTCTTATTAAAGAAGAGAAATAAATGCATACGCTGATCAATTGTGGCATTTTAGAATATCTTAAAGAAAAAAAATAATATACAAGGGTTTTATTTTGCACCTATTTTTATACAAAACATTCTTTGCATGTTTTACATATTTTAATGTATTTGATTTATTAAATCTGTTTATCACTTAATAGTTGTAAAGTTTTTTATCATTTGAAAGATTGTAGCTATGTAAAAGTCTATCTTTTTACCAACTTAAAAATTTGGGGGGTGGCAGTTGATTTATTTCTATTCTATAATAAATAAGTGAAAATCATTTTCTTATCATAGTGTAAAGCTAAGCCTAGTAATGTTATTAACTTTGTAAAATACCATATTTTATATTCTCTATTTTATTTTTTTTTGTACTGAGAACTATAGCAGTTAGACATTCTGAGTTCTCTCTCTCTCTCTCTTTTTCTCTCTCTCCCTTGCTCACTCCTCCTTTGCCTTTCTTGCTGTATACTTCAAATACTTCATCTTGTTTGTATACTCTTGAGCAGTCAATCTTCCATATGTGTCTTCCATGACACCCTCAATCACCTTTATCCTTTTATCCACTCACTATCCATTTTTAAATATTACACGATGTTCTTTGACTCCACCCATACTTTATACAGTACTTAATGTCAATTTTCTTTTTATCTTTTTAAACCTTTTAAAGTTACCATTTTTCTGTTTCTGTTACATTTCCCAAATCTATAGCTATACCATTCTTAATCTATTGCATATTATCAGTCTGTCTGTCTCTCTTTTAGTGATGACCTTTAATGGGAAGTTTGTTTGTATTTAATACCAATTATATACAAGATATATTTTGGTACTAAGGTACTTGGTAAATTGCAAGTCAGGTCTTTATTAATATTTATATTTTCCTTAAAATATGTATTTATTGTGTGTATGTCTGCAATAATTTATGTCTATCATATATATATGTAGGAACACATGGAGACTAGAAACGGGTATCTAAATCCTTAAAACTGGAGTTACAGGCAGTTAAGAGTTATTTGATATAAGTTCTGGAAACTGAACTCAGGTCTCTGAAAGAACAGGAAGTGCCCTCAATTGCTAAGCCATCTTTCTAGTCCTGTTATCAATATTTGAAATTTCTTATCTAGTTTTCTCTTTTCACTATTTTTATTTCTTTTAAATCTTTTATTTATTTATTTATTTATTTATTTATTTATTTATTTATTTATTTTCACTCCAGATTTTATTCCCCTCCCAGTCTACCCTCTGACTGTTCCACATCCCATACCTCCTCCCTGCCCCACTGTCTGCATGATGATGTCCCCACACCTAACCCCTACTTCACCTGACCTCTAAACATCCTGGGGCCTCCAGTCTCTTGAGGGTTAGGTGCATCAACTCTGATTGAACTCAGACCCCGGCATTCTGCTGGTGTATATGTGTTGGGGGCCTCATATCAAATGTATGCTGCCTGATTGGTGGTCCAGCGTTTGAGAGATCTCAAGGTTCAGATTAATGGAGACTGTTGGTGCTCCTACAGGGTCACCCTCCTCTTCATCTTCTTTCAGCCTTTCCCTAATTCAACCACAGGGGTCAGCAGCTACTGTCCATCGACTCTTTCAGCTGCTTGTTGGGTCCTCAGGAGTAAAGTCGTGCTAGGTCCCTTCTTGTGAGCGCTCCATAGCCTCATTAATAGTGTCAGGCCTTGGGACTGCCCCTTGAGCTGGATCCCATTTTGAGCCTGTCACTGGACCTTCTTTTCCTTGGGCTCCTCTCCATTTCCATCCCTGCAGTTCTTTCAGACAGGAACAATTATGGGTCAGAGTTTTGACTGTGGAATGGCAACTCCATCCCTCACTTGATGCCCTGTCTTCCTTCTGGATGTGGGCTTTATAAGTTCTCTCTCCCTACTGTCAGACATTTCATCCAAGGTCCCTCTCTTTGAGTCTTAAGAGTCTCTCACCTTTCAGGTCTCTGGTGCATTCTGGAGGGTACCCCTAACCTCCTACCTCCTGGAGTTGTCTGTTTCCATTCTTTCTGTTGGCCCTCAGGGCTTCAGTCCTTTTCCCTCATCCAATACTAGATGAGGTCCCCCCACCCCCACCAGTCCACTTTCCCTCCCAGGTCCCTCCCTTTTAGATGTTTTAAGAACATTTATGTTTTGCAATTTGGAGTTGTAAATAAAATAAATACATTCACTCATGTTGACGACCTAATGGTGCCTTTTAAATTACTGCTGCTGTTATAGGATGAACTCATGCTTTTTTTTTTTTTTTTGCAAATGGAAAAAAAAAAAAAAAACATCTTTTTTAGTATATCAGACAGAGGTCCTAGGATCCTAATCTCTTAGCCTTGGCATGCGTTTAGAAAGGCTTTGAGAAAAGCAAACAAAAACCCATATCCTTTTGATATGGTTTGACAAGTTTAAGAACATAGCTGCTTCACTGAATTCTCACCGTGTCTCCATGAATCTCACGCGCTCTCCAATCCCACCAGTGCTGAGTCCTGTGTAAGCAGAATGAGGATGGGTATATCCATCCCGTTGGCTGCAACATGGTTCTCGGTAGGTAGGCAGATAGATAGGCAAGATCTAGGAACAAAACATGGAGGAGGAGATTCGGTGAGAAGGAGACAGTATATGATGGGCAGCAAAGGGCGGTATGGGAAATTAAAGGCCCCCAGGAAAAATACGCTTGAGTGTGACATTGTGAAGAAGATAATGAGACAGGAAATATGGGACTACAACACAAGAGCTTTCTGTGCCCTGTGTGTTGCTCACATGGGTACACTGGAGAGGAAATCAATTCTTTAAACCCTCCAAGGAGAAGAAAATGGCCATGGCAGTCAGGGTAATTTGTATATTACCTCTTCCTTCGTCTTGACACCTCCTAGGGAGCTTTATGTTTTATATATTAGAAAGGTGTTCCTCAGCCATGAATGGTTCTCCCTCCTTGTAGCTTTGGCAGTTTCCCCATATCCTAACATATGTTGATGGTTTACTGATATTATTGAGGTCTGGTTTCACAGTAGGAGTCTCAGGTCTCCAACTGCACCAAGGATGTCTGCGATCATTCTCAGTGTAGACTAATACAACCAGACAGCAATGATTATATTCATGACAATAAGTGCTCTTGACCTTTGGTGGTTAGGATCATAAAATATAATTCAAGATATTTCTTTAGAAGGTATGCTTCATTATTGCAAACTATAATGAATAAATAGAATGGGAGAAGAGCTGAAAGGGAGAAAAGTGTACAGATGGAAGTAGAGCGGGGAGGATAGAGATAGAAAGAGCATTTTTAAATTTGAAGTCCAACACAATAATGTTCCCTCTTTTATGTTTACGTAATTCTCAAAGTGTTACAAGCTATTTGCCTCATCCTATAAAACTCTATAACTCTTCTTGGCTAAATGTCTAGCCTTTGTAGTAGTTCTGTTGACAACCTTGACCTGTGATTCAGACTATGTGAAACATGTCTATTTAATACAGATTGAATTAAAGAACAATTCCAAAGAGAATCCATTGAAGTGAGAAAAGCCTCAGTAGCCATCCGAGTTGCTAAAATGACAGTGGCCTTGTGGAGGATCTTGCTACTGTCCAGTTGCTGTAGTGGGCATGGAAACCTGGACAACACCTCCCCAACAGTGGCATTTATGAAAGAGTAGAACTGAGACGTTACTGTGGTTCCTGTACTTGTTTATCCCAAATGCTGACCACCCAGCTTTCCAGAAAGCAGCTCAGTGCACTGATTCCATAAATATGGCCTATGTATCTTCTGCTGCTCACAATTAAGAATCCTAATTAATATCATATTTCAATCACTTTGTCTCATTGGGACTCAACTTGGAAATGACTGGTTTGGCTATATTTCAGGAAGTCAAGCTAGTGTCACACGAATACCCATCAAATACTTTTTATATTATAAATTTTAAAGATGAGAATAAGAGATTTTCAGATTGAATAAACCAGAGTGTGGCTCGTTTTGACTTTTCAAACTATTTCACACTCCTTCTTTATTCTGAAGTATAAAAATGATACATAGGTGGCAAGGTACTTCATATTCCATTTAGAAATGTCATCTCCACAATGAATGCATATTAAGGACAGACAAGAGACTTTTACTTGGTAAGGTGTTGGCTATAGTTCTAATGGGAAGTGGTCTTTCAAAAGAATGTGCAATTTGCCACTAAGGACAAAATAACACACTCTAGGGGACTGAAATCTTCAGACTGAAGAGATAATAAAAGGGCTTGAAATGTTATCTGAAAAGAAAAGGAGCTCTAGGGGAAACTCTGAGCACTAGAACTTATAAAGTGAGTGTTCAATTATTTTGCAGGGGAGGAAGAATCAAGACACTTTATTTTGAAGAACAATATAGTTTTCAAACCATTCTCTTTTTTCCTCTAAAATATTTCAAAATATTTGACATTCACAGACCTTTAGGGAGAATAGGAGGTATTTTTTTCCCAAGGATGCTAGAACATAAATATGTGGCAGGCTGTTACCAGTAATGCTTGTTGAGTTTCCTTAAGCTGGGACACAGATTTATTCCACAGAATATGAAAGTTGTAGTTGTTCTAACCATTTTTGAAGGGATGAGTTTGCGTGCAGCCTTCACAGAGAAAACTCTCTGAAAAGCCACATGATGGAAGGCTCTTTCTAACATTTAAAAGATTCATTCCCTTCTCTACATCCTGCAAGCATCTGCTCTCACTTGAGTTTTTGATCTTAGCCTTTCTGACTAAGATCAAAGTTGGCATCTTAGAGTCATTTTGATTTGCATTTCCCTGATGACTAGGGATGTTGAACATTTCTTTAAGGGCTTCTTGGTCATTTGAGATTTAGCTCTGTACCCCATTTTTAAGTGGATTATTTGGTTTTGTGGAGTCTAACTTCTTGAGTCGGTTATACATTTTGGATATTAGCATGCTTTTGGATGTAGGATTATTGAAGATCTTTTCCCAATCTATAGGTTGCCGTTTTGTCCTATTGATAGTATCCTTTGCCTTACAGATGCTTTTCAGTTTCAAGAGTGCCCACTTATCTTGATCTTATAGCCTGAGCCATTGGTGTTTTGTTCAGGAAAATGTCTCCTGTGCCAACACATTTGAGGCTATTTCCCACTTTCTCTTGTATTAAATTCAGTGTATCTGGATTTATGTTGAGGTCCTTGATCCACTTAGACTTGAACATATGTAGCAGAACACTGTCCTTTCTGGCCTAGGGGGAGAAGATGTGAGTAATCCTGAAGAGAATTGATACCCCAGGGAAGAGGAATGCCTGGGGAGGGGGGCACCCACTCAGAGGCAAAGGGGCAGGGTAACCAAAAGGGAGCAAAATATAAAGCATGTAATGATTAAAAACATTGACCCCCAAATGATTTTTAAAAGTTCTATCACAAGAAACAGAAAAGCAAAGAGAGAAAAGCATGTTGTCCAAATCACCTGAAAACTACCCAATACATTTCTGACAAACATTTAATATTTAATAAATATCTAAATTCTCCCTCACTGACTTGACAATGCTGACAAGAAGTAAGTGAAACCTCCTACCCATTCACCTTACAACGCCACCAGACTGATGTACATGAACTTTCTGTTGCTTTGCACATGCATCCTTGCATGGAGTCATTCTGAAGAGGGCTTAGCCTTTGGTAAAATAGTTTGGAGTCCAAGACTATGCTCTCTCTTCTTTGTAGTATGACTTGAACATCACAGGTCTTTACCAAATACATGATAATGTAATTTGAAAACATTTGCTTTCAAAGGTCTTTGGAATATGCCCTTGAAGCAAAGTAAGATTTTGGAAGTATATTCTGGATTTGGTATCCAGAACAATGCCAGCATGTTGTTGTTGTTTTCTATACTAATTCATACATGTAATAATTAATTTACCCGCAATTTATTGAGAACATGCTAGCTCCTGAATTTTGGTATGTATTATGCTATAATAAGGAACAAGCAAATCAGAACTGATGGCATTGTACAGAGTGACAGAAATATGTGAATCAAAATTATATACATAACTTTTTAAAATTTGTTTTTCCTTTTTTTATTGGATATTTTCTTTGCTTACATTTCAAATGTTATCCCATTTCCCTGTTTCCCCCCCTTCCCAAAAACCCCCTATCCCATCCTCTCTCCCCCCTGCTTCTATGAGGGTGTTCCTCCTCCCATCTACCTACTCCCACCTCCCTGCCCTCGTAACTTTTAAATATAAATGTAATACAAGCTGGTGAAACATGCAAAATAGCAGAGAGCATTGAAGATATGTTGTGCCATGTTGCAGTACACCTTATTGTCCCAAAGATCTATAAATGACTGGCATATACTCCTTCCCTTATGGTCAATTTAATGACATTCATTTCTCATTAATCTTATTGTCAGCATTGGTAAATGAGAGTTGAATTTTATGAGATTGATCTAAAACCTGCTCTGAGGAATAACATCTGAGCTAAGAATGGAAAATGGATCTATACTTCTCAAGTAATAGCAGGTAAAGCTGCATAAACAAATATATAGTTACACTAACTGTAAAAGTACATAAAACTGTCAGTGCAGAGCTGAAGCTATATCTGCAGAATAGTATCAGTTTAAAATGTAAATGTGCTCATAAGAAATATTAATTTTTAATTGACCATTCAACACTAATTTTAAGGTAGTATTTAATTTTTTCCATATGTGGATAATAAAATACGAAAAACAAAGATAAAACAAATGTTCAAAAGTATATGTGATTAAGAGTTATATGAGATGAGAACCACAAATACAAAGAATCTCAACCAGAATGTAAATACTACATGGAATATATTATTTTCCATAAAATATAGCAAGCACTATTAATTTCAATTAAAAATATGAAAGATACAAACATGCTATATCTGTAAATAGTCCTTAATATCCCATTTACAGAATTTGATGAGCAGTGATTCTGATGACATTTAAACCATTCTACAAACTTTCATATAAATATGCAAAGTTTTGAGTTATAAACAGGCTAATTTACGCTCTGAATGCAATGAGATCCTTGAATTTTGGATACAATGTTGTATTGGGACATACATCGGAGCAGTTTCCCACAGACAGGTATTCTCTTGTGCTTGTGTTGGTTATTGAAGGACGAGAAGGATATCTCCTAGGAGAATTAGTAAGGGAAACATCAAGTTTATACTTATTTTACATGTGTAACCATGCAAGGTACCATGCAAGCTAACCTTGGCTAAAACTCCAGATGTGGGCAGTAAGTCACATATGTGCCAAAGAATGGAAGACTGGAAGATTAGGCTGTATTGGCTAACGTTCCAGCTGTTGGACTATCAACTCTATTTCCATTTCCGTGCCTCTTTGTTGCTACTCTGTCAATTATCCTGAACTTACCTCTGCTTCCTGTCCAATGCTGACATGGCCTGGAATTGATATTTGTGAGAATATCTGAACATTTTCCTTGAGGCTTTCATATTCCTCCTGTTCTCATGGGCTTTGTGTGTTTGCACATGGTTTCATATCCTGGTAAGCTTTTGTTGTTTCTTTTTTCTGTACATGTTCATATATCACTTCATGAAAATGAAAATTAAGGAGACCTTGTACTAAGGAGTCCTGGTATTGTTAGTCATTAATTTAAGCAACAGTCTGCCAAAAGTGATGGTGCTGGTTTGTTCATAGTACTGGAGACTTCATGTAAATACCCTGAGAATTTAACCAATTGTATATCTTTCTAAAATATTTCCTAATTTTTTCATTATTCTCCAGGGTAATTATTCCCTATTATACTGCCAAGGACATATTTTCCCTACATCAGGACACACTCTCTACATCCTCTCAGTCATTTCTGCCCAGCACAGTCCTTTACCCCCCTCACTGGCTTTGTTTCAAACTCAAGATATCCATGCTAAAATTAAGAATCAAGCCAAAGCCTTGACAGGAAGCGTTCCACTGACAATGTTCTACCCAGATCTGTCTACTGTTATGTGTCTCCAAGGAAGGCACTAGATTCAGTTTTTCATTAACTATTTAATAAATACTTATTAAAATATGTTCCTTATCAGTCATTCAGCAAGTAGGAGGAGTGTGACTTCAGAAAGGAGCAAAATGAAGTCACTGTCAGGCACCTTAGGTAAGAAAGTTAAGTAGATGAAGGCAATGGAGTGAGATGAATGAGTGTAAGAATAAGTCTCTCCTGAGAGCAGAGCAGAGGAGAGGGAAGAACAGCCTGTGTAATATCACAAGAGAGAAAAAAATCTTTATAGGTCAGCCAGTGGGATATATATGAGCCACAAGTGATCAAAGCAAAGCAAAATGGCATGTGTGTGTGTGTGTGTGTGTGTGTGTGTGTGTGTGTGTGTGTGTGTGTCCTGTCAAAGACGTAGAATTTATAAAGAAAGGTACTGAAATCTCAGTGGCCAAGGTGACACAACAACTTTCTCTGCACAAACAGTGAGGGGAAGAAGTGCTTTCTTACTCCTTTGACGTGAATTTTTTTGGGCTTTTACTTATGAATTTTAAGTTATTGAGATTCAGTTCCCACATTTGAAGCCTTTCAAAGGCAATTCACATAAGGTACAATACAGTAGATGAAATCATATTATACTTTAGAGATGTTTTCTTTTACTTACCTATTCACAAACCCTTTCAATTGTTCAACTAATTTCTGTCTTTAAAATAGTTTATAGGAAGCAGCTGTAGGGGCATACAGAAAAGAGATGAAAGTAAATATTTATTGGCACAATTCATTTTCTCATAAGCTTTCAGTCACACTTCGAATCAAATAGAGCTAAAATACTTCAAGGATCAAAGGGCCAAATATCATGAAGTAGCCACAGAAATTCCAAAGCTATCTTTCATTTTAGAATATATTATGGGTGTCTTCAGCAACCTACAGAAGATGATTTTATGCTTTTGCCCTCAGTTTGAAATAAACTCTGCCTAGAGCAGAAGAGGTGTTCATAATTGTCCTAATGTCTCCTGTAGACAAATACTAAAATAAAGCCCAATAGATTGTCATAGAAAACCAGTATTTGCTGCCTGCACTTTAAAATAACACATTTATGTGTTCATTTATTTAACACACATTTTGTTTTGTTGCTGTGTTGTTACATAGTGAGTCAAGGAAGATGAAGATTTCTGCCTCTGAAAACTCCTGATTTGGAGGAAATTTAAAAGAATGCTATGTGTAGGAAATTCTAGAAGCAAGATGCTGGTGCTATAAGATATGCAATAACTTAAGGATGACTCGTTAGATAGCACACAAGAAAAAGCTCCCTCTACTAAAGGAACTTCATTCAATTCTGTTTTCCAGACGTTGTTTTATGGTATGTAAAATGGGCACCATAACATTCATAGGGCTTTTGAGATCATTAAATGAGGTGTTTGTTTAAAATAACCGAACAGATTACCTGACAGTACATCAGACCTATTACTATTTTATGATTATGGGATCTATGTTGCATATAATCATTGAAGTTTACAAAGTTATACACAGAGTGACAAGGCAGCTGTAATCTATCAGGATTTGTTGGTATTTGAGCTTCTTCACCTGTGCTGGGACTCACAGAAAGTCAGAAGATTTTCAGAAGTTTGGCTTAGACGGGCAATGCTGGCCCTGTCACCTACAGTGGTATGCTAATCTCCATTCTTATTTTTCTTTCCATCCATTGTGTTCAATGATTATATTAAAAAGCAACAGGAACCAAAATCAGTAGGAGGAGCTATGAAGCTGATTCAGTTGGAAAGAATGTTAGCTGTGCAAGGACCTGAGTTCAAATCTCCAGTGTCCATATAAAGAAAACCAGACATAACTGGGAAGGTACCTATAACTCCAGTACTATGAAAGGGTTGGGACAGGATTGTTGGGGCTTCCTGGATGCCATATTTTTTTGATACTTCATTTACATTTCAAATGTTTTCCCCTTTCCAGGTCTCCCCTTTAGAAACCCCCTATCCCATCCCCCCTCCCCCTGCCTCTATGAGGGTATTCCCCGACCCACACACCCACTCCCATCCTCCCACTCTGGCATTCCCCTACCCTGGGGCATCTAACACCCTCAGGCTCAAGGGCCTCTCCTCCCACTGATGTCCAACAAGGCCCTCCTCAGCTACATATGTGGCCAGCACCATGGATCCCTCCATGTGTATTCTGTGGTTGGTGGTCCAGTCTACTGGAGTACTGGGGGGTCAGGCCAGTTGACACTGTTGCTCCCTCAGCTCTTTCAGTCCCTTCTCCAACTCCTCCATCTGGGAGCCCATGCTCAGTCCAATGGTTGCTGTGAAGTGAATCTTGGGTATTCCGAACTTTTGGGCTACTATCCACTTATCAGTGAGTACATACCCTGTTCATTCTTTTGTGACTGAGTTACCTCACTCAGGATGATATTTTCAAGTTCCATCCATTTGCCTGCGAATTTCATGAAGTCATTGTTTTTAATAGCTCAGTAGTATTCCCTTGTGTAAATGTACCACATTTTCTGTATCCATTCCTCTGTTGAGGGACATCTGGGCTGTTTCCAGCTTCAGACTATTATAAATATGGCTGCTATGAACATAGTGGAACATGTGTCATTATTACATGATGGAGCATCTTCTGGGTATATGTCCAGGAGTGGTATAGCTGGGTCCTCAGTATTATGTCCATTTTTTCTGAGGGTCCGCCAAACTGATTTCCAGAGTAGTTGTACCAGCTTGCAATCCCACCAGCAATGAAGGAGTATTCCTCTTTCTCCACATCCTCGCAAGCATCTGCTGTCACCTGAGTTTTTGAACTTAGCCATTCTGACTGGTGTGAGGTGGAATCTCAGGGTTGTTTTGATTTGCATTTCCCTGATGACTAAGGATGTTGAACATTTCTTTAGGTGTTTCTCAGCCCTTTGAGTTTCCTCAGTTGAGAATTCTGTTTAGCTCTGTTCCCCAATTTTTCAATAGGGTTATTTGGTTCTCTGGAGTCTAACTTCTTGAGTTCTTTGTACATATTAGATATTAGCCCTCTATTGGACATAGGATTGGTAAAGATCTTTTTCCAACCTATTGGTTGCCATTTTGTCCTATTGACAATGTCCTTTGCCTTACAGAAGCTTTGCAATTTCATGAGGTCCCATTTGTCGATTCTTGATCTTAGAGCATAAGCCATTGGTGCTCTGTTCAGGAACTTCCCCCCCTGTGCCCATGTGTTTGAGACTTTTCCCCACTTTCTTATTTTTTTTCCCCAGTGGCAACACTGAATTTTTTTTAAAATCTCCCAGGCTAGGAATAAACCAACAAGAACAGTGTGAGGTCCTTGAGAAGAATGAGACTTTTTTCAAAGTCCTTGAGCAGGTAGAAAGCTATACTTGTCTCTAAATGAGAGACAGTATTCTAAAGATTTCAACCTACAAGTAAGCAATTCTAACAATGTCACAGGAGATCACAGTACTTGAAAAACTGGTTTTAGAGTCTGTACTAGAACAAGCAAAACACACACACAATGAAGAAAAGGACCTGACTTCAGTTCTTTGAATAGACTAATTTAATCTCAAATAATCCATATTGTACAGATATAGAAAGGCAAAGTCAAAGGAACCCAGAGGGATAACTCATATCAGAGCATAAATGACAGGATGGTCAGAAAAGCAACATCTCTATTATTATTATTATTATTATTATTATTATTATTATTATTATTAGATACTTTATTTATATTTCCAATGTTTCCCCCTTTCTAGGTCTCCTCTTTGAAACCACCTATCCCCTCCCTCTCCCCCACCTCTATGAGGGAATTCCACCTCCCACCCACCCGCCCACCCACTCCTATATTCTCATCTTGACATTCCCCTTTACTGGGGCCTTTCTTTCCCCTGATGGCCAACAAGGCCGTCCTCTGTCTTTCTTTTCCATTAGATTCAGTGAATCTGGTTTTATGTGGAGGTTCTTGATCCACTTGGACTTGAGCTTTGTACATGGATATAAGATTGGATCAATTTGCCTTCTTCTACATGTTGACCACCAGTTGAACCAGCACCATTTGTTGAAAATGCTGTCTTTTTTTCCATTGGATGGTTTTATCTCCTTTGTCAAAGATCAAGTGACTGTAAGTGGATGGGTTCATTTCTGGGTCTTCAATTCTATTCCATTGATCTACCTGACTGTTGCTGTACCAGTACTGTGCAGTTTTTATCACTACTGCTCTGTAGTATAGCTTGAGGTCAGGGATGCTGATTCCCCCAGAAGTTCTTTTGTTGTTGAGAATAGTTTTTGCTATCTTGGGTTTTTTGTTATTCCAAATGAAATTGAGAATTACTCTTACTAAGCCTATGAAAAATTGAGTTGGAATTTTAATGGGGATTGCATTGAATCTTTAGATTGCTCTTGGCAGGATGGCCATTTTTACTATGTTAATCCTGCCAATTCATGAGCAGGTGAGATCTTTCCATCATCTGAGGTCTTCTTTGATTTCTTTCTTCAGAGACTTAAAGTTCTTGTTATACAGATCTTTCACTTGTTTGATTAGAGTCACACCTAGATACTTTATATTGTTTGTGACAATTGTGAAGGGTGTCATTTCTCTAATTTCTTTCTCAACATCTTTATCCTTTGAGTATAGGAAGACTACAGATTTGTTTGAGTTAATTTTATATCCAGCCACTTTGCTGAAGTTGTTTATCGGCTGTAGTGGTTCTATGGTGGAGTTTTTCAGGTCACTTAAGTATACGATCATATCATCTGCCAAGAGTGATATTTTGATTTCTTCCCTTCCAATTTGTATTCCTTTGACCTCGTTTTGTTGTCTAATTGCTCTAGCTAGAACTTCAAGTACTATATTGAAAAGATAGGGCGCGAGAGGGCAGCCTTGTCTAGTCCTTGATTTTACTGGGATTGCGTCAAGTTTCTCTCCATTTAGTTTGATGTTGGCTACTGGTTTGCTGTATATATTGCTTTTACTATGTTTAGGTATGGGCCTTGAATTCCTGATCTTTCCAAGACTTTTATCATGAAGGGATGTTGAATTTTGTCAAATGCTTTTTCAGCATCTAATGAAATGACCATGTGGTTTTTTCTTTGAGTTTGTTTATGTAGTGGATTACATTGATGGTTTTCTGGGTATTGAACCATCCCTGCATCCCTGAGATGAAGCCTACTTGATAGTGGTGAATGATTATCATTGAGAGAACCTGCCTCAAGAGCATAAGGTGGAGAATCAGAGATCAGGAAACCTGATGCTCTTCTCTGGCTTGGTCCTTGTACAGGCATGTATCTGTTCTGATGCCTGCATATATCATAAACATATGAAAAATAAATGAAATATAACCCATACTGACATTTTCTAGGTCATAATGTCTTAACTAGCATTTGATAACATGGAATTGGTATCTGTGAGATTGTTATAAACCAGTATTTTTTGAATGAAGAAAATGACACTAGAAAGTAAATGATCTTCCTTAAAACACCCTGTGGAATTGAGAAAAGGAGATCATCTTCATGTCCAATTATTATAATTTCAGGAATTGATTTTGATTACTCTTTTGGTTTTCCTAGGATAATGCATGAGCCTGGCATTGTCAGTGTCTGAAGATAATAGGGAAGCTATGATTGACACTTTAAATTCCCCTTCTTTGCAAACCAGGTTTCAGTCTGTGATGGGCAGCCTGCTAGAAACGGGCATGATTAATTCTCCGGGAGAGCATCTGGGAGACTAAGATGCTATGTAATCAATTTTGTTTCCTTTTATATCTTGGCTTCTAGGGAGTCCTAAATAAACTTCAAATTGGATCCTGACACAGCTATCACCTGCTTTCTTCATAAATTTTCTTTTCTCTGTTCATTTTCATTTTAACTTTCCTGTGGGCATGTTTTATATCTACATTGATATTTTCGTCTCTCTCAGTTGCTAATACTACATTTACACTTGCATCTTGTGGCAAGCTGCCTCTAGCTTAGTTGGAAGCAGGCAGGACATAAATCATAAATATACAATAGAACTGTTTCACTCAAAGCAACATAGCAACGTGTGACTCCAGAGGGCATGAAACAAGCCAATATTGTAAAGCACATTAACCTGAATAAAGACACAAACTTAAGTGAGCTTGAATCCTACTGAAATATCATTTAGATCTCATTTATTTTAGTCTATTTGTTCATTCTCAGACCTAAATAAATGCCACTCCCTTGTGGGAACTCTTATGACATTCCAACAGAAATCCAAAGGAGCAAGTTAAGATGCTATTAATTGAAAGAATTAATTGAAAAAAATTGCTATTAATTGAAAAAAAAGTTCTGTTTATACAAAATTTGGATGTTTCAGTAATTTATCTGTCAAAATATAATTGCACTGTATGCAAATTACTTTCCCTTTTGACTGATGCATTTTAATGGCTATGTGGTAAAGATCTCATTATTTTTAAAAGTCAATTACAGATGTGCAAATAAGGAATGTTAATGAGGATCCCTCAGTGATACATAAATAATAATAAAAAAGATGCTTATGTTTTTGATGTAGGAATGAAAAAAATTGTTTTCTTCATTTTTCACATTAATCTGTGTAGGTTTGTATATTTGTGTGGGACCATGTATATATGCATGTATTGTATCTGTGATAAACCTTAAGCGTGCATGTTCTGAGGTCTGCCTGATAACCAATCCCTGAGGAACATTCTTGGTTTGAAGAACTATTCCATTTATAGGAAGTAATGATCACTGAGTGTGTTAGGAAGTGTTTTACATTTCTGAAATTTTATATACAAAACACAAATAACGTAAAGGTAGAGTTATTTGTTTTGGCTCATGGTCTCAGAAGTTTGCATAGTCAGCTGGATCCACTACTGTGGGAAGAAGCAAGGAAGAAAACCACCACCTGATGACTCCCAGGCACTCCACAGAACTGACTCTCTACCAGGTACTCATCTTTCATTGTTGCCCCAAGGTAAAGTCTCCTATCGGGGCTTAAGATTATTAGTGTCCCCAGCATATCCTTAAGTTTGCAAAAGAGTAAACAGGATGCAAAGGGTGTATGGTGCAATTCATGCAAGAACCTCTAAATGATGAAAAGATATTTCAAATTGAAGGGCCATTAGGCAATATGAGCAGTGACCAGTGACCATCAAGGCAAAGCATAGCACCGACTTGTTCTTTTTTACAGGTTATTGTCATAACGAAGTCAACTGTTGGAAAGGTCCTCTGTGAAGGCTCAAGTGCCCCGTTCATCATTTCCTGTTCCAATCTAATCTCAATTGCATCTAATCATTTATAGATCCTATCCCAAGTGAGGTTTATTTCAAGGAATACCAAAAACACACCTAGGAAGATATCTGCATACCCTATTGAATAGCCTGACACATGACTAAGTCACTTATATTTGCTCCTGAAGGAAGTAGTTTCTTTGCTAGGTAATATACATATTTAAAACTAAGAATAGCAGCAAGGTCACAGATCTTTTGCATCCTCAGGGAAATCAGTGCTTGTGTAGGTATTTGTCATAGGCACATATTTCCATATTCGCAATTCAGTCTGTATGTAAGTTCCAGTTTAATTGTAGACTTTGCTTCAAATGTCACTACATTATCAACATTTCTCTTTGTTGCAAATTTTCCCCTCTTCTCCTGCCCACCACCCCCACTTTTAATAACATTTTGCATTCAAAATTAGTCATCAGCTCTTGGCCAGACCTTTCTCCAAAGGAAATGACCAAGAGAATATTTTGGCCAGGACTCCATCAATTGAGGATCAAATAGCATGCACACCCTGTTACATTCCATTGCTCTTTTTGAATACATAAAATAGAGTAGTTCTAGTTAATTCTGTTTAATTGAATATTGTTTAAATTCTTAAATTCCATAAACTATCCTAATTTATAATAATTCTTTCTGGAAAATATAATTACAATTTTTATTTTTTTTTCTGAGAAGGACTAAGACCTTAGGTGGCTGTCCAACTCTGTTCTAGTTATGCAAATAAACCAGATTATAGATTGTATATTTCTAAATATTATTAGAAAAATTGAACTCTAATATTGGTTTTACATATTTTACAAAACAGGTACATTTTGAGTACTAGATTAGAAAAATAGCAGTTTCATCTAAGTTCAAGATATAAACATTTCCCAATGGACTGTGAAACAAAGGTAATTTTGGTCTGTGGTTCATTTGAAACAATGGTCCCCAAAGTTATTATAATTCGATTTAAGAATGCTGGACATCATTTTCTTTTGACAAGACCCTTAAAAAGAGAAATTGAGGAAACATGTCCTAATTATGGCTATTATATTGCTGAGGCTCTGAGGACTAAAATCATTAGAGCTTTTATAACCAGTGACAAGGAAGATATGGTTGAGAAAAAGTGTATTCTGTCAAAGAAAATAACTGAGAGACTTGGAGTTCTGGTTTTCACAGCTGTCTCTGGGCACATATGTAAGTGGGAGAGACAGCACAGGGTGGTCATGTCTTCATGTCTGCAAATAAGGGAGCAGTTTATGAATACCTTAAGTATTTGTCATGGTGTTTGCAGATAAACCTACTGTGCAGAAGAAAGGTGAGAAAATCAGTCCTAAAGAGGAATAAAGCCAAGCTTCCACTCAGTGTGAGGTTCACAAATTATGGCTACTCGGTACAAGAACAGTATGATAACACCTCTGCTCACACTTGAAATTGAAGATAACTTCCTTCACATTAAGTGCTTTTAAGGAGGAAAATACACTTGTAAGTGTGATAGATACCAGCCTTTAAAAAGAAAAGAAAGGAAAAGAACAACCCAGCGAATCTTATTTTCAGCCCTCACACTTTTTATTTTTGGATGTATACAAGCACATATGCTTATACAACAGGTACTAACCTTAAAAGTAGAATATACACTTGAGAATCTTACAAATTTCTATCAATATATAACTTTAGGGAATGTAATGGCATTTAATGTCTGTATAGATGATACAATTAGAATTGTGCAGTCTCCTATCTTTTCAAGTCATTGTCTGTATCAATACAGTTCAAAATAACTGATTTGCAGAAATGATCAATTAACTGAAGAATGTTGTCTTTATATTAATAGCAGTAGCATTTTATTTAATTAGAATATAACTACATTATTTCTCCTTTTTCTCTCCTCCCTCCTAATCCCTCTCCTGTCCCTTCTTTGTCCTCTAGTTTTAATTCTTTCATTATTATTGTAATATACATGTGTGGATAAATGCATAAATGTAAAAAATATGACAGAAAACAAATTGCTAAGGGAACAAAGCATTAACAACCTCAGATTCGATAGAAAATGACAATTGGGCTATTATTAAAATTTCAGCTCTGTTTTGGGCAGTGATTTAGGAACTAAGAATCTCTCTGATGTGTGATTTCCCCAAGTTGTAGGATCTGGATTCTTTCCTAGAGAACCTCAGTCCGTAACATGAATTTCCTCTCACTCTGCAGTCTAAGGATCCGTTCAAAGCTGGGTGTGAAGGGCACAGGCTGTTGGAGAGGTAGAGAGGAAGCCAATCCAGTTTCACTAGAGAATTTTGAGACCCATTACCAAACTTTAGTGGAAAGAGCTACTGGGCTGGAGAGATGGCTCAGTAGTTGATAGCACTTGATGCTTTTGAGTGCCCACCATCCACATGGCAGCTTCACTGCCACCTGTGCTTCCATTTTCAGAGCATCATTCACGCTCCTCCAGTCTCCGTGGGCATCAGGCACATAGGTGGTGCACACATATACAAGAAGTTAAAACAGTTATACACATTTCTTTAAAATATGAAATAAATAATTAAGAGTTACTTTTGACTAATTTTGTCTGTGACCACATCGTTACATGTACAGGAATATGATCAGAAGGAAAAATCATACAAGTACAGGCTTATCTCCCATCTGCTGGTAAAATTTTGATGTTCATTTCTTTGTAGATTGTGTGTGTTTTTGCAATAAATATTGATTTTCTTTAAGGAGTTGCTTGGCACTCTCTTAACTTGTGATATCACTTTCAAGATGAGTGTGCCATTGACTTCATGCATTTACAAGTATACTATATTTCAATTCTTGATTGAATTTTGAACAAAGCATATACTCCAAAAATTTCACATTGCAATCTTAGTATGTGAACAGTGACAATAAATGCTAATTTTTAATGCATATGATAATGAGGGCTCAGAATAGGTGACAGATCCTTTTATGCTTAGGGAAGTGAGATCTCAGTCCTGTGATAGCTCAATTTTATTATGCTTAATGTTACTGGCATTACTGAATCATTATTTTAGAATATCTTATCGACTAGTAACAGAAATCACTTATATAATTTTTAACTGTTTTCTATGTGTTTGTTAGTGTTGCTTGTCTACTTAAAAGAATCTTGATTCATCTAGAAGACATTAATTAATTGTTAATTTTGGGTTAGCCTCTAATAGTGCCAGAGAGAGATTAGCTAGATTAGTTTGACCAAAGTGGGAAGACCACAGCTTGGGTGGACTGATTGGAAAGGATAGAGTTGGCTGAGTACAGGTGTTCATTTCTCTGCTTCCTACCTGTAGATTCAATGTGACAAGTTGCCATACGGATTTCCATTTCATGAGGGACTATACTTTGAACTGTGAGCTAAAAACTTACCCTTTCTATCTTAAGTTGCTTTCACTGGATATTTTATCACAGCAACAGAAAAAGTATATAAGACATTATATATTACATCGTATACTGATATCAGACAATACAACATATAATATATAGATATAATCTGAATATATGTACAACATGTAAGATGATTTAATGTCTAAGAAATATATGTGCTTAGAAAAGAGGGTTTATGAAGTATCTATCTATTGTGCCTTTTATGTTACTTACATGATTCAATTTTCTCTCTTATTTAGCTGGTAGTAATTTTAGAGCAGCAGAAACTCTGATTATTTCATTTTTGTTTTTTCTAATTCTCCTGATAACCTGAGTATATAAAAGTATATGGTTCGCAGTTAACAGTTCAAAAGTGGTCAAATAACCTGTATGATCTGTACAAGATAAAAAAATAAAAGCCACCACTGAAACTTCTATTTGAATAGTTTCAAGGAGTTTTTAATCTATTTATAAATGTAACAAAAACACTTGGTTTTCATAAATTCTTATTTTGTTTTGCCAAAGAGATGTATTTCTTGTTGCAATATTTTTAAGTGCTTTTTGGGTCTCAGCACTTATTGGGTGCTCAATAGAAGGTTGTGGTCATATGGACACTCGCTGTTAAAAATTATCTTTTTTTTTTCAGCACCCCTGTAAGCTTTGTGAAGTCACAAATTTTGCTTACACTCTATTCAGGAGCTGCTTCATTCAATAGCGAGTTGCTAATACTTAATGCAACTCCATGTGTTCAGATCACCAAAAAAAAAAAAAAAATCAATGAATAATAATGTGCATGAATATTGGCATTCATTTGAAAACAGAACGTCCTAAGATCCACTGGAAATAAAATGAGTCCTACCATGCCCCTTTCTCTTATTATTAATAATACCTTTGTCACATTCTTCTTCAGGTGATCTTGAAAGTTATGCATTATAGGAAATTAGCACAGTGCCTTAATAAGCCCAGGTCCTCCTCAAAAAGCTTTCATATGTCAACATTTACCTTTGTGTCAATATTTGCTATTATGCTGCTATAAGTTAGATAGTGCTTTGATTCTCTTGGTTGGTCTTGTATAGTTGCTGATATTTAGTAACTAGTTCCAGGTAGCCAACAAGTGTCATGTTGGACTGTAGAGCTACATATGTGAATAAAATACAGTGTTTCTTGAAGCAGATGCCTTGTGGAAGACAGACGGGTCACTGAGCAATGCTAAGTGTTCTTTATTAGGTAGTTATTTTTAGTGACTTCAATGAGATGCTAATACAAGGTCAACCGCCCCAAATACTTTTTAAAATAAAATTCTGCATTGTCATTTTGATTAGTGTCATTGGACATAACTATAAAGAGATAAGTGTGCAAAATTTATTGTGTCATAAAACATTATTCCCATAGAGGAAGTGAATTAATTTCGTATAGTATTATAATACTCCCCGGTGATTTCAACAGACACAGTTGATAAATAAACTTGGAAGACAATTTAAATGAGTACTTGAGGCCCCAACACCCACGTCTTGTTATATTCTTTCACATCATATCTATTTCTTTCTCTACTGAATAAATGCATTTTTTTTTTCAAAAATTGAATTCCTTGGTTCATAAGGTTGTCTCTGTCCTTCTCCTAGGAGAAATGTGATTTAAACAAATTAAATTTCTTCTACTCTCAAAATTGAACAAGGCAAGTTTCTCTTCCTCATATCTTTCGCTTCCATGCTGAAGAAAATGAAGACCCAAGTATAATTGGCAATTAATAATTTCAGATTCTATTATCGAACCTTTGTTACAAAATTCATCTGTGCAGGAACTTCATAAGAACATTCCTAAGTTACTCTGAGAAAAATATGGCCTTTCCTACAGAGGTAAAAATGTCAGGATGACATTAAGGTGGTAGGCTTTGACCTTGGACCATCTGACCTTATGTCATCATTTGTCCCCATTTTTCTCAGCCTAGAATAGACCAGTAGATTTCATAATGTGTCAGGAGGAATACATAACTTTTACCAGACATAAGCTTGCCTAGCAGCTACCTAAACAGTTTTGTCCTGCCAAAGCCTCACTGGTAAGAGTTTCAAAAATCTGTAACCGCAGCACTCAGTAGTCTTAGACAAGGAGATGGCTTCAAGTTTGAAAGTAGTGTGGTATACAGAGTAAGTTCAAGTCTAGACTGCTATACACAGGAAATCTTGTGCACCCATCTCCAATCCTTCAACATTTTAATTTTTATAAAGCTACAAAATTGACTATTTCAGTACGTGAATCGCAACTCTAAGAAGCAAGAATGAGAAATGGTTATGGGGAATAAACATTCAATGTGATTAATCACAAAAATGCAAATTAAAATGAGTTATTAGGTTTCTTCATGAATTAATAGTCAAGCACAAAGGAAAATGTTAGTTTGAACAGATATCTATCAAAGTGCATACACTCATAAAACTTCATACCTGAGAACTGGAACTGTGAACTCAGAGATCTGGCTATTGTGAATGTCATTTAAAACGGCAATTCCATATTTTGAGAACTAAAATAAGAAAATTACCTAGGGCATATTCACAGTTTACAGTGTGTGTTTAAGTAAGTTTTTAAGCATTATATTTGCTTTTTATTGATAGGAGTAAAAGAGAAGAAATTATGTAAACATCCAAGCATTATAAATATTAAATGCTTTTCTGTATTTAATGCAAACTAGAAATTGATGCAACCAGTAAAATGATATTCTATTCTGGATTCGTTCACTTTGAATTACTTGTAATGCTCTACAATGGAAAGCAGTTCTTTCTTTGTAATAACAAGTTAGATATACATAGAAAAAGCAAAACAAATAAAATAAATTATTCATTCTTCAAACCAATTACAAATTTTAGGATTACCTAACTTCTAAGGATTGGGGAACTTTTTGATCTAAAATTCAAATATATAATGAAATACCAAGTGTCATGCCTTATTTTTGAGTGTTGATTATAAAGATATTAATTGCCCAACAAAAATACTTATTATAAGAGATGAATGGAGGAAGTAGTATAATCTGAGAGAAATAAATGCCTTGGGCATTGTCCTTTTGAAAATATAATTAAAGATTAGGTATTTTAAAGTACAGGAGTACTGGGGAGTAATTTAATTGACACCATAAAATTGAAGCCATTCAAGAAAAATGATGATAACACTGTAGAGAAGACTGAAACTACAGATAGAACACAAAAGGTTCATGAACTTTCCCTGTGCTGAATGGCAGAGGGAGAAAGATCCTTACAGCCAGATAACTACTCAGTCTAGGGCCTCTTTTCTATTCCCTCCAGCCACAGTCTTAATTGAAGCCTGAACAATATATTTCCGATTTGTCTCCTACACAATGACACCTCATGGCATGTAGTAATTTGCAATTATTCTCAGATATGAATTTGAACAAAGCTCTGAGGCTACAGATCATTCAAGCTCGAGTTTCATTTGAGAAGTGCTTTGTGACTGACTTTCTGTTGACCTGGTGTCTAAGGCAAACCTGCCAATGCTTTGTGGAAAGAATGTCTGTCTCATGAACAAACAAAAACTTTGTGTAATTTTAAATCATGAACAACTTTTGGTTGTAGGACAACCTCTACATTAAAACAACAACAACAGCAACAAAATAAAACAAAACAACAACAACAAAAAAACCCAGGAATCTTTGTAACAGTGATTCCTGGATAAACCTAAATCCTGTATTGCCTTTCCAATGTTCTCAAAAATGTTCGATATTTATTCAGGGAGGAAAAGGAAATATCTCTAGGATAAAAGTATCAGTGTTGAAGTACTTAAAGATGTTCAGCAAAATATTATACTTTCTTTCATGGAAATTGGGTGAATGTTTAATCAGTTTTAATATGAGCAGGTCCTGGCAGAACAAATGAAGTTTTAAAGTAATAATAAGGGCAGGAATGTAGAGTTGTTATAAATTATTAAATGTTAATACTGAAGGAAGCAAATAGGCTTCAGAAGGAAGTCAATCTCTTACTCAAATAAACTCGACTCAACAACTTATTTTCTTTGGTTGCTTTAGTTGCTAAACTCCACAGCAACAGAATATGAGAAAATAAAAACAGCCTAGATTCTCCATCTTGCAGAGTCCTTGGAGGTGTAAGATGAAATAAACCTTTTCTTCACCATGTTGCTCTTGGTCGTAGTGTTTTATTACAGCAATAGAAACCCTAACAAAGACACTTCCATATTCTTTTGACCAGGTCTTGTTTCCTTATCTCTATGGGTCTGCCTTTGACTCTATTGTCTACTACATTACTACGTGTGTCTTTCCTATTCTGCTTACCACATTGACTTAGAAATTTTATTACACATCATTACATCTGGTTGGTACTTTCAATGTACTTCCTACAAATCCTCTTTACCTTTTTCATCTATTTTTCATCTTTTGGACCTATGATGATATGTAAATTTCAATGCACATTTATGGCCTCATAGGATTCAAGTTAAAAATTGGCATATAATTGCATTTAATTCACTGATTTGGGGAAATATAAGTCTAGCTGGACATTGTATTTAGTAGTGTCATGTTGACTTTATTAAGTCTATCCTGTTAAAGTTGCCTGTATCTCCTATAGACCCATTTTACTTCATATCATTCATTTGTCTGTCTGGTTACTCTGCTGTTTTAAGGAGATATATTTAGAATGTTAAGTTCATGTTATGATCTTCTTTGTCTTTTTCTACAGTTTTATTTTTAACCAAGATTAATTGTACATTTATTCTTATCATGTGGAACATATAGTATAAGGATTTCATACTGAATAAATGGGATTCATTAAGCCAAAAGAAGAAAAAGAAGGATGAATTTACATCAAGATTTTTAGCTACATTGTTGAAATGCAATTATACAGATTTTATCACTAGAAAAAAAAATCTCAGTTGTGTTTCTTCATCAGGATCTTCAGTTGAATCTAGAACTTTTTTACACATCATTTAGAAAGAAAAAAGCAAAACAAAAACCCAGGAAAAAAAAACTCTAAGTTGATTAGCTGCTGATATAGCAAGGACTATTTACAGAGACCTGTAGAGGACCATGCCAAGAGGGACAATATCTGGCAAGCAATTAAATAGCTGTGTCTCACTTCGTGCAGGTTAGCAACTTGTTAACTCACCATACAGTAAAGGCATAGCTGGGACGGGTACCAAAGTAAAGCTGAAAACCAGTTCTAAGGGGGTATCTCAGGGCTATTCATGCAGTCAAGAAGGAGAGGTCAGGATTTTGTAGTCGATGTCCGATCACAATCTCACAGGAGCTGAGAAGTTTGCAGTCGTGAGTAGACAGACCCTGGTCACTGACGAGGCCTGCGATATAGAGTATAGACTCTTTCATGTACTGTACTATCTATACACCTGATACTGTAAACATACGGCTATAATAATGTCTCACATGGAACAAGAGAATACTCTGAGTCAGCAGCAAGCTGTAATTTTTAAAGATCTTTTTAGTTAAATGTTCAGGAGGGGGGAAAAGGCTTTTCTCCCAATGGATTCATGTGTGAACCTATAACACCCTGACCTTGTTTTTTATAAAAGTATGGCTATTCCTGATTTCCTTTTTTAAATCATGTAATATTTACAGTACTAGTACTATGTAAATCAATACTGAGGAAATAGTGGTGAGACATGGCTTGTGTCCATTCAGATGGGATTTCTCTCCTGCTCTTCCCTGTCCGCATCCTCTAAGCCTTTATGTACTGTGTACTTCTTCTCTACGCCCTTTCCTGTCTTATCTGTTCTGCTGACCTTCCTCCCATTAGACACTTCCTTAAAGCCAACTTCTTCCCTAACTCAAGGGCCACAGTTTAGGTTCCTAAACTGTCTTCCTTTATGACAGTGGTTCTCAATCTGCAATTGCAACCCTTTTGGGGTCAAATGACCTTTGCCCAGGAGTCACCTAAGAGCATCAAAACCACAAATATTTACATGACGATTCGTAGTAGGAGCAAAACTACAGTGAGGAAACAGCAACAAAATAATTTTATGGTTGATGGTCAGCACAACATGAGGGACTGTATTCAGTGGTCTGAGAACCACTGTTCTACAACTTATTTCTCAAACACTTGTGTGTAACTAAACATCTGGAACTAAAATGTGTCTAGCGTGCAACATGCCGTATCTAACATCCTGAGCCTGTTACCTCATTAAATGAAACTGTCCAGATCAACTGTTGTTGAAATTTTATTTTTTTGTTATGGTCTATTCTTTGTAGTGGTACATTTGCTTGGAGTATTTTATTCAACCCTTGGAATCTGGTGAAGGTTTCTTCTTTCAGAAGAACTGAGCTTTTAAAAAAGTAGTTTATCTAGCCTTTCTATTTGTTTAATGGATTCACATGCTCTGATTTTATTTGGATAACTTAATCATATAATATTTAAAAGTATCATCCTCAGGTAAGATCGTGCATTAGGTATTCTACAGCTTATTTATTTAATGTTATTGTTCATGGTTTCATGCCTTTTCTTCCTTTTATGGTTAAGTAATTTAAGTTAGAATTATGTTGCCATTCTTTAAGTATTGTTTTGAATATTTTTACTATAGCTTTTTGCTTTCTTAGTACCACAAGTCTTAAAAATAATAATTGGATTATAACAAGCAGTTTTGAAATGATGGAAGGATAACAATGATCATACATACATGAAATTGAATTAGAAAGTATAAAGTAAATATAATTGTAACTGCACTTATTATTTTACTTCTCTGCTTCATTTTGAAGTTTTCATTTCTCATTTTACATTTCCTATATTGATATTGTCCATTAGGAGATATTGTAGCTATTATCTTAATTGTTTTGCTTTCAGCCCTCAGAGAACTTTGGGAGACTGGCATGCACTCCATGCTTACACTACTGAATATGCTGAATTGAGCTATACAGTGAGCCTTGACAGTGAGTTTGAACATGCGTATGTTATCTTAATCTCCTTACCATCTCTTTAATTTAGAAGAAATCCTTTTGTTTTTGTTTGTTTGTTATGTGCATTTCCAATAGGATAGATATTATTATAGTTTTTAGATTTTTTTATTGGTTATTTTATTTATATTTCAAATGTTATCTCCTTCCCAGTCTCCCCTGTGCAAACCCCCATCCCATCCTCCTCTCCCTGCCTCTATGAGGGTGCTCTCCCACCCACCCATGCACCCACTCCCACCTCACTGCCCTAGCATCCCTCTACATTGGGACATCAAACCTCCACAGGCCCAAGAGCCTCTCCTCCCATTGATGCCAGACAAGGCCATCCTCTGATACATATGCAGCGGGATCCATGGGTCCCTACATGTATACTCTTTGGTTGGTGATTTAGACACTGGGAGTTTTGGGGGTCCAGTTAGTTGATATTGTTGTTCTTCCTATGGGGTTGCAATCCCCTTCCACTCCTTCAGTCCTTCCTCTTCCTTTAGTCTCCCAGTGCTAAGTGTGATGGTTGGCTGTGAGCATCTGCACCTGTATTGGTCAGGCACTGGCAGAGCCTCTCAGGGGACAGCTATACTAGGCTCCTGTCAGCAAGCATTTCCTGGCATCAGTAACAGTGTTTGGGTTTGGTGTCTGCAGATGATATAGATCCCTAGGTGGAGCAGTCTCTTGATGGCCTTGCAGGGACCCATGGCTCCAAATAACGATTGTACCTAATGAGAATGACCTGAAACAGCTTCCAGACAATGAGTTTAAAAGAATAATCATTGAGGATGTTCAGACAACACAAAGAAGATATTAATATATGCAAAAAACAAAACAAAGAGATTAATGAAATTAAAACGTCAATCCAAGACATGGTTATGGAGTACACTTGTGGTTTAGGATTTTTGTTTGTTTTTAAATGTGGTTTTATGTTCAAGTTGTCTTTTAATAGTAGAAATTAACAGTGTTCAGGAAAGGACCAGGACTTAGTAGACCTGAAGTGTATGGACCGCATGTTTTCTTCTACAAGTTGTGCAGGAGGTTTGGTAGTGCTGTAGGCAAGTGTGAGCATGAGAAGTCTCCCATTGGATGCCAGAGGCACTGTGGGCCTGGCTTCTGGAGCGAATTTCTTGGAAGATTTATGTGGACTTGGTTTAAGAGGTCATGGCAGGCCATGGCAGACACCTGGAGAGCAGTTCTTGAGTGGAATAGACAGTCCAAATCGGGAAGCCAGTGTTCTGTCCCTGCTGCAAAAGGCTGTGTGGCCTGGAAATTTGTAACAAAATTCCTTTGAGCTGTAATCAGAATGAGGGCAGGACACAGGTGTCTCATATCTATTTGATATGTCTGTCCACTCTTCCAACTCTCTGATTCCTATCTTGAAGTTAAAAGATTCTAAGTATGCCAGTCTCTGAAAGGCTATAGAAAGTAAATGAAATAAATGCATAACTCTCTCAATGTGTCTCTTAAAAAATTGTATCACTTTAGATCTTCTTGTGTTGTCTTTGACCCCATCTCTTTGCTCACTTAGGGGCCCACAGAGACTGAACCACCCACCAAAGAGCATGCAGGGTTTGGACCTAGAACCCCTACATATGTCTAGTACATGTGCAACTTGGTCTTTATGTGGGGTCCCTTACAATTGGAGTTGGGCTGTCTCTGACTTTATTGTCTGCCATTGGAGTCTCTTCCTCTACCTGGACTGCCTGGTTTGACCTCAGTATGAGGGGGTATGCTTAGTCTTGCTTGGACTAGATGTCCAGGGTAGGGTGGTACATAAGGGGGACTTTGCCTTCTGTGAGGAGAAGGACAGGGTGGGAATGGCAGGAGAAATTTGAAAGGGAGAGACTGTAAGGAGAGTAAAGAGGGAGCTGCAACCAGGATGTAAAGTGGATAAAAAAGAAATTATTGAAAAAACCTCGAGTGTCTTCAGAGACTAGCTTGTGTTCTAAATATTTTTTTAATGTAACTACTTGAAAAAGTCTACTCATAGATATTTATATTTCTTTAAATTAAATATGTTTCCATCATTCTCAACCAAATGATCTCCAATATACAAAATAATCTTTGTCCACACACCTTTTTTCTCCTTACAATTAACCTGAGTTAATCTCCTCTTTGTTCTGTGAACAGTTGACACTTACTGTAACAGTTGATTTTGTTGTTTGTTTCTGTAGCTACTTGACTAGATCAGTAGCCTTGGGTACCTTCCTTAGTTATAACAGTACAGGTACCTTGGTAAGTAGTTGATAAGCATTCATTTGATGAATAGTTGAAAACATGAATAATTGTCTTCAATTAAAATTGTAACTCATGAGGCAAGAAATGCATTTATTTCTATAATGATATCTGATGGTATTTGTAGATCTTGCAAGGTATTTGTTAGATTTTATAGTAAATAATTAAAGTTCATTTTGAAGGAATGTTTCTGATTCTTCTGAGCGACTGGGATTTACATTATACCATATTTTTATCCTTCTATTTGGAAAGCATACCATTAATGTATCATATGTTGATTTACGAGGCTATGCAAAAATTTTAAATAACTTACATACTATATATCTTTAAACTACTTAAGGCTTTATAACTCTCATTCATTTATATTTCAGCTATTTATTTTCCCCTTCATTTAAACATTTTTGTATGGGTATGTCCTAATTTCACTATACTCTTCCTTGATCTCAAAACTTGAACATCCATATGCACAGACACACATACACAGAGATGCAAATGCACAATCCATAAAATAATCTAAAATAATAAGTGAAATCTCTTTGTACCATCTATTGCTTGTAACTTGTAGTTTTGGTATATATATGTAACATGCATGGTTTCAAGCATCCTAAACCAGCCTCAAAATCCTTACCATGTGGCTAAGGGTGACTGGGTTACAGATGTGCACCCAGTTGATGTTGAGTTGCTGATCAAACCTGTGGTCTAGCACACAAGGTGAGCACCTACCAAATAACCTATAGCCACAGCACTGAAATTTGTAAATATGATGGAACATGATATCCAAATGGAAGGTATATGCGTCCTAAATTATAGATTTACTTTTGTAGCCAAACAAGTATTAATGCCATCTTTAACCATCATGAATTGAGAAAAGAGTTTTAAAATGATCTGCCTTGCTGGGCAGTGGTGGCGCACGCCTTGCCTTTAATCCAAGCACTCGGGAGGCAGAGGCAGGTGGATTTCTGAGTTCGAGGCCAGTCTGGTCTACAGAGTGAGTTCCAGGACAGCTAGAGCTACACAGAGAAACACTGTCTCGGAAAAAAAAAAAAAAAAGGGAAAAAAATGATCTGCCTTACATTAAACATGAACCTTTCAAGAAACCAGGTAGTCTTACTTTGTAAACTTTTCAGAAGTACTTTATTCTTTACTAGAACGACCACAAGCTGCTGGCGTTTCATCTCTCTTATAATGTGAACTCCTTTAAGAGGGGATCATGTTTTATTTATGGCCATATTCGAACTGTAGATCAGCAGAGGTCCATTCTCTACTATACACTGTCAAATGAATAAACATAATAAGAAAAACAGCCAATTTCACAGATTTTCTCAGTTCTTTAAAAGCCTAGTAGTTAAAGGATTTATTTGACTTGCTAAATTTTTGCACTAGAGTACGTACATACAAAAAGTGAATGAGGTCGTAACTCATATTTTTTCCTACTAGAAATAAGCAAGGACTTTGATATATTCTGAATGTAAGTGCTCCTTCAATAATAATGCTACTATGCTTTAAACTGCTACTTTATAGCAATATGGTTTATCTGGCCATAGTGCTTCCCAGGATGCCTGACAACCTGAGTTTCATCCCAGAACCTACATGGTGTAAGGAGAGAGCGGAGGCAGGAAAGATGTTCTTTGTTCTCCACACATGCGCACCACAGCACACACACACCCCCTCACTGTACACTTTACACACACAAACACTCACTACTGCAAAAGAACACATACACATATACCATACTTACGTCATATCCACCTCTCCCTCTTCCTCTCCCTCTTCCTCTCCCTCTCTCTCTCCCCCTCCACACAAATTAAATTGATAAATAATTGTTTAAAAAATGTGGAGTGGTACTGATTCCAGATTGGGGTCTGAGACTCAACCAATTGAACAATTGAGTGAACACCTCAGAAATCCCTCAGTTTCTTAGACTATGCCCTAAGAAGACTATGTGATTATGTTCAAGGCAAAACATGAATGATGGTAACTAATTTTTAGTAGACCCATTTGATTACTTCTATATAATAATACGTAGAATCCCCAACTTTAGTTTGCATCAAATATTAATGTTTGTGCAAATGTAGTAACAGAACACATGCAGTTATTAAAATATAGATATAAAACTGGACAAAATAAGTATAGTTCCCTATGGAAATTAAAAATCTCTATGTACAATTGTGTAATTGTATGTAACAAGCAAACTTCTCACCCCCTACTATTAATGTGAGCATTCTGTCTAAATTCCACCCCACAGTTGCCTGGCAACAGCCAGGTGGGCCTGGCCCACTCTAAAAGGGGCTGCTTGCCTCTCCTCTCTCTCCTACCTCTTGCTTCTCTCTCTTTCATCTCTTATCTCCTACCTCTCCCCATTTCCTTTCCCCCCCTCTCTCCACGTGGTCATGGCCAGCCTCCACCTTTCTGCCTTTCTCTGCCTCTACTACCCTCTTAGTTCCCCTCCCCATGCCCTGAATAAACTCTATTCTATACTATACCTTCATGTGTGGCTGGTCCCTCAGGGGAAAGGGATGTCTCTGCATGGGCCTGCTGAGGCACACCCTTCCCCCACACCTACCTCCCTACCCTACACCCATAGAACATATATATCTCTATACATTTTTATAAACACATCAACTAAAGTAAACTGAATTTTACTTTTTGCTTCAGGAATTGGGGAAATGGAAACAGGATGACGTTGATATCCATATCAATTCAATTATAGTACTCTACAAGAAAAGCTTATTATTTTATAACTTGCAACTCACTTTATTTTCATAAGGAAAATTTGAAATACAAAAAGTTTATGTAAGTAGCTGTCAATGCAGATAGTAATCCTAATAGCAATTAGACTTAACTCCCACAAAGCGCATGAGATAGGAAATGGTCCTCCAAAGAAATGTGGTAAAGGGTTTGTTCATTTACCAATTTATTGTCTTCAGAAATTGAAAGATTCATGTCTATTTTGTGAAGAGAAGGGTGCTCCATTCTAAATTAGGTTGTTTACTCAATACCATGTGCCAATAATGACTTACTTTAAAACATTTTATTTTTAATTATAAACATGTATGACCTTTCGCTCCCTCTCCCCCTCCCCCTCCCCCTCCTTCCCTCCCTCCCCCTACCCCTCCTTCCCTCCCTCCCCCTCCCTCTCTCTCTCCCCCCTCCCTCTCTCTCTCTGTTTATGTGTTTACTTGTGATTGTAGGATACAGAAGAGAGTATCAAATTCCCTGGAAGGACTGGTTCTGAACAACTGTGCCAGGTTCTCAGCCATGATACTTTACTTTTTAACTAACTATGAAAAGAGACTGTTTTCCTCTTGGACCTGATATCCTTTATGTTCTCTTTTCTTTAATCTACTTTTCAAAATCATTACCTTCTGATATAACGAGGTTCAAATTTATATTTTAATTACAATTAAGATATTTTCTTTAGCTCATTGCTCATGTACAAAGCCTTTGTTATTTTTAAGCTATGTTATAATTGGTGGTTCAAAATAATGTTGCTGTGTTTGACATGCTATCACATACTTAATTTACTTGAAATCCACAGGAATAGTCAATTGTTCTATCAGTCACTGAAAACACTGTCCCTAGGTACGTAGTCATTTTAGCAATATCCTTGAACTCAATAAATTGTACACAGGACCATCTGCTTCCCTATTCCCTCCTTTTCAAGCCTTTGTTCTCTACACCAATCAGAAGCTTGCTTTGTATCATCACATCACAATCAATTCTGTGGCTTTCCAAAATTGCTTCTTATTTTTGAAGCTGTTTTATCTCTTAAAAATTATTTTCTTTTGTTTAGTGATTTTTGACACAAAAACCTGCTGATTTGTTGATTAGAGTAATTCTGCTATAAAGACTGATTTAGAGACATTTGACATCTCAAGAATATTGAGCCTTTTGATCTAAGTCTTGAAATATCCCAAACTTAGTTTAGGTATATTGGCAAATATTGAACTTTTTCCCATTGTGAATGATAAGCACGTATTTTATTTGCTGTACTAAGAAACTGTGGATTCCTTCTATGCTTTCTAATAAGTTTAAAATTATTCCAATTCTTTTTATTTATTTATTTATTTATTTATTTATTTATTTATTTACACTCCAGATTTTATTCCCCCCATCCACCTTCTGACTGTTCCACATCCCATACCTCCTCCCCACACCCCTGTCTCCATGTGGATGTCCCCAACCCCCAACTCCCACCTGACATCTAAACTCCCTGGGGCCTCCAATCTCTTGAGGGTTAGGTGCATCGTCTCTGATTGAACATGGACCTGGCAGTCCTCTGCTTTGTATGTGTAGGGGGTCCTCATATCAGCTGGTATATACTGCCTGTTTGGTGGCCCTGTGTTTGAGAGATCTTGGGGGTCCAGGTTAATTGAACTGCTCCTCCTACAGGGTCACCCTCCTTCTCAGGGTCTTTCAGCCTTTTCCTAATTCAACCACAGGAGTCAGCAGCTTCTGTCCATTGCTTGGGTACAAATATCTGCATCTGAATCTTTCAACTGCTTGTTGGGTCTTCCGGTATGCGGTCATGGTAGGTCCCATTTTAGGAGTACTCCATAGCCTTAGTATTAGTGTCAGGCCTTGGAGCCTCCCCTTCATCTGGATGTCATTTTGGGCCTGTCACTGGACCTTCTTTTCCTCTCCATTTCCATCCCTGCAGTTCTTTCAGACAGGAACAACTATGGGTCAGAGTTTAGACTGTGGGATGGCAACCCCATCCCTCACTCGATGCCCTGTCTTCCTGCTGGAGATGGGCTCTATAAGTTCCCTCTCCCTACTGTCAGGCATTTCATCTAAGGTCCCACTCCACTTTGAGTTCTGAGAGTCTCTCACCTCCCAGGTCTCTGATGCATTCTGGAGGGTCCCCCACCTCCTACCTCCCAAGGTTGCCTGTTTCCATTCTTTCTGCTGGCCCTCATGGCTTTAGTCCTTTTCCCTCATCCAATACCAGATCAGGTTCCCCTCTCCCCCACCCATCCACTTTCCCTCCCAGGTCCCTCCCTCCCTTCCCACTTGTGATTACTTTCTTCTCCCTCCCAACTGGGACTGAGGCATCCTCACAAGCCTAGGTCCAGATGGATTTAGTGCAGAATTCTACCAGACCTTCAAGAAGGCCTGATACCAATTTTCCTCAAACTATTCCACAAAATGAAACAGAAGGAACACTACCTTACTCCTTCTCAGAAGCCAAAATTGCTCTGATACCTAAACCACACAAGGACCCAACCAAATAAGAACTTCAGATCAATCTCAGTTATATCAATGTAAAAATACTCAATAAAATTCTTGCAAATCCAATCCAAGAATACATCAGAACCATCATTCACCAAGATCAAGTAGTCTTCATCCCAGGGATGCAAGGTTGGTTCAATATATGAAAATCCATTAACGTAATCCACAATATAATCAAACTCAAAGAAAAAAAATCACACAATCATCCTCTTAGATGTAGCAAATTGGGGCAAAATTATTCCAATTCTTAAGCAGTTTGTGCTAACATATAACAATCTGTTTAATATAAGGAAATGTGACTAAGATGTTAGTTGCACATAAAAACATTGTAGACATTGTTATAGATACTTACAAGTTATCATTATAATGAAATCTTGGAAAATACATTGCTTAAGAATTTGAAGCATATTTCTGAAATCAAAACTTTTGAATATGATCCAGATATATTTTCAATGTTTATTCATAGTTCATGTCTATTTTATAGAACTTTGTCATGTGATTTTATTGCTTATTGCTTTTTAATTAGTTGAGATATATTTATGAATCATCATATGTAAAGTACAAAGAAATCAAAAAATTTCTCTGACCAACAATAATATCACCTTGAGTAAGGACTAAATTAAGCGAGAGAATATAAAAACCTTGTAATATTCGTTTCTATAACATGACCTCAAAATGCACATATCTAAAGAGACTTAGAATGAGAAATAGAAGAAAGAAGAGTTTAATATAGTTTTGGACAACTGATGCAATACCATTTTGCATATCTGTTTGGTTCATATATAGGTGTGTATTCTTGTGTATACAGGTGTACATGTGTACAGATGCACATACTTCTGTGCAAACGTATATATGCAGATATCAGATGACAGCAACTTAAGTTATTCTGAGAATCATAGGTCACCTTTTTATTTTATTAATTATTTTATTTATTTACATTCCAAATGTTGCATCTATCCTGGTCTCCCCTCCACAAGTTCTTCATCACTTTCCTCCCTCCTCTTTGCTTCTTCGAGGGTGCTCCCCAACCCTTCCCACCCACTCCCACCTACTCCCACCTAAACCTGCTAGCATCCCCCTTCCCTAGGGCATCAAGTTTTAAGACAAGGTATCTCTCAATGACCTGTAGTCCACCAAGTAAACCAAGAAATTTGTGTGCTATGCCTGAGATTCTTACTTATTTCTACTTCTTCACTGCTGAGATTATAAGTATATGCTACTGCTCTTGTCTTGTTTACCTGGATTTGGAAGGTTAGATTCAGATCTTCATGGTTTCCAGACAAGCATCCAAAGTATATCATCCAAGGTAACTTTTCAGCCCAGATCACTATTGTTTTTAAAACAAAACTCTAGTCACAAAGCCTTCTATCTTAATTACATGTTCACATGCTATAAAAAATTTAACATTAGACTTCTGCCTTTCCTTTGTGAATACTTTTGTCCCTCTTGGAAAAACCTTCATAGGGCTTGGAGATGCTCAGTGATTATGAGCACAGAGTTTGATTTCAGACAATGATATGCCATCTTACAACTATTGCTACTCCGTTTCTGGAACATCCACCATCTTCTTATGGCATCCATTGGCACTGGGACCACAAATGATGCACAGATATACAAACAGACAAAACACCTTTGAGCATAAGATTTAAAACAAAGAAAACTGGGATATTTCTTTAATGTATCTGTTTATGCCCTCTAGTTTAGTTCAAGTGCTATAACTCCTTAGAGATTCCACAGTCACTCTCATTCAGAAATGGAGTTATCACCATTGTTATTTCAAGTCCTTATTCTGTAAATACCATGCTTTAATTATTTTACATTGCCATCTCATATATCTGTACAATAGCATAATGATTTCATTAATCTTGTTATCTACCTGGGAAAGAGATCTATATGTCTGTCTCCCTGTGTGTGTGTGTGTGTGTGTGTGTGTGTGTGTGTGTGTGTGTGTGTGTGTGTGAACTTTTCATTACATTTACTTGGATTATAGCTCTGACATTTGGCATTTCCAAAGGGAATAAACTTTCTGGCTCAGTGGATAGCATTTGGTATTCTATGTACCATCTCAGTGAAGGCATCAGGTAAATATCTACCCAGTGATGGAGAAATTCAATCTAGTGTGGAACATATTTCTTTTGGAAGCCCTACAATTTCACTCTATGGAAAGGCAGGTATTCTCAGCAGGATCCAGGCCTCCACATGAAGAATTCTTCTGAGGCACTGGGATGCCAGAATTAGAGACACTCTTTCTCTCCTCTGGGCTCAGGAGATTATTTTGTTCAGACACTAGTTATTATAGGGAGTGGCTGGGCCAACTGCTTTTACCTGTAGTTATATTGTGACCATACAAGGTTTTATGTATCTATCTGTCTATATCTATATTGAGAAAAGACCCAGAATTCCCACAAATATTAATTTCTTGATGATAAAATTCCTCCTGGGTTAGCATAAATAGAATTAACTACCAAATTAGCCAAATTCTAGTTCAAAGTCATGGTTCAAATGAGCATTTAATAAGCTCTCTCTTTTTTCAGTAACAACTCATTGATTTTCTCCCCCAGAATGAGATTAAGTATTCATTTTAAAAGGATAACTAAACCAGAAACAAGAATTCTCTTTTTAAGTTACTGTGTAAACTATGTAACAAAAACGATATTGGAAATCAAAACAGTATTAAAATGCTAACTATATCTAACCAGTATTATTAGACCAAATTATTGTTTTTTGCAATGTTCTAAAAAATTATAGGATTTAAAGAGAAAACTAGACAAAGAATATTTAGTCTTTATCTTTGTTAAGTACTTCAACTATGTGAAGAGAAGCTGAATTTAATTGAAAACCAAAAATAATCATATATATTATATGTCATATAAAGTAACATGCAGCAATTCCTATAAAACCACATAATTTTAAGAGCACAAAACTGGTCTCTTTATTAGCACTCATGTAAGAAAACTGAGGCAGAGAGGAGGCTTCTGCATAAGTCTCAGAGTTACCAGTGATGGAGCCCAGGTTCAAATATGTATTTACTCCAATTACTGTCTAATGTCTGCTGAGCAAAAGTAAATGAGAAGATGAGAAATTATGTGAGTTAAAGATCAGAGACTGAAACCCGACTGAATATGCCAGGTACCCCAGGTTGACCTAAGTAATAATGAAAATTTTAAAATAATGGTAAGTTTTCCATTACTATGAGCAGTAAGAGCTCATGAATTGCACACCTTAAAATGCTCTTGAGGTTGATAAGCACACACTCATGTCTTCATTACCTGCAAGTTGAGGTTAAACATTTGGAGATACTCTATTGAAAGCCCAGTGTTTCTAACTCAAATCATATTGGCCAAGTTAATCCCAGAAAGTACTTTGTTAACTAGGCATATATACACCTTTCCTCTCCTCAATGTCTGAGCTGCAAACAAATGTAGCATTAGAATAACGCCTACCTGCAAATACTGATATAGGAATTAAATGAATTTATAAAGAAAATTCTGTCAGAACAGTGGTGTGTATTGCCATTCTTAAAATTGTAAACACCTACAACAAAACATGATTTAGACAAAGAGACTTATTTTTTGCTCTGTAATGTTTTCTACAATGTATAAGAGAATTTTAGGGGGAGTGTTTATACTTCAATCCAAATTATAAAATTAAATAGAAAAACCTATCCTGAATTCTCATGAAATTATTCTATTTCTTTATTACAACATTAAAAATTTCTTCCTTATGATTATTTTGTTGTTCCAGTATTCTTTAAATTCTACCTAGAGCAGAGTGATTATCCATTATTTACATATTTTTACTAAATTAGTTAATTGAGCATGGCAGATAATTAAATCAGTGTTAGAATTTGAATTATTCATGCAGTAAATAAATTAATGTTCAAAGAGTTTTGCTTTTATTTCTAAAATAACCTATTAGTTTTCTATTACTTAATAGCATATATATTTTTAATGGGCAGTAAATATTCATAGAATAATATTATGTATCAACAAAATGTTAATTTTGTTACTTTACTTTGGCTGAAAAATCCTTCAGCAGCTCTTAATAAAGCTTCTAATTATGTCTGATAGTCTGATATAACATACATCATCAAAATGTGCCATTAAGGCTCTGTTTTTCCAACAAGTATAGAAAGATGTATGCATCTGAATCTACTTTATGTATCAATGCTCTGTCCTCTGAGTATAAATACCTGTATGGTGTTACAACCTGATTGCTGTGACTAATATAAGAAATAGTCTGTCTAGTATTAGATAGATTAGCTGTAGATCATATCTTCATAAGTAATTTTAAAGCCATTCCTGTGATCTTACAGCCCTGCATGTGTTTATGTTTACACAAATGTGCACAGTATATTTTGTGCCAATTTGAATAGATGACATGAAAGGAGTGATATAATAAATTGTTCTGTTCAGTTCAATAAACTTTTGGCTTCTCTGGCATAGAAATATTTTGCATAAAAAGATCAGAATGATTTTTCTTCCCCTGTTCAAACATTCATTTATAAAGTCTATTCATAAGAACAAAATAATGATGAGAAGGGAATATGTCCATATGGAGATGAGCAGTACACCAGAGGAGAGATTAGGATGTTACTAGAACACAGCAGAAAACACCTCTAGAGTCATCAGGAAAGTGTTTGATGGAAGATGGTGCCTAGTGCTCACTGTCTTGGCTGAAGTTGAAGGATGCTGCCAAGATCTTTTGAAGGTCATCTTCTCACAGAGCAGTGATGCTTTTGCTGAGTAACCTACAGACCTCACGGTCAATCTGGAAGATCTTAGAGAAGCAGAAATCAACTGTAAACAATAGCATCCTAGTGCCTTTTATTAAGCATGAATAGTGTTCACACATGGCAGAACTTCTTAACATCATTGGATCTCCTTGTTTGTATAGCCAAGTGTACTTGATTAATTTTAACTAAATATAACACTAAGTTTTCCTAAATGTATGAGGCAAGAAAAGATTTTTTCTTGTTCCCAGAGCCCTGAAATTATATATATATATATATATATATATATATATATATAGAGAGAGAGAGAGAGAGAGAGAGAGAGAGATCCAAAAACAAATGAATATAATAAGAGTTTGGGGTATAATGTTGCAATGTGGATGAGGGTTCAAATAAATCACAGAAAAGGACAAAGAGATTCTAATCACAGTTAAAGGAAAGTCTCAGATGAAGAAATGTTCAAGTCAGTAAGTCAATGATGTGAATGGGTTCCTTGAGGTATGCCTGTAAAAAGTGGGCAAAATATTTAGAATGAAGACAGAAAAGACGCTGACAGTCAATGTATCTTAAAACTTCAACTAAGGCCTCTGCTAATAAAAACACATATCTGGTTCGTTATATTTCTTTTAAACCATTACTTAGACATAATTGCCCCTTTCAATGTGCCATTATTCAGAGAGATATATTTGACTATTTATACATATTTCTATACCAAGTCCCATATCAATATCATATATATATAGCAAAATCTCCATTAGATATTGCTGTGATTCAAATAAACTGCTTAACAAGGTCTACTTTCATCATCTGAGCTTTTGTGATAGCTTTAAACACCAACAGAAGTGATAGAATTCTTTGAGAGCCAGAGTTTTAGTTTGGCTCAGATAGCAGATATCTAACTAATGGATATACTGGACAGCAGATGACCTTGTGTTCTCCATTGAGAATTTTTCCATCATATTGATAAGGATATTGGTATAAAGAATTTTTTATACTATTTGTTTTTAATTTTAAGTATATAAAATATAATTATATTCCCCTTTTCTTCTCTCAAACACCCTTCCTCTCTCTTTGAATTTATTCTTCTTCCCCAATACCCCCCATTCTTTCATGACATTTTTATGCAGTGGAATGCTAAAGTACTAAATTGTGTACAGTTTTTGTGCAGGTGTACATACCTGCTATTGGTTTGTGATTGCAAAAGCCACATTTTATCTAGATGGCAGTGTTCCACTTCACTCTTTCCCGTACTCTGCCTGTTCCTTTCTCTGTGTCTCATCTTCCTCATTGTTCCCCAGGGTCCTGTAGATCCAATTCATAGATCCTTATAAATTGCTTATGATCTGCATGTTGAACACGTATACAGTTCTGCCTTAATATTTAACCTGAGGCAGAAAGGAGCATTACTGCTCACCACTTCTCTTTAGGTAAAAACATAAAGATCTAGAGGGCAGTTTGACAGTATACCTATGCACTTAGTAATATAAAAGAGAGTAGGTCCATCTCAAAGCCTATGACCTTCCCAGACATGTCATACAGTAGCAAGCCTGTACTTTCTTTTATGTAGCCGGCCTCAATCCAATCAGAAACTCCTTGTTTATACCCCAAATAATACTCTATTGCACCAATGGCCAGATTTTACCTGACACACTCCATAGCTAGATAAAAGACAGTTGATGAGTTTTGATCCCAGCAACTTGCCTATCTGCTCCCAGCATTGTGTATACCAGCCAACAGGAAATAAACTTTCAGTTCCAACTTGATTTATCTATGTCTTGTGATAACATGAGGGATGCTTTTATCAACAGTGTCTTAGCATCCAATTCTGCTGAGCCAAACAACAGAGTAAACCATATTGTTTGAGAAGCCTGTGATGAACAAGTCCTAGAAAGGTATCCTAACATTTGGATCTACCTTTCTGTATTGCCTACAAGTTAAATTATATTTTATATTATTTGTTGGTTGAATATTATTTTTCTGATTGTATCCATTAGTACTGCTTTAATAAATATGTGTGGCTATTAATATCTAATAAAATTTATTTTGTAAATTTTATGAGAAATTTGTGCATTTTTAACATATTCACCCTCTCTCCACCAACTTTTCCCAGATCCACCCCCTTCCCTGCCATGGCCTACAATGTTGCAGAGACTGTCTCTCCCCCCTCCACCAGCCCCCAACTGCAATGGTCCCTCAGCTAGGAACCGAAAGGAGATCATATTGATTGTCCTGTAATTTTTGTGGGTCTGAAGCACACTCATTATCCTCAATGATCACCTTCATTTCTTAGAGGTTTGCTTTTTCTTAATCATTTATCCATTTTGCTCTTTAACTGATATAATTTCTACAATTCTGTATATTTACGTTTACTAATTCTTTGCTTCAAATCTGCTGTCTAATTAAATACATCTGGCTATTACAGAGACCTAATTGCACAGGCATACATAATAGGCTAATACATAGGCAATTTATTTAGTGACTAGGAACAGTTTCTTTTTTCCTCATCATGGGTGAATGTACATTGGAAGGGGTAGTTGTCATCCTATTTCTATATTTCTCTCTAGTTCATTTTTATTACAATGGCTTGGTTAGCATTTTTCAGTGAACAGCTTTCCTTTTACAGTTTGGAAAATATAGATATTACCTGTCCTCCTAGGATTAATGTATAATCAAATAAAATAACACATGTCAGGTGCTTTGATAATATCAATACAAGATATAATACAAGATGTAGATCATTCAATTATAATTGGCTCAAATCATTACATTCTTATCAAGTATTAGAACAATTCTGCATAGTTACTTTAAAACTATATGAATGACAAGATATAAGAAGACAGATCTGATGAGATATTTTTGTTATATTTCTTGGTAACATATCAAAATATTTATATATGTAAATGAAATAAAAACAATAAAGATAGATGATATTAAAACAGAAAAAGAAGGTAGAGTGATAGGTTATAGAGGTTTATTTAAAGATACTTAAAAATAAATCTGTCTATCTCATGATAAAAATCAGAATTTGTCCAAAGGCAGGTTATATAATTCAAAATCATCAGTGTTCCTTCTCACTTATAAAAGGGAACTAAGGTCCTTACAAAAGGGTTCAATTAAATACTGGAGTGGGGTTTTATGTTTTTTGTTTTGTTTTGTTTTTTGTTTTTCTGCACTGGAGGAAGGTAAAATTACACTAAAGGGCTTCTCCGGACTCCAATGCAGAAACTATGATCTTTAATCTCTAGGTACAAAGGGTAAGGAGTAAATTTCTGTTATCTATAAACTCTAGTAATTTTGTTATAGTAACACAGACTAAGAGAATGGGAAATTAAAAACTCTCTGGAAAGACATTCATGTGGTTGGGTTAAGAGGTTTAGATTGAGACTCAAAATCAACCAGATATTCTGATATTCCAGATTCTGTTTTGCTTTCAACAATGCAGACTCCTATTTTCCCCCATTAGGAAACAGTATTGCTTCCTTAAAAACAAAAGGAAACCATGCATGGTATAAACATTTTGAAATGGCACCTGCTGCTTACATCCATAGGCTTGTAGACAGGGCATATCCTGAAGCCCCTTCAGTCTTTTAGACCTGTTTTTCAAATCATTTTGAATTAGAAAACAAAGAGGGAAGAAGCCTTTCTTTTCTGGTTCTTTACTTTGGGGCATTTTTTTTCAGTATGTATAAAGTCTGACTTGATTCATTTTCAGGCTTAATCAGGTCCTCATTCTTTGAATGCTCCTGGTGTTCTCTCAATAGTCTTGCTGGAAAAAAGACCTCTTTTTCACAAAGAATGCCTGGACTATTGTTTTTTGTTTTTGTTTTTTTAAAGAACACATTCTGAGCTCTTCATCTCAAAAAGAGAATACATTGCAACTCAGCTTCCCCTTTTATAGCAAAAGGAAGTGGACCACAGCTGTAGTGAGCAGTTATTCTGTCGTCCTCTCTCTGGGCCTTTCTAGGCTGCTAGACAGGTGGCATGAAATATGAAGTGCTTTTGGCCACTCAGAAATATAAAGTACATAAAGAAACAACCCACCCTGCACTCATTTCCCATAAAACAAAACTGTTTATATTATTCTTGATTTATAACAGAAATGGCAGGTGCATTTATTTCACCATGAATACAGAGAATCAAGCAAAAAGCATAAACCTTCCTATACAATTCAGGTCTTACCAATTAGTTTTTAAAATGGTAGATTTTCCCCCACTTTAAGAACTTGAAAAATCCTCATTTGGAGGGAAGTTGAAGTGGGAGTTAAACTGTGGATTCATTCTCTAATCCAGCTAAACCTGAATCATATGTCCATTCTTCTGCCTCAGCCTCCCAAGTGTTGAGATTTTCATCCTGAGACACCATGGCTGACAGATAAATGGTAGTGAAAAATGGTAGGTAGTTTCAACCAGGAACATACTCAAATATCTACCAAAATAGTATTGAATTACAGTATTGTAATAACTTTGCATTTGAAATTAACTTCCCTTTGACAAATTCAAATATTTCTAGGATTTTTCTGTCACTTTAAATAATTTTCATAGTAATTTTTCGTTTATGGTTCTTCTAATTTGTTTAGATTTATTTTAATTTATGTGTGTATTTTGCCCAAATGTATGTATGTTCATCATTTCTATTCCTGGTGCCACAGAGACCAAAAGAGGGCATTATATTCTTTGGAAACTGCAGTTATATATGTTTGTATGTCACCTTGTAGGTACTGGAAATTGAGTCTGGGCCTTATGGAAGAGCAGCAAGTGCTATTAACCACTGAGCCATCCCTCCAGTTCCTCATATCCATGTAGTAATTTTTACATAAAATTTCACTGAGTGTACCTAATTTATCTAGGCACCATGGGTTAGAGTGCAGTTTTTTAAGAATTAGCAAAATATGGTTTGTGCTAGACATAGTCTTAAGGCAATATGATACTTTATTCATAGATTCTCATAAAATTCCCAATATATTTTAGAAATGGGATTCAGTTGGACAGTTAGTGTAGAGCATGTGACTCAGCTGGAATTCACCTGATATCTTTGTGTGTGTGTGTGTGTGTGTGTGTGTGTGTTCGTGTGTGTGTGTGTGTGTGTGTGTGTGTGTGTGCAACACCTCCACTGAGAATTAGATAATAAAAGTTATTCTACAAATTATGTTGATCCTTCCAAATTCAGGAAGGTATGACATAGCACCCTGACCATCTAGCTCTTTGATGAACTTTACGGAGAGAAGTTCTCTATAGCTTACAACCTCAAAGAGGGATGAGAAAAACACATAGTGCTTCTTTATATGAAGTCTTCTTGCATATTCTTATCATCAGTATTAATGTGTCTACATCTAGTTTTAGTGCTTTATTCTCTCAGTCCATAGTTCTGTGTCCAATATTTCTTTTTATTCTCTATCTCAAAAACACTTTAGTCTAGTGTTTCTATAAAAGAAGATAAAGTAAATATGTTAGCAAGGAAGGCAAAAAGGAGCAGGAGAGAACTGAATGTATTAGCCTGAACCCTTCATTCCCTGCTAGGCTGAGGTGGTGCTGCCAGGGTGTTTGTACATGCCACAGTAGCACTACTGTATATTTATTTGTTCACATGTACTGTCTCTTTATTCATGACTCAACTCTGCTTTCCTCAAGCTGGCTACATCCTGTCACTCCAGTCATGTTTTCATAGCTTGTACGCCCTAGACAGCATTCTTATCTGAGCTACTGCTGTGGATCCTATCTCTCTAGTGGATAATTCTTGAGTCTTCAAGAGGCTACCTAACCATGATTTACCTCCATGGTAGTCTCTTTGTCTACTACATGAATTTTATTGACCTTAGGATGTCTATAATATATCAAAATCACTGAGAGAGTAGTCTGAGTCATCTTCAATTCTTTGGGATTTTTCAAATTTAAAGATGTTGAACATTCCAGCTCTCTTCCAACTAGTCTCCTTAGCTTATGGTTTCTCTTCTAAACTGCACTATTCAAATATAATATTTGTTTTTCTTTTTGAGTTTTAAGACCTTTATTGAGTTCAAGGGGTTAGTTAGTTACATAGGCATGGTATCTTCACAGCCAAACTTAGAGCAGTGCTTGATTAAGCAGGAATTCTAGCCCAATCCTCACGGTGCTCCAGACACAGTATACTGGTGACTACAGGATAGGATTGTCATAAGTCAAGACCAGCCTAGGCTGCCTAGGGAAACCCTGTCTTAAAAAGAAGAAAATAAAATAAAAAGCCCCAAACAGTAAAAAATATCTTGAAATATATCTAGTATAAAGCATATTAATAACATGATTTCCTCAGGTTGATAAATAAAACCAAAGTGTGAAGGTAAAATAGTATTGTAAATAAACATAATTTCACTTTAAATGCCTTGATTTCTCAATGTGGTTTAGA
>CM052705.1:32079271-32096033 GCA_028551405.1 Uromys caudimaculatus
TTTTTTTTTTTTTTTTTTTTTTTTTTTTTTTTTGGTTTTTCGAGACAGGGTTTCTCTGTATAGCCCTGGCTGTCCTGGAACTCACTCTGTAGACCAGGCTGGCCTCGAACTCAGAAATCCGCCTGCCTCTGCCTCCCGAGTGCTGGGATTAAAGGCGTGCACCACCAGGTCTCTACTGTCTCCCCCTGTCTTGTGGGATGGTGATTAGGCTTCCATAGGCTATGGAAAGCATGTAAGAAGGTAAGGTTATCGAAGACAGAGGAGGTGAATAATGTATAAGGGTAGGTATGTACAAACTCTCGTGAAGGGTACACATTAAGCAGTCAGCATAAGAGAGTGTTTAGCTTCATTTCAACAGTTCAGAGGACGATCAAGTCTAGCAAGGGCTTGGTGAATAAAGGTTCCTGCTGACATGGTCAACCACCTGAGTTTAGTCCAAAGGACTCACATGGTTCAGGAGTGAAATGACTCCTGTAGATTTTCCTCTGACTCCACATGTGCACAGTGTTACTTGCCTGCCACCTCTACATACATACATTCATATATACATACATACATACAAACAAAATAAATAAAATGTAATGAAACTTTAAATGTTTCGGAACCTGCAGTTTTTGTAAGTTTAATTGGGATTGCATACATTAGTGTATAAAACTTTAAGGTAAAAGAGATACTAAATTGAATTTATATTTAATATACTTCATTAACAGTTGATAGTTTACTAATAGAATGAGAAAGTTAAATAATTTGAGTTCAATTGACTCAGTAGATACATTGGCCATCTGTGCTTATTCAAGTAGTGAGATAGGATAAAATGATGGTGGGTGTGGGAGACAAGCTCTCTGACTTCCAGTTGCTTTATTAAAACTTTCTAATTTGTCATTTGTGATTTATAAATGATTACCTTCATCTTCATTTTCTATGTGAGACATACTGAGGTTCAGAAAAATGACAGGCTTTCCTTAAGATCTGTCATATCTTACACAGGTGTCAGGTAAACCAAAGAAGGCTATTTCCTGATACCTTATTGTCTTGCCATAACACAATGTCTCTATTTTATAACCTGGCAAATTCATGTCCAAAAGGCACTGGCCCTTGGCTTAGTATTAGAGACAAATCTTATTTGGACATACTGTGTATTCATTCATGGCTCACCAGTGTGTGCATTTAGCTTGCCATCTGCAAGACATGAGTGGCACCATGCAAAGGGAGCTACAACTGCTAAATCCACAGAAATCACACTCTGAGTCAATTGAGTGCCTTGGAGGAGCTCAGATTTTCTCATTTATATCTTATCTGCAAACTATTGGTCCAAGTTGCATACCTTAAAATGTCTGCTCTGGCCCAACAGAAAAAGGCATGGATATCCCAAATTCAAAGAGTCCTCTCTATTAGCTACTGTGCAATATTATGTGAGCAAGGGAATAGAGGCTGAAGCAGGAAAGCAGATGGATGACTGTCATGCATTATAATTGCAATAATCCAGACTTTTTACTTGTTGTGACTGATAAAATCTTGACTATGGAACTAGCAAATCATAAATATCTTGGTTTTGGTATAACATTCCCTTCATTTCCCTCCATAAGAATATATGTGTACAAGCCAACTGTGGCTGTTTCACTTAACAGGGCCCTAATAATTAACTCTAGTGTTTTTTGTTTGCTTAATTGTTTTTTGTGTTAGAGAATCTACTTGTATTCACTTCATCAAATCCATTTTTGGATAAATCTACCTGAGCTAGATTTATCTACCATAATGATAAAAACATGAGAACCTTTCAAAGTAAAAAAAAAAAAAGAAAAAAACTTGGATCCAACCTTTGGAGCTGAATTAAAATAGAGAAAAAAATATCTCCTGATTGTATGCTTTCTAACATGGTAAGAAGGTTCTATAACCCTTTCAAACACTTAGGAGAGGAGTTGAATTTAGGCCAGAATAAAGTTTTATGCAATTATAATTCCATTTTACTATTCTTCTCCAAGGAAGAAAGAACATACTCTCTGAGAATGTCTTATCTACTAATCAATTACTTTCACTGCCAAATGTATAAAAAAAATCAGAATGACATTTTCAAAGAATATATGTAGCTTAATGCATAACAAGCAGAGAGCATTTTTGTAGGTGGAGATTTTGCCTCCCTTGAGAGAATGGCTTTTAGCATGGTACCGTATTGTCACATTTAAGTGAAGTGCACCACATAAAATGACTGGCCCATAGCACTGACTAAGTGACCAGCCAGAGTATGTAACACAATTAGCAATTAATTTTCATTTCTTCTCCATATTCATCAGGAGAAATCTTTAGTGATATCTCTAATTCATTTCACTTGAGAAATATTCATAATGCTATTGAAAGGTGACATGAACAAGTAAATCCAAGTCAAGATACATAAATTACACATTATGAAGGTCTCAATATTCTGGTGATACTTACCCACAGTGATTCATTTACATACTTTTTGCTTAATCCTTAATATACATGAGGCTTTCTTGAAGTTGAATCTCAGAGACACTGGGTTCTAGACAAGTAAAATTTTTCTTTTATTTAGCTCACCTTTGATTTGTTTTTTCCATATAATAATAATTATTATTATTAATATTATAATTATAATTATAGTAGACACACATATCTAGTCTTCCCTTGAAGATGGAGAAATCCCTGTGATGCAAAAGACACAAAATAATGTTCATTGTCTTCCCTAATGTATACTTCCCTTTCCCACTAAGATCTGACACATATTTTGTAAGGAGCAGAGCCTATTAGTGTGTTACTGTAAGAGAATAACAGCACACAACAATTGAAATCAGTGAGATGTCTTAGAGGGTAGAGGTGCCTGCCATCAAAGTTGAAGGCCTGATATTAATCTCCAGGACCCACATAGTGGAAGGAGAGAAGCAATTCCTGTAAGTTTTCCTAAGACTTTCACATGTATACTGCTGCATGTGAGAACATGTGAACATGCAAACACACAGAAAATCAATCCATCAATAAAATACAGTAATAGTTTTGAATTAAAATAAACAGCAGCAATTAACACAAATTGAATTCTTTGTTTAAATTTATTTATTAATTCACTTTACAACCCAATATCAGCCTTTTCTCTCCTCCCAGTTCCCTCTCACACAAGTCCTTCCCCTATTTCCCCCAACTCTCACTCTGGGTATCACCCTCCTACTAACCCCTCTCATCCCCCAGACTCTCCCCACACACAGCAAGACCATATGGGATTAGACACATCCTCTCCCACTGAGGCAAGACAAGGTGGCTCATTTAAGGGCATGAAACCTCTGTCAGGCCATCAACAGGGTCAGTCAGGATCCGCAGGCAGGCAGGCAGGCAGGGAGGGAGACAGGGAGGCAACAGATTCAGGGATAGCCCCCGCTCCACTTGTTGGAGGACCTGCATGAAGACCAAGCTGCCCATCTGCTACACATGTGCTGGGGGCCTAGGTCCAGCTAGTGCTCCCTTTTTGGTTGGGGACTCAGTCTCTGGGTATCCAGTTTAGTTGACTCTATTGGTCTTCCTATGGAGTACCTGTCTTCTTTGGGTCCCTTAATTTTTCTCCCAATCCTTTGGTAAGACTCAATGAGTTCCATCTAATGTTTGAGTGAGAGTCTCTGCATCTTTTTCCATTGGCTGCTGGATGGAACCTCTCAGAGGACAGGTATGCTTGGCTCCTGTCTGCAAGAATAAGAGAATATCATAAATAGTGTCGAGGATTGGTCCTTGCCCATGGGATGGATCTCAATTGGGGCCGTCATTGGTTGACCATTCCCTCAGTCTGTGCTCTATCCTTGTCCCTGCACATCTTGTAGGCAGGATACATTTTGGTTTGAAAATGTTCCTCCACTGACAGTCCTGCCTAGCTACGAGGAGTGGCCACTTTGGATCCATATCCACCACTGCTAGAGATCTTAGCTAGTCATCCTCATTGATCCTCTAGGGCCTCCTCCTATCCCAGGTCTCTGGCATGTGCTAGAAATTGATACCGCCCCCATCTCCCTTCTGTCTCTACTGCTCTCCCTACTTATGATCTCTCCCCTCCCACCCTATCCTGCTCTCCTCCCAACCCCCTCTTCCACCCAGTTACCTCCTTCAATCAACTTCCCCTATCTATTATGTTTTCCCTTCTGAAAAAGATTTAACCATTCACCCTTGGGCTCTTCTTGTTATTTGTTTATATTGATTATATCATGATTAGCCTGCACTTTATAGCTAATATCCACTTATGAGTACTTGCTTTGCATATTCTTTTTTGGTCAATGTTGCCTCACTCTTCCATTTCACGGCAAATTTTACGATGTCCTTGTTTTTAATGGCTGAGTAGTATTCCAATGTGTATATTAACATTTTCTTTATTGAGTCTTCAGTTAAGGGACATCTACATTGTTTCCTTTTTCTGGATATTATAAATAAAATTGCTATGGACATAGTTAAGCAAGTATCCTTTTGGGATGGTGGAACAACTTTTGGGTGTATCCCCAGGAGTGGTATAGCTCGGTCTTGAGGTAGAACTAAACTGACAAATTGATTTCCAGCCTCTTTGTACAAGTTTTTACTTGCACAAGCAGTGGAGGAGTGTTTGCCTTACTCCACTGTCATCAGCATTTGTTGTCCTTGCTTTGATCTAAGCAATTCTGATGGGTGTATGGTGGAATTACAGAGCCATTTTGATTTGCATTTCTCTGATGACTAAGGATTTTGAACATTTCTTTAGATAATTATTGGTTATATGAGATTCCCCTCTTAAGAATTTTCTCTTTAGCTCTGTACCCCATTTTAAATTGGGTTACTTGTACTGTTGGTGTCTAACTCTTGAATTTATTTTGGATATTAATCCTCTGTCTGATGCAGGGTTAGTGAAGATCTTTTCCCAATCTGTAGGCTACCATTTTATCCTAGTGATAGTGTTCTTTGACTTACAGAAGTTTTTCAGTTTCATAAAGTCCCATTTATTCATTCTTGACCTTAGTGCCTAAGCCATTGATGTTCTGCTCAAGAAGTTATTTCCTATACAAATAAGTTCAAGGCTAATCCCAAATTTCTGTTCTTTTAGATTTAGTGTATCTGGTCTTTCAGTGAGGTCTTTAATCCATTTGGACTTGAGTTTTGTGCAGGGTGATGAATGTGGATCTATCTCTATTCTTCTCCATTCAGACATCCAGTTAGACCAGCACCATTTGTTAAAGATGCTCTCCTTTTTCCACTGTATTGTTTTGGCTTCTTTGTCAAAAATCAAGTGTCCAAAGATGTGTGGTTTTATTTCTGGGTCTTTCATTCAATTCCATTGAGTCACCTCAGTTTCTATATCAATACCATGCAGTTTTTTGTTTTTGTTTTTTTTGCCCTGAATTGCAGCTTGTAATCAGGGATAGCGGTACCTCCTGAATTTTTATGTTGTTTAGGATCATTTTAGCTTCCCTGTTTTTTCCCCCATAGGAAGTTGAGAATTGTTCTTTCAAGTTCAGTAAAGAATTATGATGGAATATTGATGGGGATTGCATTGAATCTGTAGATTGCTTTTGATAAAATGGGTATTTTCACAATGTTAATACAACTGATCCATGAGTGAGGGCAATCTTTCCATCTTATGATATCTTCCTCTAATTCTTTCTTCAGAGACTTGAAGTTCTTGTCATACAGATCTTTCACTTGCTTGGTTAGAGTCACACCAATGTGTTTTTATATAATTTGTGTCTAATATGTAGGGTATTGTTTCCCTAACTTCTTTATCAGCCTGCTTATTGCTTGTGTAGAGGATGGCTAATGATTTCTTTGAGTCAATTTTCTGAAGCCACTTTGCAGAAGGTGTATATCAGCTGTAGGAGTTCTCTGGTAGAATTGTCCGGGTCACTTATGTATACTATTATGTCATCTGTAAATAGTGATACTTGACTTCTTCTTCCAAAGTAACCTTATAAACCTTTGGTCTCCTTTAGTTGACATATTGCTCTAACTGGAACTTCAAGTACTATATTGAAGAGTCATGGGCAGAGTGGACACTCTTGTCTTGTTCTTGATTTTAGTGAAAATGCTTTAAGCTTATTTCCACTTAATTTGATGTTGGCTATCGGTTTGCTGTACATTGCCTTTATTGTGCTTAGATATATGCATCGTATGTCTGCTTTCTTGAAGACTATTATCAGGAAGGGGTATTGGATTTTGTTAAATGCTTTTTGGCATCTAGTGAGATGATAATGTGATTTTTTTCTTTCATTTTGTTTTTATGGTAAATATTAACTAACTCTGCATCCCTTGGATGAAGCTTACTTGATATTGGTGGATAATGTCTTTGATGTGTACTTGGATTCAGTTTGCAAGTATTTTATGAGTACTTTTACATCAATGTTTATAAGGAAAACTGGTCTGAAATGCTCTTTCTTTGTTGAGTCTTTGTATGGTTCAGGTGTCAGAGTGACTGTGGCCTCACAGCATGAGTCTGGCAGTGTTGCTTCTGTTTCTATTTTGTGGAATAGTCTGAGGAGTATTGTCATTAGCTCTCCTTTGAAACTTTGGTATAATTCTGCACTAAACCCATCTGGGGTAGGGATTTATTGATGGGGAAACTTTTAATGACTGCTTCTATTTCCTTAGAGGTTATGAGATTATTCAGATAGTTTTTGTCTTTTGTTCTTGACCTATTTGTCTACAGTGCATTTTCTGATAACCATAAGACCCTGACTGTAAGAATAGAGCTATCATGCTGAATTTGTCTAATTATTCTATGTAATCATAATGGGAATATCTATTCCTTAGAGGCAGAGAATGAAGGCACACCTAAATGGGGAAAGAGTAACAGAAGAAGCCAAGATGAGAATCTAAAATTCTCTACCAATCATCTCCTTCTCAACTTTTCTTGACATTTGGAGATATAGCATTTTGGAATCTGCAATAGCTATACCTTCCCTATTTGTCTTTTGAATTATGCATAGAATTCTGGAATCTAATGCTCGCCATCATACTACAAATGTGCTGGCAGGTCATCCTCCCTAACCTTCTGACTTCCCACGAGGGAGGTCCTTGAACCTCAGTTCTCCCCGTAGGACTCTTCCCATCTGTGGTCTAGCTGTACACCCAGCACAGCTGGGCCCTTCATGATGGGCTTACAGCCAGTCATCTTCTCCTTGCCAATCCTTTAGACAGGCAGCTGGGACACTAGAATAATTTTCCTGGGAATTCCCTGGCTGTCAGCTTGGATACTATCCTTGTTCACTGAGCCAAAATTAGTAAAGACTGGCAAAGATAAATGAGTAACTCATCCAAGAGAATTGCAGGTTGTATCCAAAAACTTGCCCAACATTGATTCCAAGTAAGCATTCAACTTTGTCTCTAACAAGCTAACAGATGTGGGCACTGTCACCAGAAGTTAATGGGGATTGTTCACAGAGCTGAGCTGGAACTGGGTGGTTTTCTTGCTCAGTTACATTTTGGAGCAAGAGGCCAGAAAATGTCAATCTACTTTGACACCTGATTTAAGAGAATACACAACATTTCCCCATTTTTTTTCTTTTTTCCACATTTATTTTTTCAGACCAGATGAGTGTCTTGCCTTGGGTACTCACAGTATACGTGCAAGCTACAATATGGGTTAGAGTGTTCTGCTAGCTATAGCATGTGGTTTTAGAAATGCCATTTATTCCTGGCACGGAATCTATTACCTGGAGCTGACCATTTATTGAGCAGGCTCCCAGAGTTAAAAGTCCGGCTGTGGAGGAAAGTTGAGCACTACAAGCCTACTGCAAGAGTGGGACCTGGGGTCATGGGGATTTGTCGACATTCATGCCACAATGAAGAGACCATGTTATCCTGCTGAGCACTCATTCCTGGTGGCATATCCATCATCTCTTTAATTTTCACAACAACCTGAGGAGACGAGAATGGTGATAGTTTAAAACCAAACCAATAAACCAACTGACCAAACCAATAATAGGGCATGTACAATGGGCCAGAGACTGTTACATAATGAAGTCTGTATAGTAGATAAATATTCTATGTCCTCACATATACGTGAAGGAAATGTGAATCTGATAGTGTAAGCTATTATCAATTTGATCAGCTAGTGTATAATGGAATGGGTGTCACACTAATCTTAGAATAGACCACAATGAAAAATTCAGATGTAGAAGCACGGAAATGAAAGTTTGAGCCACTCTGCTTATTATTTTGCTTGGATCATTGAATTAACTTCCAGAAGTACCAGAAAGGGAACAAGATGGTTCTCACAAGGTGCTCATTCGGCAGGTGATGGCATTGATTTCTTTCTACCAATAGCTATCTGCAGCAGGGATGGGAGAGTATATATATAGTTCTGCCCTACATATATTTAAGTTGAGATTGTTCTAGAATCTAAATCTGGAAAGACAATGTCATTTCAGAATTTAATTGGCTGAGTTTTAATAAAATGGAAAGCAGAAAATGAAATAAAAGAGAGAGGTTAAAATATTCCCTTCTAAATAGATAATTAATTTCATTAATTAAAGGTGATCCAGGCTCCTCAGTGCCTGAAGGGCTGGACTGTGGTGGAGGTCCCATTCTCTTGGGGATCATCTTAAAACACCCCAACACAGACTTCTTATTTCTTTTGATATCTTCTTTGTGCCCCCAAAGAGTAGATGGTTGAAACGTGCTTGATGTTTGGTGTAAAAGGAAAGAGAAATTCAGGATGCTGAATTTTGAAGACTAGAATTACCCAGAAGGAAAAGCCTTCAAAGAGAAGAGTGATATATTATCTATGAGGTAAAAAGCTTTTGATAAAGTTGGCCATATTGTGCAGAGCACAAAATTCTCTATTTATTTGTCTGAGACATTTTATCTCCACAGGATTTTACCGTAGGAAGAAATACTCTGGGACATTGCTCCAGTTTATTGCTCACTGCTTCTTCAAGAAATAATTAAAATGAATAATTTTTACTACTTGCAGAGTAAGCTGTTTACATAAAAATTTAAGTTCCTGAATTGGTGTATATGTACAGCAGCACAAGGTACATGAGCTCTTTGAGCTCAGGACGATTCTTTGTTTGACCCAGGATCACATCATCAGTAAGATTTGAGGCATAGACAATTGACTGTTGGACTTCATGACAATTTAAGTAAAGTGAAAAGATGCATCCTTAATGTAGTGTCCAAGGATGAATTAAAAGGAGAAACAGAAAAATACAAACTAAGCTGGTTACCAGAATTTTTCTCTATGTATCTACCTTCTGATAAGGGTACAGGAGTAGCCAGCTCTCAATATCAACACCCCACACCTGCACCGCTGTGATGCCTTATCCTCCATGATGCTCTGTACAAGTAGCTTGTTCTTTGCATTCTGTAAAATAACATTGCTGAATAGGTGGGAAATTTGTGAGCACTAGTAGAGCATGACAAATTGTATCTTCTATATATGGCAAGGAGGCTGCACACATGAAATCTCAACAACACGGTTGTCTAAACAATGACAATACCAATTGACATGTCCATGTGGATTGGGGAATATCACAATGCATCACCCCAAAAAGCCTACAGGCAATTAATGGCTGATAATAGAGCGAAAATCCACCATCTCCATATATTTATTTAAAGAAGAAGATGTAATGAAGTTGAAATTGAGTAGGGAACACAGGAGACACATAATGTTTAGAGGAGGGAGAGCAGTATGGAATTGAGGCAAACACATTGTTCATATATAGAATTATCAAAATAAGAATACAACAAATATTCAATATATGCATACCTGTTACATCCCCTGTTTACACAATGAACATGAAATCATTGAAATACATACAGGAAAAGCTAAGGGCCGTTACAAAATATGTTATTATTCATCAACTTATTTGTTAGAATACAACCAGAGCACCTGACATGATAACAATACCAACTTTTGGAAGAGTGGATGTTTAGAAGCTGAAGGCCTTGAGGGCAAAGCTATATAAATCCTCAAAACCCGATGAAGTTTGAAAGCTGCTAACTACTGATTCAGTGGGACCACAGGAAACAAGAAAGTAGTTGAGTGCTCACTACTGTCTAAGTTTCAATAAGCACAATGTGAATTCTCTTACAGGGAAAGTTAGAAAGCTAAGGCCTAATAAGTGTACATCAGACTGTCAAGTGTTGATATTCTCCTTAGTTTCCCTTGACACAGAGGTCAGTTCTCGATGCTCTCATGGTCCACTGTGCTACTTTTATTAGTATTTTAGTATTCATATTACTCATATTAGATTACACCCTCATCATAATCGGAGATCTCATATGAAAAGAAGACAGCTGCTGTTGGTGTTTGTGACAAGGATAAAAGGCAGAAGGTTATACAGTAATCATGATTATTAAATATGCAGATCGTTAGAGATTCCTGCAGCCACTGCACATTTAGAAACAATTAAAATAAAGCAATTGTCACCAGAGTCCCAGTGGCCTGCCAGGGAAAGTCACTTTGCTAACATCAAATATAGCCACTAACAGCTACTTCTTGGGAACTAAAAACATAAAGTTCTAAAAAATGTCACACACACACACACACACACACACACACACACACACACACACACACAGAGAGAGAGACAGACAGACAGACAGTGACAGAGAGAGACATAGACAGAGAAACAGAGACAGAGACACAGAGACAGAGACACAGAGACAGAGACACAGAGACAGAGACACAGAGACAGAGACACAGAGACAGAGACAGAGACAGAGACTGAGACAGAGGGAGAAGGAGAGAATTATTCTTCACAAATGTTCAGGTCCAAGTTGGAGGTTTCAACTTGTTGAATTCCACTTTCATAGAGATGTATAAATCTTTTCAAATATACACTAAGAATATATCAGATCGTACTACAGAACCATGATAAATACAAAATTTAAAAGGTTATCTTAATGTCATCTTCACATACAAGCATGTCAGTGTAGAAGTTACCATTTCTTTGTTCCTTGGGTTTTATTTTGTTTTCTCATTCCTCTGAATTCTTACATTTTATTCATAGTCTTTTTTCTTTAACACATAATTAGAACACTTAAAGCACTTTGCACCTATTAAACTGCATTGGATTAAAGTGTGTAAATAAACATAGGATGAGGAACGCAGGTGTTTTTGTGATTCAATTAGTGGGTCTTTATTCCTGCCTCTTCCATGACTTACTGTCTCTTTCTTAATTCAAGAGATGAAAATAAACAGTCATCTGGCTATTTGGGGAGCCCATGGAGGGCTCATTAGCTGGGTTCTAATTGGTTTCTTTCAAAAATCTGTCACTCAGGATTGAAGGTGAATCTGAAGCCAGCAGTAAATGAGCGCACAGAGGGCTCTGAAGTGGAATGACTGAAAGTACTTCAGAGAAATCGGGGGAAATGAGATGAGTTCATTTGGGACAAATGAAATGCACTTTTAATATGGGCAAGAGGCAGGGGGTAAAACTGCAAGGCCTTGGGAAGCTCAGGTTTGGAAAAGGTGATTTAGGTTGACTTCTAAAATTTCCTTTATTTGTATGGGTGGGAGAGATGATTGTCTAAATGAGTGTCACTACAGGGGAGGGCTTGCTAGCCCATCAACTGTAACACGTTCTCCTTTTGTATAGTTATTGCTAGTTACTATACCAGTATGGCTTCATTTATTCTGTTATTCTATGGAATAGTATTTCTGGCATCAGGGCCATCTTCCCTGTAATGTGATTTGTATGGTATTTATCCTTCAAATCAATCCTCAGTCAGTGTTCTTTGAATTAGTTGACCAGTCAATCAATTGGCAGAAGAGAATCACTGCTATTCCCATGGGCTCTTTTTGGTGTCTCTTCACTTTTAATATCCAGTTATTCCTATCTTCTAGCCAACGTTATAACATGCAATGACCCAGTTGGGCTGCACTCACTCTTGGTCAGAGAAGCTTTCTACTGAAGTGCGTAGCGATTAATAAAGAGGACATTGACTTTTCAAAATACTGAGAATAAGCAGCTGTGACTGCTCAGCCTTAGAGGGGCCATGCACATCAAGCTCTCCCACCAAAGGTCAGAGACTATCTCCAAAGAGTGTAGGAATGTATGTAAGAATATGAGGGTGAGAGGAATATTGAAATGTTATCCCCTGAACACAACATGGCTGCTATACCCATGAGCTCATAGCAGCTGTGTAAGACTTGCACAAGATTAAGCCCGTTATAAATTCCACATGGAAGGAGGGTGCAACTTCCCCTATTTGAGAAGCTCTTAACACTCTATGGATTCTTCTCAATGGAGAGTCACTATTTGGAGAATGGAAACTGTTACCAGTGGATGACCTCATATCTATGCATGTATGGGAACCCCAACTGGACTCTGTATCATTGTTTAAATGAGTATCACTCTGGGAGAGGGTTTGCTAGCCCATCAACTGTAGCATGTTCTCCTCTATTTCTATTGCTGGTTCCTAGACCAGTATGGTTTCATTTATTCTGTTCTTCTATGAAACAGTATTTCTGGCATCAGGGGTAGTATCTAGTGAAGGCACATAGAAATTTTGCATCAATCTTCCGAGATAATACATCTTGATAAGCTGAGTTTATAATTGAAGTCTATGAAGATAATTTAACATTAAATGATAATGCACTCATTGCTAAGCAGAATTTAAGAAATGGTGCCTTCCAGACATACCTATGTGCAAGCTTGCTTAATGAAAGCTCAAAATGCACAGACATGAGTTGTTAAACCTTATTTTCCACCATACTACTTAGGGGTCCTAAGTGACCATCCAGTGAGTCTGAAATGTCAGCTAAAATGGTGGAAGTCTTATATACATGAACACACACACACACACACACACACACACACACACACACACACACACGATAGACTAACTGCTATTAAGATGAAATCTATAGTCTTTTATAACACCCAGATATAATTTACCAGCTATTTGACCTGTGTTCTAAGTTAAGATAATAGCCTATTACATTGTAGACCTTCTGTTTCTATGTGGGTTTGTAGGTATATGAAAACATATATTTAATCAACCTCTCACTTTCTCTCTCTCTCTCTCTCTCTCTCTCTCTCTCTCTCTCTCTCTCTCATATGTGTATAGTGTATTAACATATTTATGTGTGTTTATTTGCACATGTATGTATTTGGAAAGACTAGCAGCTGATTTTGAATGCTTTCGTCTATTAATCACCTCCATATTTATCAAGGCAAGATATCTCACTGAACCTAGAGTTCACCAGTTTGTTAAAATGGATGGCCAAGGAACTCTAGAGACCTGTCTTTTTCACACATGACACTCAACAGTGGCATAACAGAAATGAATCCTCATACCAACTTGTGTGGTAGGCGATTTACTATCCAAGCCATCTCCTCAATGGCAGAAAAAGTTTTCTTTGCAAATAGTTAATATTTTTTCAATTATTGAGTGAATTGCTTATTGGCTTTTTAAAATGCTCTCATCAAATTCCAAAGCAATTGAGTTTAATAAAATTACAGTCTGACAGAGTGGATTCAATTTTACTCAGGATTACACTGTCATTCATTTATATGCCTTTCCAAGGGAATATTTCATAAACTATCCAAAGCATCACTAAGCAAGAATTTAGTGCTTGCACTGTAAGAAAGACAGGAAAAGGCTGCAGCTAGTAACCACAAACCTTCTTAGAAGTTAAGTGAATTAAAAACATAGAAATACTCTATTCTATATTGATTGAATATCTTAATTTAGTCAATAGCTGAGAAACTACTGACTCTGAATGACTATTAAATATTTTCTCTAAATTAATGCTATTAGTCATCTGATCTAGTTAAAAAGCCTCCCAACATTAGTTTGCCATGCAGTGAAGTGACTAATATTTATAAGTCTCGTAATCAGGTCTCATTGTCCTTGTGAAAGCAGTTTGCAGTCTACTCATGTCTTCTCTTCTCACAGACACATCCCTGCACAGATGCAAAACAAATGAGAGAAAATATCACACATTGAGGGATCAAAGTGCATTTTGAATGTGGAGTCTCATTTGATTCAGTCCAGAGGACCTTAGGTGCATATTATCTTTTTATATTACATATTATATATCTATTATTATTATTATTATTATTATTATTATTATTATTATTATTATTTCTCTTTTGGATCTGAGCCACACCAAGAGTTTGAGATAATTGTGCAAAATGTGCAGAAATCTGCTTTTGTGTCCTATTTGAAGGATATAGTAAGAAAAAACTTTTCTTTTTTTTTTTTAACTAGGCTATATATTTCAGTTCCCTTGGGCAGAAAAATATGGTTAAAAAAATCAGAAGTAAGATGTATGAAACTGACTGAAACCTCCATTGTTTCTTGTCTTCTGAAGTAGTCAGTGAGTGAACCCCATCAGGATAATGAGAAATGACATTGAAATGAACTTTAAATATTTTATCTAGTTGGAAAAGGCAGGGGAAGCCATCCCATGAGTATGCAATTTTACATAGAAATGTTAGGTTTATATGAACAATATTTTAAAATATGTTATATTTCAAAGAAATATATTCTCTTGTTTAAACATTTAAAAAATGCTTTGGGTATAGTCACTGTGGTATGACAGAATAATGATCATCACTGAAACCGAAGAAGTAATCTTGATAGGATGTCACACATGTAATATACTTTCCTAAGGTATTAGTGGACAAAAAAAAAAAAAAAAAAAATAGGATATCTACAGGACATGCATCGTTGAACACAACTAAACTTGTGCTGATTCAAATGATCTTAAATGGCTACTAACACATTCTTCAGCGTTGAGTATAAATTTATACTATATTTGTTGTTATCTTGGTAAATCCATAAAAAATATAGATAGGTTCAAATAGACATTATAATGATTAGATATAGATATTTTCCCTTTGTTTTCTTGCAATATTCAATACTTTTTAAAAATTTTCTAAAGACTAAATTGAACATCTTTAAATATAAAATATATTATATAATGATATAATAAATTACCTTCTCTTACTTGCTAAGAAAATACAAGTTGACTATATCTATAGTATTTTGTTAAGAGGCACTAATGGTGGATGGTTACAAAGTGTCCTCCAGATTAATTCAATTTATTTTTTATTTTTATTGTGATGTAGATTTGTAATCAACACTATTAATAAATCTTGTATATGTTTACTGTATTAAATATTTCTGTTAATTATAAATATCCATAGAGTACTTAAATGATTTTTAAATGTATCAGATAACTAATTTAATGTTTCTTAATTTTCTAATGATTTATATTTTTATTTTTAAACTTATTTTTTCATTTGCGTGTTTAAATATATCTGCAGGTGTATGCATAGAGTTAGATGACATATTTTCAGGTTGTGTACCTTTCTCTATGGCATTCCACCTTATTTCTAAATGTGTATATATGTTCACTGTGCTGTGTGTATGTGTCTGTGTGTGTGTGTGTGTGCTCAGGCGAATGTGGAAGTATAAATAGAGAACAAATATCACTACAGTGATGTGCTCCAGTTTTACAGAAAGATTCTTAAAAAATGAACAAACCAAACAAACAAACTAAACAAAACAGATATAAAAACAACAAGTTGCAAAGCAAACTGGGCATTCTGCATGCTTTTATTCTGCAATGTCAATTGTGTTTAGAGAGAAATAGGATATATTAATAGATACGATTTTATACAAACAGTGTATTGAGACTAAGAATCCTTGGATGTTATCTTCCCTATATAAATGAAGATCAGGGAACATTGTTTCAAAGGCATCTTTCTTTTTTTGAATAGTGGTGTTTAAAAGATATGCAATTTACTGAATATCATTGAGGAAACAGAATGTAAATGTTCTCTGTTGATCCTCTTCATACACAAAAATATTAGTAAATAATTCTTTGGCTACACAAACAAAGAAGCTGTAGCTCATCAATAACCAGGTTTAGGCTTTGAGCTCAGGTGTGGCATGACATGTCCTAAGCAAGATCCCCTATGTTTGCATGGTGCAGCATATACTCTTAAAGCCAACATAAAGCTTTAAATTCATTTGGATGCTTTATTTATTTTATGGCTTTTTTGTTTCTAGTTTGTAAAATGAATACATGTAATTTTTGTACATATTTCTTGTTCTTGGGATCTTTGCTAAGTTCCATCATTGGTTCTCATAATGTTCATATGAAGACTTTGGGATATATTAGGGAATTATCTGTCAACAACAGATGGTTTTACCTCATCATTTATTTCATTTTAAAATGTTATCTCTTGTTTCACACTTTTGCCTAGAGTTTCCTATCCTTTTCAATAACAGTGGAGAAATGGCACCCCTCTTAGATTTCTGGTTTCTGGGAGGAAAGACTTGTTTTCTCCCTTGTAAACTGAAATGTGGGTGTAGGCTTTTACAAATGTTAGAGCACTGGATGTCAATGTATAGAAGAAAAATTTGATCCTTCTCTCTCACCATACTCAAGAACCAATTCCAAGTAGATCCAAGCCTCCAATGTTAGATCTGAACCATAATTTCTAGAATATAGTTGAAGGGGCATACTTTCTGAATCTTTGTTTTAAAAAATTATTTTAAATTGACTAAAGTCCTTCTCATCTTAATATCTTCTCATTTCCATTTCGCCTCAGTGTCAACCACATATAGGTACACACACATGCAAACATATAATATAACATATGAGTATGGTTATATTTTCCCAAATAGTTTTTAAAATATTAATTGACAGCAGATGCTGGCAAGGATGTGGAGAAAGAGGAACACTCCTCCATTGTTGGTGGGATTGCAAGTTGGTACAACCACTCTGGAAATCAGTATGGCGGACCCTCAGAAAAATGGACATAATACTACCTGAGGACCCAGCTATACC
>CM052705.1:32096133-32113883 GCA_028551405.1 Uromys caudimaculatus
AGTATAATATTAACAGTTACATATTTTTAGAGCTGGAGATGTAGCAATGATCATAGCATATTTTCTTATAATACAGGAGGTCTTCCAGTCAGGAGCATCACAAAATAATTTGAGTTCTGTTTCCAGTACCAACCGGTTTGTACTTGTATTAAGGTTTGTTATATCTGTGACTTATGAAATAAACAATAAAATTTCATTATAGTTAAGTCAATTAACTCTATGGATCACAGTTCCTTAATTAAAAGCATGAAGAAATATAATGAGACTTGAATCTTCTTTCCCATCCAAAATACAATGAAATTGAAGGAAGTTGGAAGGAATTATACTAAGTTTACAAAAGTTTTAGCACTGTAGCTGGCCATGGTAAACACTTCATAAATGTCTGTATCAATATACATAGCATAGAAATCTGATAGTTTTTTGAAAACATTTTAGTTCTATGAGTTTCAGTTTGACATTAAACAGCTCCTTTCAATGTTTTGAATTCTTCTAGGTATTGCTGCTAACTTTCTCTGTATAGTCCTTTTATCAATAAATTAACATTTACTTTTAGTTCAAAAATACATTAAGGAAATGTCTCTAAGAAAAATATAAATTTCAATCTTACTTAAGATATGATTTTATGCAACTGAAGGAATGTTATATATTATTTAACCACAAATTGCAGTGCAATATATTTTAATGGCACACACTACACTGTTACCTGGCCGGAAAATTGAATGTGAACAAAGAAACAAAGGAGATACATTACCCTTTTCTAACACAAGAGACTTTCACTATGAAATATTATTAAAACATGAATATGCTGTTTTTCTCATAAGTCCTGGAAATAAATTCTAAAATGAGGTGGATAAACGAGAATTTTTGCTATGCTATGAAAGTGAGAAATTGAGAGTAATAGTTCTAAAAGGTTCTTAACATAATGCTCTCTGATCCTGTCTAATATTTTTTAAATCATTAGCATTTTGCTATGGCTTTTTCTGGCATTTTATTTAATTATAAAGTAAAATATTCATGAAATATTTGACCGTATTGTGTTTTTATGAGCTGAATTAGATTCTCTTGTTTTTGTCTATATAAAACAGTGAATTAAATAGGAAATATGATCCAACATCATGGATGATTGAGAATTATGTATCTATCTGTCCAGTGTCCCTTGTAAATGTGTTATGGAGAGTTTTTTGTCAAATATTTTAGGCTCTCTTTTCAGGGTTTCTGTGGGACTTTGTCAATGTGCACTGTAATAATTCTTTGTCTCCTACGATTTTATTGAGAGCTGTAGTATTTGGAACAGTGGAGTGAGTCTTAAAAATATGAGTGGTAGTATGGAATTATATTTTAATTAATTTATGATTGTTATTGTGCATGTGCATGTAGCCATGTGTTTGGAAGGCAATGCAGAGCAGGCCCTCTCCTTTTCTTGGGTTTCAGGGTTTGAGCTTGTCAGGCTTTGTGGCTAGTACATATATTCACTGATCACTCTTGCAAGTTCTAACATAGGATTTTAAAAAACTTTCTGTCTCTGGAGCTTTTAGAGAATTTACAAGGATGATTTGGTGATGATGGTGGTGATGATGATGATGATGATGATGATGATGATGATGATGTTGATGATAACAATGATGATGATGACGATGATGGGGGCACCACCCCTGTGTTCATGTGTGTGTAGTTATGCATTTCTATGCATGCTCAAGTATATAACATAGGAATATATCAGATGTCCTCTTCTACCACTTTCTGCCAAATTCCTTTGAGGCAGTGTGTCTCACTGAACCCAGAACTCACTGTGTTTTCAGAGGAAAGGCTGGAGATCTTCTTATCTTTGTGTCCCCTCCTATGGGGATCAGTGCTGGGTTGTCAGGCATATGTGTAGCCATACTTGACTTTCCTTGTGGGTGCTGCAACTCAAACTAAGTTGTCATATTTACACAGCAAACACTTATCACTATACTATCTCCCCAAACGCTAATACCATTTTCAACTTTGGGCAGACTGTCACACCATTTTCAACTCTATACAGCTAGTTTGCCATTTTAGCAAATACAATATATAAGCAGTAATCTAGCTAATCTAATGTTTTAGAAATAATTTTATTAATAGCTTGTCATTTTTAATAATTCTTGATTAGTCAAGCTGAGACTAAAAGTTAATAGATAATAAATTCATTGACAATCAAGTGAAATTTGATTAAAAAGAATCTAATTATAAATATATACACTATAACTTATTATATCATTATGTCATAACTTTAAGATATAGTATGTGTGTGGATAAAGGATGTTCCATCCAAGTTTGATAAAAACAAAGATGGAAAAATAGAATAAGCTATATTTAGACAAATTGAAAAAGAAAAACACAAAAACATCTTTTTAGTAGAGGGCATCAGGGTGTACTCCAAGAACAAAACAAAAGATATTATGAAAATGAGTGCAACCAGTGAGTTCCTAAAGCTAGAAAAATGCTCACAAATCAGGTTGTTACAGTTACTGTATGAAGTCACCATGCATTGAGATTTCATTCTGTAGGAAAATCAGATGAATAAAGGAATCTGTTGTTGTTTCCATATATATATATATATATATATATATATATATATATATATATATATATATATATATATATATATATATATGGAAAAGATTGTTTTTCATATACAGATTGTTATTCATATACAGAATTTTTTTATAAAATAGCTTATAAATTATTTCAATGCATAATATCACAGTTCAGAGGTATTTGCCTTTCTTTAGTTCACACAACATCTGGTAGACATTAGATACAAAACTAAAAATTTCTGATAGGTTTTCTACCAGCTAGTCATCCAAAATATTTCATATACATTTTATAAGCCATCTGAGTTCTGTGGAATTTGATGGACAAAGCAAGGTGTGACCATCCCCAAGCATATCTGAAATCACCTTGGGTACCAGGAAATATAGAACTACTCTAAAGCTTCTATTAGTTTTAATTAAAGCTCAAACCGCAAAAGAAAAACATAAGCAAAAGACAAAGCAATGTTCTTTAATCTGTACACTTTGGATTATACTGAAGGTCAACATCACTAGAATAAAACATTTAAATGAATGCCTTCTGAATAAAATTTTTAGGAATGGGCTCATTGTTAAGAAGTTCATGGGAGACCATTACTTCTCTAGATGACTTGTGTGGTTTCCATAACTTTATGAAGTTTTTCCTTGGATGAATTAATTAAGTACTGCTTTAATTCATAATCAGGAGCCACAGAAGTAAGGAAATTGTAGCTATTATAATGGAAGGACAACACCAACTCCTTTTTCTCTAGAGGGTTGTTTTGAGTCAGAATTAGATATACTTATCTGATATTCATTTCCGTCTATCAAATCACAGTTTCTTTACTTTGTGATATAATGGAATAGTCTTTGAAGAACATTAATATCTTACTTTAATATTTTAAAAAATGTAAATGCTTCAAGCTTAAACATTTTTCATTTTAGACAGGCTTTTGTTTTATTATAAAAATAAGAACTTGGTCATAAATATAAAATTATGCAGTATTTATAAAGAGATAAAAGTCAGTTCTTCATCAATATATTAAGGCATTTAATTAATACACTTATATATGGAATACTCTTCTATAACTTAGTATATTGCCATACCATGGTCTTTTCCATAGTCCTAGATTTAGTGGTTAAGTTTAAATAATTCTGTGCTATGCAACAGACATTATTTGATCATCAGCTCATCTATAAACATTGAGATGTTGTGTCTTATATTACTACTACATATCTATATTATACATCAGATGTAAAACATTGCTATTCATATACATGCTATCACATATGTAATCCTGTCAAAATATATACACACATACATAAATGTACACACACACACACACACACACACACACATATTTGTGTTTGCATTTGTTTTCTCTTAGGTACCAAAAATCATAATATTTTTGTGAAAGAATAGCTGTAAAATTAAACTTCAATATGATATACACACATAATACAGTTTGCAAAATAACATACTTTAACAGTGTCAACAGTGTATTAGAATGTGACTAACTTGACCATCCTCTTGCTAAGAATGATAGTTAATTAAATTCACAATTGTATAAACAGTTAAAATGTGGAATCTGCTGGTTGCCTGTGGTTTCTATAAAGAAGAAGGGGAGGAGGTGTTGAGGGATATGAAATTACTTTCTGAAGTTATAAGCTAAGCATTTTGTATTTTGTTTATACTTTAAGTCTTCTCTGGACAAACACTAATAACACTACCGAGACTAGGTGGCTTTCCACACCAGGACCTATCTCTTCTTTTATAAGGTTCTGAAGATATTACTTTTACATCTTCAAAGTGACTGTGTTCAATTGTCATGTCACTTTTATTACAGTTTTTCAGGAAATGAAAATAAAAGGAATCTCAGAAAATTTAAATTACCAAGATTACAAAGGATAAATTAAAATTATGTTTTAAAACATTTTTAAAATTATAAATATCCTTATAGAGCATAAAAATAGAAGTCAGTGGGTGATAAAGAATTATGTATCTTACTGAATAAAAAGATATCCATGCTTTCCAATTGGAAAGCTACAGTCTACTGAAAGTTAATTTCTATCTACTTGGAAATGCTCACTCTCTGTACAGAGAATGTACTCTGAGGTAGGTGCACACTGGGACAACTGCCACCTCTTGGGTAGAAAAATCTTTGCTGGAATTTGGTTTTTGCAGGAGCCAGATATGAATTTTTCATCAACTGCTGCAAGGGACCTGAAGCAAAAATATTTCAAACAGTCTTGGCAGCATCAGATTATATAAAGCACAGAACAGTGAGGGCTGCGAATGAGAGTAGACAAAGAGGCACATCATAAGTACTCAGGAAGGACCATTCTCCATTCTGACATTGCTGTCTCTAAAGTTGACAATTAATTCTTACTCTAGAATATAGGTTTTATATCTGTCCTCAGTGTTTATAAAGGTATATATGACAAGCATGCCCCAGCCATAGTTCTCCAACAGAAACAAGCACACATAGGGGAAGCAAACTTCCTTATGAATATTAATGCATGCATTATAGAGACCTGAACTTAGAACCAACTGAAGTATTCTTACAAATACAAATGTCCATCCTTACCACATAAGTGATCTCCACACAAATATTATAAGCATGTTCATAATCTACATGCATGCTTATACATTCATATAAAAATATTTGCAGATTGAAATGGAGTTATATATTTTGAGAGATTTACAAAGCTTCATTTTATTTTAGTCAGGATCTCCCTGATATAAAATCCAAAGTGATGTAAAAAAGGCTACAACATTTAATATTGTTCAATGAATTTAAATACAGAAAGCAATAATTTTAAGCAAATAGGTAGCACACCTTAAAGGTAATATATGTAAAAAAAATTGGGGTTATTAAGTTTAATCAATTTATAAAAAATTCATAACTTGTGGAATGTTATTTTTGTTTAACAGGACATATTAGACAAATAAGGAGCTTCTATGATTTTGTGAATTCCATTGCCTTTGGTGTTGTAATCCAATGTAAACAATCCTAGTAAAACAATAAAAAAGTAGACTCAATTAACAAACCGTTTTCAATGAAGCAAGTATCAAAAACAGACATCACCACAGGATAAATCTATCAGTAATTGAAGGGATGAAAGCCAATCCATATTGTGTCCTTCCAAGCATGGCAGAGAACACTTCTTTATCCTTTTATTCTTTTGTTATTAAGTGTGTGTTGTATGTTTATCATATTCCCTTTCTCCTCTTCTCTCACCCCATTTCTTTAATGCCACTTGTTGTCATAGAGAACTAAAAAACTATTTATATTTTTCTGTCACACATATATGATTTGTGAATCTATGTAAAATATAGGTGCCACTATTAAGAGAATACATGATATTTGAATTCCTGATATTGGCTTAATACATTTAATATGATTATGTCCAATTGTATCCATTTTCCTACAAATGACATGAACACTTTCCTTTGTGGCTGAAAATAATTCTAATGTGTCTGTTTGCTTCTTTGTCCATCTGTCTATATGTCTATTTTTCTTTGTCTTTCCATCTATCTATTATCTATCAACTATCTATCTCTATCATCCATGTCTCTATGTATGTATGTCTTTATGTATCTATATATGTATGTATCATCTATCCATCTGTCTGTCTGTCTGCCTATCTATCATCTATCTACATATCTATCCATAAATCAATATATGTGTCTGTGTGTCATATATCATATATCTATCAGCTGTTTACCTAGCTATGGGTATCTAAATCAATCTCACAATTTCTTTAATTATTCCTATGTGGTTGAATATCTTGGCTGGCTCCATAGTTTATCCATAGTGAATAGTGCTACTATAATATTGCTGTTTAATAATCTCTGTATTATTTTACTGAGAGTCATTTTTCTAAATCCCCAGGAATGGGCATATAGTGGATTCATTTCTAGTTTTGAAAACCCTTCACAGCCATTACCCTGGCTGACCCCTCCCCTGCAGTATGTAAGGAACACTTTTACGCACATTCTTCCAGCATTTGCATTAGTTCTCTTAATGATTCCTGTTGAGACAGGCTTTAGAGGGAATTTCAATATAGTTTGGATTTACATTTTTCTGATACTATGGGAGCAAAAATTTTTTTCAGAGTTTTGTATTTCATTTCATAGGACCATCCTGATCATTTAATAAGCCCGTTTATTGTCTTGGTTCTTTAATTTCTTTTTTTGTTTTGTTTTGTTTTGATTTCCTTAAGATAACTTCATTGCTTCTCAAGACAAAGGCAGCACAAGAAAACAAAATTAAAATTAAAATTCCTGCTATAATAATGATATTCTTTCCCTCCCAGGTATTGATATGCTTCATGCTTAGTCCTCTTTATATTGCAGATATGACGGCAAAGACTTGAGGAGAGAGAGAGAGATGAGAGAGAGAGAGAGAGAGAGAGAGAAAGAGAGAGAGAGAGAAAGAGAGAGAGAGAGAAACTCTTACACCAGTCCAGTACAACAAGCATAATACTCCTGGGTCTACAATATGTGAAGAAAATAGACATCTTATTTCTAATCTATCCAAATTCAGACCTTTTGTAGATTAGTAATAGAAGTTACAGACAATAGACTATTAATATCTGTAACAAATGAATAAATGAGATGAAAACTCAACAACAAATTGAACAAAGCAAATCCAGTTGCCTATTATACAATTTATTTCAATATATTCTTTGTCATCTATTACTTTCATAAAATGAAATGTCATTGATTTCTGTAAAGTAAATGTAAATGTAGCTAGGAATGGAATTCATAGGAGAGTACCACCCCGCAATGTGAGTCCCCAAGTTCAAGTTTAGGAACAACAAGACATTATAAAGTTTGAAAAGCAGAGTGAGCAGCACAGTGTCCTTTTCTTCACCAAAGGTATATTGAATGCCAAAATGTGAAACATTTTCATTTGAAGAAACAATGCATTGTTTCATTGGGAAAATGTGATCATTGCATTTTTACTACATTCTTACACATACTAAACTAATTTTCTAGGAACTAGAAAATTACTTTCCTTTGTTTGGGGGGTAAAAATATAAAATTCCAACTGGTTATCGAAGATGAACCTTGCTTCCCAGTATGTTTGATGGCTTATGGTTTGCTGCCCACTGGGAACAATTCTTTGGATCTCTAAATCTAATCTTCCATTATGCTACAATTATTTACCCTGGGAATTTTGGAAATTCTTTTTGACAACATGCACATTTCCATTTCAAACATCAGTCTGTAACACCTAGAAGCATAGTTTAATGTCTAAAGTTGTTATCATTTATTACCACATAAAAGCAACAATAGCAAAAAAAGACAATATAATTCATCCAGGTGCCTTCAAGGACTTCTTCATTCATGGATTCATACAGAGCCATAACTATAATGAGTAGCCAGGGAAGTATCATCTGAGAGATATGTAATATATTTCTTCTTCATGCCTGAAATTGATCTAGGAACACTTTTTCATCCTAGAATGGGGCATGGTGTTATTTGTATCAAGTGTTGCTTTAGGAGTCATATATAGATTAAGTCTTTGTATTTTATGTTACTATCAAAATAGGTTGTTTAATGCCTGGATTAAGTGCAATAATGTATGTAAAATTCATCAGAACAAGTTAGACTACTAGAACAATTTAATTCTTTGCAAAGACTGTGTATTTTAATACTCAATGTGGTTTACTTTAAACTTGTAGACATTTTAGATTTTCTAAAACTGTTGTGTAAATTGTGGTAAATACATATATTTAGTAGTAGCCTTCTTAAATATGGTGTTCCCCCTTCAAGATGGGAGGTATTGGATAGTTTCATTTATCTATTAATTACATTATTTCAATAACAAGTTCAAAGTTACACAAGGATTTCCTGAATGTGTTGTACTTACAACATAATCAATCTATTGATTTGACTTCTATCCACTTATCAATGTATAGTATATATGTCTGTCCTTCTCCTCAGTTGACAAAAGCAAGGTTACTGGTCCATTTTGTCAGAGGAAGTCTCCATTCGAATTATAATATATTGGACATTAAACCTACTTTTACAGTGAGAATACGCCAATAGTGGGAGGGAGGGTAGTTGATGTAAAGAATACACACACAGCTCAAAAACCATAACGTATATGACAACAGAAGAGGAAGTTCTTCAAAGGAATAGCAAGATCAGCTTTACCTTTGCTGACCAGGGTAAAACATAAGACACACTCATATGTGCTGCCACTCAAACTTTCTACGTATTTAACATGCCTAAATGGTGTTGTGTAATGCATGGAATTATAAAGCTTTGTCCATTTCTTTTCTCTCTGGGACAAACCCAAATATGTTGGACAGTGACATGCTGGGGAAAATTGTAAGTACTTGACTATGAGGTAGAAGATGTCTAATTGTAGTTTCATTGACGAAAACAATTAGGATTCCAAGTGATGCTGACGGTGCAGCTGTGTTCAGAAACAACTTGGCTTCAAGACGAGAAGAACAGACACACCTCACCGGCTTTATTAGGGGATTCATTAATTTTTCTTTTGAAATAATCTCAAAACTCTTAACAAAAATGAAATTCTTCATTGTCTACATTATTGCAGAGCAGAAGTCAGTGAAGTGAGAAAGCATGCACTGTTTCTCCTTTTCAGTTACCAAGTGGATGCCCTCTGGTGTTAGGTTGGGTTATAGGTTTTTTGTAGTTGTTGTTTGTTGTTTTGTTTTGTTTTTAAAGGAAGCTATCTGAATAGGCAAGTTAGAATCTAAATTATTTTACCTGAAACAGTTATCTGGTTCTTTTGGAATTGAAAACTACATCAGTAGACGTCACAATTACATTCTGTTCTATAATAACATTTCCTTCAAGTATTTCCAGATAGAACCATTCTCCAAAGTGACTGCAGATACCTAAAATACAAATTTCATGTGTCCTCTGGATATGTATAGCTCAGGCTAAACTTTTAATATCCTTACAGTGTTTATCATTGTTAGGAAGATTTTGTAACTATTATTAATTGGCAATTGTTTAGATTTAAGTAAAATCTTTTTCTTATTGATTGTAGATTGTTTTTGCATTAGGGTCTCCTTCACTTTGGAAGTATTGGCCATGTGAGTACTCTCTTTTCTGCCTTATATCCCTTATTGACTGTACAGTGGTGAATAAACCTGGCTTCCATATTTTTGAGCCTAATCTCAAAGGAAGTGAAAAGTCAAGAGAGGTAAAGCAAACCATTCAATATTCTTTAGAGAATTCAAGAAGGAATGGCATTGTCCACGCACATGATTTGGAGTAAGAGACTTGCGTGTTTTTAATCCTGATTCCAAACTATAAAAATGAAGCCACTACTTTCTATGAAATGCTTTTTGAGGGATATTCCAGGAATAAAGGATGTGTACCTCAACATTCTAAAAGAGAATCCAGTGGAATGGCTCAGTGGGTAAGAGCACTTGTCACCAAGCCTGTGTTCAATTCCTGGACCCTACCTGATTAAAGGAGTAAATCGACTCCCTAAACTTGTCCTCTGACTCCCTAAACTTGTCCTCTGACTCCCTAAACTTGTCCAAGGCACCATGCCCCTACCAATAAAGAAATGAAAAACTTTTAACAAGTACAAATTGGGGTTTGAAAGGTATCATAAAAGAGTTCAAGGCATATTATACAATGAACAATAAAAACATTGGTTATTAACTCAGCTTGAAAATACCAAAACTGGAAATAGTTGAGCTAAGCATGGGTGGAATTAGGGTTTGCACTGGAGGAAATTCCTTTGTGTCTTTTAAAAATATCAAAGTTACTTTGACTAGATCATTGCCCTCCACTAGGTCTTGATTCACCCTATCACCTTTGTGAATTGAACATGTGGTCAGAGTTCAGTTCCTCTGACCAATATCAACAAAGTGTTTTATTATTTCCTCGGTTCAATCTTTTTCTTGATAATGCACTGAATTACTACCTTGCTTCTAGGATCAACATCTTTCAATGCCCACCATTATCCCATACCTTCTTTTATGTGAAAAATAACTTAAAATTGAATTCTCATTATAAATAATAGAATCACTTAAAACAACCAAAGAGGAGACCTAGAAAAGGGGAAACATTGGAAATGTAAATAAAGTATCAAAAAAAAAAAAAAAAAAAAAAAAAGAACACTTTAGCCGGGCAGTGGTGGCACACGCCTTTAATCCCAGCACTTGGGAGGCAGAGACAGGTGGATTTCTGAGTTCGAGGCCAGCCTGGTCTACAGAGTGAGTTCCAGGACAGTCAGGGTTATACAGAGAAACCCTGTCTCGAAAAAAAAAAAATTAAGAACACTTTTAAGAGGTCTTAAAAGATGTTTTGGTCATTAAGGGTGGTAAGGAATAAAGGTTTGGTTTTTGGTACCCACATAAGAATCATAAATCAATAAATACAGTTCAAGAGGATGTAATGCCCTCTTCTGGCCTTTTGCTACCTATATACACATGTTCTATGTCAATTCATTTTATCACACATACACACACACTATAGAAAAGTTAAAAAAAAAAAAACACTTCTATGAATTATTCTTTATTTCTTGAGAATTTCCTATAGGTATACATATCAACCCACCCTTCATTTCTTCTCCACAACTCCCCTCAACCATCCATTTCAACATAGACTTGAGGAATAACTTCAAATCTAATAGACAATCAGTAATTGTCTTCATTTCTTTCTCTGTCTCTTTATCTCTCCATCTCTCTCTTTTCCCTTTTATTAGATATTTTCTTTATTTAGATTTCAAATGTTATCCCCTTTCCAGATCTCCTCTCCATGAACCCCTTATCCCATCCCTCCTCCCCCCTGCCTCTATGAAGGTCCTCCCCCACCCATTCCTGCCTTCCTGCCCTGGCATTCCCCTACACTGGGGCATCAAACCCCCACAGGACCAAGGACCACTCCTCCCACAAATGTCCAACAAGGCCATCCTCTGCCACATATATGGCTGAAGCCATTGGTCTCTTCATGTGTACTCTTTGGTTGGTGGTCCAGTCCCCGGGAGCTTTGGGGGGTCTGGTCGGTTGACACTGTTGCTCCCTCCATGGGTCTCTCTTCCTCCTTCCCTATCCTTCCCCCCTTCTCCTTTCTTCCTCTTGCTTTCTTACTATCCCTTTCCCTTTCTGTCTGTGTTTGCACAGTGGATAGAAGATGATATAATTTCCGGCTCCATTAATTCCCAGTATGGTGTCTCTAAATCTGAACTTCATTTTTGCAAGGCCAGCTTTCTGGCAAGCTCCAGGCCTCTTCATCTTTCCCTGTTTGCTAATACTGGCGTTACAGTCACAGGTGATCATGCCTGGGTTTCATATGATGCTCAGATTTTCAAATTATGGCCTCACTCTTCTACAGCCAGCATTCTTACCCACTGAGACATTCTCTGAGAATAGGGTCTCAGGGTACAAAGTGAAACATGGAACAAAGACCAGAGAACAAGAGAAGCAAGCATAGATAAATGTTCTGCCTCTCCCTTATTCATATCTCCAATACAACACTGTGGAAAGCACATAACCTCGACAGGGTGATACCTATAGACCCTCAGTGTCAATGTCACTGTTAATGAACTCAAAACACAGTTAATGGACTGAAAATAAGTCCATTCCTGATTCAAGAAAAGCTCATGTAAATGGTAGAAAGGCACGGAAAGACAATGTTTGGGCTTGGTAGTTGCCTTTTTATACAGAGATTGCACATGTAATGTGGATCCTTATTTACTCCTTATTGCCAATTTTCAGAATATTGTTATTTTCTTCTTGGAACTGTTATGAATGACATTAGGTGTGATTGTCACAGAGTGACATAATTCTAAACTTGGAGATTAAGATTCAACATCTCATATTTGAAGACTGTATTGGTCTTCTAATATGCAGATGACATCCATAAAGCCAGCTAACCACTATGAACATCAATATGCTGAATGCTTATGCTGAAATTCAACAGACTCTCACAGCACCAGGAAAGTGCTGAGAACATGTTTACACTTAGTGAGGCTTCCGTTCCTGTTTTGCCACACATTACATTTTGATGAGTGAGCTATTAAAATCCCATGTGCTCTATTTCTTCATCAATGCCTTAGAAACAAGTATAGTACTTACATCATAAAAGAAATTTGGCAATTAAATGAGGTCACAAGTAATTATCATACAATAAGCCTACCAATAATGGTAATAATCATGTCCATATACAAACTGGGATTTTAATTTCCTTCATTTGCTTCAGGTAATATCATTAGTATTATCCTGTTGCCTGCACAAAATTCTCCAGTGAATCTTGGGGCAGCTTTTGCACATGATCATGAGTTCATGGATGTAGAGTTAAGAAAACAATCATGGTATTTTCCTCAAATGACATCTACTATTTGAAATTGTGAATAGTGTCTCACTTTAGCCTATAATGCATAAAGCAGGCTAGGCTGGCTGACTATCAAGCCTTAAGGATTCTCCAATTACCACCATCACAGGACTAAAGTTACAATATGTGCAAACAATGCAGCTCTTCTTAGTTGGGTGGATTCTGGAGTCAAACTCAGGTCTTCAGGCTTCCAAAGCATACTCTTTACTAATTCAGTTGTTGTTCCAGCTTTCCTGAATTCACCTTAAATTTTCTACCACCAAAAAGCTCTTTGTGACTCATACCCATCAGGTCTCAGAATTTGATTAGATGTTACTGTTTTTGATATTGTTTCAATTAGTTTAATTTTAATTCAGTTATTCTTACTAAAAACAAATTACCAGGGTAAATATTTCTTTTAATCCTTTCATGCTGAATTACTTTTACTTTTATATATTTACTCTTAAAATATACTTTTTAAGTTCTTACTAAACCCAGAATAACGCTTTGAATAAATTCCATCATCTATTAATTATCTGTCATCTATCTATTTATCTAACATCTATCCATCTATCATCTATCTTTTTTGTATATCTATCATGTTAATCATCTACGTGGCTTTTATCAAACATATATCTTATATTTCATCAATCCTTTATTACCTACCAACCAAATATTTGTCATTTAATATCTATCTACTCTATAACTTCTACTGATCATATACCAATATTTCTATGTATAATCTACCATATCTATAGATCTACCCATCTATAAACTGTTCTTTTTGTTTATACATTGGTTGTACTTTTATCTATAATTTATTACCTTTTCATGTCCCCAATAATCTTCTATATTGCTATTATCTATCATCTATCATATCTATTATCTATCTATTTATCATTTATCTATTGTGAATCACTCTATCCTCTATGATTAATCCATTATCTGTTAGCTATTTATTATGTCTGTGTGTCTATATCATCTATCTATATATCTATCTATTCTTATCTCTATAATGTAAGTCAGTTTTTATCTGAGAAATTTATTCCTCTGTTATTTCTTGCACATTAAGCATGATGGAAAGGATAGTATCAAAATGATTTTAATCTGTGACCTATCTACAATTTTTCTTAGAATAAAATTTCTCAATCAATGCTTATAGAATTAAATAAAACTAATACTATTCATGCTTATTATGAAGCCACAATTACACTTATACTTAAACCACACAAAGACTCTACAAAGAAAGAAAATTTCAGACCAACTTCCCTTATGAATATTGATGCAAAAATATTGAATAAAATTCTTGCAAACCAAATCCAAGAACACATCAAAGCACTCATTCACCACAATCAAGTAGGCTACATCCCAGGGATGCAGGGATGATTCAATACCGGGAAATCCATCAATGTAATCCACAACATAAACAAACTCAAAGTAAAAAATCCACATGATCATGTTATTAGATGCTGAAAAATCATTTGACAAAATTCAACATCCCTTCATGATAAAAGTCTTGGAAAGATCAGGAGTTCAAGGCCCATACCTAAACATAGTAAAAGCAATATACAGCAAACCAGTAGCCAACATCAAATTAAATGGATAGAAACTTGAAGCAATCTCACTAAAATCAAAGACTAGACAAAGCTGCCCACTCCCTCCCTACCTATTTAATATAGTTTTCGAAGTCCTAGCCAGAGAAATTAGACAACAAAAGGGGGTAAAAGGGATGCAAATTGGAAAGGAAGAAGTCAAAATATTTGCAGATGACATGAGAGTATACATATGTAACCCCAAGAATTCCACCAGAGAACTCCTACAGCTCATAAACAACTTCAGCAAAGCGACTGGATATAAAATTAACTCAAACAAATCAGTAGCCTTCCTCTACTCATAGGATAAGCAGGCTGAGAAAGAAATTAGGGAAATGACACCCTTCACAGGAGTCACAAACAGTATAAAATACCTTGGTGTGAAACTAACCAAGCAAGAGAAAGATCTGTATGATATGAACTTATGAAATGTAAATACATGTCCTCGAAGAAGATCTTAGAAGATGGAATAATCTACCACGCTCATGGATTAGCAGGATTAATATAGTAAAAATGGACATCTTGCCAAAAGCAATCAATCTACAGATTCAATGCAATCCCAATCAAAATTCCCACTCAATTCTTCATAGAGTTAGAGCAATTTGCAAATTCATTTGGAATAACCCAAAACCTAGGATAGCGAAAACTATTCTAAACAATAAAAACTTCAGAGGGAATCACCATCCCTGACCTTAAGCTACATTACAGAGCAATAGTGATAAAGACTGCATGTTATTGGTACAGGAACAGGCAGGTAGATCAATGGAATAGAATTGAAGACCCAGAAATGAACCCACACACCTATGATCACTTAATATTTGACAAAGGAGCTAAAACCATCCAGTGGAAAGAAGACAGCATTTTCAACAAATGGTGCTGGTCCAACTGGTAGTCAGCATGTAAAAGAATGCACATTGATCCACTCTTATCAACTTGTATAAAGCTCAAGTTCAAGTGGATCAAGGACCTTCACATAAAACCAGATACACTGAAACTAATAAATGAAAAAGTGTGGAAGAACCTCAAACATATGGACAGAGGGGGAAAGTTCCCGAATAAAACACCCAATGGCTTATGCCCTAAGATCAACTTTGACAAATGGGACCTCATAAATTTGCAAAGCTTCTGTAAGGCAAAGGATACTGTCATTAGGACAAAATGGCAACCAACAGATTGGAAAGAGATCTTTACCAATTCCACACCCAACATAGGGCTAATATCCAATATATACAAAGAACTCAAGAAGTTGGACTCCAGAGAACCAAATAAACCTATTAAAAAATTGGGCACAGAGCTGAAAAAAGAATTCTCAACTGAGGGATATCGAATGGCCAAGAAGCACCTAAAGAAATGTTCAACATCCTTAGTCATTAGGGAAATGCAAATCAAAACAACCCTGAAATTCTACCTCACACCAGTCAGAATGGCTAAGATCAAAAACTCAGGAGAGAGAAGATGATGGCAAGGATGTGGAGAAAGAGGAACACTCATCCATTGTTGGTAGGATTGCAAGATGGTACAACCACTCTTGAAATCAGTCTGGTACTCCTCAGAAAATTGGACATAGTACTTATTACCTGAGGACCCAGCTATACTACTTCTGGACATATACCCAAAAGATGCTCTAACATATAACAAGGACACATGCTCCACTATGTTCCTAGCAGATTTATTTATAATAACCAGAATCTGGAAAGAATCCAGATGGCCTTCAATAGAGGAATGGATACAGAAAATGTGGTACATTTACACAATGGAGTACTACTCAGCTATTAATACAATAACTTTATGAAATTCTTAGGGAAATGGATGGAACTAGAAAATATCATCCTGAGTGAGTCAACCCAGTCACAAAAGAACACACAGGGCATGCACTCAATGATAAGTTGATATTAGCCCAAAAGCTTGGAATACACAACATACAACTCAGACCATAAGAAGCTCAAAAAGAAGGAAAACCAAAATGTGGATGCTTCAGTCCTTCTTGGGCGAACAAAATATGGGATGAAATATGGAGACAAAGGCCATCCAGAGACTGTTGCACCTGGGGATCCATCCCATATACAGACATCAAACTAAATACTATTGCAGATGCCAAGAAGTACTTGCTGACAGGAGCCTGTTATAGCTGTCTCCTGCAAGACTCTGCCAGAGCCTAACAAATATAGAGGTAGATGCTTGCAGCCAACCATTAGACTGAGCATGGGGTCTCCAATGGATGATTTAGAGGAAGGACTAAAGGAGCTGAAAGGGTTTGCAACCCCATAGGAAGAACACCAGTATCAATCAACTAGACCCCTCAGAGCTCCCAGGGACTAAACCACCAAACAAAGAGTACACATGGAGTGAGCCATGGCTCCAGCTGCATATGTAGCAGAAGATAGCATTGCCTGGCACCAATAGAAGTCCTTGGTCCTGTGAAGGTTTGATTCCCCAGGGTAGGGAAATGCCAGAGCAGTGAGTTAGTAGTGAGTGGATGGGAGGAGAAGCATTCTCATAGAAGCAGGGGGAGGGGTTATGGGAGAGGGGAGTTCCGGAGGGAACCAGGAATAGGATAACATTTGAAATGTAAATACATAAAATATCCAAGGAACAAAAAACAGCTGAGAGAACTCAAGAATATTCTACATGAGCAGAAGTTGTGTCCTCCAGCATGTCCCTATTTGTACCTGCTAAGATTTTATTTATAACTGCATTCATTGATATTGGATTCCTTTTTATCTATACAGAGACATCTTAATGGGTTTTAATTGCATTTATCCTTGCCATTATCTCACCCACGTGTACACTTGAGGGATGCTTTTTCTGTCTCAATTGTGTCCTTTGATGATAGTACTTTCAATAAAGAAAATTGATCTTATTCTAGAGCCTGTGGTTTATTTTAATGAGGATCCAGGGATTTTTTTTTTCTTTTCAAAACACCTTTAATTTGTTTTTCTCTATTTAGAAATGAAATACTAACATGCGAAGTAAAGTCAGACTAAATGTGGAAATGAATAAATAATATGAAATATATTTTTAAAATGTGGATTTTTAATTCATCCAAATTTAAAAGTTTTATATAGAATATGGACAATTCTTGCAGCTATATTAAAGAGAATTATTTATTCAAAATTCTTATGGAAATTATTTAAATTAAAAAAAAACCTCCATTGTGTAAATGTCCAACATTTTCTGTATCCATTCCTCTGATGAGCGACATCTGGGTTGTTTCCAGCTTCTGGCTATTATAAATATGGTTGCTATGAACATAGTGGAGCATGTGTCTTTATTACATGTTCAAGCATCTTCTGGGTATATGCCCAGGAG
>CM052705.1:32120913-32149913 GCA_028551405.1 Uromys caudimaculatus
TTTCTTTCCTTTTCCTATCCTTCAAAGATTGTATCTCCAGCCTTTCTATCATAGCTTGTAATTCATCTTCCGAGTCTGAAGACTCACTTTCTGTTCCGCTCTCACTTTTCTTTCCCTCAAATCTCCCCTCTTCCAAACAGCTTTGGACAAGCTCCCAAACTGGGCGGACCCCAGGCTTTAGTGCCCTTTGCTCCCAGGCAAAATCTAAATCTTTCCCTAGTTTATCCCAGCAAGGTATGGTTAAGTTCCCGGTAACTGTGAACCAAGGTGCAACGGAATCGCATTCTCTCAGAAACCTCTCCAATGTGCTTTTCCTCATCTCAAGTTTCTTAGACAAAAGCAGCTCCTGAAGAGCCATAAAAATTGGACGAGAAGGGTAAGACCCCTATCCTGACAAAAATTCAATGTGCTATGCACTTTAACTTTCGGTTCGTTGCTTCCGCAAACTTTCCGTGCTCACTTCGCGAACACACATTGCCGCTTATTATCCGCGGTCCTTATAGTCCCATCTCACCCTGGGAACTTTATTGCTGCTTATCCACGGTCCTTATAGTCCCACCTTACCTTGGGAACTTTCCAGTGCTGCCCCCTGACTGCAGGAAGTTCTGATCTCTCAAAAATAGGTCCCCGTCCGGGCCACCACCTGTCGCGTCTCCTCGACCAGCAAGAAAGACGCAATGACTGAGATCTTCTTCCAGCAGTTTATTCAGGTCCCTTGTACAAGCTTCTTCTTTACTTACCTTTTGCTTCTGTTGTTTTGCCCCTTCCCATTCTCCCTTAAATAGTCTACAATCCTCCAACCATAATCCACCATGTAGGTTCTGCAGATAGGCTACTCTAAAGCGGAAACTATGTAATTCACCACCCACAGCCATAAGGAAAATGTTTACCACCTGCAGGGTGGCGTCAGGCAGGAAACTGGCGCCATCTTTAAGGCACGGCAGCAGCTCCCTACATATAAGTGTAATAATGCAAGTTGATTGTGTGCATGTGTGTATATGTGTGTGCACATTTCATGGTAATATATACTGTTTCAATGAATATTACCTATTAAGTGTTGTGTAGATTGTCTCAAATTCTTGCAATTGTGATGGAAAGTCATGTGTTAGGTATCATGGTAAAGAACAAAAACTCAGAATATTCTGGGACTGAAAACATTTTTTTTTGTTTTGTTTTTTTGTTTTTGTTTTTGTTTTTTTTTATCTTGTAGGTTGGGCTTCCTAAGGAAGTAAGGAAACATCTAAATTGAAATAAAGAAAAACAATTACACAGACTTGTTTTACACAGACAGGAGAAAAGGATAACAGTAACACAGATTCATTGTGCAATATGCATGTAGAATTGATCTGAGTGTTTGAATAATGCCATAAGAAGATACTGTGATGCTTTTTGCATTATGCCTATGCTGTAACAGAGATATCAGGAAACTCTTAGAACTATCAATTTTTAGGAACTTACAGAAAGGCTACGAAGAGGCGCTTTCAACAGAAGCGGGGTTAGGAGGGACTGGAGTAAATGGTTAATAATTGACTATGGGAAAGGAAGGGATAAAATGGGAGGGCAAGACAGGGTAGAAGAGGGAAACTTGGAGAGAAAATTATACTAAAGTCTTTTAAAATGTCACATGAAAATCTGACTGTAAAAGCTTTTACAGGGACTTTGTGTGACTTTTGAATTATGCTATAGGAATTTATTGTGTTGATCTTCCCATGACCTGATTGTATTCTTCAGTGAGTTCTACCTGCACTGTAATGTACCTTTCTTAAATTATATCTATAAACATATATAGAAAAAGATAAAATAAATATATTCTATAACAAGGCACCAAGAACCCTACTAGACACCCATGGCTAAATATATAAAATACAGAGTGCTAGGAAAGGATAGTTTTGTAGTTGTTGTTCAGTGAAGTCCCAAAGAACACTCACACTACCAGGCTATGGTCGTGCTCTTGATAGCCATATTCTCACAAAGACAATGCACAATTCATTTATCCTGATGTTTTTATAATACTTTGATAGAGCTAAAAGACAATGCATTAGCTACCCTATTAAACCCAACAACATACCTAGATCTGGTCTATGTAATATATTCAATAAGAATGTTATTCTTTATTTTTTAAAACATATAGAACTATAAAGCACTAAGGTATATGAAAAAGCTAGACCGCTTCAGTACATATTTTGAGGAGGATAAATCTGTCTCCCCTAACATTTTAAGTATTGTGTTTGAAGTTAGGTTGATGTTTAATTTAATAGCCTGAAGTTATCATGGACACAATGTCCATCAGTTGAGAAATGGATTTGGGGAACAGTCTATGTATGTGAGGTAGAATATTGTTTTGTGATAGAAATGAATGAAGTGACATGCTGCATATATCAACCTTGAACACATTATGGTAAATGAAAAAATGTGGTAGTAAAAATGATGTATGATTTCACTTATAAGAAACACTAAGAGTTGAATATATACTGATGAAAAATAGATCAAAGGCTCCTCAGCGGTAGGAGGTTGGTAATGACTACAAATAGTATAAATTTTATTTTGTAGGTGACAAATGTTTCAAAATTATAATAGTCGTTGTATACTCTTATGTTCTAGGAAAAAAAATCTGCGAAATTTATGTGTGACTCTTGTACACAAATTGAGCCCCAACAAAGACACAAAAACTTATCACAAACTACTTAATTATAATGGTATGGCTCGTTGCATCACACTAGATCTATTTGGAGTTTGAATAAGGAAGTTAGATTATGCTTCAAGCCAAAGTTTCTGGGACACAGAAATTTCCTCTGCTTAAATTACAGGATTTGGATAATAGAATCAGGTCCCCAGCAACACCACATAGTTGATATAATTTACAAAACCCTAATGATGTCCATTTGAGTTTTCCTCTGTAGATGTACAGAACGGTAGAGTATAACTGCCCAGTTTATTTTTTAAACTCGCCCGAGGTATTAACATAAAGCAACAAGTGCCTTGGTTCTGCTAAATACCCAGGAAATACTCACTCATGTTTGAGGGCATCTCAAAATGTCTGAACTGAAAACTAAATCTTCAATTTGCCAAGCTTCAGGTTTTCATCTTATTTTGATTTTTGCAATATTGGGAATCAAAGTAATTACAAGATTAAATCCATGGTCCTTAGAGATTACTGTAAGTACTAATTTAGAGGGAAGGGGATTGATGGAGAGCAATGACCAGCTAGTGAAGGCCCTAAATAGCTCTCAGAACACCTGATCATATTCGGAAATGAGAATAGAGGAAACGAGTCGGCATTGTTCCTTTACTTATTGAGATCATCCTTTCTTTCCAAGGTAGTGCTATCTCCCTCTCTTTCATTTGCAAAACAACCTTGAAATATTCTGCTCTTTTTTCATATGAACAAGTAAACAGTTAATTTAAGAAATGTGTTTCATTGTTCCTAAGCCTCAGATTTTCTTGTAATTTAGATCCTACTTGCCATCAGTAAAATTCCCTTCACATCAAGAGAAGTCTGGATTTCATGTGTATAATAAGCTTTATACATGCAGCTCTGATTTCCTTCAGGTTTAAAATGAATGTTATTAACAGAACCAATTAAAAGGATAAAGTTCACAGCATATAAATTAAAGCTGGCTGAATTAATATTTCCTGCAGGATTTCAACAAAGTTCCAGGTTAACAGGCAGAATCCAAGGGCACAGCATAATTAAAATACCTATTTGAGGGATGGAAATTAGATTTATCTCTCTATAATGAATACTCAGCCACACTGATAAGTTTTAAGGTATTACAGGAGATATAGTACATACACCACCCAAAGGAATCTAAGGCAGATTTGAATGAAGGATTCAGCTCACTGTCGACCCTCAGGAAGAATAGAGGACCCCTCTTCACCTAGATTATTACAACAATTCCAAAACATGTCTCCAATCCCAGAGGATTGTTATTTACGTTTATCCTACAGGAAACATAAAATGTTTGAGTTCTGAAAGTCCAGTGTCTATTATTATTACCACACTCTAAAATAGTATTCTGAAAATCCTTTTTGTCATTTCCCCAGGGTTTCTATATAGCACTGTAATATAGAGAATTCTATATGAACTTCATGCCCTTAATTCACAACATAGATGCTCAGCTCCCACCCGCTCCTCATTGCACATGAGAGGATTTATTAGCAAATTTCATAAGGGAAAGTAATAAAATAAAATGTAAATGCACATTTTTTTTAGTATTTACAAAAAAGATTTTAAGTTTAGTCCATGTGCTTCTGAAGCAAGTATATTAAAAAGGATTTCAGAATTCACAATTTATCCCAAGGGCAGGGAGAGGCAGCTGGCCGTGGTGGTCCATCCCTTGCAGGCAGCTGTTGAGTTACCAGAATGATTGGTACAGAGAAGAGAGTACATATACCTTACTTGTGTTGCTTCGCCATTTGCTAATTAATGTTGAAGTCTATTCAGACACTAGATATCAGTATGATTCTAATACTTTGCTTCATTGTCATGACTCCATGTTGTTGGTCTGTTCACTGAGCTGATGGATTAAAAGCACAAGAAATGATGTGTCTTCCATTATCATAGCTCTTTCCTTGAGGTTAATAACCTGCTAAACAAGGGAAGAGCATTTGCAGCCTATTATCTCTTAAATATAATATGCATATTCAGGAATCACTGCATAGGTGAACTTGTTGAGCCTTTTTTGCACAAAAAATCATCCAGGGGGTAGTTAGTTCCCTCAACTCATAAGTATATCACCATGCTGATTTATTTAACCATATTTCTTCAGTTTTGAGATGTTAATACACATATACGAGAAATTATCTATATTATATTCCTCCCTCCATGACCTTACCGATATTCACAGATCAGGACCCTTGGCCAACTTCATGTCATCCACCTTATAACTGATAGTTGATGATGCTCACATATGTGTGGCCATCGATCAGAGCATAAGAAATCCTATCAGTAGTCACATTTATGGAAGAGAATGATATTTTCTCCACCAGCAATTAGCTACCACTGAGTTATTCTTGTTTGGTAGGTCAATATTGGTAGACTCTTTCAAACTCACTGTATCCAGCACTGAGTAAAACTGTTGATGACTTTTTTCCATTAGCATTCTGCATCATGCCTCTGGTACCATGAAAGCTGGCTTGCAGGAAAAAGTTTCCTGGTGGGTTTGAAATTAAAATCTCTATCTTCTACAGCCAAAGAGTGTGATGTCTACCTCAGTAAAATCATCTTATCATACAATTATGATGGGTACCCAAGGGCGATGGTAATAGCCTCTGTTGTTTTGGAGACCTTTGGGGCACATGTGACTAATCCCTCATACAGAAATAACCAGTGCATCGTACTGCAATTTTCTTTTAGCAAGCCTTGTCTTCTGGGAACAATATTGTTCACCTGTGCAGGGTAACTCTGTTTGAACTCTCTTTAAGCTGTTTGGATTTTAATTAGCTTGCTATCAATGAGTTCACATGAGGCTCTTTCAAACATACTAGTTTTAACTAAGCTAAGTGCTTCTCCTTCCTCCCACCCCAACGCCCCTTCCCCCATCCTTAATTGATGATTTAATGCTCAATATTTCCTCTGTCTCGTCCTTTTCACATGTGTTCTACAATCCCCCAGTTAATATTTTAATCAAGCCCTGAGATACTCGGCTTTCCTATGGCCAGGTATACCCTTTTCCTCTGAGTTAGCTTTTCCCTTTTCTACTTAATGTGCCCAACCTCTACACTCCTCCCTGCTATTTTGGCTTTCTGCCCTACTATCCTACCTCACTGCTGTGACTTCCTACACCCTGTCCCTTAGCGTGCATCCCTCAATCGTCCCTTTCTACTTCTATGTCTTCCACTGGTACTCCAACTGGAGCAGACATATGTTTGAAGACTGTTCTTTGCCTTCTTATTTTCCTCATGGTTTTGCACATACAGACTTGTCTCTGTAATTGCTTTCTAGCATGATTCCAATGAAAATGTCCCCATTGAACAAGTGCTTGTCCTTTCTTCTGAGAAATTTGAGAGGATTTTGGAAAAAAAGTTGCTAATAAGTTATCAAAAATATTTTATTTTTCATTTTCTTTATCATTTAATCACTTCAAAAATACCACATATACCTTGAAAAACACTATCATCTTTCATGTATATTTGGAACAGCCCTGAGTAGTAAAGTCCATAGTACACAATATGATCTTCAAAATTGCTACTGAATCAGTAAAATTACAATTTTAAGCAGGTGAATGAGAATATAGTGTTTTTAAGCCATAAACGACTATTAACCCAAAATGAAAATCACTGCAAATAAAAAGAAAATTAAAGTGGACACAGGTGAAGCCAGGAGAGAGTCTAGAAATCCTGTTCATTGCTTTTGGGAACACAAATAAAAATATTACACTGAGAAGTGGTTTCTAGATTCTTATCAATTTAACGAACCTTAATTATATGCCCTAAATATCTCATTAAGAGATTTGGTCAGAATATCTGAAAACAGCCTCATAAATGTTAATGGAATATATAATAGTAATTTTATTGAGATTGTAATTTTTATTCAATTTACCTGCCTGATGAATACAATTACATTTTACTTAATATAGCCCTATCTATGCAACAATCATAATTTTGGTAATAACTACTGACTCACTAGCTCTTTATTAAACTATTGTTATACTTCAGACTTCAAAAACATTTATGTTCTGGGTACCTTATATGGATGAAGCAGTATGAAGCGGCTGATGAAATGGATAAGTAGTTAAGAGTATTAGTGCTCTGGCAGAGGAGCTGGTTTCAGTTCCCATCACCCATATGATGCCTTACAAACACCCACAACCTCTGTACCAGAGTATCTAAGGCTGTCTTCTCATCTCTTTAGGTACACTATATATAGTTACACATAAAATAAAGCAGATAAAATGTTTTGTAAAAGAAAGTATAAAATATTCTTCTTTCTGACATATATTTTGAAATATTTCGGTTTTACACACCATGTGAGCACATACATATCCGTTTTAGCGTGCATATGCATTCTTTTATTGATTGTTATCAATTAAAATTTTTTCACTATTCTTATGTTTCCCAATTTTAATCTGTCTCAGAAAGCTCTCATGAATTATCATGTAAGATATTTTAAAAAAAATTGAACTTAAAAAATATGTTTATATACTTGTCTACATGTATGTGTGCATGCGCACATACACAAGTGTGTAGTGACGGCAAAGGGAAGAATCAGGCATCAAATTCCCTGAGCTGGAGGTGACTGTAAGGCATCTGACATAGCCTCTGGGACCATAACAACATTCCTCTGGGACAAGCATTCTTTCCTGGTGAGACATCTACCCAGCTGCTCATACACATCCTTTTGTGCACACAATGTTATAGTTTATCTCAAGTATCTAACCATTGACAGAATTGCTAGGTAATCTGTTCACTGTGCAGTTAAGCCTTTGAGGGAAAACCAAAGGTTTTTCCATAGCAGATTCATCACTGTATAATCCCACCAACAATGCCTATAGATCTTACTTTTCGGTATTTTTTGGCAGCATATTCCCTCACTGTCTTTATTATGGCTGTTTACGAGTGTAAAGAGTATGTCAGTATGGCTTGGATTTGCAAATCTTGTAAGTAATGGTTGACACTATTTTTATGTGCTTGTTTGCCACTTTCAGAAGAATGTCTTCAGCTCTCGACAAAGATTTCAGTTGGTTAACTTCCTTTGATTATTAAGTTGATGGATTTCTGTTGTATTTCGTTATGTTTTAGAGAAGACCTTAATGAAATAGATGGCTTGCAAGTGGTTTTTCATGGGTTCCATGTATAAAGTACTTGCCTTGTAAGAATGAGGATCTAAAGTAATTTCCCCAATCCAGATTTTTAAGAATGCTTTTGCATTCCTCGCATGGGAGGCAGACGTAAGGAGATAACTTGCTCCTGACTGACCACCTAACTTTACTAGTTTGATGAGATTCAGAACAATGAGAAAATCTACCTCAAAACAAATAAAAATGATTTTAAGTTTCTAGTTCTTATTTTTGGATTAATGTCCCTGGTTTCAATTAGAAGTACAAGAAATTGATTATGTTTACTTATTTTTGTCTTTCTGGAAACAAAAAAGTACAAAGTATCAATATAAAGTATACTTTTCAGTGCCCTTTCATGGGGAACACTGCCTTAATGATTTTTGGTTTTTTGTTTTTTATAAAACAGTATTGGGTTTGTCAAATCATAGACATTTATTTTTCATTTACTAGATATAATGATTATATTATAGTATATTTATTCTGATATTAAATGAACCTCTAATTCAAAAGATTAGTCTGATTTAGTTGTGTAAACAATCCGGTGCTAGTTTGGTATGTTGATTTTGGACATCTGAATGTGTAAAGTATCTGCAAATGATAGATCTATAGTTTTGTGACACCCACCCAGCTGGGAGAATTCTTTGTAACTGGTCCACTCTCTTTTAAGTACATTAGTCTTTGTGAGAGACTGATGTCTCTTCCTTGGATATTTTGTAGAATTTACCATTGAAGTTAGTTAATATTGCATTCCTTTTCCATAGTTTTAAAAATTACAAACTGAGTAGGGCTTTTTGCTTGCTTTCAGTGTATCTAATTACTTGCTCACTTTCTTGCTAAGGATTCTTAGTAGCTCAGAAAGTTTAGCTTAGTCATTTATCAATGTTATTTGTTATGACTTGTTTTTAGAACTTTGGAAGTCAATATTAATGTCCATTCTTCTATACTGCCTTCATTAATTTGTTTTTTGTTGTTGTTGTTATTTTCATAGTTATTTGAGCTAACATTTGTAATCCTGATATTTTCAATGAACCATATATCATCTGATTATTAGATTTTTATTTCAAATTTTTTATTGCTTTCTTTTTTAATTAAAAGCTATTCATTCATTTACTTATTTAGACAGTTTCATTTTGTATAATGAACTCTCTGTCTAAATATATAAACGAATAAATAGCTTGAAAGTATAATATTGATTTCTCAATTACTATCATTAAAGTGTTTGTTTTATCCTTTAGTTTGACCAGTTTTGTGACTTATGTATTTAAAATTACTTTGTCATATGCATAGAAGTTTATAGCTGTACATTTTGGTAAAATTATTTTTTGTTCATTTGGGGGGAAGGTTGAGAAAGGATCTTACTATGTATCCTTGGATGGCCTAGAAATCCCTATGTAGAACAGGCCAGATTCAAATTCCCAGAGATCTGCCTCATGAATACTGGGATTCAAACAGTGTTCCATCATCCCAGCCTGAATGAATGGATTTTGATTAATGTGAAGTTTCTCTATAGAACTTCTGGGTATATCATCTATTTGTTCTAATGTCAAAATAGCAACTATAGCTCTTTGTACAATGTACCTTAACATTCCTCTTCTGGCTACATGTTTCTTTACATCAATCACATTTTTTTTTTTTTGATGATGCTATACAATTGGGTGTTTTCTAATCTGACAAAGCTCAAATTTTAATTTCTCTATCAATTGAATGTTATTATTTATACAAGTAGATTTCATTTACCATTTTAACATTCATTTGTTATACATTATTATTACTTTGTTTATTCATCCTTACCTATGTCCTATGCATTAAATAAATATTATGTAGTATTTTAAATTTTCTGTTTTTGACAATGAGTTCTTTCCTTAGTGGTTTTTCTGCAGATTACTATGTATAATAAACTAATAAATCATATATTCACACTGATTTTTTGAAATAAAATATACTTATTTTATATATTTCTTTTTGTGTGTTATAATTAAAATATATCTTACATATACATGAAGCCAGATGTGTTATAAATATTCCTTTATACAATTTTTTATCAGAAAAATAAACCATAAGGATTATGCCTTCATGATTTCAAAGCCTTTCACATAAATCATATTTCTTATATCAAGGTTGCTGTGGTTTCTGCAAAAACCTTTTCTCTGCTGCACTCATTCTCTCTGTTCCCAATAACTTCATAGTGTAGTTACTGTCAAGTTCATTACATTTTCATATATTAGAGTCACAACAAGAAATTATGTAGACATTATTTTATATAATGGCTCTTCAGTCAGTTACAAAGAAAATACATATTTAGACTATTATTTGTGATTATGTAATTAACTATCTTTGCACTTTGTTCGTTATTTGAATTTTAATTACTGTAATTGCTCTTTAGTATTATATTTTCTACCTAAAGAAGTCTTTATATAATTTAAAGGTTGAATTGATATCAGTGAATGTAGATTTCATTCACATAGTAGCATTCTTACTGGGCCTTTACTTTTGAATAGACATCTTAAAAATGTTATGTCCCTGTATTACTACCTGATATTCAGAAGATGTTTTTACCAATATGCTGCTTGCTGTGTCATCTGACCTCAATCAATTAATAATTTCAGCAGCCTGAGTCAAATAATTTTGTGCCGTTTTAACATTTTTATTTGGAAACTTTAAACACACCATTCTGGGAGACTCAATCTCACAGGGATTTATTTTTAGAACATATTTCCGTAACAACCCAAAGCATAGTCAGTCCTTTTAAAGTTTTGGTTTCCTTTGCTTGTCATAATGTTGAAAATAGAGTTCTTTGTGTTTAATAAAATAACCCAAGTGCACAACGACAAGAACCTCAAGATTATGAATGGACAATGCTTCAACTGGGGTGCATGTTTATCTACTGGAGGTGATCTCTTCAGGTTCCATGCCCCTACTGTTGGACATTTCCACTAAGGTCATCCCCATTGATCCTGGGAGACTCTCACATACCAGGTATCTGGGACTTTCTGGAGGCTCACTTACCCCATGCATCTGCTTATTTCTATTCATTTTCCTGGCCCTCTGTGCTTCTCTCCCGATTCCCCCCATACCTGATCCTGCCCACCTTTTCTCCTCACCCTCTCCTCTCCCAGCCAGATCTCTCCTCCATTTGCCTCTGGTGATTATTTTCTTCCCCCTTTTAAGGGGAATTGACACATCCTCACTTGGGCCTTCCTTCTTGTTAAACTACATATGGTCTGCCTGTTTTATTATGGGTATTCTATACTTTTTGGCTAACATCCACTTATCAGTGAGTACATACCATGCATATCCTTTTAGGTCTGGGTTACCTTGCTCAGCATGATATTTTTTAGTTCCATCCATTTGCCTGCAAAATTCATGATGTCCTCATTTTTAATAGCCGAAGAGTATTCCATTGTATAAATGAACCCCATTTTCTGTATCCATTCTTTGGTTGAGGGACATCTGGGTTGTCTACAGCTTCTGGCTATTACAAATAAGGTTGCTGTGAACATGGTGGAGTACATGCCCTTGTGGTATGGTGGAACATATGTGCCCAGAAGTAGGATACCTATGTCTGCAAGTAGAACTAGTTCCAATTTTCCAAGGAACTGCCAGATTGAATTCCAGAGTGGTTATACCAGTTTGCAACCCCACACCCCAAACAATGAAGTAGTGTTTCTCTTGCCAGTATGTGCTGTCACTGGGTATTTTATCTGAGCCATTCTGATTGGTAGAAGGTGGAATCTCCAGGTCGTTTTGATTTGCCTTTCACTGACTACTAAGCATTCTGAAAATGTCTTTAAGTGCTTCTTAGCCATTCAAGATTCCTCTGTTGAGAATTCTCTGTTTAGCTCTGTACCCCATTTTTAATTGGGTTATTTATTTGTTTTGGGGGGTCTAAATTCTTGAGTTCTTTATATATTTTAGATAATAGCCCACTATTAGATGTAGGGTTAGTGATGATCATTTCCCAATGTGTAGGCTGCCATTTTGTCCCATTGATACTGTCCTTTGCCTTACAAAAGCTTTTCAGTTTTATGAGGTCCCATTTGTCTATTGCTGATCTTAGAGCCTGAACCATTGGTGTTCTGTTCAGGAACTTTTCCCCTGTGCCAATCCATTTGAAGCTATTTCCCACTTTCCCTTATATTAAATTCAGTGTGTCTGGTTTTATGTTAAGGTCCTTGATCCACTTGGATTTGAGCTTTGTACAAAGTAATAAATAAGGATCAATTTGCTTTCTTCTACATGCAGACCACCAGCATCATTTGCCAAAGATGCTCTCTTTTTTCCACTGTATGGTTTATGAACATGACATTTGGAAGTGCTATCATACAGTAGACTGAACACAGATAACAGCAATGATCTACCTATTTCAAAATTCTAAAAGGAGAGAGATAATTCTTTTTAAAATATGTTTGTGCTTGTGTCCTTAGGTCAGTCTCTCTCTCTCATTTCTCTCTCTTTCCTCTCTCTCTCTCTCTCTCTCTCTCTCTCTCTCTCTCTCTCTCTCTCTCCCTCTCCTCTCTCTGTGTGTGTTTGTGTGTATGTATGTGTGTTATTTTTGTTTCTCTTGCCCATCCAGGCATGTGTGGAGGTCAGAGGTCAATGTTGGAATGGTGTTCTAATCACTCTCCACTAAACCTAAAGCTATTGGTTCCCATGAGTCTGGGTGGTTAGCAGTCCTCAGGACCTATCACTAATTCCCAGTGCTGGGATTATAGATACAAGTTACTCTGCCTGGCTTTTATATGGACACATAGACTAGGTCTCCTCACCTCAATCTTCCACAGCAAGCACTTTAGCCACATAGCCATCTCCCCTGTAGGAGAAAAGAACAGCGTTTACAGTAGATGCCAACATGTAGAAGCTAGAGATATCTTAGCAGTTGAGAGTATCAGCTGCTCATCCAGAACACTTAGGTTTGACTCCTACCACTCCCATTTAGACTCACAACTATCTGTAATGCTAATAGGGAACCTAATGTCTTCTTTTGATCTCTGAGGGAACACGGCACACATGTGGTACAAAGACAAAGATGTAAGTAAAATACCCATATACATTCAATATATTACAAAACAAATTTTAAAATTTAAAACCTGGTATTATGTCACTTAAAAAGTACATAATATGAAGATGTAAAAATACCACATTATGCCACTAATGTGCCCAACATTTATGTTTTTATAAGCCACTTAAAATAAATTTAATTAAAAAATAATAATTAACAGAGATATTCCATTTTCTTTGAGCTAGTATATAATCCACTCCCTTGTTCTATAGGTTCTCTCTTTATGCAATTCACTTCCGTTGCTATAAAGAAATGTTTTCATTCATTCAACACCATTTGTCAATTCTTGGTATTATTTCTAGAACTATTGATTACTAAAGTATTGTCATTAACCAATGAATTGTGCAGAAAACATAAAGCATCATTTGACTCATATACATAGTAATATTATAATAATAGTATAACAACAACAACAACAACCACCACAACAGAATAGGGTTAGGAAGTGGATGCCAGTAAATGCTTGCTGCACAAACATGATGACTTTAGTTCGGATCCCTAGGAATTCTGAAAAATACCAGCATATGTGTGCAACCTGCAGTCTCATTAAGATCCTATGTGTCAATTCGTTAAAATGTCAGCAGGATCACTGACATCATTGAATGTCTTCATAGCAACTTTTTATTGATGACAGTTACGTTTGTTACTATAACCTCTGCATCACTGACTGTCTAAACCTTAAATGTTGGTGAAGAATATGGAAAAATTTTGTATCCAGGAATTTAAACAGCTCTCAAAACAACAATACTATAGTGTCTGTAGCATTATTACCACAATCATTCATAGATCTGAAATATAAATATTAGGGTTGGCAATTTGTCTAACAAACTGCTATTTAATACAAGAGACAAATTTCAAATCCTGGAGGTATCTTCTGAATCTGCACTTTGTCTCTGTGCTATATTACATATATGTATCACACATGTCCCTTAAATTCTATTACAGTTATATATCAGTTTAATTCCATGCACTTCTGCTAAGGACTCAGTCAAGACGTAAACTTGTACATGCCATTAGGAATGGCTGCAAAGCATCAGTGTGCAACTTAGTCAGTTTCCCTGTGTGTGTGTGTTTTTTCTTTTTTTTTTTCGAGACAGGGTTTCTCTGTGTAGCCCTGGCTGTCCTGGAACTTACTCTGTAGACCAGGCTGGCCTCGAACTCAGAAATCCACCTGCCTCTGCCTCCCAAGTGCTGGGATTAAAGGCGTGTGTGACCACTGCCCGGCCCCTGTGTGTTTTTCCTTGTACTGAACAGAGGTGACCAGGACATTAGGCTAAGCTTGACAAAGTAAGTTAAATGATACAAAAGGAATTCTATATCAGCACTTTTATAGTTTCTAGTTAAGTAAGAAACACACAAACACATATACAGAAACATATATATGTGTTATATGTATATGTGTGTGTATGTGTATATGTGTATATATACACATCCATATAGACCTGAGTTGTATATATTACATGCAAACCCATATATACATACATGCTTACATGTATATATAGACATATTTAAATATTTCCACATATATAAACATATATACACATAAACATATATGCATACAAATACAGATACAAATAAACACAAACACAAGCACATAAATATATATATAACCTCACACATATGCATGCATAAACAAACATAATTATATCTTTTCATATATACATACATTTTCTCAAATAAATACATATAGGAACACAAAAATACACATACACATGTTTATACAAATATGCTTATTTATACATAAATGCACAAACACACATACACACATGTATATACATGTATAAACATATACACAAAACCCTCAGACAAATTATTTCAGTAGTATAGATATATAAGAAAATAGCAGCCCTTGGGAAAGGCATTAATAAACTTACCCTAAATGAGCACTTTTAATCCTGACTCTCTGGATGACTCCAGAATGAAGTCAAAGCTGAGAGACACTGCACTTGAGGGAGAAGAAACTACTCTGAGAGAGAAGTGAAGATTAAATGAGCTATTCAACTCCCTAAAACACATGAGAAAAAAAAACTATCCAGTTTCAGTAAGAACTAGCCTGAATGAAATGGAACTGTGAAGTCCATTGTGAGAAATTCTAAGGTTAGGTGACCTTCACTGCAGCTACTGCTTTAAAGCCCTCCCAGTCCTGACTCCATGATGACGTCGTGTCAACTCCTGTCATGATTCTTACTAGAAAAAGTGGTGCTCTTCATCACAGCACTGGCTGGGCTCACTCAAAGCAAACTGGAAGCTGGGAGAAGGAGAGGTGGTCTTCCCCAGGGAGAAGCACACCAAAGGTTGTCTATGATCAGCTCAGAAAATATACACACAAGTAACATTGTATGGACTGGACGGTTTGTATTTAGGAATATATATGCAGGCAATAGCAATTAGCAACAAGTAAAAATGAATCTCAAGGACAGTGGGAAGAATTTGGACAAGAAAAGGAAAGGGAGAAATGTTGCAGTTAAACTATAATCCCCAAATAAATGGGAGATTATTCAGTGGCCTCTAGAATGTATACCGAGGTTAACTGTTATACTGATGTTTGTGAAATTTGGGCACAGACTCCTGTGATAATTGCTGCTAAAACTATATTCATCTGAAGCCAATCTGTGTCAACAATGGCAAGACTAAACATTCTCCAGAATTAATTTTATCTCCATTGATTTGAATGCTCCAATAACCTTGAAAATGGGATTTCAGGAGCACTGAAGAGTCTATTGAGGCAGGAGAAGTTATTGAGTTTTTCTGAAGTCTTGGCAGGCGAATACTGTTCTACCATGCTGACATGTCAGGCAGACCGTGGGAACAATGTCAATTATTGCACTAACATAATTTTCTACCCACCCACATACCATTTTCCTTAAAGCAAGGTTCTTCTGGATAAATATATTTTAAAAACTGCTGTTTTCAAATGGCAGGTGAGTTGTGTTTATTTTAAAGTGCTCTGCCATAACACTTGTGTTGACAGACAAATGGGTGAGGTGAATAAGCCTTTTAATACCCACTATATTGCTGGCATTTGGGGGCAATTTAAGTTTTGATCATTCTGTTTAGTAGCTTTGCACATAATGATGACCTTGACACAAGATATCAGGAGCAGAGTGTGACTCATTAGGGACTGGACAGTGGCATTCTCTACTATCATATGTGTCACAGGCAATCAGTAGACGGAGTTTGTAGACCATCATGGAAAAATATGAAGAAGGATTGGGGTCCCCAAAAAGAACTAGACAGGAAGACCAACAGAGTCTACTAACCTGGACCCTTGGGGCTCTCAGAATCTGAACCACTAACCAAATATCAAACACTGGCTGGACCCAGATATGCAGCTTGGCCTTCATGTGGGTCCTCCACAACTGGAGTGGCAACTATCCCAAAAGCTGTTGACTGTACGTGGGATATGTTCTACCAGCTGGGCTGCCTTGTCTGGCCTCTGTGGGAAAGGAAGTGGCTAGCCTCACAGAGACTTGAAGTGCTAAGGTGAAGGGGATGGGGTCTGCACCAGCTCACAAGAGAAGGGGACAGAGGGGTGGGGTAAGGATTGTGGGAGGGTGTGAACGAGAGGGGGCCAGTATGTATGTAAAGTGAATAAGTAAAAATAAATAAAAGAGAAGAAAATACACTTTGCTAAAGAAACTAGAGGCAAAGCTGAGAACAATATAACAAGAAAGCAAAGATTTTCATATAAACTTCATTAAAATGTCTACATAAAATCTACATTAAAACCTATAAAGTTGAATGATTAAAAACCTTTGTATAGAAAGCACAAGGGCTAACAGGTGAGTAACCTTTGATAACAGATTAAGTGCAGTAGAAAACATTAGCATGGGGATGGAGGAGTAGACACAGATTAGATAGAGTGATGGATATCAGTGAAATGTGTCCACGGTGCTCCCTAAGAGACTGTCAAAGAGCCTAAAATGTCTTCATCATCACCAAATGCATGGAGAGGACACAGTAGAATATGAGAACAAAGAAATGCTGTCAAATAATGGAGGAGAGCTTTGCACCTTTTTCTTCTTCTCCTTTATCTTATAAGAGCTGTGTTCCTCACTCTAGATAGACACTGTGCTCTGGTGCCCTCCATGTCTGGCTTGATAGATTTCATAGTGAGCACTATAGTTTTCTGTGGACAGTCCTGAACAACCACCCAGCCCCTCAAAAGCTACCTGGACATATTTTAAGTGTTTTTTGAGCAACTCTAGCTTTGTTAGTATGATGCCAGCCAGTCTCTGCATTTCTGAACTATTAGCAGCTTACAATAATGTAAACTGTAAAGAAATTTATTTTGACACCACTAGACAGGTTTAGTAGCATCCCAGACAAATTTCCAAAAGTCAAAATTCTTAGCTCTCAGTTGAATATAAGAATGAAAGTTAAGTAATTCTCTTCTGTATATAGATATTATACAAGTTTTATAATGTGTCATTATTGTCTGACCATGCAGGGACCCAAAACCACAAGATGGTTTAGCCCCTGATAGTCTTTCTTCTCTTTTTCTCTTTCCATCCTTCCCTGTCTCCCTCCCCCCCCCCCCCGACCCCTTCGTTCTGGGAATTTACTGATCCTGCTGTTCCTGGCAACTTTCACTCTCTAGGAAGATAGTCTACTTAACTATGCATCTAGCCCAGCCAGCTCCTTGTTCATATTTTTTCATTAGTGGTACCTGCATTGCATCCCCACACTGGGAGCAAAGCTGACAGCTGCAGGGTTCTGCTTCTGTTTTTGTTTCTGCAGGCGAGAATACAGGAGAGGGCTTGTGGGAGACACTGCCTAGGGTTCTTATGACTAATATCAGAGGCGCTAGATATTGTTGAAGAGTCTACATATATAGTTTTTAACCTTACTAAAGCCAAATGAGAAAAGCATTTAGCACTCAGACAGACAAACAAACAAAAAAACATCAATTTGACTGATTTATGAGATCTCAGTTAACACACTAATATTTGGCAGCGAATGACTTCAAGTTCACATTCATCTGACTATATACACCATTTATTGTTCACTATTGCTCTACAGCTTTCCAAAAACATATCCCCAGGAATGTTACTTTACATAGATATATCTTTATCTTTCTTTCCACCTGTCTGGGTCTTGGCTTCTGCTGCTGTTTCTTTTGGTTCCCTGCATCGTTCAATTTACAGTTCAGGCAAATCTCTGTTTTGAAGCTGTTCTTGATATTCACCCCTAGGCTGCAACCTCCAGGCTTCCAAATGACAATTTACCCTGATATTGTGATGAGCTATAATTGTAACTTCTCTCTGTCTGTTATGAAACATGGCATTGGATGCTTGCCTAAGAGTGGAGAGATAATTGTATGAGTAAGTGAATATGTCTTGAAAAGTTTCAGAATCCATCACACATAACAATTTTGGGGTCTCCATACATCTAGACAAAATGTGATGCACTACAAGAGCCTAAAAGAACTACTTGTCCTCCAACACTGAGCCAGAGTTAGCAGCTACCATGTAATGTGGGATCAATTTTTCACTGTGCCAAACAGGAAAGGAATCCCATTCTAAGGTCTCTCTTGCCCTGTATCTCTTATCTGCACAATGCCATTTCTGCCTGTTTGGTCCCATCCTCCCTTCTCTAATAGCAAGCTGGAAATCATCCTGGCTCTTAAATGAATACTGTCAATTTTCTCAGATGCCATTTGCTCTCTTTATCAAGACTTCTGGTACTTTGTTAAAGACTCTTTTCTTTGGTGTTTGAAGTTCCCTGATTTTCTAATATCTGCCACTTTCTTCTTTTGAAGAATCCTCTAAGCCCTACCATTCACACTAAATGCTGCCTCACCTATGACCTTTTCTCCATGCTTGGAAAGTCTCTAAGTGCCTCTCTCATGATGGTGCCTATAATTGGTTCCAGTCCAGGTCTGGTTTTAAGGTACCCTGACCATTCACTCTAGGTTGAGTATTAAGGCTGAGAATCAGTCATTTTCTTGGTCTCATTTATCCCTGAAATATAACCATCACCAACACATACTTATATAGATAAGAAAATAAAAATTGTTAGTTTCTTCCTTTGAAATTTCACTTATCTGTTTAAATGTCCAGGAGACATTTTCATATCCAGTAATTGAAATTATAACCATTACTTTCATTCTTAACCATGGAACTATCATATGAGGCTTTCAGTAATCACCATTTCCTGATCTTGTAATTGAGCAATTTAAAAGAATCAATGATACATAGTGTTAAGAATTGTAGATATTTATGAAAAGAAAAAAATAACTAGAGATGTTGCTGAGCTAGAACTGGGATATATAGTATATGTGTCCTGAACCAACATTGTCTTTAACAGATGAAATAGATGATGATAGTCATGAGCAGAGATGAGAGGCAGACAGGGTTTGGAGATGGCTAACTTTAGGAGACTTGAGAGAAGTGTGCATCTATCAAGGTGATAAATAATCAGCAGCAGTCAAAAATATTATAAGTGAAAATGAAGAGGTGACTATGGTGTTGCCTGCCCTGTTTGATGGAGAAGGCTCATTCATTCTGGAGGGACAGGATTATGCACTAGTGATGCATGTATGTTGTAATCGTTTAACCTCTAGGATGGGTCCATGTCATTTTGTGACATTTTCATCTTTCATTTAAAGAAAGGATTTCTCACAAGATAAGGACAATAGATTTGGAATTATTTTTATATTGCTTTGATGCTGATCTCCCAAGCAAGTGTACTTCTGAGCCGTCTCAGATGACCCTTTCCCACATGCAAATATATGTTATTTATATGTTATATATATGTTATATATATGACAGGTAAGTTATTACACACTCCATAGCAGATTTCGACTTCCATGGCCACTGTTCTGCTCTCTATATCAACCAATACCTGATCTAACAACTAAAGAAGCAACAGAACAGAGTCCACCATTGTAGTTCCCAGACAAAGGTCCACAGTCACTCCTCATGGGAAGGAATTCTAAAGATGATGGGTGAGAAATTTACATGAGTCCAAATGCCCCCAATAGTCTAATTGATATTGGCCAATCCATTTCTTACTTTACTTATGTTTAATTAGGAAAAAATTAGGAATGCCCTGAATGAATGTTAAGATAGGGAGTTAAGAAAATTTGTAGTCTTTACAAGGAACCATATACAAATTCTAGAAAAACACCTTAAATAAAGAAAATATTTGCTGTTTGGGCTTTACAGAAATCTGGAGATGAATGAAAAGAGAACTAGTGAGACTTTGTGAGATGGATTTGATCCCTAGAACTATTAGAAAACATCCAATTGCAAAATATTTTAATCTCAGCACTCAAGAGCCAGATTCACACCAATCTCCATTTCTTGCTTTCCAAGCAAACAAGTTAACCTGGTGAATTCCTGGGCAGTGAGAGACCTTGTCTCAAAATAAATTAATGACTTCATAATAATAGCTGATTGATTGATTTTTGAAGAATAAAAAGATATCTAAATTATCTTCTGGCATTCAAGTGCTTCTACACACACACACAGATAGAGAGAAAGAGAGAGGGTTAGTGAGAGAGAGAGAGAGAGAGAGAGAGAGAGAGAGAGAGAGACAGTCAGACAGACAGAGACAGAGACAGAGAGGGAGAGAGAGACAAAGATATAACAATAGGGCTGCTCACTATCTTGTTAATATGTAGATATCATCCCCACTACATTTATACATTATTTGAAAAGCCAAGGTCGCCAGGTAAATTCAGAGTGTGTTCTATTTCTGAACATCCTGAAGGCTAAGAATAAATTCTTTCTTAATGTGAGGAGGAGGAAGAAGTAGAGGAGGAAGAAGAGTGGATAGATGTTATTTGCTATGTCAAATATTGACTATTTGACCTTTATAGAATGCAGTTACCATCTTCTAGAATAAGGAATGAAGTGGTATAGATCTACAATCCTATGCTCAGAAAGCAGAGACAGGTGGATCCTAGGAGCACATTGACAAGCCAGCCTAGCCAAATTGATGTTTCAATGAGACTACAAAAATGAAATAGGGGCACTTATGTTTTCCTGTGAACCAACATATGTCTAATTGGACCTAAGGCCCATTAAACAAGATGAGAATCATTCTTGTTATTGGAAACCTTGTTATCTACCTAGGACCAGTGAGGTCATGGACCTTACAGGAGAATTTACTATGGCTACCTTCTTAAACCAATATAATGCACAATTGTGCTATAAATATTTTTCTTCTTTTTTTCAGCAGATACAAATCATGACAGAAAGCCACAACTGGGCAAAATGCCTGTTACCTGTTGATGTATCAATAATGCAAATCCCACATATAAGGCTCTGGGAAAATTATGGAAGAGGAAGAAATATTGTATGAGCCAGAAGCTCAAGAGAGTATGCTAAGTGATTCTGTCTTTTCTACATGACAGGAAAACTACACCCATAAAATCTCAACAATATGCTTGGTGTAAGAGGACCTGAACAAATACAGCACCAGTTGACATGCTAACCAGGCGATTAAAATCAGGTTTTCATGCATGTTTGGTAAATATTCAACAAACTAAGATATACTCTCAGACCACACAAAACACTCATTATTTTATAGCTAAACACCTATGATATAAATTCACCAAATATACCTTCCCTTAATCAAGTCAGTCTGACTTCCACAGAATATGTTTGATACATTGTAGATTTTTTTGTTTTACCTTATTTACATATTTTGAGTGAAAACACTTTTATAGGCTTTCATGACAACTGTTCATATCATGTGTCTATTCCCTAAACAAACTTTCGCATCAACAAATCTGCTCTGTTGTTCACAGTTTCCTTTAGCTCATCTTTACCTTGAAAAATAGATCTGTCCCACAAACCAAAACTTCAGTTTTTCTCCTCAGAATGGAACAGGATAAGTCAGGCATTATGCAAAGCCTCTATCTGCTTTTAAAATAATAGATGAATGCAAAATGTGCATATAGATATTTATCATATCTGTATCATATATGTATGATGTGAACTCAGCCTTGGATGAATGAGAGTAGATAGAAAAATTTATTAATGATGCACTTTCACTTTTAATAAGTAATAAAGGCTTGGGTATAAAATTACTTAGACTAGAGGATCAGAGTTGAAAAAGCTATATTCATTGACTTTTATGAATTGGAGATAGACATAAGGTAAAATGTTATAAGTGTTTCTCAAAGGTAGGTTACTAAATTCAAGCCATACTCCATACCTGATATTTCTAAACTTGCAGTAACCTTTAACTCTGGTCAGAGAAACTTGTCTTTGCAGCATGAAAGTTAAGGTGGAGACTCAAAAGGCTTTGAGGACAGTTGATTGTTGAGCATATTGCATGATAATGATTAGAATGAGTGTCAAAGCTATTTTCTAGGCATGAACTCAGCTGTGATGACCACCACAGAACATATGTGATATTGGACTAATCAAGATTCAGATATGAAAAAAGGAGGGGCTCAAGGAGCCATGTCCCTCCCCAGAAAACTGCTGGCAGTTGGTGGCTACCAGGGGTGGGAGAGGCTTTGCCTTCAGTGATGTGTATGCTGGTGAGTCTCTCATGCTCCAGTAGATAGAGCCACAGCCATGCCCATGCAAGGAGCCCTCCGCCTCACTGGATCGCAAACAAAACCAGAGACAAGACAATGATAGGATTGCTGTTGCAAGAAGAGGAACATGGTGAGAAAAGTGGTGAAGAGGCTGTGATGGTAAATATGACCAAAGTACATAATCCGCATTAACTTTAAAGTAGCAGTAAATTATCCTTTATTGTCTACAATTTAAGCCTTGTCTGTATTTCTGTGCTGAAATATTTTAAAAGGTTGTTTTTGAAAATTCACCCATTTTAAATTTTATCTCCAAAGTTATGTATCAATGGTGTGTGAAAACGGGACATTTGGGAAGAACCTGCATTCTGGGGCTTCCTCTTGCAAACTGGACTAGCCTACCAAGGGACTGGCTCTGCTATAAAATCAGACTCTCTCTGTCACGCCTGCTGCATTTCAACGTGCTATGCCCACTGGCTTGTTCTGATGCAGCTGGAGGATCTTCAGTGATGCAGCTGTCCAAGCCATGCACTTTGAGTCCTCACTTTTAGGACTGTGAGCAAAACAAGGTTTGTGAAACACATAAGAAACATTATATACGCTGAGAAGGTTCTATTTAGTAATATATATATATATATATATATATATATATATATATATATATATCACACACACACACATATATATGTATACATATATATACATATATACATATATATATATATATATATATATAAAACAATTAATGAAAAAGAAGCCATGAATATGAAAGAGATCAAAGAAGTATATGAAAAAGTTTGGATGGGGTAAAGGAAAGAAAGGCAATATAATTGTATTTTAAAAATAGTAACAAAAATAAAATACAATACATTTTAATTGAAAAATAATCCCCTTCCCCTCCTCCATCCCTCACAGTGACCCTCTCACCAATTCCTCTCATGCTGCCCACCAAGTTGATATCTCTATCTTTGATTATTATTACCAATTGCTGAAGTAAGTTTAATCTTTATAAAATCATCCAGTCTGTAATAATTTGCCATAGTAACAAAGTCTGAGAAGCATGTGTTTAACTGATTTTGTCTCTGTGCTTTGTGTTCTGTTGTTTATTTCTTCATATATCTCATAATATGTCTTAATTCATTCCATGTGTATCTATAGAGTATAATCTCTTTAAGAATAAAAAATAAAAATTAACCTCTATATTTCAATTACCTCAATTGTGTACAAAAGCATTATCAACAGGCCTTTATTAGATACATGCTAACTTTGTATTGAGTCAGCTGAATAATTACTTTTCTCAGATACACTTTATTTTCTATTTTAAAAATTCTAAAAATCTATACTTAGTTACAGTGGGAATAAAAAAATGACCTCTTCCTTTGGCTGTTTGTATGCATGTGTGTGTGTGTGTGTGTGTGTGTGTGTGTGTGTGTGTGTGTGTGTGTGTGTGTGGTGTTTGTACATATATAAATGTGTTGTAGCTACATGTGGCATATGTGATTGTGTCAGTAGATGAGTGTGGTTTCTGCATATGTGTATGTGAGTTTAGTGCATGTGTGAGTGTATACAGGCCATGGATACAATCAGTTGTGGAAACCCAATCACATCAAGGCTTTAGGTCTTTCTGTGTGTTGTCCTCTATTTTTCTTTACAAATTACTTTCTGAGGTAGTCCCTCACTGAACCTGAAGCTCACATAGTGGCTGAATTAGTGGTTCAGTAAACCCAGGCAATCCTCCTGTCCAGCTCCTGGGATATCGATTATAGGTAGAGAAAGTCATGTTTGTTTGTTTGTTTGTTTGTTTGTTTTTAAGTGGGGTGCCGCTGATCAGGACTTGACTCTGTATGTTAGAATAGCAAGCCCATGACCTCTGAGTGATCTCCCCACCCCTCCTCCCTTCTCTCTTTACTTCATTCCCATAGACATACTTTTCAAGGTATCCATTTCCAATTTGCATGCCTAATGCTCATTTATCCTTCTAAATATATTTCTGACTTAACAATGAAACAATTGCTATCACTTTTAGCAAGAACTATTTTAAAAGTGCCCAGGACACTTTCTTTCCTATACATCTGGTGACAGTCTTTACAGTTGATCCATCATCCCCATATTAACAATAAATATAGCTGCAGCATAAATATTAATTATAGGAATCTGAGGCATTATTTCCATTTGCATTCTGTATACTGCCCCTGAATTCCTTATGAACTACTTTCTCCCAATCCTTCAGCTCAGTGCTACAATTTCAAGCCAAGCAAACATGCTGAGTTTCTACTTTTCAATGGCTAGTAACTTTTAAAAGGAGATGTAACCATTCAAGTTTATTTTAATAATTTACAAATATATGTATGGAAAGACTTGGTTATAATTCTCCTCCATTTTTTAGATATTTTTGACATTTCAAAAGGTTTTGGTATTTTTGGCTAGAACTGATCTTTATAGGATAATAATCTTCAGCTTCAAAATTATCCTCTGAAGGCTATGAAACTTCTAATTATGCAAGGATAATGGGGTAATTTTACTAAACTAAGTTGATAGTACTATGAAAATATAAGCAATAAGCATGACAGCTTTATACATGATAGATTTTTAAAAGTCAAAAAGTCACTTAAAGAAATAAAACACAGAGTGAAATCAGTTTTCTTCGGCACATACATGCCCATGGTGAGCAGAGACATGATCAGTTACTATCCATTCCACAGTCCACACTTCTCTCCGGACTCCCACACCTTTTCATAAGTCACCTGTCCTTTTGGTGGAGATGAGGATGGGAACATCCTAGACTGCTCCTCTTGCATCATTTTTTCTGACTCTAGCCAACAAAATACACCTCTCCCATAATGTTGGTTAAAATATCATGATACAAATCAATACAGAGGGAATTGGCTGATTTCATATTGCTCCAAAATGTGAGGAAATTAGGGAAATACAGATTTACTTACTTTTACTAAATAGATTTTATATTTTATTTTGAAATTATTGTAGTATAATTATATCATTTTCCCCTTCAGCTTAGTCCTTCTCTATAGTCCCCATATACTCCTCCTTGCTGTCTTTCAAAGTCATTGTCTCTTTTTTCATTAATTGTTGCTATATACATATATGTTTATACATATATATTACTAAATACACAAATGCCATTTGCTCAGTCTGTATAGTGTTGCCTATAGGTAGGTTTTCAGGGCTGACTATTTGGTATTTGATAACCAACTGGTATAATCTACCTAGACTGTTTCTCCTTCTCTCAGTACTCATGAGTTGCCTATAGTTCTTTGTGTAGATGTGACACTCTGTGGGTTTTCAGCCACCAAATTATATTTTTTAACAGAGAGGACCTGGCACTCTCTCACTTTGTTTATGCAGGGCTGACAATTAGAATGTTTAAGCTTCTGCTGTCTCTAGAATAAAAGAACAGAAACATAGATTATTATTATGTTGTCTCACATAAAAAATTGTGATTACCAGTACACCCTTCTCTTTTATAATCTCTCGAATCTCAAGAGAACTGCAATATTCTTTAAAGATTTGAGGAAGTGTTTTTACTCTTTGCATTCTCATAATTATTTCTAGTATGGGTAGAATAGATCTATACTAATACCTGAATGACATATAACAATAATAATTGTTACATAATATATTTTGGTCAGGAACTATAGTGTTATTTATCAAGTGAGACTACTTTCCCAGGTGGAGTAGCACTCATGTGAAACTCCAGCTGGTGCTGGGGAATACATTTCCAAGGGATTTTTTTTTTTTTGCCATATATGGATAACGAATCCCCCTCTTCTTTTAACAGGGGATGTCAGTTTCTCAACATATAACACCTCTACAGATGCTGCTTAGGGGTTGACATGACATCAGTTTCAAAGAACAGATTAAAGAGAGGTGTGAATGTTACTGCAGGAGCACAGTAAATGTTACTCAGTTACTTCTCAGGATTCTATAGTCACACAGACCAGTCATGATTTAATATTGGAAGAGACCAAAAAACTATATGATACCAAAATTCCCTAATCATGGGAGTCCTTATTGGTGACATAGTACCAATCAACCCTCAAATACAGCCCGTCCTCAGGGAGACTCTTATAGATTCCCTGTCACACAGTTCTTCTCATTGTCCAAAAGTCCAACAACATTTTATCAGTGCATTCACCTAATTCTAGCTAGTATTCTAAAATTTTGTTTCATTAAACATTTTCATTTAAAAAGATTGACTTGACCAAGACCAGCTCTCTTAACTTTCCATTGTTTTATGATCTCTATATAGACATAAACACACACAGTAATAAGCTTTTAAATTTTTAAAATTTTAAATTTTTAAAATTTAACGTTTTAAATGTGCTGATACATGCACTGAATTTTAAACAAAGAAATCCATAAAACAATAATTTCCCCTTCACATGAGTTTTCTTGAAGCAATTCCAAAATCAGTATTATTGTTGATTGAGTTATTGATTGATGTTTTTAATGGATATTTTGTTTCCAGAATGTAATACATGTACCCATGAAATCTACTCCGAATTTCCTCCTTTTATCTTCCTTTCATTTTTATAACTTTTTAAAAATAACACACCAAGTTCAATTAGTACTTCTCCTAAATGCATGGGTGCAAAACCACACACTGGATTTGTGGAAACCTACCAATGACCCCATCTCTAAAACTCTCCCCAAACACCTTCTGCAAATGGTTCCTTAATATGAGTTTGGGCCCAGAGATCCCGTTCCTCATACACCAGAATTTTGGCTGGTTTGATCTATATAGGGCTCGTATAGGTAACTACTGATGCTATGGGGGTGATTTCCTCAGCCATGTCCACAAGGCAATGTTTCACAGCTCTCTTCTGACTCCTCCAACTCCTATGGTCTTCAGTGTCTTCTAAAATGATCCCAGAGCCTTGATCAAGGACATGTTAATAGAGATGCCCCCTTTAGGGCTAAGCACTCAGTCTCTTAAGCTTGGCACTTCCACCATTCAGGAATCTTTTCATTGACTATTGTCCACTGTGAAAGTATTTCTATTCTCTATAAACTCTCAACTCATTCCAATGTAGCCATTTTCTCAGTCCACTCAACTGAAGCTTGTGTTCATAAATTCTTCAAATATCTTTGGTTTCCTTTATCAAATGGGCTATTTAATCCTTTGCTTACAGTACCTTCCTATTTCTGCCTTGTCAGGACACTCATGGTTTGTAGGACACTATGATTTCCTAGTTGACACTAGATGAAAGCTGCCCTGAACAGTTACCCTGCTGGGACCTCCTTTGACTACATTTTTTACATTAGACTTTGGATTTTCGATTTCCTTAACACTTTTCCCCAAACCTTCACTTTTTTTCCTATAATCTTTTCTTTTCAAGAAGTTTTTTTCCTTCCCCCACCTTTAATGAACACTTTGATTCTGGTGACTCCTAAATAGTTACTTATAATTAAGACATTTGTGTTTGGTTTCCTGCATGTATAGTTAATTAACCAATTAGTCTTCTGTTTTAAAAGGTTTGCATTTAAACACAATAACCTTCAACTTCTGCTGACCTGTCCTGTTGCAGTAGTCTGCGTATTACAGCTGATGTTTCCATTGCTCTTTATTTCAGACCTTGACTTCATCGTCAAACATGAGTTAAGTGTCACACCTAACTGCCATGTCTAAGTGTCTCCATCTTCCTCACCCACCTCTTCCTTGCCTTTACTTAGTTCACTCTATGGCTCACATTGTCTTTTATCAGACCTTTTAAAACCACAGCTTTTATGTTCTAGATTGGTATAATTAATTCTTTATATAATGTTTGCATTTATTTTGTAACTTGGTATTTCATGTTTTTGCTCATTTATCAGTATAAATAGACATGGAATTCCAGATTCCTCTTATTTTTAACTTTGGCAAATAGGAATTTTATTTATTTACCAAGTCTGAGTATTGCATCCCTCTATTTAGCAATTGATTTATTTACATATATTGAAATATTTATCATTTCACACATGACCTGTCTGTCATTTATATACTTTGGGGATTTGCTTATAATCATTTACTTATTTATTCTCAGTCAATAAAGATAGGGGTTTTTCTCCCTAAACAGCTAACCTAGCAATTTTAGATCATAAAATTATGGAATTATACTTAATGGAATGTTGTTTTCAGACCTGATATTAAAATACCTGCTCCTGGACAGAAATTAGACTTGAGCAAGCAATTGCTCTGGAATTATTAACCTGGGACTGCTCTTAGCTTAATATTCATTTTTTTTGTTCATGTGGGAAGGGTATACTGATAATACAAATTCAATTAGAAAACCCAATTTGGTCTGTAGTTAAGGATTCTCAGGGGACACTTTGTCCTTTTCTTTTGATAGACAATTCAGACAGGAGCTGTTGACTGTGTTTAAGTCTGTGCTGCAGAGAATACGTATTAATTTCTGTATTCCCAGAACCCAGATCAAACTTTTATACTTCCTCTGTGTTCAGTAAATACATGGAAGCTATGTTTAGCACTGAGTATTTAGCCCATGTAAAGAAATTGCATCCTTGACAGACTACTGATAAGGTACTGACTCACAGAGTTCAGAAGCCTTAGGAAGCCCCTCAGAAATTCAATTTTGCAGGCATCAAGTGATTAGAAACTGTTCCCAGTTTTATATACACGTATACATATGTGTAAGTATATATTGATGAT
>CM052705.1:32150413-32166905 GCA_028551405.1 Uromys caudimaculatus
AAAGCCCAGGTCCAGATGGGTTCACTGCAGAATTCTATCAGACCTTCAAAGAAGACCTAATACCAATACTCTTCAATCTATTCCACAAAATAGAAACAGAAGGAACACTACCCAACTCCTTCTATGAGGCCACAATCACACAGATATCTTATAAAGTGTCCTTCAGCTGATATATTTAAAATGCATTTTCTTATGGTAATACAGGTGTAGTATGCTGTTGAGAAGGAATACAGGAACAGTGACCATCACTTTACAGTTTGGGTGTATGCAATCAATACAAGTTATTTATGAATGCAGTGCTTGATCCCAGTTGCTGAGGAAGTACTATAATGATGAACTTATTTGCCACTATTTTATTTGTGCATCCTTTATTTTTTTTTTAATCTTGGAATAGATTCAGAGGTAGTTTGAACCCATGTATTTTTATAAGTTTATATCAGTTTGGTTTTAAAACTTTTAGGTTAATTTATGCATTTAGATTTAATTGTATCATCAATTATTGAGAAAAGATACTTGAACCTATCATAGAAATGTCTTGAAGACACTGGACAGAGTTGACCCCACTGACTGGACGGAATTTTGCATAAGTTATTGTCTACTGACAAATTTTAAGGGATAAGAACAGTGTGTTTCCTTCTAAGCCCCCAAAATCCTGAATCTCAGAAATTTTTACATTTTTAAAGGATATTCCTTGTGACATACTGTTTTATCTAATGCATTATGCATTTTTCTATGAACGTTGACAATATGTCTAACTATCTGCACCTGTTTTTAGAAAAGGCATTCAGCCTCATAATTTGGAAATAAACTTGATGAAACTGACAGTGCTGATAGATTCTACTTAATCTCATCTTTGCCGGATATGTGTTGGTTTGATGGAAAACACTGACGGTCAATTTTAACAATTTTAGTCTTCTAACAATGGCTGCTATGAGGATGATCATGTTGCAGCTAATTGCCACAACACTTTGAAAGTGAAGTAAATTGTTCATATTTTTCAGGTGAAGAAACAAATTCCAAAGGTGAAATTGCCCAAGATAATGCAATTAGGCCAGTATTAATATTAACGTTGTAGTAAAGCTTTATGCCAGCTGTCATATTTAATCTTTCCACGCTCCTATGGAGTGTTATCCTCATTTCACAGACATCAAAGCAGGAGTTTAAAGATGCTGAGAAACTTGCCTGGGGTGGGCAAAGCTAAAAAGTAGTAAGCTGATTTCCCAATTCTTTGATTATTATTTTTTCAAATCCACATTGATTCATGTGGTGTAGATAATAGTCTCAGATAAATTTGAATTTGCATATGTAATTCCTGATTTTTGTATTGGACTGTTAAGCTTCAATTGAGTTTTTGGTAAACACATAGTAAGAAACTCAGAGAAAAGTCATAATGTTAGAAATAAATGAATAAGTTAAAATTTACTATAAGGAGAAATGATAAATTCTATGTCCCCAGGCCCCTCGCATTACGTTCTTCTGCGTGCATCCTTTCTTCCCAATCTTACTGAAGTTCGCACTTGTCACACCATGAATACAAGTTGAGAACTGCTGAGCTGCACTATGTCACCTGTCACTCAGAGCCTCACCCGTTCCCCAGGACATTTCCAAACTCAGGTACCATTTGTACCTTTGTCCGATAATGGAACATAAGCCCTAAAGTTGTAAAAGTAATTTTTTTTTAAATAATACGAACTACAAAATCAGGAAGATAAGGATCTTATTTAGCTTTGAGACAGTTTATTATGAAACTCCTACTGGCTTTGCATTTACTGAGTAGTAGAAATGACTGTGAAGTCCCAATCTTTCTGCTTCCACTTCCCAAATGTTAGGAATAAAGGCACACACCACAAAGTCAGTCCAGCCTGGAGTTTTGTCTTTTTTATTTTAAGTTCTGAGTTTATAGTACGGTCAAATCATGTCTCCCTTATTGTGCCTCCATCAAAACTCTCTTGTGTAATCCCCTCCTTGCTTTATTTCAAATTCATAGGCTTTTAATTATTGTTTAATACAGCCTTTTCAGTTCATGTAGTGTTACTTTTATGCCTATTTTTCAGGAATGACTATTTGATAGCTATTAGTTATACTCTAGTAGAAGAGCTTCTAACTAATAGAAGAGATTCCTTGGGAATGAATGATTCTTTCTCCTGCTTCAGCATTCCTTACTTGCCTGTATTTCTTTGTCTAAGGTTGAGGGCTTTCCAGCATCTCCCTTCCATGTTAGCATAGTTATTGGTATTGTCCTTTATCTGCTCATATTTATGCAGCCCTTTTAGTGGGAATTTATGTGTGTGGCTTCTGACATACCAGGGAGGCACAATCCCATAGGAAACTCCCCTATTCTCGGTCGTTTACCATCTTTTCACTCCTACCTCTGAAATGGCTCCAGAGTCTTAGATGCAGGGATTGTGTTGTAGATATTTCAGTTGGCTTTCTATTGACAATGTTATAGAAATGTGGTTAGAGACAGAAAATTCTACAAAGTCCTCATGAAAAAAATTTCTGTTCCTTTTGCTTAAGAGTATTGATTTATAATGCTACCATTGAATTTTGATTTTGATCATACTGCCTCTATGATCCTTCAGTCCAGAAGTTCTGGTCATTATACCTGACATTAGTTTAGAAAGACCCAAATTAATACCCACTGTTACTTGACTGTTTTATATATATATATATATATATATTTGATATGTACATATACATTTCTATGTATATTTCAATTTTCTGTATATGGAGATGGGAGATATTTTAGTACTTTTGTATATATAATAACACTTCTCAAATGTTTTTATTCATATATTTTAGAGTCTTCTGATATGTGAATTTCACTGTGGATTCGAGATGAAGAGTTGGATCTTAAAATGTTTCAGTTTGCATGTGCAAATCAGATGACTCTGAAGAGGTTAAGGTCCATGTCAAAGTAGAATCAAGTATCATTAAGAAAAGTGAGCCCTGTAATTTTTTTCTCTAGGATTTGGAGTTTTATGATAGTAATTGAGATTCTTCAAGCTTCATTCTTTTCTGATCTTGGTATTAGAATCATAGAGGGACTCGAAGTTCAATGTGCTTTATAATAGACACATTTGTTTAGTAAATCTTTGGATTTGATTGCTAGAAATACTTGCCATATAAAAAAAAATAAACATTTTATTTACCTGTATTTGAGATGTTAAAGAACACAGATTGTTACTTTTATCACTCTTTGGCTGTAGTATTTCTAGTACATCAGAAACAGACTGCCTACCCCACAAAATCTATACATTTTATTTCTCTTGTAACTTTCATCTGTCAAAGCTGCAGAGAATTCTCAAATTTCACATCACATGGATGTTATTTCCAGGAAACCAAAAGTGACATCCTTTAAATGTTTATTGATGGATTAGTGCTGAGTAGGTGGCCCCTAAACACTTTGTAAACTTTCAGTAGTTCAAATAAAAAGTATCGCCTTTCTCTCAGAACAGAATTTTCAGATATATATGAAGGTTAAGATACAATATAATCTTGGAGCAATCTCCCCTCTCATGCTCACCTTATAGAACAAAGGGCAACTATTTTTTATAGAGAAGGAAGAGGGATGCTTTCTCAATGACTATAACCTGCAGAAGTTTGTTTCTATAAAAGAGGGAGTTTGTCTTTTCCTGTTTATTAGTGTTGGTTTCTAAGTGATATTGAAGAGGATGTGTCTTAGGGTTTCTATTCCTGCACAAACGTCATGACCAAGAAGCAAGATGGGAGGAAAGGGTTTATTCAGTTTACACTTCCACAGTGCTGTTCATCACCAAAGGAAGTCAGGACTGGAACTCAAGCAGGTCAGAAAGCAGGAGCTGATGCAGAGGCCATGGAGGGATGTTTCTTACTGGCTTGCTTGCTTGCTTCTCCTGGCTTGCTCAGCTGGCTTTCCTATAGACCCCAAGACTACCAGCCCACAGATAGCACCACCCACAAGGGGCCCTCCCCCCTTGATCACTAATTGAGAAAATGCCTTACTGCTAGATCTCATGGAGGCATTTTCTCAGCTGAAACTCCTTTCTCTGTGATAACTCCAGCTTGTGTCAAGTTGACACAAAACCAGCCAGTACAGGGTGAATAACCCAGATTTGTATGTAATACAACAGAGAAAATATACTGATGTTTGTCAAACAATTTCCTTGAATGCAGTCAATTATGCCATTTTCCCTAGTTGACAACCTCTGTGGAATAGGAGTTGTTCATTAAACAGAAGATGTAACTAATAAGAAATCATAGTGCAAATGTAAGCAAATGCATTTGGAAGCTGATTCTATCACCACAAGTTTCGAGGCCAGGGTCTACTTCCTTGGGTCATATTTTGCTCACTCCAATCTGGTCCAATTTTCTAATGGCCCAGTTCTTACCTTCATTTATTTGTGTCCTGTTAATTACAGTTCTTTTCGGGCTACCATCTGCACACTTTAACCTCTGCAAACATTTCCAGACTGCACAGCTCAGCAGCTGAGAGAACAGCAATAAATTTCTCACCATTTTGCATTTATTTAGGATTTAATATGGTTGGGAACTATTTTTCAGTGTGTGTGTGTGAGAGAGAGGGGGGAGACACACACACACAGAGAGGGAGAAAGAGAGAGAGAGAGAACATATATAGGAATATACAGACACTCCTGTAAATAATAGAATTTCATGAGTAACCTGTCATTTATCCTGCTAGTTTTTATTTTTGTGTGCAATTTGAACTTAGCATATTTTATAAAACTTGTCATTATAGATACAATTCCCATCAACTACTCCTAATTTTTGTGAGTCAATTTCTCACTATTTTCTCTAATTCTACCCATGAATTTCTCTTGCACATCCCTTAGGTCCCCATCTGTTCCACAAATTTAAATTACGGATAAGATGGACATTTGTTTTCAGTGAAGGCCATATCTAGGCCACCTTATGTCCTTGCTAGTAAAGGAACATAGCTTAAGAGCCAATCTCAACTCAATACAGGTCAATTTAAAGTCTCCCAGTGGGGTCCTTGATTTTCCCTGGGCTGGACTAATGCCTTTCCTCTCTGTCAGACCCAGCTCCTAAAACCCCTCTAACAGACTATTTTTCTATATAATTAGACTCAAGGAGTTGTACTTTTTTGCAGCATGAACTTCATACTTTATTTAAGCAGTTTGCAATTATTGCTTCACAGTGAAAAAGATAAGCACCATTCGACAAAGGTTTTGTGGTTAATTAATTTATTCACCTTAAATCCTAATATCAACCTCCCCCATTTCCAGTCCCTCTCTCACTGCACCCCTCCCCCCACACATCTGTCACTGTAGCAACTCTTTCTTCCTCTCTCACTGAGGCAGGACAAGATGGCCCAGTTAGGAGAACAATCAGACAACAAATTCAGGGATAGCCTCCACTCCAGTTGTTGGTGGACCCAAATGATGAGCGTGCTGCTCATGTGCTGCATATGTGCCGGGTGTATAGGTCCAGCGCATGCTCACTGTTTCCTTGGTGGTTCAGTCTCTGGGAGCCTCCAAGGGTCCGGCTTTGTTGACTTTTTGGCCTTTCTGCGGAGTCTTTGTCCTCTTTGGGTCCCTCAAGGGGAGGGAAGGGGAGGGTAAGGGGAGAGCAACAGGACAGAATAGGAAAGAACAGAAGGGAATCAGGAAAAATAAGGGGAAGGGAGGGGAGGGGAGGGGAGGGGAGGGGAGGGGAGGAGAAGACAGTGGAGCACTGAAAGGAAAGTAGGAAGGGAATCAAAGGCAAGGAAGAAGGAACCCTCCCTTACCATAAACTTCCTTTGGTATTGATGGCTATAGTTACCTTCAGTCAAATGAAATCTGAAAATATTATGTAAAGTATTCCAGAAATGAATGATCAATATCCTAAATCACACAATTTTTTGAGTATCATTATTTAATTCCTCACTGTTCACTTTTGTAGCATATGCATGATGTCTGTTCTACTCATCCACTAATCATTTAGTAATGTCTCAGTGTTAAATCCACTGGAATGTTTCCAACATATTATCTAATTCTTCTAGAAGCTTCCAACTCATTGTTGTTAATCTCCCACTAATCATAACTTAAACTATTGTGGGTATGTATACATAGTCAAAATAATGTAAGGAATAAAGGGTTTGGTGTTATCCTTGGTTTCTGTCACATACCAAGGGCAGTTTAATAAAATCCACATGGCTAAGAGAGGATTCTGTACATTTTTCTGCTGGCCATAGTCACATGGTTTCTCAAAGTAATTATTTTGTTAGAGAATAATGCTGCTCATCAATTATTCACTAACAGTAAGAACAAGGTCAGATGGCAAATTAATTTTGGAGTCTCAAAGACATATAAAAACATGGAAATGGAACTATCAAATAGCAATATTAGATAATTCAATTAATCCTAATGTTAAAAACATGGAGGTTACTCCAACCCATTTTCCATGTCCTTGCAAAGCATTTTCCATCAAACAAACAGAAATCAAAGTAGGTCAGGTTACATACTGTTTACAGGTCTTCAATTTTTAAAAAGTAAATTGAACCCAAAAACCGTAGTTATATTTTCCAGAAAATCTTAGAACATGTTTTGTGCTTCAAACTATAAACTTTCTACTATCAATCAAAATTTGAAAAAAGTATTTAAAAAGTCTTTCATAAAGTGTATAAATTTTTTCTTATGCTTCATTTATATTTGCATATTTGTTTCTAGGAACCAATAAATATGTAGATCATGCAAATATATTTTTTGATCTATGTAGAAAAGGAAGAAATGTAAGGCTTTTCTATTGATGCACGCCCCAGCCTTCTGGATTGCCTATTTAATTCCTAATTACAATTTTAAATCCAAATCACACAGTGTTTTGCTATGCCTCCTTTGGTTTTGAGAAAATGTATTACATTGATATTCTCACTGAGGCACATCCAATCTATCAGCCTATCATAATGCAATTACAGTGTTAATCTTTTATCTCTTTATCGAGACCACAGTGCTCCTGAGATCATTAAGTTCCCTCACCAAGAAATACTGGATACAAAATTTTTAAACATTTGAAAAACATTAAGTGACAAATCTATAAGAAAGCTAGAGTGTAATGCTTTCATTCTGGAATACTTCCCACGTGGGTATGTTTTAAGTACTTACTCTCTAACTAATGCTGATATATTTGAGAACTGTAGAATGGAGATGGGACCAGTTGAAGAACGTAAATTAGAACTGAACCTTTGAAGGCTCAATGGATCCCTGGTTTGGGTCTGTTCTTACTTCCTGATCAACCACAATGTCAACATTTCAACAGCTACTGTGACTTCCATGTATATCCTGATATCATGAGCCAATCTAAAGCTTACTTGCCTTATGATTTTTCTTCTATGTATATTGGTCTCAATGACATAGAAGTAATCCATTACAAGAAGTGATCAAAAAGATATCAAGTTCTCCCTTTAGTCTTGGTCTTGGGTTTCAAGTCTAAAGCTTAACTTCATTTCCCCTTCTCCCCTCAAGCTTCTGTCTTCCCTTCCCTGCTGCCTGTTGGAAGAGTGCTGACAGGGGAAACTCTTTGCTTGCTTCCTACATTCTTCAATGCATCTTATCATTTATACTGAAATTCTCTCCTGGCTTCCTGATTACTTAGGATATAATTTGCTGCATAAAGCATGTTTTGTGTAACTATAGGGAAGGGATCACTAGAGAATTTCACCTAGCTTCTTTCTTTCTGAGACTATTTCTTTTCTTCCATCCAACATATCCTTACAGAGGGAGGCCTCTGTAAATATCCCTCATTCTGTCTATTTAAATGAATAAACAACTTCATCAAGTACAGGTACATGTTCTTTGCAAGGACTTAGGTTCAGGACTTTACTTCTCCGCAAGAGACTTGCAAAAGCAAATTTTACTTTAAGCACTGGAAGCAAAATGCACAGCTAAACTTTAGATCATAGAAGAGAGAGAAAACCTTTAAAAATCTGTGCCACCAAACACCAACTCAAGCCCCAAGCCTTTCTTTCATTTGTGTTGTTTGTCCCTCCTCCTCCTCCTCCTCCTTTGATGATGCTCCTCTGTTGTTTATAGTTGACTCACCTCTAAAACCCCTTTGTTCCCTAAGCATAAGCAAGTCTTCTGAAAATCTATGCACATGTCTCATAGCTCCAGCAAATTTGAGACTTTAAGAGATCTAATCCGCCAACCATTGATGTTTGGTTCAATTTCTAGTCACTATGTAACCTTTAGCAGAGCCATCTACTGTGGGCAGTGAACTGTGCCAGCAAACTTAGTGAGATTGAGTAGATTGGAAGTTCCAGTAGTATCTTCACCCTCTTCCGACCATGCCCCTGTCACATGACCACCCTCTCTACACTGGAGCATGACCTATGGTCATGTACAACAGAACAGAGTTTTCCATTTTAATGAGGTATCTAGAGGCCCTGTGAGTTTAGCCAATGTTCCCTTCCTGAACATTCCTTCCTGCAAAATGTATTTAATCTCTGGTCTACCCTAAGGAGATAGTTTATACTCATTTTCCATGATGAATATTTAATAAACAGTTTAGAACCAAGGACTGTCTATCTCATGAGGAATCACCTTGGGGAGCATAGAAGAAACCTTCGTCTACAAAGCCTTGCTATCTAAGTCTCCCCAAGAGGCCCCTCTATACTCTCAGACTTGCCACCACTTAGCTAAGCTGGAGTTCCCCATTCCCTCAGCTCCTGGCTCATCATCCTTAGACCTCCACCCAGCTCCATTGTGCAGGAGTTTGGGAACCCCTGACCCTTCATTCCTGACTCCTCTGTGCAGTTTCCACCAGTGATTAGATACCCAGGAGTCAAGGAACCCCAGCTTCAGTCTCCCAGTCTTAGGCTGTATTTTACCACCCCCTGAGTGGTATATCAGTACTTCACTAGAGCCTAGCACCTGACAGCTGGTGAAGGCTAAATGCAGTCTAGCATCTCCACATTATTCTGCCCAGTGGTATTCTCCCAGCAAACTACAAGGATGTTTGGTTCAATTTCTGGTCACTATGTAACCTTTAACAGCGCCATCTACTATTCCAGTAACTAAGCATGCTGGGAGTTCTGATGCCTTGTTAGACTATGGAACCCAACCTTTCAAATTAACACACATGAAGCAAGCATATCTCCTGTCTTTTCACAAATATGACCAAACAACAGAATGGTTTTTTTATGCTTGCTCAATGTCAAAGGCTAAATAACACCAATAAAAGCATGTCAGTTTATATTTTCCCATATATGCTAACTTGCAAGAAATTAAGATTCACATGCTAGATTTTGGATCAAGTTAGTATGCTATAAACATAATTTTTTAGATATTATTCATTCTTATCTGTTAACTATAGTTTAGATTTTTAGAGTTTTATACACATCACCATTTAATAAACCAGTTGCCTTAGTTTGCTTTTAAATACTATGGCTAAGAGAAACCTGACAAGGACATGACATATTTGGATTACATTTGCCCATCCAAGTCCATAATTGAGGAAAAACAAGGCAGGTTTAAATAGGGTTACAGAGAAAAACCATCACCCACAAGAGAATGGTATCATTTTGAAAAGCTATCAAATATGTGTGGTACCAAGGTTGTGGGGAAATTTTAGTCCTTGGACCTTTCACTTAGAAAACAGAATTGGGAAACTACTAAAAAAAGACTCAGGGAGTTTCTCAAAAGCATAAGCTGGTAGGTCTTCTGCTACTTGGTTATTAAAGTGCTGCGTCAGTCTGACATCCCTTAAAATAGTATATATTAGTACATATGGGCCTAGATGCCAAACCTATGGTGTCTAAGATGCAGTACTGAATTGGACAAAGAAAAGGTTTTTAGATGCACATCAGGCTTAGAATAAAACTTAAAAGTTTGGATCAGCACATTGGATCAGTGGTCCTCAACCCTCCTAATACCATGACGCTTTAGTACAGTTCCTCATGTTGTGGTGAGCCCCTACCATAAAATTATTTTGTTGCCACTTCATACCTAAAATTTGCTAGTGTTATGAATCATAATGTAAATATATGATATACAGGTTATCTGAGAGGTGACCCCCTAGGGGGTTGTGTCCCATAGGCTGAGAACCACTGCACTAGAGTATCAGGCTTTAGTGTTAGAATCAGAGATTTGATTCAGCTGCTGGAAGTAGGCATCTTATCCTACTAGGTGAGAGACAACTCTTGCCTGGACCTGATTCCTACTTTATGTGAACCAGGCACTTATTACAGAACTGTTACCTTGCATCCGGCATAACCATCTCTCAAGATCCCAAGGTAAAAACTAGGGACATTGACTAGGAAGGAAAATTATAGTATCGACCCTAAAATATCATTATGAAGATGAAATGGATTAAAGCATTTAATGCACTTGGAATGATACTTTCCATGTAATTGGGTATTTGTAAGGGTTTATTATGTTTGTTTGAAATCAATGGCAGCACTCTATATTCCTAGAGATCTTTACAAACAGACCATCAACCTTCACTTTGTTTATGGTAACTGAAAATGGAAACTTTACCTTCTTTCATGAGAGACAGAGCTAAACAATGAAACATGATAGAAGCAGAAAAATTAATCTGTTCATATATTTTAGCAGAGTCCAAGAATAAGATTTTGAATAACAAAACAAATAAAGTAGATATAAAATTCCTGAACCCAAATACATTATTATGTTAATTCATTATTATGGACCTCAAGAACAAATCAAGAACATGGGAAGGACCAAATGGTAGAAAGAAAATAGATAATTTATAATCATTCAAAAAAATCTTTGAGGTGATAAACTAACCAGTGTCTCTTCCCTTTTCCCAAAATAAAGGTGGATGCTAAAACAGGTACAGGAATTTCCATGTCAAGAATAAAATGAAAAATAAAAATTAACACTAAATGCTTTTCTTCTGTTTCTTTTTCTGTCTTATTAATAGATTCCATGGTGAGATTCTATTAGCTGTTTAGTGATGTATTCCCCATGATTAGGCTATTGCTAAATAAACACTGGATAATACTGCATTGTGATTTCATGTCAATGACCACGACCATCTCTGAATCTATGCACAGAAAACTAACGGTCTGGGGAATCTGTGCTCAGGAGGTAACAATGTAAACATAAGGATAGGCTCCAGAATTGCAGTCTAACTGCATTGTCCATTTAGACTTCACTGGGAAAACACAAATGAAAGAAAAAATATAAAGTATCCTAAGATGATGATAAAAAAAATTGAACCTTTCCAATGGAAATCCACTCCAAGCAGGATGCCCTGGAAAAGTACAATGTCCGTATGCCTAGAAAGATATTATGTATAGGATAATTAAGACTTGGAGAATGGGAAAGGAGCGATCTTAACATGTTTGTGGAGGACAGATGTATCTATGTTTTTCATGTCAACTTTTGTGATAGAGCTCTATAGAGGAGAGTTAGAGTTTTGTGGGTTCCCAATCCAGATGAGGGACAGTAGATAGAGCAGCACTTCCCATATCCTGGACCACTCTCAGAGAACACAAGGCAGGAGTGGGGCCACTCCCTACCCAAATCAGGCTTGGTGCTACTCAGCTCCATAGAGACAAAGGCTATATCATGCTAAAGCCAGTTAGGCTTCTGTTTTTCTGCCAGAGAACTGGTTACTCACAAATCATGTGACCAGCAGTCTGCCAATCTAGCTGATAGACTTGGAAGGCCCCATGCCCCACTGGAGCACTTCCCGAATTGTCTTTTTCCCTTCCCTTCACCCTGACTCAAGCTGGATAATCTAGTCCCCCTATTTCAACAACCAAGCTGTCCTCTGACACAGTCTCCTAAGTCATTTATACCCACCACACGCACTGCCACTCAATACCCTGCTCCCCATGTCTTCTGAACACTGAGACCACAGGTGTACAATGGTCAAATGTGCAATGGGGGACCCTCAGCGTTTAAATGTGTTCCCTTCCTTAAGAGAAATGGAGCTGTCGGTCTTATGAATGAGGTTAAAGAGTGTGGCAATGGGAAGTAGAGTCGTATTTAGATGGGGAGTGTATGACGTGCAGATGATGTATGATATATCTCAGCACCAAAATGGTTGGAAAAAAAAAAACAAAGTTAGGAGCACACTGTCTTTAAAGGACATAGATGCATGGTGTTCAGTAATAGGTAGAAAAGGAAGAGGATGCTGCGAAGAGTAGGTAAGATGCAAGTGGACAGGGATGTCCCATACCATGGACCACTTCCAGGTAAAAGTCCCTAGCGGAGAACCTATGGTGGTTATTTTGTTATGTGTATAGTATTAAATGACTTATAAGTATATCCATGGACTAGTACATTGGACAGTCACCATCAAAGAAGCTTCCTTTTACAGAAGATAGTGATTAACACAGAGGCCACAATTGGCCAATGTGCTGAGAATAAGAGGCTATAGAAGTCTCAGGACTAAACTGAACATCTGTATCACACCTCTCCCCAACAGAGCTCAAAAATCATTGTGAAAGGGAAAAGGACAAATATTCTATAGCTAGAGGCAGACAGGGGATGATTGAAGAAAATAGAATTTCCTGGACACCTCAGGGCAGTTGCACATATGAACTGACTCAAAGAGAATGTGACAGCATGCACAAGATGTATTCGAATGCTAGCCAGGCTAAATCCCACCATATAGAGGTGACGTAGGCACAAAGTCACCATGAATTAAGGGTTGTTGGCAACTGAAAGCTGCCTAATACCTTTTGCTTCTTGTTGTCAGTAGTGAGATTGAGCCTCTTCTGAGAAGGAATTTATAGACCAGAATAAACAAAAATATGCACGCACAGATGTGTGTGTGTGTGTGTGTGTGTGTGTGTGTGTGTATATATATACACATATATATGTGTGTGTGTATGAAATGTAATAGATATCTGTAGTCCTACATTTGATCATATTAAATACATCATCAGAATGTAATATTGTATCATATATATTTTGTTGGTGAATATCTTCAAGAATCAAGTATACATTTTATTTTAATAATTGGATAAAGAGGGTCTGAGGGTGTTAGATGCCCCCGTATGGGGGAATGCAGGGAGGGAAGATGGGAGTGGGTGGGTGGGTGGGGGAGCACCCTCACAGAGGCAGGGGGTGGGGGGATGGAATAGGATATTTCCAAAGGGGAGACCTAGAGAGGGAAAAACATTTGAAATGTAATAAAAGTATCAATAATTTAAAAAAATTCTTAGTATTCTTTAACAGGCTCATGAAAATATTTGGTTTGGTTTGTATAATAATATCTCTATCACTGTATCTTTGATGATTGATTCCGATAAGAATAGATCCTAATGTTCTCCTGAACAACAAAAACAAATAAACCCTCAAGGCTTCCCATCTGAGATTATGCGCAGTAATTGGGAGATAACAATTTATTTGTGTATGTTGATGACAGAAATTTCATGTGCTATGGGGATATTTTTGTATTTCTAGTATGCACCAATACACCATCGTTTTATGTCAGGAGGCAGCTTTACTTTCTGTAGGAATTTAACATGGCCTTGAAATAATCATTGCTCGTTTATAGTCAGCTACCTTCACTTGTGAGTCTATATGGATTGGTTACTCCAACTCAGTATCTCCTTCCAAATTTTCCTGAGTCCTATAAAGTTTGCAAGTAGAAGGAAGTATACTCTTTTATTAAACACATTCTTTGTGAATCCCTTTGCTACTTCTGTTCTTGAGGGATAAGTCATAATGCATAAACAATGTGCTCTGTGGGATTAACACTCTCTTGACTGTATGAGTTTATTTATTTTCAGAAGTCATGCACATTTGAAAATAAAAAAGAATAAGATTTACCACCAGCAAAGAATTCAGTTTTCCTTCCTCACAAGAACCTTTGGTATAGTTAAATTTATACAGCATACTGGCCTGTTTATTCCCCCAGGCCAAGCACACCCAGAGACAGAAAGTCCCTGTTCTCCAGATATAGCTTTTGAGCATTTATGTTTGTCACGTTAGGAAGTTTTCTCAAGTGCAGATGTGTAAAATATACATTTTGTTTTTGGTAAAGTCATTTATTATTTAAAATTCTAGACAAGAGTCTCTCAGAGAAACAGCACAAGGGAGTTAAAATAGGCACACGTTGTATTTTAGTGCATTTTTATGCCTTTGAAGAGAACAACATTTTACACATCTGACTGTCTATAAAGGACTGAGACCTAACATGTAGGTGGCAAAATACACTAATGAAAGAGCATGAATTCTAGCACCAGGACTATCCTGTGGTTAAATTTGAAAGGTAGCCTCGACTTCAGAAGTCTGTTTGTTTATCTTTTTAATAACATAATGATTTTTTGCCTGTGTTATTCGTAAGGGGATTCTGAGGCTGAGTTGTGAAAAACTGAGAATAACTTAAAATGCAAAAAGAAACTCGTTGAAAATGGCTATATTGCTAAGTAAAAAAACATTCTTACTCTTTTCCTGCTGTTATATTGCAGTTTCAATAAATAAGCATAAAAATATTATTACTTCTCAGGTTGAATTTTAAAGATTTCAACAAATCTCTGTGGTTTAAAAGAATTAATAATATTAAAAGTAAGAAAAGTCTATATAGATTTTGTGACATCTTAGGAACTCATAGCTGTATTCTTAATAAACTCAGCTTTTAAAATCATGATAAGCAAGAAACAATATTTTTAAAAAATCTAGAATAATCAAAGTCAAAGGAATCTTGGAGCAAACTGTACAATTCTGATATGTTACAATATCAGACTTAATCTAGACCTTTGTTGGCATCAGAAAAGGCTTTAGAGTTGCTGGTCACCTCTGAATCCAGTGATGATGTCACCCCTAGGCAACAAGGACCTGCTTGTATCTGTTGCCATGGCAACTGCCACACACTCCCAGTGTGTGCCTCACCTGTGTGCATCAACTGTGCACAGTGGTGCACATGATTATATCACAGCCTGAATAAAATGCAGAAACTCCAACTCCTCACCCCTTCTTTTCTTCATTTCTTCCTCGTTTCCCTTCCAATAAATCTCCTCTTGTGGGACTATAGTGGCCTGGTGTGATCTGTCTGGATACTAGCCACATTCTAACACAACAGTCTTGATAAACATGATGTAGTTGCATAAAAAACAAACTGACAGAGACCCAACAAGTCGACCTTCACTACTAAAACTTGGTCTGCAGCACAAGTGCTGAGAAGGAAGGACAGTCTCAGTCCATGTGCATGAGTTAGGACTTTTCATCTGACCAGTTACAAAGATTAATTCAAATTCGAGAGCTAGGAAGACTGAGGTAGTAAGACACCAAACTATGAAATGAGTAGTAGAAATGAAATGTTTTAGGGGAGTTATAGGAATGAGGCTTTTAAAAAGTTTTTAAATTTCCCTTTTCTTTTATGGATTATGTGGATGTAGTGACCTTAGAGACCAGAAGAAAGTGTCAGGTCTAATAGACTGAGTTAGAAAAGGTTGTGAGTAGCCATGTGCATTCTGGAAAGCAAACTCAGAGTTCTCTGGAAGAACAAGGAAATCTTTTTAGTGGCTAAGCCATCACCTGTATTTAAACATTTGTTTCCAGCATATAGTGGAGGTTTTGGAGGCTCTACAACATTCATGAGTCTTACAGCGTTGTGGCCCAGAACTGTCTTCTTTATGCCCTCTGCTGTCCCTTTGGAACCATATAGCATTCATGCCCTGGCCATTCTAGCAGCTTGAAGACACTGATCACATTCCCTTCCCACTGTGATGGGACATGTCCTATTAGAAACAGGATGAAATTAATAAAAATCTTTCCTTAATTTGCCTCTGTCAGATGTTTTTTTCAGAGCAACATGAAAAATAATTCATATGTTTGTCAGAGAATTAAAAATAGAACATCTAGCAATGCTCTAAGAATCAAGAATTGACAAATGGGACCTTATAAAATTGCAAAGCTTCTGTAAGGCAAAGGACACTGGCAATAGGACAAAACAGCAACCAACAGATTGGGAAAAGATCTTTACCAATCCTATATCTGATAGAAGGATAATATCCAATATGTACAAAGAACTCAAGAAGTTAGACTCCAGAGAACCAAATAAATCTATTAAAAATTGGGGAACAGAGCTAAACAGAATTCTGAACTGAGGAAACACAAATGGTCAAGAAGCACCTTAAGAAATGTTCAACATCTTTAGTCATCAGGGAAATGCAAATCAAAACAACTCTGAGATTCAACTTCACACCAGTCAGAATGGCAAAGATCAAAGACTCAGGTAAGAGCAGATGCTGGCGAGGATGTGGAGAAAGAGGAACACTCCTCCATTGCTGGTGGGATGTACAACCACTCTGGAAATCAGTTTGGCGGACCCTCAGAAAAATGGACATAATACTACCTGAGAACCCAGCTATACCTCTCCTGGGCATATACCCAGAAGATGCTCCAACATGTAATAAAGACACATGCTCCACTATGTTCATAGCAGCCATATTTATAATAGCCAGAAGCTGGAAACAACCCAGATGTCCCTCAACAGAGGAATGGATACAGAAAATGTGGTACATTTACACAATGGAATACTACTCAGCTATTAAAAACAATGACTTCATGAA
>CM052705.1:32174390-32203076 GCA_028551405.1 Uromys caudimaculatus
AGGAGGATGGGGGGGGGTCAGGCCAGTTGACACTGTTGCTCCCTCCATGGGGCTGCAAACTCCCTCAGCTCTTTCAGTCCTTCTTCCATTCCTACATCTGAGACTTCACTCACAGTCCAGCGGGTACTGTAAAGTGAGACTTGGGTATTCCGAACTTTTGGGCTAATATCCACTTATCAGTGGCTCTAATTTTTTTTTTTTTTTAAACTGGGATTTACAGTGGCCCACAGTTTCAAGAATGGTTTGGACTGAAATCTGAAATTAGAGTGGATGTGTAAGCAGACAACATTGACTAAAGTGCAGAAGATAAAGGAAAACATAGATGTACACATCACAACCCTTGCAGCTTTGCTAACATCACACCATTCACCTTGATAAGACATCAGGAAGAAGCGTTTGAAAGCCTAAGTCAGGTGAGATGTTTAGAAATCAGTTTCCAAGGAAATAGATAAAAATCACCCGGAAATAATGATAGAATCCGGGTTGCCAAAAATCAAGTGGTAACATTTGACCATAGTAGGTAAGTTACTGCGTATCCTTACCGAGAGGAAGGAACTAGAAAATTCCATTCTCAGCATTTATAAAATGTCTCCTCACCATTACTGAACCAAGGAGCATTACATGATACACAAATTCATCAATAGATTTGCCTTTTTAAAAAAATCCCACAAAAATATGGTTATTGAATAACCACTCATAGAAAACATATTTTTTTGAAAAACATACTATCTTGAAATACAAAATCGACATCATCATAGCTTAAAAGTGGGTTTCTACAAAGTAAATGTGGATTTTATTGGGCTTGAGTGAGAAAAATCAAAGTTAATGTTTTCTTCTCCTGTCAATGGAAGGTAAACAAGTATAGACTGCTAAATGACAGGGAAGAATGAAAAATGTTCCACTAGAGGGAGAAGAGGCACATGCCGCGTAGACAAAGGCATGTACAAACACAGAATGAAGACAATGAAAAAGACTAGATACATACACTCTGCAAGAGATGACCAGTCCATGTTCGACTCACCGCAGTGAGCTTGAGACAATTGATCCCTGCTTAGTGTTTGTAGTAATCTTATTGATTGTTGCACTCAATAGCTCTTACTTGAATGACATGAATTTATTAATGTAATGATAGGGAATTGTTAATGAAACATCTTACTTTATCATATTGACTAATCATATCTCTCAATTATTTTATAGAAATATGTGTTAAAGCCAGACATACTTTCAGAAGTAACAAGCACAGTATTTTTACTATTGTAGGTTGTAGCCCAAATGAGCATATAGACAGACAGAGACAGAGAGACAGAGACATAGAAGAGACACACAAAAAGACAAAGACAGTGATATAGAGCTAGAGAAAGAACACACTGTTAGCTTTCAGAGGAAAATGACATTATTAAGATAGTTATTTCCTTTATAATGGAGTATAGTAAAAAATAAGGTACAGAGGGATAGAAATGATTAAATAAATGTATATTTCTTCTAAATCAGATTTTTTAAAATAATATATTTTAATTATAATATACCTTTAAAAAGTATTGCACTTAAGTAGATACATCACAGTACCATGTGATGTTTAATAAATCTATACCCTGTAATGTTTTAATGAGGGCAAGTACATGTCATCTTGATGACTTATCAATACTTTATGATAAATATATTAAAAATTCCTTCTACCAGAACACATTGGTCCTGTACCTAACTATAGCTTCATTCTCATTGGTCAAACGTATCTCATCTCTTCTTGCCCTACACACTCCTCAGCTTCTGATGACCCACTTTCATCATAGGTTCTGTGAGATCAATTATTTCAACAATCACAGATGAACAAGATCAAGTGTTACCACTTGCTATTCCTGGCTTATTCAATGCAACATATTGGTCTCCAATTTTGTTGTAAATGATAGGAATGCGTCCTATTTTATGTCTCAGAAGTCCATATATATTAGGATATGTACCATATTTCCTCATTCACTCATCAGTGGAGGAATATTTAGAATGCTTCCATTTCTTGGCTATTGTTAAGCAGTCCTAAACCATGGATGATTTTCTTAGGTTCTTTTTCTGTTGTGATAAAATTTTCTGACAAATGCAACTTAAGGGTGTTATAGCCTTAGAATCAAGGATACAGTCCATTGTGGCAGGGAAACTGGAGGCTGAAACAGGTAGTTATATTGCACCTGTAGTCAGTAAAAAGAGGAACGGATGCCTCTGTCTCAGTCAGAGTTATACTGCTGTGGAGAGGCATCATGACCTATACAACACTTATTTTAAAATGCATTTAATTGGGAGCAAGATGGCAGTGCACATGGTGCTGAAGGAGTAGCTGAGAACTAAATTCTGATCCACAGACTATGGGAGAGAAGACTCTGGAACCTCAAAGCTCCCTATCAGATCTCATGGCATACACCCTCCACCAAGGCAACACCTCCTAATCCTGTGAAACAGTTTCACTCCCTGCTGACTAAGCATTCAGATATATGAGCCCCCAGGAACCACCTAAATTGTATCTTGTGTTATTTATTTTATCTGATTGAGAATCCCCTGTCCAGGGAATTGTCCTTCTTATTACTAGGATGCGTCTTCCTACATCAATAAATTCAATCAAAATAATCCTCTCAGTCATGCTTACGGGCCTGCTTAACAGGTCATTTAAGATGCTGTCAAATTGACAATACTAACAATCACAACCGCACTCACTGTCAACCTGACATCCAAATACATATCACATTTAAATTATAACCAACACCCCTTATACCCATAGGTTCATGATCATCACATAAGGTTAAAAAAAAAAAAAAAAAAAGGGCATTCAATTCAACACTATAATTCCCCATAGTGACTAGAAGTTTCAACATTTGAAAAGTTCGAAGTCTCTGAACTATCTACTTCTATCAGATCAAAAACAACTCATTCCTTCTAACATAACCACCTGCTCTAGCACTTCACATACATAACTCAATGTAAGAGGCAAAGGAAAGCCAACTTCATTTTCTCTGTTTCAAAGGTTGAAACACTTTCAAGGCTACTACTGATATTAGCACATTTAACATGTATTGAATAAACTCTCAATGCAGAAAGGACCCTGACGGAATAGTATGCTTGCTGAGTAAAAGTGTCCCTGAATGGGTCTATGTAATTATTGTTTCTAAATTTTTCATTCATGTTGAAAATGGGTGACAATAAAATAGTGATGTGGTTTTACTTCAAAATGCAATGAACCAAGAAACCAACAACTATATTTGTGTTTCTCTAATTACACAGATGTAATACGATAGATTTTTTTTTTTGCGAAATAATACTTGTGTTTAGAAATCAGCTTACAGATTTGGACATGTGAGCAAGTAATTATGCTTCCTTGTTGGAGAAAGGACTAATTCATCATGAAACTGATTACTCCTCCAGGCAGTCTCTGAGTAATTTTCAGGTAATAAAAATAGTAATAGAGTATGCTGAAGAGAAAACTAGCTCCAAATAAAGGCCCCCAAAGGAAAGTAATGAGGATCTTGCCCAACTCATATGCAGGGTGAGAAGTTATCAGTACACAAATAATGGGCTCTAAGTAGTTATTTTTTCTAAAGTAAATGGTTTCCTGGCATAGCCTGTTATGTGCTTGGAGCATGAATGGGGTGGGATTGTTACCAGTCTATCAGCAGATACATCAAAACGTTGTTGATGGCTGCAGAATATTATTTTGAAACTTTAAGAAGGGAAGTATTTAGAATGATCATGTATGAAAATCTCAAATTCTACTTCTCTCACATGATATTTTTGATTCACCAAATTTGGTGTGACTATGTACTCACAGAAAAGCTTTCCCTCACAAGAACACTAGGCCATTAATAATTCAGAACATGTTTTTCTTTCATAGAAATTGTCGATATTTTTTGAATCCCTAAACACATATTGAAAGAAGTGACTGTATTCTCCTGGGCCTATTTAGGAGCCTGCCAGTAGCCTACAACTGATTCCTGGATTAAAATTCTCTAGCTCTACTATTCAAAAGACGAGGTTCTTTCTCCCAGCTAAATTCATGGTAACAACTCTTTCAATGAACAATGTTGCGCCCCTTTCACTTGTTGCTCAGTTAAATCAAGAAAAAGATGGACAAACAGCACACTTTACAATGTGGGTAGAGAAAAGCTCAACTTCTGGCTTTGCAGGTGCCCTGACTTCACAGTCCACATAAGTCATAGCTGTTTGTTAGTAAAAGGACAGGCAAAGAAACAGTACTCCTATTTAGAGTTATATATGCAAAAAAAAAAAAATTGTGTGACTGCAGGTTTTATGTTTGATTTGCACTTCTACTTTTTACTACACAGTAATTTTTTTCCAAAAATCTTTTTTAACCTTCTTAATCCTAATATATCAATCTGTGAGATGTGCATCAAAATAATGCATATTTAAACTTGTGGTGGCTTTTAAATGCAGGGATGAACTCAGTGCCTATAAACATATTTCATAGATGTGTCTACTCAGATCTTATTTCTGTATCCTTCTTAGAATTCAAATCAATTATGTATCTTCTTCAGAAATGTAGCCATGGCCAATAATAGCAATAATCCTAGTTGTCATTCCCCATACATTCAGTCAGGTTGTTGTGCTATAAATTTTATGAAATATATCATTCAGCAATCACTGATGCTGAAAAGGTTCTATTATTGTTCTCATTCTACATGTATAAGGCTCAGGAAGAGAAGGTGTCAATCATCATATTCAAGTATTTTTGATAATAAATGGAATAATGGTGATGCCAGTCAGCAGTCCAGAAAAAACTCTCTCTCATTCTCTCTATTACTCTTCCTTGCTTGCTTGCTCTCACTCTCTCTAGCTCTCACTTGCTCGCTCTCGCTCTCTTGCTCTCTCTTTCTCCCTCCCTCTCTCCCTCCCTCTCTCTCTTGCTCTCTTTCTCACTTGCTCTCTCTTGCTCTCTCTCTCTCCCTCTCCCCCCGTCATGTCCTGTCCATGGTACATACTGCTTTAACACCTTCATCTGCTACCTTTTGCATGGGTTGATTCTATTTCCTTTTCTTTGAGCCTATCGGCAGATCAAAGAAGATGGGCTCTTTCCAAATCCAACTATTTGATGTAGCACATACAAGTGATATGACTATTTTTCAACAATAAGCATCATATATGTGCCCACAGCACATACTGTAATTTGGTAGAGAATAATTAAGCAGAAAGACCTGCTTAGCTGTCTGTAAGTATAAAGATTTTCATGACACTTAAGGCATAAAATGACAGAAAACAATGAAAAGGTAGCCACTGAAAATTCTTCTTGTTCTTATCAGTCTTAAACTGTTGGAGAACAAGGATATTTTCTTATCTCATTTACCTGTTGCCTAACATGTTATTTGTTAAAGGATAATAATTAATGGGAATGTTTATAAAATTGACCAATTTTCAAATATGTTCCTCTTACTGAACAGAATGCTTATGATTTGTGGTTACTTGCAGATTAAAATATGTACAGAACTTGAGAAGGTGATTACAGTGTACAGAGTACAGAAGTACAGTGGAGCATAAAAAATATAGGAAGTAGAAAAGAAAATTTGAAAAGGAAGAATAAATACACTGGAATTACTATAATTGTTGCATATTGTATATTACTTTTAATTCAAAGAGTATGATATGTTACATGTTTGGTTATCTTATTAAAATCTGGAAATTGGAAAATGTGTATATATGTATTGTATTCTATGTATTTTTGATGCAATGAGTGATATATTATGTAAGAAATGAATATTCCATCTGCTGAGTAGCTACGACAGGCTGAACAATTTGGCTTAGCTATGTATACATTGGGAAGAGAAAACATATCCATTTAGATTACTCATCACATGTTCTAGGTAGATAGACCAGAAAAGTTTAGAACAAGCAAACAAACAATAAATGAAAAATGAGAAAACTTTTAGAACAAAATCATATAACCCTGCCCCTAGCATGTGTCCTCCCTGTTCTGTTAGTGCTATGTTCTCGTCCTAATGAAGAGCATTCCTTAAGTCACTATTGTGTTCTTTGGGGAATGAACAATGGAAAAACAGGATAGTTCTCTTAAAGTTCTAATTTTAATTTAATTTTCCACATTTTATTAATCGTTTGAGAAAACTATGCAGGCGTTTTGGCTGTATGTCCTTCATTCTTCTCCCAGGCCTGCCCTAGCCACCCAACCTTGTATCCTCTGCTTTATTCTCAGCAAGCCAATTTTTGCTTCTTATGTATTCTTGAATGCATAGCTTTACAGTGGAGCATGGTTCAAATAACTCTCTCTCAGCAGTCACTAATTGCCAATAGCTCTAATGTAATCATCTCCGGGCTCTGATTCGATCAAGCTTGAACTTGCAGAAGATTTGTTCCAGCTGTCCCAACCATTGTTCCTTTATATGTGCAATGACACTGCTAAGTCTTAAACTTGTTTCCTTGAGACGATCTATTTTTCTAGATATTACAGGTACCTACACATACAAATACACATTCCATTGATCCCTGAGCATTAGAATGGAGGAGTATGATATACATATACCATTTTGGGTTGACCATTATCTATTATTCATTGTGTCTCAACCAGTTATGTGTCTTTGTCATAATTGTTATCTACTTCAAATTGAAGTTCCTCCTCTGAGAGTAGAGGCTATATTGATCTATGGCATAATTATGTCACTTACGAATCAGTTTATTGTTATTTCCATTTAGTAAAATAATAATAATATTTATTTAATAAAATAATGTTCTATTCTAGGGTCTATGACATGTTTAGCTACCAGTTTTGCCTCAATCATCATGTCAGTTATAGGTTTCGTCTTCTGGTGTGGAACTTGCATCCAATAAAAGGATGGTTGATTCCTCGGAGGACATTTGTGCTCCTATGATATCAGTGGGTGTCCATTGTCACAATAGGTATTTTTGTTGCTCTCAGAGTTCACAGCTGGAAGACTGATGGCTACGTGCACTATCCACTGGTGATGTGCACAGCACCTTTAAGCACTAAGGCAGCTAACTATTAGAGATGAAGCTTCCCGGCATGTACTAGCTTGACAGCTCCATGTTCTATGATGCATAAATGTAGGAAACTCAGCGATAAGGTCTTATTGTTCAAGATTGAATGGTAACCAATAGCATTGAGAATAGCCTATAATGTACAAGATCTATGGAACTTTACTGGCCAACAATTCAAAACGAAGCATTCCATTCTAGAGTTTTCTCTCATTCTGTGGTATCTAGTAAGAAGATTAAGGCCTGTTACAGGATAACTCTAGATTCTCATTCCCTTTTTTTTCCTCTGTTTCTCTCTGTTTTTGTCTTTCTGTGTGTGTGTGTGTGTCTGTCTCTGTTTTTGTCCTCTCTCTCTCTCTCTCTCTCTCTCTCTCTCTCTCTCTCTCTCTCTCACACACACACACACACACACACACACACACAAACACTATCTTCACCTACCCATATATCATACATGGAAGGTTTTATAGTAGCAGGATTCCAAGTTAGTTTTTCACAAGATCTTTATGCCTCACACTATTTCCTCCTCTACTCTGTCTTCTGACTCCCCATCTTAAGGAAGTTTTTAAAAAAACTATTAATTCAAGTTTACATTTGGTTGCGAATTATACTGTTCTCACAATAAATGACGTGTGTGGACCTATCAGCTTCTGGTGATCTATTCAAGTCCAAGGTATACCTGTCTCAGTTATTGTGCCAACTCTCAGTTTTCTGTAGGAGCTCCTTTGCAGACACAACTAGAGACAGAGTAAAATAGGCCTAGCCATATTTCCACCCAGCCAGGATAACAATTTGCTTATCCATCTCCTAAGGAAGGCTTAGAGTGAAAATTAGTAGTATTCTGAAGTACTTACTAGAACTGTTACTTCAAATCGATAACATATTTATAACTCAGTGCTATTCAGGTTCAGGGATACCAGATAAAAACAGGAAAGAAAAATGCATGAAAAAGTAGAACAATGTTCATTTGAGGTCTACTAACTGTTTTCTCACTCTTGATATGATATCTTTATGAAATATAAATATATGTGTGTATATATATGATATATGTATGTGTGTTTACATATATAATATATCCATATGTATATATGAACATATGTATGTATATAGTTTTTATGCTAATCTTTTAAGCATAACTTATAAGCTAACAAATCCAAGTGTTAAATTTTCCCCTTCTAATCTGCCTGGTGAATCTTATAAGCATAATTTATAAGCAAAACTTATTTTCATTTACACTAAAGAAAAATATGTTGAGAAAAATTAAGACTCATTCAAACTCTCTGGATTGAACAAAGGCCACAAAATTAGCCCCTTCTTGTTTCATTGTTTCATTTAAATCCCCCTTGTTTCATTCTATGTGATTTTCATGCTCTAGAAGGCAAAGGTCATGAGTCAAATGTACAAAAATGTCAAACATTGTAACCCCTATTCACAAAACAGAAGTAACAAATTTTTTTTTCTTCTGGGAACCTAAAAATGAATGTGTGGAAAGATAGTATGAATTTTAAACCCATAAACTATTAGAATGTCTATGATAGAAAAGAGTCCTTACCTAGAATGTCCTCCAAATGCTGATTTTGTTCCATTAATGGGGTTATTTGAGTTAAGCTAATCATATTTATGTATTACAATATTCAGAGCTCTCAAATTACCCACAAGTAATTTAATGAACCAGTCTGAATGGCTGCAAACACTGCCAACACTTATAATTTCATTTGCATTATCATTTAGAATGCAAGGATACATAAAGCTAATTCAAATGTTACATTTCCCCTTCTAAACTGCCTTGCGAATGCCAAGCAGATGGCCTGATTTAGGTATTGATAAAGGTCCTTAAAATGAACGTTAACAGCACCATGAAGAACTTACGGTAGTTGCTACTTCAAATGAGAGAATGTATTAAAAATTTGTAGTTTTCACAAAGACCCAGTAGAGACAGGAAACAACAGTAAAAGAACAACTTTCACAGCTTCAAATTCTCCTGAGTCTGAAATTCCCATCCATTCAATGGTTGAAGTCTACATCTTATAAGTTTAAAATTCCATTAATGACCTCTACATCTTCTCATAGCATTCAGAACTGAACAGGGGGAAGTTTCCAAAACAAAGTTTATGGTACTTTCACAGTGGAGGAAAAATACATTAAAATTTATAAAATGAAGAAGGCATAATTTAAGAAGCTGAAAACGTACAGAAGAAAACCGTGCTGAGAATAGCCTTTGATTGTACAAGAGACTTTTACTGACTCTTTTTTATATTATCATTATTTTTATTGTTGTTGTTATTATTATCTTTAATTTTTTTTTACAGTCCAGGTATTATTCCCCTCTATGTCCACCCTCTGAAAGTTCCTCATTCCATTCTTCCTCCCCTGTCACTAAGAGGATGTCTCCACACCCACCTGACCAGACCTCCCCCCCTCCCTGGGGCCTCAAGTCTCTAGACAGCTCGGTGCTTCTTCTCTCAGTGAGGCCAGACCAGGCAGTCCTTTGATGTATATGTGCCAGGGGCCTCATAGCAGATGGTGTGTTACCTAGTTGGTAGCTTAGTGTCTGAGAGATCTCGGGACTCCAAGTTAGTTGAGACTGCTAGTCTTCCTATGGGGTCGCCCTCCTCCTCACCTTCTTCCAGCCTTTTCCTAATTTGACCACAATGTTCACTGTTGGGTGTATCAGTATGTGGCTCTTTCAGCTGCTTGTTGGGTCTCTCAGAGAGTCATCATGCTAGGATTCAACAGGACATATAAACACACCATAGCGTCAGGCCTTGGAGCTTCCCCTTGAGATGGATTCCAGTTTGGGCCTGTCGCTGGAACTCCTTTCCCTCAGTCTCTTCTCCAGTTTTTGTCCCTGCAGTTCTTTTAGACAGGAACAATTCTGGGTCAGAGTTTTTGACTGTGGGATGGCAACCCCTCCACTTGATGCCTTCTCTTTCTACTGGAGGTGAATTCTACAAGTTCCCTCTCCCCACTGTTGGGCATTTCATCTAAGGTTCCTCCCTCTGAGTCCTGAGGGTCTCTCATCTCTCACATCCCATGTCTGTGGTACATTCTAGAGGGTCCCTCCACCACCTATCTCATGAGGTTGCCTGTTTCCATTCTTTCTGTTGGTCCTCAGAATTCCACTCCTGTTTCTCCCTCCCCTCCAATACCTGATCATGTTCCCCTTTACCCCTCTCTGTCTCCTCTTCCACCCAGGTCCCTCCCTGCCTCGGCCCTGCCCCCCCCCACCAATGATTGCTTTCTTCTCCCTCCCAAGTGGGATTGAGGCATCCTCACTTGGGCCCTTCGGCTTGTTAACATTTTGAGTTCTGTGGATTGTATCCTGGGTATTCTGTACTTTTTTTTTTTTTTAACTAATATTCACTTATTAGTGAGTACATACCATACATATCCTTTTGTGTCTGAGTTATCTCACTCAGGAGGATATTTTCTAGTTCCATCCAATTGCCTGCAAAACTCATGCTGTCCTCATTCTTAATAGCTGAGTAGTATTCCATTCTGTAAATGTACCACATTTTCTGTATCCATTTTTCATTGTGGGACATCTGGGTTGTTTCCAGCTTCTGGCTGTCACAAATAAGGCTGCTATGAACATAGAGGAACATGTGCCCCTGTGGCATGGTGGAGCATCTTCTGGGTATATTGCTAAGAGTTGAATAGCTGGGTCTTCAGGTAGATTTATTTCCAGTTTTCTGAGGAACTTCAAGATTGATTTACAGAGTGTTTGTACAAGATTGCAATCCCACCAGCAATGGAGGAGTGTCCTGTTACTCCACATCCTCACCAACATGTGCTGTCAAGTGAGTTTTTGATCTTAGCCATTCTGATTGGTATAAGGTGGAATCTCAGGGTCGTTTTGATTTGCTCTTCCCTGGTTATTAAGGACTTCGAACATTTCTTTAAGTGCTTCTCAGCCATTTGAATTTCCTCAGTTGACAATTCTCTGTTTATTTCTATACCTATTTTTTTGACTTTTTAAAATATTTATTCTATGTTCATTTCTGTGACTTCTTGTGTACGTATGTATGTATGTATGTATGTATGTATGTATGTATGTATGTATGTATGTATTAGTGTCCATGGAGGCCATATGAGGATCAGGGTCTCAGACCTCCTGAATACGGAGTTGAGGCAGTTATAGCCTGTCTGATGTAGGAGGTGGAAAATAATCTCAGGTCCTCTGAAAGAGTAGCAATTGCTGTTAACTGCTGAGCCATCTCTGCAGCCCCTCTTTCAGTCTTCCAAATTTCTATTTAGCTCAAAGCACAATGTTTGAAAAATTTTATTTTAAAGAAAAGATAATAAAACTGACTATCAGAAAGCATTACAATGAACTATTCTGAAATTCACAGTTCTAGGGGGCAAACTGTAGACAGCTCCCTAAATATGATAGCCCTCCCTAGTCACCAAAAGCATCAAGTGTTATAATAGGAACAACATACCTAGAATAAAATTATACAAGACTAGCCCTAAAGCGATCTTGGAAATGAATCTCAAAAGATTCTAAGATTGGGCTAGAGATGTGGTGATGATTAAAAGTACTTGCTCTCACTGAGTTTTATTCCCAGCATGCTCATGGCAGCAGTCAATCATCCCTAACTCAGTGAATCTGATTCTTCTGCAGGCAACAGGCACACACCTGGTGCACCAATGTACCAGCAGGCAAAACACTTATACAGATAAGATTAAAAAAAAAAAAAAAACTTTAAAGTTCCCATGGTCAAGCACCAATCCCTGACATTACTAATGATACTCTGTTATGCTCGCATTGTCTACTGAGAAGCTCTATCCAGCAGTGGTCTGTAACAGAAGCAGATACCCACAGGCAAACATTATTAGAAGGAGATCTGGGGGAAGAATTGAAGGCCCAGAAGTAGATGGGAACCCGGCAGAAAGACCAAAAAAAGTCAATAAACCTGGATCCTTGGGAGCCCTCAAAATCTGAGCAACCAACCAAAGGACATACAGAGACTGGAACAAGGGACCCCAGCACATATGCAGCACATTAGCAGCTCAGTCTTCATGGCTCCTCTGCCTGACATCAGTGAGAGAGGATGTACCTAATCTGGCAGAGACTTGATATGCCAGGGTGAGGGGATACCAGGGGTTGGGGTGTCCCAGACTCTCAGAGGACAAGGCAGTGCGGGGGTCAGGAGACAGGAGGGAATCTGTGAAGGAGGGACATGGATGGACAGGGAGCAGCGTTTGGGATGTAAATTAGTTAATTACTTTAAAGGATGGCTAGGACCCATAGCAACACTCTGTAAAGCAATATAACATATAACAAGAAATATGAAATGTTTTTGGAATGCAAAATATATCCATCATCATTGAAGTATTATTGCCAGATAGCAGCTAAAGCAGTCAGAGGAAATAATTGGAAATATCTAAGTTTATTAAAATTAACATATATTTTTAAACTTCAAAAACTTTATAGTTTAAAACAGACATAAATACCTTTCAAATATGTAAACACTTGCCCATCATTTTAAATGAAATAGAATTTTAAAGAAGTTTGAATGAAGCACATACTTGTGAAAAGTTATAATAAGTGCAATGAGAACTTTATTGGGTTGGATGAGTAAGATAATACTCATCAAAAAAGTAATTAGTGAACTTTAAAGCAAACCAAGAGACAGTAAAAATTTTAAATATGGTGCAAAAAGAGTATATGGGGAAAAATGGTTGCCTGGGAGATTGTGCAAATATTCTAATCTGTTGAGAGTTTTCAACAGAGAAAAGAAAGAACATTCTGGGGAAAAGATATTTCAATGAATATCAATAACATAATTTTTAAAAGAATTAGAAACTATAAGTGCACATATACAGTACAAATGAGAAGCAAGCCATGTAGACCCAGAGAAGCAACAAAACAATACCTGTCATATTTAAACTGTTTGAAAGAAAGTCAGTGTGGAGAAAAAAATCTTAAAAAATATCTTTAGATTGGAAAAATCACATAAAAATGTGCATGAATGCAAGTTTCTCTCTCTAAGTTTTTTAATGTAAAAATAAAAAAGTCTACAAGCCGGGAAACCATAACAATTACCATTCTAGGCACAGAACATCCGCCACAAATGAATATATAACACTCACCAAACAAAGGTATATTTTAGAGTGTAAAACAGCTATTAGTAAGAGTAATGGAAATGAGCCAAGTATTATCTGTAAACCCAATGTATGAATAAGAACATAATAAAAGCAAACTATCACACCCCCCCTCAACACTCAGGAAATAAGTCACTCATGATAGGAAAAATGCAAGTATCAAAGGGGAGGTTGTAACTCAGAATTTGTGTTATATTAAATGAAAATGAATTTGCTTCATGCTGTAAACTTTGTAGTGTAAAAATAGTCCTCAAAAGTAAACATGCAAACATGACTCTATTGCAAGTAAAACTCCACAAAAATCAGGAAGCGTCTTTCATATAATTTTCATGTTAAAAAATGTCCTCTTTAAGATTTTAATTGAAGCTATAATATCATAATTGACCCATATTTATAATTATTCACTGGAGACAGATGTTAAATTTTCCACATGTATAAGATGTATTATCATCAAATCTAGACAAATAATGGTACTATATACTAAACCATTAAAATATCTGAATGCTAGATGCCTTCAAATATTGTTCTCATTTTTTCTCAACAATTTTAATATAGAAAAAAATGAGATTAGCTTTGATGCAATATCTCCATGAGTGGTAGGCTAAATTTGATCTGTGGTATTTATTTTCCAGCCTCAAAACTAATTCAAAACATGCATAAATGAAGAAATATGGGAAAAATTCAGCAAAAATTAGTTCTAGAGAGAGAAAGAAAATTAATAGAACCACAAGATGACTTTTGAAAAAGATTCATGTCTTCTATGGCCTTACTATCCTGAATGTGCCTGATTTTGTCTGAATAAGATTCAGCACAGTTGACAAATCTCTACCTAATGAAGAACAAATGACAGAGAGAAATATAAATACCATGTCTGAGAGGATTCAAACACCAGTTCTAAACATATTTCCAAATAATGAGGCCATGTTCATGTTTATAGCTTGGTGAAATGGAAGTTGTATGAACGCAAAGATAGAAATAACAGAAACCATTTCATAGACTCTTTGACACAAAAGCTGTGCTCTGTTGACTTTGGAGTTAACTTTATACAAATATTTAGGGAAGAAATTGAATATAATCACTCCTGTTGTGGATAAGGAAGAGATGTTTCCCAAGTTCTGCCCAGCAATATCCTCATTTTCAAATACTTTACAACTTCAGTGGCTGGTGATATTGTTCAGCAGGTGAAGACCAAGTGATACATGCTAATAAACCTTATCACCTGAATTTGATCATCGGAATCCCCATAGTGGAAGGAGAAAATTAATAAATGCCGAAAACTAGCAACTTGTTCAGTGAGGTCCTCAGTATTCTGATTATGAAACTCTACTGATTAAAGTATTAAACTGATACATGTAGATATCATTATATCTGTGAACACATGTGAATAAGATTATTATTTCTTCAGAGTCAATAATATATTCATAACAATTATCAGGATTAACAAAGGTTTCTTCTACAAATGTTATGTTGCTTCAGCATTTGAAAATTAACATATGTAAGCAACTATATTCACATATTGGTAAGCAGATATTACAGTAAACACAATGAAAGAATCCCAGAAACTGAGGGAAAGGTCATCCAGAGACTGCCTCACCTAGGGATCCATCCCATCTGCTGACACCAAACCCAGACACCATTGCTGTTGCCAAGAAGTGCTCACTGACAGGAGCCTCGTATAGCTGTCCCATGAGCCAGACCAATACAGATGCAAATGTACACAACCAAACATTGGACTGAGCACAGGGACCCCAAAGGGGAAGTTAGGGCAAGGACTATAGGAGCTGAAGGGGTTTACAACCTCATAGGAAGAACAACAGTATCAACCGACCAGACCCCCCAAATCTCCCAGGGACTAAACCACTAACAAAAGAGCACACAGGGTGTAGTCAAGGCTTCAGCTGTATATATATATAGCAGAGGACTGCCTTATCTGGCATCACTGGGAGAGGAGCCCCTTGGTCCTGTGGAGGGTTGATGACCCAGGAGACGAGAACATTGGGCTACTGAGGCAGGAGTGGATGGGCGGGTGGGGGAGCACCCACATAGAGGCAAGGGGAGGGAGGAGCAGATAGGGGGGCTTGTGTAAGGGAACTTGGGAAGGAGGATAACATTTGAAATGTAAATAAATAAAATACCTAATAAAAATGAAAAAAAAAAAAAGAAATTCACATTAATTGTTTTCAACAGACTAGGAGTAAGCCAGCATTGTAGTAGGTTACCTTACTCCAAAAGTTATAAATACCTAAAATAAAATATCAGAGAAAATCGTTGTTACTTTAAATAAGGCAAACATACATATAAGGCATAAAATATGAATGATAAACAAAATCTCCAAAACTTTTTAAATTTTCATCATTGAAAGTCACAAATAAATAAAGGAAAAGCTGCATTTAAAAAGACCAGAAACGTTATGAGGCATGGGTGTGTCCCAAGAGTAGACACTACACTGTATCAATGTGATTCTAAGAAAAAGAAACCCAGGGATCCGTAGACACTCAGGACAATGAGATTTTAGAGACATAAAAATAAAGAGGCCAACACTCACTCTATACCAATAAGTCGCTGACACTTTACGGCAACTTAAAGTTTTCAAAAGATTGTTTCTATGCCAGAATCTTACAATCACCTATGAAATATCACAGTTACTTGTAAGGAGTAAACTTTGGTATTTTATCAACATGATTGCAAAATACAGATTTTATAAGAAGGAGGATTGGAAATTTGTCTTGTTTACCTTAACTGTCTTCTACTATTAAAGAACTGATATATTCTTGCATAAGTATTAGTTCCCCAGCAGTAGGTTTTATTGTTCTATACCTGTAAAATCCCAAGCCGTGTCTTACATTTATGCTGTCAGTTCAGAAACTGCTGGATCTTGATGCAGATTCATCACATATGAAACCTCTCTCTAAATATGGTTTTCTCCCATTTTCATCAGCAGAATTTCCTGTGTTAATTTTACTGTTATGTGTGTGGTATGTATGTATTTGTGCCTATTATGTACATGTGCATATGGGTGCTCATGCATTTTATGTACACAGAGTGAGAACAAGATGTAGACACTGGGTGTCTTCCGCTCTGCTTCTACTTTATCTTGAGAGACAAGGCCTCTCACTGATGCATAGCTCACCAGTTTCATCACAGCAACAAGAAGCAGACTAGAATCTATAGTAACTGCAAGATGGAAAAACAGCAGTATTCAACATGTGGGTCAGGAACCTTGTGGGAGCATGTTGAGCAACTCTTTCACAGGGGTCACACATCATATATCCTGAACATCAGATAGTTACATTGCAATCCCTAACAGTGGCAAATAAAGTTATGAAGCAGTAATGAAAATAATTTATGACTGGGGGTCATCACAACCCAAGGAACTATATTAAAGGGTTATGTCACTAGGAAGGTTGAGAACCACGGGCCCAAAGTAACCAGACCCAAAACCTGGTTACACTGTTCACTTACTCTATCATCACTGGACATTATCAGGACAGTGTCTGGAGAGAGCAGACCAGAAAAACAGAAAAAATAAGGAGATAGGAATGTATGATATTAGGAGGTCCCCCACAGCTATGTATTATGCTAAGCAGTCTTATTAAGAAGTACAGCATCCAGGGGGAATCAGACAAAAATCATCAACTCTTTAATCTCAAATGCTACTTAATTCATATAAAAAAAGAGTCAATACTATTTTTGCTATACTTTAGTGAAGTAATCATATGATTTAAAGCCTAAAGTTAAGGGGGGGTAAATTATTTGAAACTAACAAATAAAAATACTGCAAAATACTTGCAGCTTCATTCCCTAATGAGTCATCTTAGGGAACAGTTTAAATGGTAACATTCTAGATAAATAGCCAGCTGTTAGCATATTTACCCTTTCAGAATATGTAGTCAAGTAGGACACATGCTAAGCAGGCAATAGCAAGAGTAATTTTCTTACACTAGACTCTTGAATAAGAAGCACACAAAACATACATGTCTAAGACAGTTGTCCAGAAATAGGAACTTAAATATATAGCTTCCATTTACCAGATTGTATCCCTGTGACCTAGAACAGCAGGCCATTCCTCAGTGACAGTGTCCTGAGAGAGAGGACCAGGAAATCAGAAAAATAAGGATATAGGTAAATGTGAGACTAGGAAGCCCTCCACGACTATGGCTTATGTATAGCATCTTATGCACTATATTTCTGAGGGGGAGAGAGATTGGACCAAAATTATTAGTAACTATCATGCAATGGGACAAAAATCAGCAAGAAGCTAATCAAAAAGGTTTCACAAGTGGAGCATGGGATATCTATCTCTAGAACATTACTCATTGAGATCAGAGTGGCCTTGGGAATGGTAAACTTAGTCCTATGAGTGAGAAGAGTTGGGTTCTCAGGATCTGAAGCCACAGCTGCCCCAAGGCCCTGATTTCAGGCATTACTCATTCATTCAAGTGTATTCCTGGTTTTAGACAGTGATCTAGGTTCCTTTTCCATAGAGCAAGGCCTCGGGTCAATCAGATCATCTGTCAACAGACCTATATTGTCACCACTTTTCTTATCATGTGTATGTGAGTACTACTCCCAACCGCAAAGTGAACCATCTCTATTCCACTGATGTCCCATTCCTTTGCCATGTTATGTTCTTTCTTCACTTCACTTTGTGCTGGAAACAGGGAGTGGTATTCGTTCATCAGTTGGCTGTCCCAACCAAAGTAATACAAGTCTTTAATTTCAGACTTACTTTATATGATCATGAGTTGAAGCTGTGCTTTATGTAACTGTATAGATGTACAGGTGTGTGTGTGTGTGTTTAACTATGTGTAGGCAATACAACAGTCTATGATGTCATTTGCAAGACTTTTGTTCATAGCCTATGGGACAGGAGCTTGCAATTGGCCAGGAGCTTTTCAGTTAGGCCAGGCTGGCTTGCCAGTGCAGCTCAAGGCTTCCCCAGTCTTTGCCTCCCCAACAATAAAGTTACTACTCTGTTTCTGTGACTACAAATTTTATAGGGGTTCTGAGAATTGACTTTATGCTTACAAGCAAACACTTTACCTATTGTAATATCTCCTCAGCCCACAATTTGTGCTTTTGATCTGAAAAAACTTAGGATGTTCACCAAGTAAGATTTCTTCAAAATGCTGGGGAGAAAACAGCACTATCTGGCAGTGCAACCTGGCTTCTTATGTGGAAGACCTTAGGCTGTGAATTTTGCCACAGGAAATGAGGATATCTGCCATGTAAAAGAAGTAGCCCATGTAAGATTTTGCAACAAGCATCCACATCCAGTTTCCTCCATTCCAAGGGGGCAGATTTGGAGCTTCTCCAGAGAAGGACCTGACCACATGATGCACATAATACTGAACTGAGACTCAGGCAACCAGAATGGAATATGTTTTTTAAATATTTTTACTATTAAATTCAGTGGCTTCAGTCTAGGAAGTTAACTTCACTGTGCATGTGTCTACTAAGTAGTATGTCTTAGCAAAAATCTCCTGTGGTTCTACATATCAGCTGGTCCAAGTATCTCATCACTACATGATTGTTTGGAGTTATTAGAATTGTTTCTAGATTGCTAAGTTTTTTCTTAGAAGAACACATACTTTATTTATATACTTTCGACAAACATTTTAATGTAATATGATTTTTGTCAAAATTAGGGAATAGTTCTGAATAATATAAAGTACCAAGTGGAAGAGTCTGTTTACTTATAACATGGTGGCTAATTGATAGATATAGAAAACACCTGTGAAGAAAGGAGGGGAGACGTTAAAAAAGGAAGGGAAGACAAAGAGGAGAGTCAACAGTAAAGGTTCCAGAGATAGAAATAGAGGAGATGTCTTAGATTCAAATTCTGTTTTTTTAGTTCCTTGCATGATGTGTATGAACTGGAAGTCTTTTCTGAACACCTTTGCTTATGAGTGACATGGTCTCATAGATTAATAGGACAATTATAATGATATAAACATGCTTTGTGAGATGTGAATTGCTACGCAGGTTTAGATCATCCCTAATTTGGATGCAGAGTGGCTCAGACACTTGCCTTGTGATGGCCGGGAAGTGTGCCGCCCATTTGCTGCCTTATCCTTTTGCTCAGTTTGCCTCCTTTCTCGACCTTGTTCTACAAAACTCAGCATCTCCCTACAGCCTTCCTGCTTCTTTGCTCTCTGTACAGGGTAGAGTATATAGATTATAGAAAAGGGAGACAGTGATGGGATACCCGTTTACTAAATCCTGCCCTCCTATCTTCCCTTTGGGCGGCTTTTCTCAACTTACCTATGTATGAATAGTCCCGCAGCAGGTTCCTGGGTCAATAATGAACTGATGGCAACTGACCACATGGAGAATATTAGGCCATTAAAAACTCTGAAAAAAAAGAAAAGAGAAATTTTGCTTCATTAGAAAAGAAATAAGCCAATTTTATAGCTATAATTTTTATTTTTACATATATTTATCGTGTTAACATATGTCATGTCACTGGGAATCTCTATAAAATGATGTTTTAGTGCTAGAAATTGTCAAATAAATATCCAAGTGTAAACAATGCATTTATGTTTTCTCATTCATAACATCTATACTCAAAACTTGATCTTTTCTAACATGTCTTGTTAAAATTATTTTACAAAAAAAAAGGTTACAGCCATTCTGGATAATTCTCCAATGAAAACTGTGTTTTAGTGGTTTGTTTATGTTCTTAAAGCTCATCAAAATTTTAATATAATCAGTAGCTTTGCTATATGCCCAACCAATTATCAGAAATGGAAATCAAGAAAGCATCCAATTTAAAATAGCTATTGTTATTATTTTAATAACCCAATCATATTATGATGAAGCCTCATGCTTTAAAATGCTTAGCTATCTCTTTTTCTTCTATGAGCAGTAATTTCATAAAAACTCTCATTGCATCTAATGAGTTTTGCCTTTCTAAAAAACATGCTAACGTGGCTTCTCCGTGATGAGTAATTTAGATTTTAAAAAGAAACCATACCATGTGCATTTATATTACTTTAAAGTATAAGGACATACTGGGAACTTGACTGAAATAGGAGATTAAATAAAACCAAAAACATGCAAGCTGGGTTGTGATAGTCTGTGCCTGTCATCCCAAAATACATGCTGGAATTCCAGGAGTATTGGGAATTACCCATAATGTCAGGTATTTGAGGCTAGTCTGACAAACGTACAGCAAATCTGTTTCTAATTAATTCAATCATTAATTCAAGCAATTAAAAATTACCCATCAAATGATGCAGAAGGCAAAAGAAGAGCTACTTGATCGACTTTGAATTAACTATTGCTTGGGTTTTAATCTGTTCTTTGTGCCAGTCAGTCAGATGTCCCTCAGCATTATGTAACTACTTACTTAGATGATAATGAAGTTACTGTCTGTCCTTATGAGGTTTAGCATCCAGTTTCCCTTAGGACAACTTAAAATCAATTGCTCTTGTCTATCTGTCTGTCTATTTATTTGTTTGTTTGTTTGTTTATTTATCTTCCTCCAGAAGTGGGCAATGTGAAGTCACTGTGATTTACAGTTGAGAATGTGTAGAAATAAGTTCATTTAAAGAAGTTGAACATACTGTGCTATGTGAACCTTGCCTGAGCTTTCATAGGAAAATGTGGAAGCTATGAAGAAAAGTATCCCTCTTTACCAAAATCATTTGAAACATGACACTATTATGTGTTTTTAAAAGATGATACTCAGAGAAATGAAAAATCTAATTAATTAATGCGTTCACTAGATATGCTATTCCCTTTTCCTAGATGTATTGATTGAGCACAGGCAGTTTGCCAAACACTGTACTAATATATTCCAAAATATGGATGGGGAAGGAATGTATCCAGCACTGCACACAACTAGAGGATAATAATGATCTTCTTCCAGAGAGGTCCTTGGAAAGAAGGCACTCTTAAATTTCACCCCCAAAAAGGAAAATGGAAATGTTTGACAAATAGATTACAATACCTTGAACAATTAGATGACAGAGAAATATTCAAGGAAACTAACAATTTTGAGAGTGACTTGTTTCATGGTTGATGATTCAAGACATTTAAACTTGTCTTTACCCACTATAGAGTCACAGAGAAGCATTACACCAAAGTATATTTCCAATTTAATTACAAAAAGAATCCACCAGTAGACAATAGAAGATACAATGAATTGGGCTATGATGGTATAATCTAGAGATTAGCATATTTTTAATATGCACCCAAAGTATATATGAGAACATGAAAATACTCTCTATGAACAAGAAGATACATTGGCTTAAGTCTAACTTACCATTGTAAACAGGATATATTTAAATTGCTTATTTTCACTATTATGCAATGTCAAATTACCCCCCTTGATTCAACATTCAAAAATAATGTCCATTCACTAATATCTTTTCTTCATCAACTCTTAATTACATGTTTGGTCACAAAGTAAAACCCATATTGACATTGTGTGGATAGAGATGATAATTTATATAAAATTCAGTTTTATAACATGATACTTGGATAAGGATGCATCATAACTTTTGTTTGCTCTGAAAGTTCCACAATAATAGCATGACCTGGAGCTATGGTGTTAAGCATCCTGAAACAGATGAACATAGCAGTACCCTAGTAGCAGAGAATCTGTCAACAGGTGTTAAACTTCATGAGCTTTTATGTCTTTGTTGAGAAATTAATACCCGCTTTGCAATGCCTACAACATAGCATTGCTGTATCATTTTAAATTGATTCTGGTAATTTATTTACAAAGTGTGATTAAACCATCTGCTTACCTGATGTTACTTTTGGATATTTCTGAAATGAAAAGCAGCAAGGAAAGTGCATTGTGGAGTTTGTCTGGGGGAAGAGGTGTGCTTGTGCTCACTTGTAGGTAGCAAACAAATTTAAGCTAGACTGTTTTCGTTCTCAGCCCCTTTCCTCTCCCCTCCCCTTTCCCACTTTTCTTGTTTTTGCTTTTCTTTATTTCTGTTTCTCTATTTACTGAATGTTATTCCATGTCAGAACTCACATTAGGTGTTTTATAAGGTCAAGAAGAACACGGGATATATACCAGAGAGGAAAGCCAATTGAAAATGCAATCAGCATTAAGGATGAATAGGAGAGGGCCACTGTTTCTAAGAAAAAGAAACAAATCCCCTTTTCTTTAGGGAGTCAGCCTTGTTTCTTCATCTGCAGTAGCACTCCCTACTGATAAACAGGTACCTGGAGTTCTTAAGCTCTATTTGACATCTCAAGAATTTGATAAAAGATATACAGAGAAAGAAAGTGGAAATGAAGAAGGAAAAGAAGGGGAAAGGGAAATGGAGAGGGAGAGAGACAGGAGAGACATCTGGACAGAGACAGAGAGACTATGCAATTTGAGAGATACATAAAACAAATAGAATTTACTGCAAAGTTACAAAGCTACTAGTTATCCAAGAATTCTGAGTTGAACCAATTGATATATAAAGCCCCCTTGTTTCAAACTAATCAGATACAATGATCTCATTATACTGCAGTAACAATGAAGTCTGTTTTTCATATTTCACTTGCATAATCTGACAATGCCATTTTAAACAAGGTCACAAGTGACAAAGAATCATGTCTCCCACCTGCTTCCTTTTATTTCCTTTTGGACCAGCTCTCCTTAAGCAAGAATACTGTCTCACATAGCCCTCCTTGTATGAATATCAGATTTCCATATGGACTTGTGATAAAGGTTTCAATTTTTTCTATTTATTTATCATATACAAACTTGGACTATGGCTGCTAATTAGGTCTTATAAGTATTATTTTGGTTAAAAACATAGTTTAACCTATGATACTGACGCACACACACACACCACACTACTGTGGGGACCATCTAGCTTGAATATGGATAGCTGCTGTGTCAGCAATGCAGCAAAAACAGGATTTGAGAGTGGTGAAACTTCCAAAATTAGAACTGAGGAAATCTTACAATGTTCTTCAGAAATACTCTTTTCTCATAATGCTACACATTTTTAGAGGTACATATTTCTTTTCTCATGCAAACTAGACATCATGTTTTTGGCTTATCCACTACTGAGGACACTTTGGGTATCATGTCACCATTGTCCTCATAGGTATGAGTAAATGAAGGAGAGATACAGTAGGTTGGACCCATTAACCTCCCATCAAGGATGGGAAGAAGTGCTCACAAGCTCATATTCCTACCCAAAATTTTGTAGATTGTTAACACTTATAGGGGAGGGAGGAATTATGAAGTCATATCCCTTATCAAGGAGCTATAAGATAGTTAACCCCTCTTGGGAGTAAGAGAGGGAAGGAGGGGAAAGGTAAGAGAGAAGAGAAGGGAGAGGAGAGAAAGAGAAGCAGAAATGAGAGACAGAGAGAGAATGTTTGCTTGTAGGTGACTTTTGATGACCAGACACCTCACCTTCTCTTAATCTTGACCCTTTTTCTTGTTTTCTTTTGCACTAAGATATATGCAAGTAATCTTTTACTGAATTCAACTCCTTGGCTACCATTTATCCTCTTGTTACAAATCTTCATAGATGTGGACTCTACATAGGAGACTTACTAGAATCCCAGATTATATTATATATGCTTGATATTTAAACATTTACTGAAAATTTAGTTGCACTTTTGTCAAATTATACTGGGATTTATGTGTTAAAGTGTTTCCTTTTTCAGTCAAGTCTGACTTTTGAAAGGCAATATTTTCCTTATTTTTGTGTTTTTTTTTTTTTCAATTAGTTTATGAGTTGATGCTGGCAAGTACTAAGAATGGAGTAAATGGATGGATTGGCACATGAAAACAAGAGAATAACAAGAGAAAGAAACTGCAGTAATCCGTTGATTCTTCCTAGTCCTGAGTTTGTGAACCAGAGCACTCTGCCTCTACACATAGATGAGATGGAGAAGGAAACATTGGGTAAGGTTCGGGTACTCATTTGTTTACTCATTTAAAATAACACAGTCCCAGTTGAACTTGACCCTGGGTCAATCACATTCTATTATTAACTGTATTTGCTCTTGCAGCTGTCATCCAGGATATTCTCCGTGGCCTAGTATAAAAGCCTCAGAATGAAAAACAATTTGATTAGGGGATTTAAAAAAATCTTGTAAACTTCAAGTCCCAAATTGATTATTTATATGAGGACACTGTAACCTTTCCCAGAGAACAACTAACTCATTTAAACACTTTAAATCTATTACTGAAAATTAGCCAAGGAACAAGGGACTAAAACCTGTGGCAATTGGATTTGGCTTAGCACAAACCTAGTCATGGTTACAAAGAAATTGTTATTCATGGGATATCCAAAGCACAGTTCTTAGTCTGGGTGCTTAAGGCTGACCATGCTCTGGCCTGTTGACAAAAAATGACTCACGAATAGCCACACAAAGTGACATCAATGTTTCATTTGGTTTGAGTTCATTTTCAAAATGTCTCAATCCAGAGTCAACATATGAGGAGAATTTAACTAAATCTATTTGGAAACCTTCATTGTATGATCTGAACCTGAACCTAGTTGTATGTGCATGTGGATATGTGGGAGGTATGTATGTATGTGTGTTCAAGTGTGTATACATGACCTCACTTTGTATAGCTAAGCACAAAACCAACTAGACATGTGCCTGTCTTTGAAAAACATCTAGAAAGGGTAACCATGGAAACAAGAAGGTGAATTTGGGAGATCTTTTTTAAAGATTTACATAATTATATATATATATATATATATATATATATATATATATATATATATATATATATATATATATATATGGTGTTCATTTGTATCTGTTTGACCAAAGCTCCTAAAGGCCAGAAAAGGTTGACAGATCCCCTAGAACTGGAGTTTCAGATGGCTGTGAGCTACCAAGTAGGTACTGAGAATGGAACCCAGGCCCTTTGTCCCTGCCTCTATGTTAGCAAGAGATTACATACATGTGTTTTGTAGGGCAACACAACATAACATTGTCATTTACATAATTCAAACATCACTAAACATACAATCAAGTTACACCAAAGTTTTCAAAAACCCACAAAAATCTCAAAGTATTTTAAGGAAAATTAAAATTTTAAGTTTGGTTACATTCCACACTCACAGGTATCCAAGCCTTGTGTGGCTACAAGGTTGTGGGTTTAACTCTGCTGTACAGTAAACACTGGGGTTCTTGATTCTATAAGGATATAGTTACAATAATTTACACATACCCTATTAATGGTGTTCATCACCAGGTTCCCGGGTGGAAGCCTTTGTCCCTGTACCTCTAAATGTGACTTAGAGATTCCTTGTGAAAATGTTAGACTGGGTCGACATAGGGACTGAGTTTAACTCATTTCCTTAGTGTCCCCAGGTAAAGTTGAATTGGTATGCAGAGATACTCATAGAGGATCAATGATCAGGACAGACATAGAAATGATGGGTATCTTCAAGCCAAAGCGCAGCCTGGACCACAATCATTTCTCACAACCTTCATAATAACTGACCAATTATACTGGCATGGTGACTTTGAACTTCAAATCTTGATAATGTGAGGTAGTAAATTTATGTAAAATTATATAACCTATTAATAGTATATAGTATATAAAATATATACTATTATATAGTACTTTAGTGCTGTATACCTAGAAAATTTCACAACATAATTTCATGCCTTTTCCCTACTTTATATTTCCCCTAGACAGACTGAAATATACCAAACTACCACAACTACCACCAACATAACTGAAACAATATGTGAGCACAGTAAAATTTTGGTTAATACTCATTTTCTTTTTCTTTTTTAAATGTTTTTCTTTTTTATTAATTGTTTATTTTATTTATTTACATTTCAAATGTTATCACCCTTCCCGGTCTCTCTTCCCCAAATCTCCATCCGATGCCCCTTCCCATTTGCCTCTAAGAGGGTGTACCCCCACCAACCCACCCACTCTTATCTCACCCCTCTAGCATCTCCCTACACTGGGGTAACAGGACCAAGGGCCTTTCTTTCCACTGATGCCAGATAAGGCCATCCTCTGCTACAAATGTAGCTGTAACCATGGACCATCCATGTATATACTCTTTGGTTGGTGGTTTAGTCTCTGGGAGCTCTGGGGTTCCGGTTAGTTGATATTGTTGTTCTTCCTATAGGTTTGCAATCCCCTCCAGCTTCTTCAGTCCTTCCCCTAACCCTTCCATTGGGATCCCTGGGCTCAGTCTGATGGTTGGCTGTGGGTATTTGCATCTGTCTTAGTTAGATTCTGGCGGAGTCACTTGGAGCCTCCCAGGCTATACCAGGCTCCTGTCTGGGAGCACTTCTTGACATCAGCAGTAGTGTTGGAGTTTGGTGTCTGGAGAGGGCCATTCCTTCTATCTCTGCTCCATTTTTTGTCCCTGCATTTCCTTTAGACAGGAATAATTCTGGGTTAAAATTCTTGGGATGGGTGGGTGGCCCCATCCCTCAACTGGAGGCAATGCCTAACTCCTGAAGATGGTCTCTTCAGGTTCTATCTCCCCTCTGTTGGATATTTTAGCTAATGTCATCCTCATTGGATCTAGGGAACTGCTTGCTTCCCAGGTGTCTGGAACTTTCTAGTGGTTCCCCCACCCCTGTTACCCCCTTACCCTCTTACCACTACTTATTTCTATTCATTCTCCTGATGCTCTGGACTTCTCTTCTGTCTCTTCCCATACCTGATTCTGCCCTTTTTTTCCCTCCTCCTCCTCTCTCCCTCCCAGGTCCTTTCCTCCCTCTACCTCAAATGTTTATTTTGTTCCCCCTTCTAGGTAGGATTGATACATCTACACTTTGGTCTTCCTTCTTGTTAAGCTTCATATAGTCTGTGAGTTGTATCATGGGTATTCTGAGCTTTTGGACTAATATCCACTTATCAGTGATTACATACCTTATGTGTGTCCTTTTGGGTCTGGGTTATCTCACTCAGGATGATATTTTCTAGTACCATCTATTTGCCTGCAAAATTCATGGAGTCATTGTTTTTAATAGCTAAGTAGTACTCCATTGTCTAAATGTACCACATTTTCTGTATCCAATTTTCTGTTGAGGGACATCTGGTCTTGACATCAGCTTCTGGCTATTACAAATAAGGCTGCTATGAACATAGTAGGGCACTTGTCCTTCCTATATGTTGGAGAATCTTTAGGGTATATACCCAGTAGTAGTATCACTGGGTCTTCAGGTTGCACTACTTCCAATTTTTTGAGGAACTGCCAGATGGATTTCCAGAGTTGTTGTACCAGCCTGCAATCCCACCAATAATTGAGGAGTGTCATCCTTTCTCCACTTACTGACCTGTGAGCCTTGTGGTGTTAGAACTCCTGAAGATCAAGCTGACTTTGAGTGTGAGTGGGGTGGGAGCACAGGATCTACTCCTGGGCATAGTTGCTGACCAGAAGGAAAATGTGCAACAAGTACTCTTAACCACTGAGCCCCTCTCTCACCCTCAGTTTGGAAATGATTTAAGAATCGTATATCAATGTGAGAAGAGCATGAATCATGGACATTGACCTTCCCTCTAATTAGATCACAGGTTTATTTCCTATGTTCATTAATGCCCTTGGGAGGGCGATCATCTTGAAGGTCAGAAGGAGCTGGAATAAAAGAACATAGTGCAAAAATATTTAGCTTCCTGGCCTTTAATAAATCAGTGTACTATGAACTTATGTAAAAGATTATAACTACTTCTAGCAATTCCCAATTAATGGAAAAAATCACATTCGCTGTGTACTTGTATGGTAGGTAACCAAGGCTCTCCTTGACTGGAATCTGTGCAAGATCAGGTAAGTTCTGATCTTGATATGGTCTTAATTTTGGCCTTGTAGACTCTCCAGAACAAATATGTCTACCACCTTTCAGGAGATTTCTAACAGCTCCAGGTTCTGCCTATGGGGTGATCCTACTTCACTGCAATGTGCTTACCTGGTACAATCTGAGTCAACTCCATTCATTTGCTTTTCTTCTAGTCTAAGCTTGGCCATAGGCCACTGAACACCCTTTCTTGGAGCATTTACTAGAAACGAGTTATAGTTGTAAATATTTGCTCTGTCCATTTGTGGTGAATATGCATAGTCTACACAACTGAAGAAAAACATCACTAGGATCTCAGAGCTATTCCTTTAAAATACAAGCATGGGTAGGTGGGGAAGCACCCTCATAGAGGCAGGGGGAGGGGATGGGATAGAAAGTTTCTGGAGAGAAGATCTGGAAAGGGGATAACATTTTAAATGTAAATAAAGAAAATATCCAATAAAAGAAAATAAATAAAAAATATAAGCATCAGTGAAAATAAGGACTTGGACATGACAGCTCTATGGAGGTGTGTGATATAAGCTTTCATAGCTGCAAACATGCAGATACATTTAAAATATGTGATTTTCTACATCCTTGACTCTAGACAGCTCATGTGATCTCTATTGTTTAGTCTTCCTTTAAAGTACTAATTCACTTCTAAATACAGAGAAGTATGGTTTAGCTTATGAAGAAGTTTCTTCCTTAATACAGCAATGGATTATTTTTTTTGATTGTTTGTTTTTGTTTTTTTTTTTTTTTTTGATTTTTTTTCCTCCTATTTTATTTTTGATACTTTATATACATTTCCAATGTTTCCCCTTTTCTGAGTCTCCTCTT
>CM052705.1:32211650-32263329 GCA_028551405.1 Uromys caudimaculatus
GAGACAGGGTTTCTCTGTTTAGCCCTGGCTATCCTGGAACTCACTCTGTAGACCAGGCTGGCCTTGAACTCAGAAATCCGCCTGCCTCTGCCTCCCAAGTGCTGGGATTAAAGGTGTGCGCCACCACTGCCCGGCTGGGCAAAGCAAATTGGATTTCTGTGTTTTCCTCCTCTCCCTCCTCCTCTCTCTCCTCCTCCCCCTCTTCTTCCCCCTGTTTCTCCTCCCCCTTATCCTTTCCCTCCTCCTCTTCTTGTGGGGAGGGGGTCACAAGGATGGGAAGGCAGACCTGGAAGAACTGGGAAGTGAGTGTGGTCAGGATTTATAATGTGAATTTCCCAAATAATCAATAAAAATATTATGTTGGAAAAAACCTTTAAAAATCACAAAGGAGCATATTCTTACTAAAAGTAACTTAACTAAGTCACACAGAAAAGAAACATGAAAATTCTTGCTGTTTTCCCAGGATGCCATTGTGACTTTGGAGATGGACTCTAATTGCCTCACAACCCAGGCTTGGCTCGAATTCTCAATAATTCAGCCTCAGGCTCCCACATAGCCAGGATTGCAAGTGAGCACCACCATGCCTGGATGTAAACGTTTTTGAAGGTCTATAGAGGTAAAATTCTTATTAGTGACTGTGGTGGTTTGAATATGCTTGGTCCAGGGAAGGGCACTATAAGGAGGTGTGGCCTTGTTGGATGAAGTGTGTCACTGGGGGGTGGGGGTGGGGGGAGTAAGAGACCCTTCTCCTAACCATGTGGGAGCCAGTCTTTTCCTAGCGGCCTTCAGATGAAGATGTAGAACCCTCAGCTCCTCCTGCACCATGCCTGCCTGGATGCTGCCATGGTCCTGTCTTGGTGATAGTGGACTGAACCTCTGAACCTGTAAGCCAGCCCCAATTAAATGTTGTCCTTATAAGAAAAAAAAAAAAATGGTACACTCTTGTCACTTAATGACTCTACTTTCTGAACCAGGGACATGGATAGTTTTCTATTGATTTTATTTATTTTGATTTCTTTCAATGGATAATCATAGTTTTAGTATAAGTAATTTAACTTATTATGGTGGTATAGTAATACAAATGGCCTCCACATGCTCACATATTTGAATGCTTAGTCCCTGGGGAATGGAACTCTTTAATAGGATTAGAAGGATTAGGAGGCGTGGCCTTGTTGGAGAAAGTGTTTCATTGGGGTGTGGGCCTCGAGGTTTTAAAAGCCCAGGACAGACTTAGATCTTGTTTTCAGCCTGTGGATCAGATGTTGTGCTCATCTCCTTCTGGAGTACCATGCCTACCATGCCTGCTTCCATATTCTCTACCATGATGATAATGGACTAAGCGTCTAAAACGTAAGCAACGCCCCAATTAAATTAAGCATTTTCTCTTATAAGAGTTGCCATGGTCATTGTCATGGTGTATCTTCATGGTAATTGAACTGTGACTATGACTTATCCAGAGGAGGCAAACGTGGTGAATCCATGGATAAATGTATTTGCTAAATACAAGACTGGCAGCCCAAGTTTGAGACTCCAAACCCATGTAAAGGTAGAAAGAAAGAACTAATTCCACAAAACTGTTCTCTGAATTCCACACCAACATTATGGCATGCATACCTACATCAGCTCCATACACATACACAGTAATAATTATACAGGCAATAATATTTTTAAATGTTACATCCAAATATTTGCTTGCTTAACTTTTACTAAGTTGACTTATTATCTTTATTCTGTGAAATTTTCATTTATAATATACTAGAATGTAATTTTCCTCTTTATATATCTTTTATTCTGTAAGTTTTTTGAACATTTATATAATGATGTTAAACCAATATCCCATTCTATGCAAGGAGAAATAGAGTACAGATTCTCTTTTCTATTTGTTACCTCACTTGCTATATAGTTAGTAGACAATATTATCATGAATGTAATGTCAAGGAGCCCTTTTCAAAATGCATGGGAGATGGAAGATCATAGTTTTAATGCTTCACAAGAAAAAATAAACCTTCTATCTTGACCTTCTTTAATTGTGGGCAGAGTTTGGCAGAGTTAAATGACTAGATATTCTTAAGGCCTTTTGGGAGCTGCAAATAACCATGACCTTTTAACTAATATACATGAGTCCAAGCATAATTAAATGTTTCCAATCCATGTATTCATATCTCATTCTTCAGAGTTTTAGTTTGAAGCATTTGGTCATCTTTGTGTTTGTCCTGACTAGGTAGCATTGCCACTACAACATGTGCACTATTAACTAACTGCATTGATCCTTTTCAAAAAATGTCCTCAATATATTGTTCTCTGCACCGAGAAAAGTCAGGACAGATGAACACATGTCTTTTGGATGGCTTTATCAAAAAAAGATTTCATCCAAGTTCAACACCAACAATCCTTTAGTTATATGACTTTGGAGGGAGTTCCTTGTCATAGTTGATTTTTTTTCTAGCTTGCCGTTCTAGAATTCCCATGAAGACAAGGCTTTTACATTACCACAGCGGCAAATTCTGATGAATTTGAGGAAAGTTAAAAGGTAGAATATGCACTGGTATTAATAAGGCTTTGTCGTTTTTCTTGAGTAATGCTATGCATCTCTTCATTTACTGAGCTCTGCAGGTGAACCCTGATGATGCTCACTAGTATGCTCTTATTAAACGTGTAACCATGCTACATGGGTCTGGGATGCTATTAGATTTAGTTAGCTACTGTATTCTAAAGGTGCCTCAAGTCTGCGTTATTTCTAAGATACATCGCATACACCAAAGTGTTGATTAACCATCTCTCAAAATAATGTGGTAGACAGTATAAATATTGAAGTAAGTAGAATTTATATGTGTTAAGAAACAGTGAATATATGGCCTTTAAGTGTAAAGAGAGCAGAACAATAAATGGGAGGATATGGTATTCATAAAGTTATATGAAAGTCATGAAAGCTTTGAGTGGCACTGTACATATTTAGGGTAGAAAAATTGTTGAAGCATTTGCAAACTAGTGTGTACCTGTGAGATTGGATAAGAAAGGTGAGTTAAGAATAGATTATCTTTTAAAGGAATTTTTCTTTATATTAAACTTATAACATTAAAATCTCTACTTGATGTAACAGAAAACAAACTCAGAAAATCTGATTATTTTGCAGTCACAAAACCTGTCCCATAACTTGACTTTCTACTTTTAATGCACTAGAGTCATGTGTAATGAGTGTACTGTTGTTGGGTAGAATGGAAGATGGGCTTTAGTCTTGTTGGGAATCTGAAATTAAGATTCATCTATATAATAAGTATGCATATTACATGTTGCTCTTGTACAAGACCTGTGTTCTTTTCCAGCACCCACACGGCACAACCATCTGCAACCACAGTTCCATGTGATCTGATACCTTGTTGTAACCTCTGATATCACCAGGCACACACCTGGTGCATATTCATACAAACAGGCAGGCAAAATACCTATACACATAAAATAAACAAGTCTCCCCAAAACAAAATATTTTAAAAGTAATGGGAGCCAAGAAAAATGACCCAGCTAATAAGGGCATTAGCCAAAGCCTTAGAACCCAAGTTCATTACACAGAACACAAGAGAGACACCTGGGCTGCAGGTTGCCCTTTCACCTCTACATGTTCATCATGACACACATGAATGCACATGGGCACATGATGTACACACATTAAGTAAGTGTAATAAAAGTTTCTGGAGATAGAATGAGAAAAATAAGTTAGACAATCTATATACTATAATAGAAGTGAAATAAGTTTGTGTATCTTCACATTTAACAGATTATGATAAAGTTGATATCTCAAAAAGAACATTAAAGTAAAAGATAACACAGCTAGATTCTTAAAGGGTAACTGATCTGCATAATTTTCTTGATAAATATCAGTTAAATATATGTTGAGAAAAAATGTGTGATTGATAAATCACATTAACAATTGCAACAGCAATTTTTTATCACTTGAAAAAGTACTGTGTTTGGTAAAAATACATCATTTGCATTCTTTTTGATTGCCAATCAAAAAAATTTGAATGAAATAAAAAAATTGATCTATTGCAATCTCTAGATAAGAAATGACCACAAATTTTGGGATGCTCCCTATGAAGAGAGATTATTTATATGTTTGCCTTTATTATTTAACTTAGACATTATAATTTAGTACCCCTAATTTAAAAAAACAATAAACAAACAAAAATCAGATAAAAAAGCACTTGCTTATTAAAACTCGACTGCCTCTTTTTCTCTGATGTTGCTGAGATCTAGTGAAGTTTAATAAATAATTTTACATCTTACTAAAAATCACTAGTCTGAAATACATATATATCAATTATACATACATTCATTCCTGGAACTTATTCATTATAAAGAATGGAAAAATAAATAGACTCCTATAGTGTTGTAAAAGGAAATTGAAAATAAAGTACTTCAGCATTTTAAACTATCAGCATATCCAGGTCTTAGTCCCTTTCTGCTCTACAGAACAGAGGATGGCAAGAACTCAGACACCATATAGGTCTTCAGCATTTTGGATGGTCATCAAACCACAATGCTCTTACTAACTTACAGCTCAAATCTCATCAGAGTTCCAGACTAAGGTAATTTTGGTAACACTGAGTGACAGCTTTCTGGCCAGCTGAACCACATCTAAATTATTTGTTTCCTTGCTCTGTCATTTATATGTCCGAAATCATAGTTTTGTTGTTTGTCTGAGATGTCTACCCTTCCTTAAAAGTGCACGCACATACTTTAATGGCCCCTGTTGTTACAAACAAGTGTCTCCTTGATGAGGGTTGAGGATTACACTTACCTGTGGGGATAAAAACAGAATTTAGAATACAGTTAGGAATTATGCTAGTTTAGTAAAATGGTAGTTGTGGATTCTCCTAAATCTATAACATCACTAACCCTGGATAGTAGGCTAGGAAAACCCATATACAAGTAACACTATACAGACCAAGCAGGTTGTAGTTATATACACACACACACACACACACACACACACACACACACACACACGCACACACACACATAACCAAGTAACATCAACTAATGAACTGGGGGTCATGAATTTGAAAGACAGAAATGACAAGCAGTAGGTATATGCAAGAATTTGGGGGGAAGAAAGGGAAGGCAGAAATATTGATATTATATTATAATTAAAAAAACAAAAAGCAGTAATAAAAATGTACAGGGATTCTTGGTCATTTTACTAAAAATAAAATGTCTTCACTTCAAGCCTGCATCATTAGCATGACAACTCCCATCAGTTGCTTTATAATAATTTTTTATTTTATGATATTTGTCAAATGCAGAGATTACTTGTGTTTTCCAATTTTATCCACTGGCTGCCTTGAAATATGTCACCAGTATATTTGAGTGTTCTCAGTGAATCTATTACCATGAAGAGACTCACCCCTTTTACAGACAAGGAAAATCGCTGTCTTTCACACTCAAGATATGGATTAAAATATGACATGGACATGCAGAGTAATGAGAGGATTGAAATTATTTCCAGAAATTATCCACAGGCATTGTGCACGATATAAGAATCACAGGTTCCTTATGTCATATGTGACACTAGATCTAAGCACCTAGAAAATTCTGAATTTTGCAGTCACAAAAACTGTCACATAACTTGACTTTTGCTAGGAGGGACTTGTAGCTAAGACGAGAAAATAGACATTTTTTTCTTATGGCTAACCTAAACATCAACCACTTTACCCAGAAATTTCCATTCAGACAAGCCTTGCCATGCCTTAGCGGTTCTGTACCTGTTTCACAGATGGAAAGGCAATTTTAACATGTGACATAAAATCTTCTTCAGTAGAATGCAGGTCCACATATTCAACAGCAAGGCATGTTCATATTATTCTGCATGAGGCAAACCACATCGCATTTCCACAGACTATTCATGACATGTGTATAGAAAGGATTAGCTGGGTTAGCCTGATAGCCTGGGACAACTACTAAGCAAACATATGCACACTTAAGTGTGCACTCAGTACACAGAGAGTATAGAAACAGCACATGTAAAATATTCTAATTAAAATGGCAATTTCATGAGAAAAATAATTCTTCAGGCCACTCATCTGTTTGGTGTTTCATTTATATGGTAAAATTAATATAAGGTCTGGTTATACATTATGCAGATGAAATTTTGACAAATGACTGATATATTGTGGGAATTTGTATGTATTTTTAGAACTGTTTGTGCCCTAGAATATAACTTATAGAAGTGTCCTGTAGCCTAAATGAAGTAATGCAGTGAAAACATGAAGGATCCATGACTTACAAGAATGATTATTCACTGTGGTATCAATTAAGTAAAAGAATAAGCAAATCACATTTTAAAATTAATGGCTTTCTATGCAAAACAGTGTTAGTATGCACTTAATAATTATATGAATTTATGCATGTATACATAACATCCATTATGAGAAAGGACTGGGTAGCTTTTACTATTTTTTAATAATATTTGCAATTTTTAAGAACTATAGCAAGGTTTGGTTCTGACTCCTGTTTTTCAGGATAAATTTGAGACCAAAGTTTTTATGTAAAGCGGTTCTTTTATGTTTGATAACTGTATGATTTAGGTTGAGGTCTGGCTTGCATTTCAGTCACTTCTGATTACTTTCGTCAAAAATATGCTCTTATTATTGTTGGCCACAGATACTATGACAGCTGTGGCCAACTCACTTGTCAACACAATTTTAAGCTAAGTGTATATTTTGAATGTATAATTGCTTATGATGTTAGATGCTGCCAAGTATACACTATTGATTTCCAGATTGCCATTCAGAGGTGATAAATTTAGTGCCTGATTTTTTTAAAGGCATTTCATTCTAAATCATGTAAGTGCAACAGAGAAGCTATAAAAGAAAATAGGATTTTCAGAAATATTATAAAATAATATTCACTGCCTATTCAAGGCAAAGGAGAGAAAACTTTATGCATGTGCTGTGGTAATATGCACAAATATTGTTCAGTTTGAAGCTTGAATACTCATTTTATGACCCAAATTCTTGTGTTTGATTTAATCTGACAGCTACACAATAGGTGTCTGACATGTGCTGTGGCAATAGGAGTCCCAATCTCTGTTACTTCACTGTCTTTATTCTTGGCTAATCACAAGAGATGGCTATTATAACACATGTGAATTGATCCAGAAATTTACTTCTAAAATCATACCAAAAAATTTGATGTGTAATTCAAAACTCATACTGTGATCAAATAAATATATTGGGACTTTTCAGGGGAAAACACTTAAAGTATATGAGAGTATTTTGTTTTATAAGTAACACAATAAAACATACATATTGTAATACCAACCACTTAGTACAAACCTACTGTATCAACACTGTGGATTAAATGTGTGTCCATCCCTTTTTACATTAATCTTTACAATAACTATATGTTCACATAATATTCTCATATCCAGTATAAAGATTATAAGACAGTGGCATACAATGTAAAATAACTCCCCCTATATATCATTTATCCATGGTACACATTCATGTGAAATTTCTGTTTCTGAAATATGTTAAACAAAATGAGTTTATAGGCTAGAAAGAATTTTGTGGTAAAATATATAAGAAAGTTTTTAAAAAATAAATGCCATGACAGAACAGGGCATAACAAACCTCAGAGACAGAAAATTGAAAGCTTTAACCCTTTGAGATGATGCAATGCTTTCCATGGAGGAGACACTGCGTGTTGAGTTCCCACACAGAGGGACTTGGAGAGTAGCAAGAAAACCCTCACATTCTTATTGGCTGTGAGATTGAGGTTTTACTCAGATACATGGTTAACTGCAATGTAATTTCCTTCTGAATACAGAGTCATGAAGATCAAACCACACATTTCAACCAAGTCATGTTGGTAAAAATGAGGATATTTTAGCTGGGAAGCAACAACATAAGGACCTGGATAACGAAAAAGAAAAAGCAAGAATAATGTGCCTGGAACCTCAGCATTCTAGTGGATGAAGGCAAGAGGAATGTTGGGCTTGCTGGCTGCCACCTTAGCTCCTGGTCAGGGAGACACCCTGTCACAAGAAGAGTCATGGATAGGACAAAGGGTTCTCTTTTGTTCTCCACATAAATTAATCACACAGGTACATCCATGTACATTAAACACTTAACACACACACACACACACACACACACACACACACACACACACACACACACACCATAAATAATAGAATAAATAAATACAAGGGGATCACATCCGAGAGCCAGGATATACTAATGTTAAAGTTTCAAGAAGTTTCCTTTGTCTGTGAAGTGAGCATTGAATTAGCTCATAAGAGTTATATGAGATTAAATCACGAGAGACAGAGACAGAGACAGAGGTAGACCTAAGGAGAAAGAGGGAATATGTGTGTCTATGGTGAAAGAAAAGGAGACAGAGAGAGAATTATTAATGTCCAGAGAATAGAACCACGTTTAATTTTCATCTTCTCCACTGACAATAAAATATATAAATGCTCAAATTGAAAAAATTAATAAGTGGTTAATTTGATTGCCTTATCTGCAAAATTAGCTCAAAGAATAGGAACTATTAGCTTCTGGAATGACATAAGTGTTTAAGATGTGATTTTGTTCTAGCCAGCATTAGAGAGCTAATTGACTCTAAATTCACTTGTATCTTACTTTAATGAAAAGTACAATTAAAAGCTATTTCTAGTGTAAATATATTATAAATGCTTATGCTTTCCAACCTCCTATGCTTTTGTATGTTGTTTGTAGTTTAAAAGTCTAACCACAACAATATTTTTATTAGTTTTAGTCACTGGAAATCTAGGTCTACTTACCCTTTGATCTAAGCATCATTATTGGGCTATCCATGCCAATCTGATCATTGACTTCTTTGTTCACTACACAGTCCTCTATAGTAAGCTGAACTAGAAGACAAACTAGCACCTGTCTTCATTTCTAGGCTGCATTCTCAAGGTCAGATGTGTTTATTATTTGTCTCTACGTTTCAGATTCCAACACATAACATAACAAGTAACACACAATTGTTATTTATCTGAACCCTATATATATATATATATATATATATATATATATATATATATATATATATATATATATATATGAAACATTGGTTCATGAAGATGGTGCTTATACTACTGGCTGTTATGTTACAACAGATTTTATAGCCTGCCTCAGAAGAATCTAACAGCATCTTTTACATAATTCTATGAAAAGAAGTCCAAGACTAAGACATGTGCTGATTAATGGGAGTACAGAGGGATCTGGCCTTCTGGCTTGTAGGCACCTGTCTTCTCACCGAGTGTCCATGTAACCTGCCATTCTTGGTTGTACATATTGACAAATATCTCTGTGTCTTCATTGTCTTACAAAAAACCTAATTCATCAGGAGAAAACTTTGCTCATGGCGGAACCAAACTTAATCACCTTCTAAAAGTCTTACTTCCAAACAGAATGTTATAAAAGACTGTAATGCTGCATATGAATAGAAGGAAATCTGTGGTTTAAAAGTCTGTATAGTATGGGTTAGTTATTTATAAAGTTTTTCCTACCCAGAATTCAAAATTTCTACATTTCTATATATTCCTAAAAAGTAAATCTATTCTTCTCATCTCCACCTGTGTATACATGGAAACAGGGACACATACAGACACACAGACACACAGACACACGGAGGTGTAGAGAGAGGGGAGGGAGAGGGTAATGGAGAGGGAGAGGGAGAGGGAGAGGGAGAGGGAGAGAGAACCCATCTGCCCTTTACTATTACAATGAATGCTAACAGTATGGTAATAACTCACTATTATGACAAAATAATGTTTCATTGAAAGATTAATACATTTCAGTAAAATTAACTCCTACATGACAGAGAAATATTAATACTTAGACATTTACTTTATGTGAAATGGGCAGTGTAGCCCTGGATGGCCTAGAATTGCTGTATAGACTATGCTAACCTTAAGCTTGCATTGTTTTTTTTTTTTAAGATAGAAATTAGCATTCTCTAGAATTATTTGAGGCTATGTAAGTAAAGTTTTGTTATATTAATATGGTACATGCTTTAAAAATTGATATTTTAAAAAGTGGAGACATTCATAAGATAGAAAGCGAAGAGCAAACACAGGCATATCTCCACTTATCCCTAGGGCTATGGTCATATTCCTAGAATTCTCCATATATTTTACTGTGATCTTGTCCTTTAAAAATATTTTAAAAATCTAGAAAATTATTTATGTTATCTTTACCCAAGAAGGAGCTATGAACAAACATACAATTACTAATTGAAATATTACACATGGCTGCTGGGGTGAGACTCACAATAAATGAAAAGCAATAAAAGATGCAGGAACTGATTTGATAAAATAATGAATTATCTATACAATCTGAGCAAAATCTGCATGCATTCCTAGAATTTCATTAAGATACAATGGGCACACATCAATTTTGAATATTATCAAAATTCTAACAGAGGCTATTCTGAATGGGTCTTCCCTCACATTTGGATTGAACAAGTAGGAAGAGGTGCAGCTAGTCAAAGTGAACAACACAAGGGAGCCAGCATCTGTGAGATTCTCCCTCATCAAAGGCAAGGTGTGGCAGAAGGTAGAGAAGATGCTGAGGGAAAGTTTTCTGGGAACTCTTAAACAACTCAGGGGTAGTTTGAGATACATTTTTGAATGTGGTTTTGTTAGGGCCATAGCTTTAAAATGTGATCATTTTGTTTTAGTAAACTCTCTCCAACTTCATGTGTCCTCTCATGGGTCTTGTCTTAGCAAAATACCACATGAGTCTGTATTACCAGACATATCCAGAAACTTCCACTTCAGTTCTTGAATTTGGTTTGCAAGTGTGCTATTGCATCTGTGCTCATGAGGAAAGTTGGTCTATATTTCTCTTTCTTTATTGAGTCTTTATGTAATTTGGGTATCAGGGTAACTGTGGCCTCATTAAATGAATTGGATGATGTTCTGTTTCTATTTTGTGGACTAACTTCAGAATATTGATATTAGACCTTCTTTGAAAGTCTGGTAGAATTCTGTGCTAAAATCATTGGGCCCTACATTTTGGTTAGAAGACTTTTAATGAATGAGTCCATTTTAGTAGGAGTTATAGGTCTATTTAAATCACATATATGAACTTTAACTTTGGTAAGTGGTACTTATCAAGAAAATTATCCACTGCATTTAGATTTTTCAATTTGATGAAATATAGGTTTTTAAAATAAGCCCCTATGATTTTCTGGATTTTCTTGGTTTCTATTGTTATATCCTACCTTTTTGCTTCTACTTTTTTTAATTTGAATATTCTTTCTTCACCTTTTAGTTAGTTGGGGTAAGGGTTTGTCTATATTGTTGATTTTCTCAAAGAACCAACCCTTTGTTTCATTGATTTTGTTTGTATTGTTCTCTTTGTTTCTATTTTATTGATTTCAGCCCTGAGTTTCTTTCTTGCCTTCTACTCCTCTTGGGTGTGATTACTTGTTTCTGTTGAAGAATTTTCAGGTGTGGTGTTAAATTCCTATTATGATATCTGTCCTGGCATTTATGTGGGCATTTAGCACTATGAACATTTCTTAGCATTGCTTTTATTGTGTCCTATAAGTTTCAGTATACTATGTATTAATTTTCATTGATTTCTCAAAAATCCTTAATTCTCTATTTCTACCTTAACTGCTTTTCATAAAATACAGAGTTATTAAGTATCCATGAGTTTTAAGCTTTCTGTTATTTTTATAGTTTTGATAACTGGCTTTAATGCCTGGTGGTTAGGATGCAGGGGGTTATTTTAATTTTTTGCATCTGTTGAGACTTGCTATGAATCTGATTATATGGTCAATTTATGGAGAAAGATACGTGAGGTACAGAGGGAAAGGTATATTCTTTTCTGTGTGGTTGAAATGTTCTGTAAATATCTGTTAAGTTCACTAGGATTATCACATCTGTAAGGCCCAGTATTTGTTTAGTTTATGCCTGGATGATCTGTCCATTGTCGAGAGTTGGATATTGAAATGTCTAAAAATGGTGTGTGAGGGTCAATATGTGATGTAAACTGTAGTAGTGTTTCTTTTACAAACATGGTTTTGTGTTTGGGATGTATATATTAAGAATTGAAATGTCATCTTAGTGGATTTTTCCTTTGCTAAGTATGTAGTATCCTTCCCTATCACTTTCCATTAGTTTTGGTTTGAAGTTTATTTTGTTAGATATTAAAGTTGCTATACTGTCTTGTTTCTTGTAGTCATTTGCTTGGAATATCTTTATTCAACCTTTTACCCTGAGGTAATACCTATTTTTGATGTGGAGGTGTGGCTTTTGGATGCAGCAGAAGGATGAACACTGTTTTCATATCCATTCTTTTAGTCTGTATCTTTTTATTGGGGAATTGAGACCATTGATTTTGAGACATATCAATGAACGATAATTGTTTATTCTTATTTTGGTGGTGGTACTGGTGGTAGTTTTGTGTGTGTGTGTCTGTGTGTGTGTCTGGGTCTGTGTGTGTCTGTGTCTGTGTCTGTTTGTGTGTCTGTGTTTGTGTGTGTCTGTGTCTGTGTGCCTCCTGTCTTTTGATTTTATTTATTTCTCATGTTTTCGTAGGTGCAGTTAACCTTTTTAGGTTGAAGTTTCCCTTCTAGAACCTTCTATTGGATTGGATTTATAGATAGACATTGCTTAAATTTGACTTTATAATGAAATAGCTTATTTTCTCCATATATGCTGACTTGGGTCTTCTACCTCTATATTATAGCCATTAACTTCATAATTTTATGGGACTGCTGATTGTGAAACCCAGTAGGCCTCTAACACTTGTGTTTGCTCTTGGGACTCTTTTATTCCTGTTGGATTGCCATATCTAACTTTGATATGATAGTTTTTGCTTTATCTTTTTTATATTTTATATTGTCATGTTTGACTTCAGTCTCTTCAAAGCCTGTTCTTTTGTAATGAGAGATGGAAGGTAAGTGGATATGGAGGGGAGGAGAAGTGGGGAGGAGCTGGAAGGAGTAGAAAGAGGGGAAACTATATATTTGGATATATTGTAAGAGAAAGATCTATTTTCTATAAAAGGAAAACACGTAGTTTGTGGACCTTGCTATAAAAATGAAGACGGAAGGAGCCTGGGAGTCTGAGGGATAACACACAAGGTTGGCCTCTGTCTTCTGTGTTCATTCATTCATGCACGCATGCATACACTCACATGAACACGCACACAACAGACCTACCTGAGAAAGTATCAGCTGGTTTCTGCTAGTTTTCTGTTTCTGCCTATCAAGCAACCATGCAACTGTTGTTATTAATCAACAGTAACATTTTCTCTCTTGACCTTTGTGGGTGAGAAATCTGGATGGGGTTGACAAAGTCCTTGTTCTCAGATATCACAGAGATACCAAATAATCGGGATGGAATATGTTCACATGTTCCTAAAGACAACTTTAGAGATGAAGGTGTAAACCATGGTTTTAAGGAATATCTGTTTCCCTTTCAGGAGCTGGGGCAGCACATATTTGTGTATGTGAGAGTGCATGTCATCCAAACATTAATTGTTCTGCTCACGATGTCAAAGGATAGGTCTTTTTAAAGTTTACACAAAGCTTAAATTATGTTATAGTCTGTGAGGCGAATAATTATACTGAGAATGTAATGCATTCTCCAGCATAACTTACCTCTCTAGAATCTAGAAAGTACCCATAGGCACAGTTATACCATGTCTTTCCAGGATGTCAATATCTTTTTCAAAGAACTGGAAACATTGTGCATGCAGGTTGACAAGTGACAAGGGCACTTCAGTCAGCATGTAAGCAATAGTACTTGTCAGGTGCACTGCCTCCAAGGAGAGCAGGTCTCGGGGTAAGGGAAGTTCTCAACTGCAGTGGTTATTACACTGGGTTTCCTTCATGGCATCCATTGTAGAGGACTTGCTTTCTAATCTAACACTGTGAGGAAAAATGATTATAGAATTTGAAAATAAATAATCTGAGTATTTGAAAACATTACAAATCTTGTGAAGAAACAGTAAAGTCACCCCTAGACTCATAGCAGTGTTTACACTGGGATTTCTTCAATAGTTGATGTGTTTCAAAGAATTTTAGTTGAACTTTTTCCACATTAGAAGAATAAGGTAATAGCACCATGGCCATAGAAAAATCTGATAAAGAGGGCAAATACAGAGGACAGGACATTGCTATTGTGTGAAAATGGTTTGTGTCATAAGTTCACATGTTGAAAGACTGGTCTTCAGGGTAATGATAAAGAGATAGAAAATCTCTTTAAAAGATGATTTTAGTGGGAGTTTCTTGGGTCATTGGAATTGATGATAGCGTTTACACACATCTTAGTCTCTGAATCACTCTCTGGATTCCCTGTTCAGCAATGTGATTTCTTTCAGCCCTGTGTGCTTCTATCACTGAACACCATTCACCAGGAGTCCTTTCATCAGAGTCTGAAACAATGAGGAAAACTAGTTTTAATAATCTAGGCTTGCAAAGTGAGAGTGAATTAGGTCACTTTCAAAGTGGCTCACAGGAGAACTTTTGTTGTAGTGCTGAACTATGAACTAGTATAAGAATCACAGTATAAGATGACTTCATAGTTGACACTGACTGTCGAATTGATTAGAAACAAAAGAAGTACTACTCTGACTATGTCTATGATGGCATTGTCAGAGATTATTAGATAATGAGGTTTAATTAATTCATTGGTCATATCAAAGTCTGGGAGTAAATGGAATGGTAGAAGATGGTATTTGGTTGGAGAAAGGAGATCACAGGGACCAAGCTTTTAAGAAATGTATTTTCTGGATCCCTCATGTTAGTTCTTTGCTCCCTGGCTTCCAGAAAGGGAGCAGCTCTCTCCTATCTTGTCCCTCTTCTCCTAAGGTGGGCTTGGTTACTGTACTGCATCCTCTCCACTCAGGCATTCTGCTTCACCATGAGAGCAACAGACATAAAGACTGAAGTGGACTGAAGAGTCTGAAAAAAATGAGCCAAAATCACAATGTCCCCTTCAAGGTGGCTATCAGTCATTTACCATGGAGATGGTGTTATGAACATAGTGATAGACTATGTCATCTTCATAAGCATATGTCTGTTCTAACCCAAAGTCCTTTTAATGTCATGTGTTTATTAATATATGAGTGGAAGAATACTAATTGTTTTTATTGAAATAATCAGATTAGGATTTGTTTAGGTTTGACCATCCATTTTAACGGAGTTGCCTTAACTGAGTAGTTCTTAAGACAAAATTGTAATCTGTGCACAAAATTATGAACTGGCGTTCTAGACTTACATATGCCATAGTGATGCACTAAATTCAGCCACACAAGGGGTTTTACAGTGCTAAATTTTTAGAAGAATTATTGAGACTAGCTTTTTGGTGTGTGTAACTAGCAAGTGATAAGGATACAGAAATAATTCCCCACTGTTCTTCATGTTTGGTTAAAGTTTAATTTTTTTTCCTAGATTTTGCTATTCCAGGGTAATATTTTGTTCTATGAGAAGCTGCCCCTGCTCCATGGGAGGGTGCAAGGAAACCAGAATTACATGTCAAAATGTCAGTGTATGTGGCAGTCTCTCTTTAGAAGAGGTCTCTCCTAAAGACCTCTCTTTGCTCCTGACATTGTCTTGTATCTCAGCATCATAAACCCATAAAAACATATATCTAGAGAAAATTGATTTGTGTTTCATTCAGTCTACTCATAAATCTACAAAAGTGGTGAGTGTTTCTTTTGTATGTTTCATACCATAGAAGCTGCTAGAGATAAAGAAGTGCAAAGTAAGATTAGCCTACTAAGGGAGACTAAGAGAATAAATAATATATGTAGTAACTACTTACTTAAAAGTTTCATCTGACACTTTGCATCCTCTCATATCCCCACTATCTCTCCTGGGATGACACTCCAGCCTGGAGGGGTTACCCATATATCCATATATCTATAACTCCAAATAATCCCGGTTGCATGCCGTTCAAAATTTGAATATTTCTGGCATTAGTGATTCTTTGTGGCATGGTAAGATTTTAATGGAAAAGGATACCTTGCATTTGTGAATGAGCTGCTGTCATCAGCAAGGCTACATTTGCTGGGAAGAGAAACGATGGGTCTCTGAGAACACATATATTCTTCCACTGTAGGATCATCTCAAGCCAATGACTAATAACACCTACACGATTACTCTAGCAATCTTTGTTATGAAACCAGAAATGAATTTAGAAACTAGTTTCCATCTCTTCTATTTTGTGCCTCCTCCCCCTCTCAATGCCGACAGCTCAAATGACATTCAGTTACTTGCCTTCCATATGTCTGTGGTTTAATTATAATTCACACTGTCAGGGAGGGATGCTAAATCTCAGAGTTCTGTCAGAGCATACCAGCACAGTCTGGAAGTTTTCCATGTTCATTTCTTTCCTGACTTCAAATTTATATTATAATGACCACCAGTTCCTTGGGAAGCTCCCCTAAGAAGTCCTGACCACTGAAAAGCCAAGGGGAATAAAATATGTGTTGCCTCAAGCAGGGAATGACTGCTATTAACGTGTCAGAATGAGACTTAAGATGCTCGATTAAAGCCTCATGCAGCTAGCTTTCCTTCATTTTGTACACTAATTATGTGTGCCTTGTTTAACATGCACTGTGTGGACAAAGGTAGAAATAAGAAATAAAACATATTTTTATGAGGAACTAAAAGCAATAATGAATCCATAGAAAAGTCACAAAGAACAGACATTTGGGGGGAGCAGTACATCTCTTTAAAATGAATTACAACGAAAATTTCACAAGGGGAAATGGGGAGTGTATAAAAATCTAACATGGAATTTGCAGCTCATTTAAAGAAGAAATATAACTTGTTAATACAGATGCTTTAAAAAGGTGTCATGTACAGTATTTCTCACAATTTTATAATAGCATTCTAGAGCTTGGAGCTACAGCTTGGTGGTAGAGCTGTATATTCAAGGCCATGGGTTTAAACCCCACTTCCACCAAACAGAATTTGTCCTCTAGTAGGATAGAAGTCATTCCACATATTCACCTTTCATATTTCTGTTCAGGGACATTTTTCATAAAGAACTTAGTTTGGAGTAGATAAGTTCACACACAAAACAGAGTGATATAGTGACACCTAGCTATGAACCATACATATATCTGCAAATATGGTAAACCAAAGCAACAAACAAAAAGAACCATGAATGAGACTGTTGGGTGGATGTGCCCATGTAAGTGAGCATCCTACCGTGTCTGGATTCCTTCTTTTTATATTCTACTGACCTTATTGTTTAACCCATGACCTCTAACCTAAAATGTCGACTTTGAGATACTCTGTGTAGCCTAACCACAGATGTCAGTTTATGGTTAATATTCTCATATTTTTACCTGACTTTGCTTTGATAGCAAAGAGTAATTGTTCAGCTGTATATCTAACCTAGATTATTCTAGTGAGTAAAATAGGCATGATCTTCACCCCACCCCACCTTTCCTATCTTTTTTTCTTCCTTCTTTTTTCTCCTCTTTCTCTCTTGCTTTCTTCATGGACTCTTTTGTTTCTTATGCTCCTATACACTGAACAGTCTGTCTCTATTCTCTGAGGGTTTGTACTGGATGGTGATGTTGAAGGGAGGAAATATAAATTAGTTTAATGGGAAGAAAAATCATTTCTAATTGGGATCATATTTGACAGTGTTTTTTTCTGTTAAACAGACGTATATATGCAGAGTCTTTTCAGGGCATTTATTTGATATCTTACAGGTTTTTTTTTAATTCTGAGAAGATTCTTAAGATTCATGAACAAAAACAAAGATGTAATGCCTCATGGACAGAGTCAAATAAATCATTTACTGTATCTCACTTTCTGAATCTGATTGTTTTCTATACTATTCTTTATCAACTTGACCTATAGAAATGTGATGAATTTGATTGACTTACCAATAAAAGGATGTGCATGCAATCTCCTGGCCCCATGAATACTATATTTTCAGAGAAGAAAACTAATAAACCAAATAATTGATATTTATCTGAGATTAAAGCAGGTTTATCAACGTAACTACAGCAATAACTATAGTGGAATTAATCCTATAAGTTCATTCTTAAATTTTCTTATTATGGCCAGAGGAATTTTAAAGGCTTTTTGTGTGTGTGTAGGTACATGTACTAACATACATGTGTGTGTTAGGTTTAGATATGTTTGCACACACGTGTATGTAAGTACATGTACACACCTGTTATTTGTTTTCCAAATAGATAAATAATTTTATCTTTTGAAATCTGATAATATTACTTAAAAGTCTGACTCAATATGATCCATAATAAAAATTTAAAATGTCCTTATTAAAGTATTTATAGGAAAGAAAATAGTCACACACTCTGTAAATTCTTGGGCAGAATCAATCACAAGACTCACTTACTAGTTTGTGTGTTAAATTCCATCTGAATTTTGAAGCTTTTAATATCTCTATTGCTGTTTTAATAATATAAACATTGGAATTCTTTCCTATTATGCAAAGCACACATACACACATGCACAGGCACACATGCACACACATATATACACGCATATACAAGCAATGCTAAAGAAATTTCTACCTGTCATGTATATTGTTGAATAATTTTCATATACCCTATCATTCTGTAAGACTTTATATACATGTCCTAATTATACGGTCTCGGAAAGATGCAGATTACACTTCGGGTAATAGATTTTTTTCCTCCTTTCCTTCAAGTGGCATATGTCTACATAATATCCAGAGTCTCTGCAAATTACAGCTGAAAAGTTTTCTTTCACTGATGTCCTTGAAGGCATTTGAATGCGGGTTACTTGAGTGCATTTGTGATGGGAGTGCACTATCTATCAGTCTCGAAAGTGCTGAGAGATGCTCACAATGATATGAGCATTAAATATTTTAAATATACTAAGTACTGATTAGAGAGCGCTATGGGAAGCTACTCGTGTGAGGGCCACATGGCAGAGCAGCGTATACCTGAGGGAAAGAGGGGAAACAGTGATCAAACAAACAAACAAAACCTTTAACATAGAGTTCTAGATAACCTACTCAGTTGTGTTCTTGATCTTGGCCATCGAAAAGGAATGTTAATGTTGCTTTGCTGACTTTCCTCATCTGCTGTTTCTCATCTTTCTCATCATTAATTAGCATCATTTGATAACATTCTCATGTCTGTTTAGTACATCCTCTTGCTCTCCACTCCCACCATTGTTTTATATGATTAGGAAGCGTAGGAAAAGAAAACAGAAGGGTGAGCCAGACAGCTCAAAAGGATGGGAGTTTGCAGGCAAGCCTGAGTACTGGAGTCTGATCCCTGTGAATACTTAATGGATGCATAGGGGCAACTTCTGCAAACTCCTCTCTGTATTCCTTAGGGATGAATGCCAGCATGGGTGCACTCATACACACATATGTACATACATACATACATACACACACACACACACACACACACACACACACACAAGTTAAAACAAATGATCATATTTACTACTTAGGAATATATACATGCATGGGGGTTATATACATACACACACTAGTTGCCCTTTGTACTTTTCAGGCATACATGCATGCATTGGGAAAAACCCCTTACACACACATTATCTCCTGTATTCCTTAGGCGTGCACACATGCACGTGGACATATACATATATACACACAAGATGTCAAGTTATCCACTGTAATCCTCAGGGGAACATGCATACATGGGTGCCTACACATACACACATAAGTTATACCCTGTACTCCTCAGGGGTACATGTATGCACAAGGACATGTACATACACAAAGCATGTTACCCTCTGTACTCCATTAGGGGTGAATGCATGCATGGGGGTATATACATACACATACATACACACAATGAATGAATAAATGTAAAGAAATGGTTTAAAAGATACAAAAGGTAAAGAATCCTCCCATATTGAGGGTGTTTTCAGGGTTGACTTTTATTAAGACAAACCTGCGTGATTCAATAGTCTGCACAGAACAGTCTAAAGAATGAGATAAGAAGAGCATGTTCTGCAGTCTAAATGTCTCAGAAGCAGCAGCATGGGGCGGTCTAAACACTGCTGAACCTGTCATTCCCTGTGTACCAGTCAGTGGATATATATTGGGGTTTGTTTGTTTGCAGTTTATCATCCTTGTCCATAAAATAAAATACCGAAAACAGAAAAATAAATGAGGTACTATCTCACAAGCCAAGTGTGATTATGCATGAGATAATATATGTAAATCTCTTGACACAGTCATGTGAGCTTTCCATTCAAAATTAGTTCCCTTTAAGAAGCAGATCATTTGGATAAACACTAAAATAAATGAATAACATATTTCTCCTTTCATGTGGCAATTAGAATATATTGTCATGGTGATAAATTTTAAATCACGTTATAGCTTCTCCCTGAACTGTTTCATAATAAAATATACATACATAATTGGCTGGAAAATGACAAATTTAGTTTAAAAAATAATCAATCCCTATGCTGCAAGTCTGTTTCCTCCAGTTGCTGGAGTCTTAGAGTCAGATTCTTAGACACTTTTGAAAAAGTGTCAATCAATAGAGCTCAACTGCTCATCTTCTTAGTATTAAATAGTAGAAGCCTAAACTGCCATTTCAATTAGTAAACACTTATGCACCTAATAATAGCAGAATCCCCTACCATGTCCAATGGCTCAGTAGTCCTAATACATCACAGCCAAAAACAAGCCCTCTTTATATGTGGGCCCCTGGCCACCCGCCCAGAAACAACCATGGTTCTGCCTTCCTTCACACCATTCTATGTAGACATCCAGCATTTTAGCATTAATAAAACACTCTGTGCTTCTCAAATGAACTTTTAAAAAATTTTCCCTCTCTGCATGAATAGCAGTGTCTAATTTATGATATTTTAGGCTTAAACATAGGTCACTCCAGAACCTGTCCTGGAAGGCACCAAGGAAAGAGCTCTATCTTATTTTAGACCTGGAGCCCTACAATGTTTGGAGAGGGTCTGAGATGATGGCTCCCCATCCCACTGGCAGTACAGCTCAACCAGAAATTTAATTTGGACACTTTTCAGATACACACTAAAAGGATAAGAGGACTAAACCTGGTCTGTACATCATTATGTCCTCAAGAGGTCCATTCCCTCCTATGCTGTCCATATCTTCCAATCTCAGACTCCCAGGATCAGATAATCAAAGAGTCAGAGAGCTATTGGCCAGCTCTCCTCTGCAGTATGGAGGTCTACCTTGCTTACAGTACTGCCATCTGACTGAACCTCATTCCTTGCTGTTCTGCTGAAGAAATGGAATCTTGAGGAAGTAGGATTCCTTTTGAACTTTACTTATGCTTCTCAAGTCTCTGAATGAAGCCTTGTTGCTTCTATTTCACCTTTAACTCCAAGAGCATGCCTTGACACCTGCCACTCTTAAACTTCTTCAATATCTAGGAAAGTTATTTATGTACTAGGAGGGAAAAATATGAATTCTTAGAATATTTCACAACATTACATAATTATCATTTTATAAATATATTTTTACTATATAACCTCCATAGTATCATCATGTGATATACCTTTTAACTTTAAAATAACATACTGCCCCCTCTCATGTTTTGCTAAAAAAGCACAAGTCCATTAAGAAGACAGGCAGGTTGTTATATTCATTTATCTTTGTTAAAAAGTATGAGGTGTAGTTCACGACAGATGCAAATAAAAAAGGTTGGTGAGTCCAATTTTTATGAAAATGATTATGGTTTGCTTGTGAACTGATTCCACCTTTTGTTTATGAAACAACCTAATGCTATATCAATTTTCAATTATCAGCAATATGTGGTTTAAAACAAAGCAACTTCCTATGTTTCTAGGGTTAACCTCATGAATGTCACTTTCTTTGATTTTAAGTATTTTATCTATAAATGACATTCCTATTATCTGTATCTTTGTCATTCTTGCAATAACTTTGATGTATTTATGTAATCACCAGTTCTACTTATTGTTGCCTTCTGATATAAATATAGTGAAATGGACATTATAGTATAAAATACTGATGATTTTGAACTCTTTGTAAAAACATTCATTGATGCTCAGTTGCAAGGGACTTGTTGATAAAAATTAAGATGTCTATTTAGGCTATTTAGACATAAAACAAACTGGAATTAATTTATTCATAATCATATATGACAATGGAACAAATGTTTATGATCACTATTCCAGACTCACATTGCTTTTGGGGGGGATTCTTTATTGTTCACTGTTTTTTTTTAATTATCCAGCCTTGAGTCAAAGATTTGCTATAGGGCTTGTGCCTGGAGCTCTATAGGGTGGAATGCTTCAAACAAAACTTAAATTGACTTAGATTTCATATGTGTTAAAAAATATATCTGTATTTGTACTCTATAAACTTATTAACTACTGTCTACATGTCTGTGGCTATTGTTCAGTCTGTATCAATGTCTTTGATTTCAATTATACGCCAGGAAAAGTGAACCCTACGTCCTCCACTTGGTGAAATATGATATCTCCTAAAAAGAATACTTATATTATTCAAATGTTTAAATTGTTATCCTTAATTTATTATTTAATATTATAAAATTTCTTCCCAACAAAAAGAAACACAATTTACTGTGACTAGCTAGCCACTGCCAGTATTTCTTACACTACTTGACAATGAATGTTATTTATGAATGAATGAAGTGATGATACCAACAAAGCTTAAGTCTCAGGTTTCTGAGAATTATATGAAGTACTGAAATTATCCAAAATGATCACTACACAGGTCAATTTAAAATTCGTATAAATTATGAAGAAATATGAGTGCAAATTAATCTAACAATTAGATAATATATGGCTTTGTGCATAAGGTTATATTAAATGGAATACAAATAATAGTAATGAAATAAATAGCACTAATTGTGTGTGTGTGTGTATGTGTGTGTGTGTGTGTGTGGTGGTTTTTTCTTCACAACAAGTGAATAGATATAAAATTCTATTTAGAAAAAAAGATATTACAGATGAATAGAGGATTTGTTAGTATAGTCATAATTATCAAGTGAAGTCAAATACAATTAGAAAGTAGATGCTCTTTTATAAATATTCTGGGTTAGAGAAAGCTGACATAAAACTGGATGTGGAGATGTTGAATGGAGGATACAAAATAGGACAGAGCTTTCTGGGGAAAGAACAGTGTAAGGGAAATAACCAGTCAAGTAGTACACATTCATTGAATTCCCTTAAAGGTGTCTACCCCAGCTTTTTGAAAGCCATAGAGATAATATGGAAGAATAAAAAGTCTTTTAAAAAAAAGATTTTCAAAGTTAATTTGGAGAGCAAGTTATTAAATTGGAACTGGGTGAAGCCCTTAGGTATCTTTCAATTGCAAGTGTCAGAAAATCAGGCTCAAACTGGCTTAAAGAGTAAGTGGATTTACTACATCATGGTAAATGGAAAATCCAGAGGCTGCATTTTCTTCAGGCATGGTTTAATAGAGGAATTTACTTCAGTTCTCTAGCATCACACGTCTCCTGTGTTGACTTGATGTTCTTAATGTGTTTGATTCCTCTCACAGCACAGCTGCTCTGAGCTCCTAAAAGAATATACATCCTGGTTTTACCCAAGTACAGAATTTGCCAGGAATTTATCCAGCATGAAACAGTAACTATAAAGATGTAAATCTCTCATCAAAATCACACTGGGACTTAGTCTGTCCTTAAATGTAACATTTTAGGAGTGGGTTATTATCTGAAATCTGAAATGATCCAAAAGCTGAAAGCTGTCTGTGCTATGATAGATTCCCACATGTGATCTCATGTGACAGTTTGTAGTCAAAACAAAGGTGCAGACTAGGGAAATGGCTAAGGGGGTACAAGAGCTTAATGTATAAGTGTAAAGACTCTAATACAAATCCCCAGAACTCATGTAACAACTGCACACAATGTGTATCTCCTACTGAGATACAGATTAAGAGATATTGGAAGGAAGGGGAACATCTAGTATAAATGCAGAGTAATTCTATAATGTGAGCAAAATTCCTCTGATATTTAGAATACTCCTGGAATCAATAATTATAGAAGGAATATTCAATCTGCCAAATCACATTCCTTTAGCCAATCATAAAACTATAACTAAAAATTTAAATTAGTATTAGGAGAAAAAATGAAGCTATGAACAAATAACCAACTCTGGAAAGTTGAATTAGCATGACAACTTTTTTCTAATGTGTGTTTTATAGTACTAACTTCAAAGGGCCTTAGAAACTGTCCCATTGTCTTAGTCACTGTCCTGTTGCTTTGAAGAGACACCATGACTATGGCTACTGTTATAAAGGTATTCATTTAACTGGGGGCTTGCTTAAAGATTCAGTGACTTAGTCCATAATCACCATGGCAGAGAGTATGGCAGCAGGCAGTTATGGTGCTAAAGATAGATATGTTTTATTTGAAAGGGAAGAGAGAGAGAGAGAGAGAGAGAGAGAGACCCTCATAGAGAGATACATAGAAAGACAGAGAGCATCAGAAAGAGAGACAGACAGAAAGACAGAGAGTTAGAGACAGAGAGGCAGAGAGGGAGCCTGGCATGGGCTTCTGAACTTCAAAGTTCACACCATGTAACATACTTCCTTCAACAAGGCCATACATCCAAATCTTTCTAATCCTTTTAAATAGTGTCACTCCTTGGTGACCAAGCCTATGGGGGCCATTCTTACTCAAAACACACACACACACACACACACACACACACACACACACACACACACACACACACACACACACACACACACACATGAATTCTTAACAATGAATATGCTTAGATCCAACTTTCAGTTTTATAGAGTGTGACTTTATGTTGAAAATAAGCACAAATAATATTGTCAGCTTTTTACTAAGACCCTTTGTATATGAAAATTATCTACAACTGACTTGAAGCCCTGATGTTAATTAAATTACAGCAAACAAACCATAAAAGAAATCTTTAGCCTCTTCACTAAGATATGACTTCATTTAGAATGATCAAGAACTTGCTAACAGGGTATGACTATAGACCCAGGTAAGCAGTATGCCTACCTGTCATATCTTCAACTGCCTCATTAGTTTAAATATAAACTTAATTACAAACGAAATGGAAGGAAATGTCTGGAGTTGTAAACAGTAAATACCCTTGGATGTGATGTATCTTGCTGAATTCCTTCAGTGCCCTTTGGAGTTGCTCTGAAAGGAGAGAGCACATCACAGACGTTTCTAGCCACAGAGAAGTGACTTAGGATTATTTTGTCAAAGTCTACAGACTCAGCAAATGCTAGAGGCCAGGAGCTAAGCCCAACAGGATAATCAAGGAGGAAATTCTACGCTGCTGCTTTGTTGTTTCATTATTAACTAGTTGTTTGAGACTGAGTCTAACGCAGCTTAGGCTGTTCTAGAACCTACTATGTGGACATCAATGACTGAATTTCTCCACTTCTTCCTCTTCCTCCTAAATGTTGGGATTGTAGCCTGCATCATGCCATACCATTGACACATTGCTAAGAATGGAACACAGAACTCAGTGTACACTAGAAAAGCATTCTCTCAGTTAAACTACATCCCCAGCCCTTGCTTATTACCTCCTGGGTTTAAAATGAATCTTTTGAAGCATTCTAGATATATCCCTTTTGAGTTGACTCCTTTATTTCTTGGTGTGGGTTTTCTAGCCTGCAGAGTTCCACTTATTGCCTTCACCCCCAAATAATGTCACGGACAAAACCATCTCTTATGAAGAAACTGATTTACAATTGCTTTACTGGGGGGAGTATTTATAGTGTAATAAAACTAAATTAGAATTCTCACATGTAGTAATTGATGTACCCCGTACATTATCCAACCATTTTAATGGATCTTAGAATTCAAATGATTTTGTTATTTCACAATTAAGAAACATTAAGGTAACAATGCCTCCTAAGAACAATACGTGTTCCTCTTTCTCCACATCCTCGCCAGCATCTGCTGTCACCTGAGTTTTTGATCTTGGCCATTCTGACTGGTGTGAGGTGGAATCTCAGACTTGTTTTGATTTGCATTTCCCTGATGACTAGGGATGTTGAGCATTTCTTTAGGTACTTCTCAGCCCTGCGAATTTCCTCAGTTGAGAATTCTCTGTTTAGCTCTGTTCCCCATTTTTTGATGGGGTTATTTGGTTTTTTAGAGTCTAACTTCTTGTGTTCTTTGTATATATTGGATATTAGCCCTCTATCGGACATAGGATTGGTTAAGATCTTTTCCCAATCTGTTGTTTGCCGTTTTGTTCTATTGACAGTGTCCTTTGCCTTACAGAAGCTTTGCTGCTGGGATTGCAAGCTGGTACAATCACTCTGGAAATCAGTTTGATGAACCCTCAGAAAAATGGACATAATACTACCTGAGGACCCAGCTATACCTCTCCTGGGCATATACCCAGAAGATGCTCCAACATGTAATAAAGACACATACTCTACTATGTTCATAGCAGCCATATTTATAATAGCCAGAAGCTGGAAACAACCCAGATGTCCCTCATCAGAGGAATGGATACAGAAAATTTGGTACATCTACACAGTGGAGTACTACTCAGCTATTAAAAACAATGACTTCATGAAATTTGCAGGCAAATGGATGGAACTTAAAAATATCATCCTGAGCGAGGTAACTCAGTCACAAAAGAACGAACATGGTATGTACTCACTGATAAGTGTATATTAGCCCAAAAGTTCAGAATGCCCAAGTTTCACTTTACAGTAACCACTGGACTGAGAGTGAGGTCCCAGATGGAGGAGTTGGAGAAAGGACTGAAGGAACTGAGGGAGTTTGCCGCCCCATGGAGGGAGCAACAGTGTCAATGTGCCTGACCTCCCCCCCCCTCAGTCGTCCTGGATTTTGGATCACCAACCGAAGAATACACATCGAGGGACCCATGGTTCCGACCACATATGTGGCAGAGGATAACCTTGTTGGCCATCAGGGTGAGGAGAGGCCCTTGGGCCTGAGGGTGTTAGAGGCCCCAGTAAAGGGGAATGTCAAGGTGGGAATATGGGAATGGGTGGGCGGGTGGGTGGGATGTGGAATTCCCTCATAGTGACAGGGAGAGGGAGGGGATAGGGGGTTTCCAAAGAGGAGACCTAGAAAAGGGAAAACATTGGAAATGTAAATAAAGTATCAAAAAAATAAATAAATAAATTTAAAAAAAGAATAAGTGCTTGGCTTATGATCACAATTAGGAATACACACACACACACACACACACACACACACACACACATATATAGCTAATCTTGTATTTAAACAAGTTTTATAAATCAAAGAGTAGAAGTCTGTTAGGAAGTATGTATTTTACTTGTGGGATCAAAATCTTACAGAGAAGAGAATGCAGTCCTCTTGTTGCCTGCAGTTATTTCTATGTTACATGCATAAGAAATATGAGGATTCTATGCTTTTATAGTTTAACTGTCAAAACCAAACTATGAAGATTATTTATTCAGTTCAGGAATTTGTCTTCTCTTCTGTTGCATATGCACATACTAAGGCCCCCCACCCAAATTTTCTCTTTACCTCTTTTAAAATTTAAAGTTCATGCCTGGAGAAATACCTGACTAGTTAAGAAATACTGTTTGTTTATGCAGAGTACCTGGGTTTGGTTACCAGAGCCCACATGGCACCACCCAGCTCATCTTTACCACCATTTCCAAGGCATCCAATATCTCCTCTGTCTTCTGTAAGCACTAGGCATGTACATGGTATATATACATACATGCAGGCAAAAGAGCCATACACATAAAATCAAAATAATCATCAAAAAAGTAAGAACTGAAGTGTCATAGAGAACTTACCTTAGATACCTTTGTGTATTTCAAATGTACTTTAACATAAATGTGTTAAGCACATTACTTTTTCCTCTGGTTCCATACTTGTCCTGACGAATGTAGGACTGTATGTTTGTGTGTCTACGTGTGTCTCTGCAGACAATGTGAGGCCCTTGGCTGTTTCCTTTTGATTACTAAGAAGAACCATGGGTAGTTTCTCTGACTCACAGGGTCATGTAATCATTACTAGCCACCAGGGATTCAGAAATGTCACTGCTCTTGTTTACTTATTTCCAGTAGTATGACATTTGTGCTGTAGTTCAACAGATTGTCTTTGTCTGACCTCTAACACATAGTGTCTGAAGACCATAAGTGAACTGAAATCCTGAAGTTTCCCAAAGGAAACTGTTTAACCAAACCCATTCTATCTTTTAAAATCTATGTTACTTGTACTCCGTGCTGTGTTATATGTTTAAATCCCTTATTCTTTAATACTTCATATAGATATATAATGAAACATGATCATATCTACCTCCTATTTCACCCTTTGAATTCTCTCTGCACCTCTTGCAATATGTCCCCTTCAACCTCATATTTTTGTTTTGAACACATTTCTTTTAAAGTATATTATTGACCTTTAAATTTGGTTGAATTAATGCCATCTTGGGTAAGTGACCTCAGCTTCTCCCTTAATTAAATGACAACACTCAGTTCCATTTTCCGTAGATGATAAGTATTACATTTTAGATCTATATATCACTTTGGCCTTTGAAATGTGGTCAGTCAACTATGCTGAGGCACCATATCCCTGTTAATTAGTTTTGTATCCCCATAAGAAACAAATGAGGCTGGTGAGAGCCACAAGCTAGTCAAATCAGCATACCATCATGGGTGCAAGTTTACAGTACACAGAGGTTAGCCACACTAAATGTGAAACTAAGTCCCATCACCAGAGAGTCAGGGAATGTAGCCTTGTTGCTTTTAGTGAGGAGAAATAATTTGGGTATTTAATTATGTGCTGCTTTTAAAGTTGATATTTATCCTTTTTAGTGAGTAATCACGCTAGCATTACAAAAATGAGGTGAAAACATAGTTCCAATGATAAATAAATGTGTCTAAAGTATGTTTGCAAGATTATTATAATTATGCTGAATTCATTAACTAGCACCCAGTGGTGGACACACACACACACACACACACACACACACACACACACACACACACACACACACACGTATATATATATGACAATGAAAGATAAAACTGTTAATAATCAAATCCATGCACCAAATATGGAAAACACAAATCAGGAGTCACACACTGAGAGTCAAAAGGAGGGAATAGCATGGTACTCTATGGGAGAAAATAATGTGGTGTTATTTTCTTAACTATGTGTTATGGCAGGATTGATTTCTAATTTATATTTGCACTGAAATGAAACCCAGAAATTCTGCATACTGGACACAGAGCACATGCATACTTTGTGATGGGCATCCATTCTTTCAGTTCTTTTCCCCTAGAGAAGCATGACTGACACACTTTCCATATTTTCTTTTCAGAATGGGTTTGAATATGGTTTCCACTCAGTTGTAAGCATCTGGGTATTCAGTAACATGGAGGTTTCCATTCTGAGCATGACCAGATTTTATTTAGGGGAATAAAATGAAAAGTGCATGATAGGTCTCACATAACTTAACCAATAATTGGCATGTGTCAATAATACATTCTTTAAATAGCATGTTATTAATTTGTTCACTACTCATTTACTAAGTAAATGCCACAAATTCTATGTGCTAAAATTGTTATGTTTCCAGGAAACCGAACATAACATATACACTCAAAAATCTATGTAGAAAGTATATTACCTATATTTTTATAATAGTAATAATATTGTACTGTATTTTTTACAAATGTATTAACAGACATTTACATTGTCTTTATATAACAATGTTTTCAATATAAACAAAAATTTTTCCAAGGACAATAAATTTACTCTTAAAACCTGAAACTGAGAAGTCATATCTTTATGTAGATGAGTCACATCTCTCTCTAGGACAGCAAACACAATTGTTTGATGGGTATCAGACTATAGCAATGAAAGAAAAAAGAGTAGGTAGGCTAAACTTCCCTTTAAAATCTCCAGATCATATCCTGGCTAGACAAAATATTTGCCAATCTAAGCACATTAACTTTGGCATTGCTAATTGGAAAATCTGTGGAGTGCTGCAAAAGTATCTCTTATTCACCTGATATAATTGCTGTTTCAGAGGTTTACTACCTCCATCTGCTAAGCTAGGCCTAGTCCTGGAAGCCCTAAGCTCTGTACAATCTAAACTAGGCCTAGAATTTTTTCAGCCTCTGACACTTACCAGTGAATAAGCTCACTCTTTTTAGTTCGTTCTGAAGTACGGTTGGCTGGCTCAACACAGATATCTGACTCTAAACTCTTCTCTTAACTGACTGATCCAAATTGGTATCTCTCAGCCTCACACTAACTTTGGCAATGTATTCTAATCTTCTTGCTCCTCCATCTCATTCTCTGGCTCATTCCCTCTACACATGCTTCTAGCTTGTCCTCTCTTTTGTCTTTGTAAAACTGCCTCCTCTCCTTTTCTCTCTCTGCACTGTTTTCTCTTTAGCAGCCTCTCTTTTCTCTCTGTTCTCCTAAAAGTTGGGCATATCTGTTTCTGTCAAATCTTTCTGTGATTCGTCACTTTGTCTGCCTCTCAAATAGACATTAGTTTTAAACATAGGTGCATTTTTTCTACAAACTAACTTTCTGGTTTGGGATTAAAGGTATATGCCAAGAGTGTGTCTGTATTCCAGCCAGACTGATTAAAGTTTTGTGCTAAGGGAGTGTCTGTACTGCAGCCAGAGTAGCCCAGTTGTTGGATTAAAATCCCCCTATAGAGAGGATTGTATTTTCTGTCTGTTTTTTCTTCCTCATGGTATTTCTACAGTTTCAGCAGCATGCACGTCAATTTCAACCAAAAGAATTTCTCAAAATTATAGACTCTTTCCCTGTAGTTTCGCTCCCTTCTCTGGTGGAAAATGAAAATAAGTTATAACAACTCTTGACATGGTAATCAATTGTTTAAGCTTTGCTTTGTTATCCTGTATTGATTTCTCTAATTATTTTTATATAAGTATCATTAAAAGGCATACTACATATTCCATATTAGACTAGAAAATTGCTTATGGTGTTCTTTTTATAGAGAGATTTACTTTTATTGCATGTATATGAGTGTTTTGCCTGCATCAACCACCCCTCCCCCAATATAAAACTAGATTCAAATAAAATAAAAAGGTTATTGTATGCCAGATTACTGAAAACACCTTAAGTTACAAATAATTTTATAACATAACCAAAGTATAAATATTGTCTTTGATGCAAGAATGAAACTAATTTTGCTGGCTTCCTTGTATATTTCTCATCTTATTTATAAAATAATTATAAGTTATAAGGGTTGTGGACAGGTGCTGAATTTTCTGTAGGTAAGAGTTCATCTAAAACTTGAGTCAGAGAACAAATTGATTACTACTCTCTAATCTTTATATCCACTTGAAAAACATTTCACTTTATTAAAATAGAATCCATGCATAATTTCCCATTTAGGAAAAAAAAACATGTTGCTGTAAAAGTTGTTTTCTTAAATGGCTATGTTTTAAATTACTGTCAGAGATTCAGCATAATTTAAACTGTGAAATACAGCAAAAGAATAGTCAGCTTGAGTCTTCCATGGCCTTTTCATCATGGGCTATCAGTTAAGGAAGTCACAGGTTAAGAGATGCATTTGCCTTATAATGCTTTACTAAGAGGCTCAATGTCAATATTCCTGAAACAAAAACAGAGCCAGCCATGTTGCTGGTGTGCGTCTTCTTACATCATGTCATTCTGTCTCCATAAGATATGAACTTTAATATGTTGTAAAATGTGCATTGTATTTTTTAATGAATTATTAGTTGTCTTCTTTGTGGAAAGATGTGGTGTTTATGTACATCTGTATGCCTTCATGTTTGTGAGTGGATCTGTGTTCAAAATTATATCCAGGTCTTTATGTGCATAGCGTTGTGGGTAGAGGTCAAAGTATAAGCTTCAATGTTTTGTTTTGTTTTTTTTCAGGATCCATCTATCTTTTGTGTGAGGTAAGATTTATTTTTTTTCTTTTTTCCCATTAATTCATCTATTTTACAGTTTAATCAAAAACCCCTCCCTTCTCTCCTCCCAGTCTCACACTCCCTGCTCCCCCATTCCCACCTTTGGGCCCCATGAATACCAACCTGCCCTGGCACATCAAGTTGTAGCAGAACTAAGTGTATTCTCTCCCACTAAGGTCAGACAAGGCAGCTCAGCTAGAAGAAGGTAATTCTAAAGGCAGGCAACAAAGTCAGAGATAGCCCTCATTCCATTTGGTTGGGGAACACACATGAAGACCAAGCTGCACATCTTCTACAAACATGTAGAGAGTCTAGGTCCAGCCCATGCATGCACTTTGGTTGGTGGCTCATTCTCTGTGAGCCCCGTGGGCCCAGGTTAGTTGACTCTGTAGGTCTTCCTGTGGTGTCCTTGACCCCACCACCTTCCTCAATCCTTCCCTGCCTACCTCTTCCACTAGACAACCTGACCTCCAGTATTGTTTAGCTGTGAGTCTGTATATTTGTTTCTGTCAGCTGCTGGATGAAGCCTCTCAGTTATGCTAAATTCCTGTCTTCAAGCATAGCAAAGTATCATTAATAGTGTCAGGGGTTGGCTCTCTCCTATGGGATGAGTCTCAAGTTGGGCCAGTCTTTGTTTGACCACTCCTTCATTCTCTGCTCCCTCTTTATCCCTGTATATCCTGTAGGCAGGACAAATTTTGTTGGTGGGTTGGTGTGCCCTTCTCTCCACTGGAAGTCCTGTCAGCCTACAGGTGGTGGCTACTTCATGACTCTGAATCAGATAAGATTGTTTATTTATTTATTTATTTATTTCACTCCAGATTTTATTCCCCTCCTCTGTCCACCCTCTGACTGTTCCACATCTCATACCTCCTCTCCACCCCCCAAACCCCACCCCATCTGATCTCTAAACTCCCTGCAGCCTCCAGTCTCTCTCTCTCTCTCTCTCTTTCTCTCTCTCTTCCTGATACTTTATTTACATTTCAAATGTCTTCCCCTTTCCAGGTCTTCCCTTTGGAAACCCCCTATCCCATTCCACCTCCCCTGCCTCTATGAGGGTACTCCCCCACCCACCCACCCACTCCCATCTTCCCTCCCTGGCATTCCCCTATTATGGGGCATCTAACACTCTCAGACCCAAGGGCCTCTCCTCCCACTGATGACCAACAAGGCCCTCCTCTGCCACACATGTGGCCAGCACCATGGGTCCCTCCATATACATTCTTTGGTTGGTGGTCCATTCTCCAGGAGCATCAGGGGGTCAGGTCAGTTGACACTGTTGCTCCCTCCCCATGGGGCTGCAAACTCCCTCAGCTCCTTCAGTCTCTTCTGCCACTCCTCTACCTGGGACCCCACGCTCAGTCCAACAGTTGCTGTGAATTGAATCATGGGTGTTCTGAACTTTTGGGCCAATATCTGCTTATCAGTGAGTACATACCATGTTTGTTCTTTTGTGACTGAGTTACCTCGCTCAGGATGATATTTTCAAGTTCCATCCATTTGCCTGCAAATTTCATGAAGTCATTGTTTAACTGGCTCTAGACTTCAACATTTAGACCACCAACATTTAGAATGTTCTTACCATTCCTAGTACTGTAACCTCTTAATACAGTTTCTTATATTGTGGAGACCCCAACCATAAAATTGTTTGTGTTGCTACTTCATAACTGTAATTTTGCTAGTGTTGTGAATCACAATGTAAATATATGATATGGACGATATCTGATGTGACCTCCATGAAAGGTTATTCAACCTCCTGAGTGGTTGCTAAACACAAGTTGAGAACCAGTGATTTAGAAAAGGCTACCTGGCCTGTGAACTTTGAGAAGGCACTTGTCTCTGCCTCCAGTCTCACAATACTGGAATTACCAGTGCATGCAGCTTGCCTGGATATTTCATGAGTTTTAGGGTTCCAAACTGAGGTTCCCATGCTTGTAAAACATGTGCTTTATCAGCTGAGCCATCTCCCCAGTCTAACTATTGGCATGTCAATGTGTTTAAAATGCTAGCAATTGTATTAAAGTTTAACTAGAAAGATGTGCTTTAGATTAACAAATACAAAATTTCCCAGAATATGCAAATCACAAATACTTTGTAAAGTTGACTATTTCCAGGTGGTTGTCATTGGAATTACTGCAGCCAATTCATTTTAAGCAGAAGGATAATAATTTCACTCAGTTTATTAATATGCAAAAGTGAGATTTGCTTTGCCTCATTTTTTCTGCATTGATATACCCTGTTTCATCTGTACTTTGTTCCTTCTTGTCAGCCATCTACATGTTAAAAGTATATCTGTAGATATCTCAAGGTAGGCATGCTACCCATCTACCCATCTACCCATGTATGTATGTATGTATGTATGTATGTATCTATCTATCTATCTATCTATCTATCTATCTATCTATCTATCTATGTGTGTATATGTAGAGATATAGAGAGATTTATGTAGATGCCCAAACATGTATGCACAACTATTTAACTTCACACTGAACATGAACATGAACACGAACATAAACACACACACACACACACACACACACACACACACACATTTGTCTTCATCAAAATCATCATGTGGATTTAAGATTATATTTTGAGTGGCAAATATATTGTACTGTATAATGTTTTGTTGTAAACAATTTTGGTGCTACTTTTAGTCTCTGAGCAAATTAAGGCAAGCCTTTTGACTTACCATGTGTCACAGTTTGAATACGATTGGCCCAGAGAGTGGCATTATTTAGAGATGTGGCCTTGTTGGAATAGGTGTGTCACTGTGGGTGTGGGCTTTAAAACACTCATGCTAGCTTTGTGGAAGCCAGTATTCTGCTAACAGCCTTCAGATGAAGATGTAGAATTCTCAGCTCCAACTGAATCATGCGAGCCTGGATGTTGTCATGTTCCCACCTAGATGATAATGGACTGAACCTCTGAACCTGTAAGCCAGCCCAAATTAAAGGTTGTCCTTATAAGAGTTGCCTTAGTCATGGTGTCTGTTTACAGCAGTAAAACCCTAACTAAAACACCACGTCTTCAATAAGATCATCTACAAAAGGCAATAGTTCAAATGTGCTACATATATTTGTAGATATTTGGCAAATCATTGTAAATTAACTATGTATTTTATTATCTGACTCTTGCATAGCAAATAGTATGCACACAGTGGATTTACCTATTTCGAAATTCTCTGACTGGAGCTTGTCCTTCCTGCGGGCCTGTGAGCCTGTGATCTTATGGGTGTCAGCACTCCTGGGGAGACCAGCTCTCCTGGGGGGGGGCATATTTGGGTATGGAGGGCTGTGGGACAGCCTTTGCTAGGGCACAGATGGAGACCAGAAGGATCCTGCCCCCAGCTGTTCCTCAGTTCCTGTGCCCTGTGAGCTCCTGGCAGACCCCTCTTTGAACTGTTATTGGAGTGAAAGTGGTGATCTCACCTGTGGGCCTAGGAGTGAAAGCGCTCCTGGGAGAGCAGCTCTCTCCAGGGGATTTGGGTGTGGAGGTCTGCGAGACAACATTAGCTCCAGGGCACAGATGGAGATTAGCTCAAAATTCTCAATAGCATGGATTGGATGAGAGCAGGCAGTCCCCTGCCTTCTCCTACTCCAAGTCTCCCATTCTTTATCCTTTGAATCAATTCCTATTTATATTTTCCATATTGAAAAGCATCCACAGACCCTGCCAGTTAATCTGTAAAGATACGGATTACACAATTTTTGAATTCTATGAACATCAAATAAGAAAAATAACTCTACCTTTTTGATAGTGTTTTGAACTAAATTATGCACATATCTACACACAACTGTACATATTAAAAGTCCTACTTTGTCTCTGCAATAAAGAAAAGAACCTATTTAAGCAACATCCACAGCAGACATACAGAGACTTTTCACATTTATTCATCTTTGAACTAAATCTATACTTATATAAATATGATGACATATTTGGTGCAAAAAATGATGAAAGGTGTTCTCTCTCTAGACAAAATGCTCATATTAATTAGGAAAAAAAGATATTGGTGGAAGATAAACTTGCTGAAGATGGCCAGCCATGGTCAAGATTAATTCAGTTTCATCCAGAAATTCAGTATTGTAAAAAGAACACACTAAGCATGCTTGCCTTTTTATTTTATTTTCAGTAGTTCTTTGAAACTAAACATAATATATTCATATTAAATTATTAGTAAATAACTAAATAAATATTAAGTTCAGAGTAAGTCTCATAACAATATGCAGAAAAAAAGAAAATGGACGATGAACTCTTCAGTGAGACACACCGAGTTCTTCAGCTTGACTGTACTAGGCATTGAAAAAGGAATCAATAGTTTTCTCAGTAAAACAACAAAAAATTATCTATAAACACTCTGACGATCAATCAGGAGCTTTTATTATCTTTTTAAATAAACCATAATGAACAGAGGATAGTATAAAATAAAGAACTCACATGCAGAGTCCATGGGCCAGATGGGGTCCCAGCAAGGAGAAAGGGAAGTGGACATATCTCCAATAGATAAATGCTTTCAAAATTAAAAAAAAAATTTCTAGCAGAGTCTCACTAGATATACAAATTGTATCTCTAGTAAAAATTGGCCAACACAAAATGAACTTAATGGCAGTTTTGAAAGTTCTTTGTCTCAATGCTTTATCAGGGTTTCTGGGGAGTTTGTTTATTGATTTGCTTTTTATCATTTATGTCTTTTGATCATATATTATGTTTTCCAATTTTGTGTTTTTATAAAGTTTCTAGGTATGTGCACAGACATGTCACTGTGCGTATACATGTATTCTGAGCTTTTGCTTTGGCTCCTTTTCATTTGTTTGTTCTGTCATACTCCGGTTTGATGGTTTGGTTTTTATCTTATCATCATCACCATCATCATTATCATCAGATTTCTGTTTTTAATCTAATGATAGAGAGAGACCGAGGGAAGGTTGGAAAGAGAGGCAAAGAGAGAAAGAACAAGAGAGAGAGAGAGAATGAGATACAGAGAGAAACAGAAAAGGTGCGAATTTGGGTAGGTCAGGAAGAAGGAAATATCTGAGAGGTTTTGGGGCTGGGCAAATCATACTCAGAATATATTGTATGAGCAAAATCTATGTTAATAAAATAAAAAATCTGGGAAGGGATGTCACAGCACATTAAAGGGCTTTGCTGTGCAATGTGAGTCTGAGTTCAAATTCCCAGAAACCATGTAAAATAATCATGTCACTCACAAATCATTGTAAACCCTCCCCAGGGGAGATTTGGAGATAAATGATTACTTAGGCCTGTAGAAAAACTCTGTCTGCTGGGAACAGAGACAGAGAGTGTTGGAGCAGTCACCTAACAGCCTAATAGCCCTACTGGTCTCTGCCCACAGGCATGATCTCATCTTCCCATTCATGTGCACACACACACACACACACACACACACACAGAGAGAGAGAGAGAGAGAGAGAGAGAGAGAGAGAGAGAGAGAGAGAGAGATCTTTAAAACTCAGAAACAAAAATACTCTGGAATTCTAGCACAGAGTTGAATGTTGCTTACTGGTGATCGCAGTGAAAATTATTATGAAATAAATTATCAACCATATAAGGCCTCTAGAAATGGTTTGCCATACGGTAACATAAGAGGAAGCAGAAGTAACTTGAAGTGTAGGTCGGAAGAGCAGACCCTGGGATCAGAGGTGGCAGTGCTTTCCATGTGCATTCCCAGCCGATGGGCATTTTCTGTTTTCATTTGTGCAGTTTCAGTCATAGCCCCATGCACAGTGCTGCAGGGGAGGAGCCTTTGCCTTGTTGTATGTCCTTTAGTGGCAACATTCAGTTTATCCTAGTTTGGCGTCCTGAGAATAAAGCTTCTTTGTAAAAAATGAGACAAATCTTTATGTTTTTATGTTTCAGTTTGTCTGGGTCAATCCCTCAGGGTGAAAAGACTAGAACAAAAGAGGGATACAAGAATCTGTGCAGCCTTAGGGCCTGTGTGTAGCTCAGCGGCAGAGTCCTTGCCTAGAGTGAGTGAGACCTGATATTTCTTCTTAGTACTGCCTAAAAAATTAGCATCCAGGTTCAACCTCAAAGGAAAATTTAAAAAGTGCACGAGTGGTTATATCACTTTAGATTTGCTTAAAATTTTTATATTTTGATTTTCTCCTGACATTACATTTCTCATGTACATACTCATAAAAAGGTTTGCCCTGTGAAAGTTGTAAAATAGAAAGATAAATTTTATTTATTTACCCAAGGCCAGTTTAAAAAGCAGTAGACATAGCTCATATGCCACAAGTGAAATACACTTGGAATCTTTATTTTCACATTAATAGAACTTGTTCTAAACTATTTTCTGACTGAAGTCACACACTTAAAATTCAGAGTTATGATCTTTTGATGTTAATACAATGCAGTTTTATCCACTCTTTATAATTGATCCCCTAGTATATGCCCCAGAATAAACACCGTAGCATGCATACATTTTTAAATTCTAACCCCTTTTTCTGGTTTTGAGAAACACAATAGAATATTTCCACATATATATTTGTAGTCATATGTGAGCTGCATTTAGGATAAATTTGTGAAAGTGAGTTTCTCAGCTAAGTATATATTTATTGATTAAAACTGAGGTAGACCACCAACTAATTCCATTCCCAAATGTTTCTATTACAATCCTAGCAAGCATGATGTAGTTTGCAGCAGAGAAATGTTATCACCTAATACTTAAAAACTAAACATATTTTTCAAAGATCTTTCTAAAGGCCTTTTATAGGCATAAATAAAAACAAAAGCAAAAACTAAAGCTAGAATACTGTAATTGTTCAATCCCTCTACAAAAGCCAGGACATAAAAAACTCTGAGGTGATTACATACTCTATAGTTGTTTGTGTTTCTTGAATCATCTCATTCATGTCAGATCCAGTTATGATATATTGTATCTATACATGCACTTATATGTGTATATTCTTATTATATCTTATTTGAAAAAGAAGAGTCCTCATAAGCTCATATATTTGAGTGCTAAGTTATCAAGGAGTTGCATGATTAGAGAGGGATTAGTAGATGTGGCTCTACTGGAGGAAGTATGTCACTGGGAGTGACTTTTGAGATTCAAAAGCCTGTGCCCAACCAGGCCTAGTCCCCCCACCACTCTCTCTCCATGATTATTGATCTAGATGTAGCTGTTAGTTACATCTCCAGCACCACAGCCACCTACCACTATGCCCCCTATAATGAAAATAGACTAAGCCTCTGCAACTGAAGGAATGTCTCCAATTAAATGCTTTCTATTATAAGAGTTGTCATGGTCATGGTGTCTCTTCACAGCAATAGAACAATGACTTACACACATATTCTTTTTAATGACTCTGATTTGGAATATTAAGTGACAATATTCATCCATATATCATTCAAGAAAAGGAATATGGTATAATATCAATATCTGTCATTCATTAATTCTAGAAGAATTGATTGATTTTTTTTAAATCCTGGATCCTCATCTCTCTTACTTGTAAAATAAAGACAATAAATAATATCTATCCCATGAAGTTGTTAGGGGGAAATATACATATACATATAACAGCCCACTGTAAATTTCTTTTCTTTCTTTTTTTTATGTTTTTATTTATTTATTTATTTTTGATACTTTATTTACATTTCAAATGTTTCCTCCTTTTCAGGTCTCCCTTTGGAACCCCCCTATCCCCTCCCCCTCCCCCTGCCTCTATGAGGGTGCTCCCCCACCCCCTCACCCACTCTCATCTTAATGCTAGAAGAATAGCCACTTAGATCACATCGATTCACTCTTCAGGATTTTCTTCTAGGTTCTTTTGAGCTTATTCAAAGTGACTTTAGGTCTTCATTTTCTCTGTAGATAATGAGCTGTACTTATTTTATATTTTCCTATCTTGGGAAGAACCAGTAAATGCCTTTGAGGCTCCACTGATTTCTCCAAAGGAGTCTATTACTTGTTCCTGGTGGGGAACCTGTTTTGTGGGTCAGTGCTGGTTCTGATCCTAAGGAGTATAGTCAATCACTGCAGGTCTGAGGCAGTCTGTACCTTAGTGCTGGGGTAGAATTAAGTACTTTCATGCTCTGATTCCACGTGTTATTGTTTGCCTGTTTCTTTCCTTATAAGCTGAGGTGGAATTAGGAAATGGATGCATTCATGTCCAGGATGATCATAAAAATACTTTTCTAGCATGTATGACTAGAGTTATATGAGGGACAATTCCCCAGGTTCTACAGTATATATATAATAACACCAAGAATTTATGGGAACCCTTGGAAAGTATGAATCTTACTGATACCGACAATGAACCACATGTCTGCAAGTCTTGCAAATACACATTATCTTTTCCAAACCTCTTGTGATATCTTTGGTCACCTCATTGTGGTGTTCTCCTATGGAATCAATACACTAACCTTATCCTCAGTCACAATCTTGCCTTTAAATTAGACCCAGATACTGGTTCACATTTGTTTGTGGCTGATTTCATTCAAATCATTTCTGAAGCTTAGTGTCTCATATAATCTGAACTCCTGTGATATAAATTCCCCAGTCTTAGTTCTATAGTAACAACAAAGTTATTTCTATTTCTTCTAAATATAGCTATCAACTTCTCATATTTTTATGAGAAATCATACAGTCTTTATGCACCCATCTTAAAATAAATATCTCATTTTAGAGCTGAGCACCTTGAACAATTAGTTATGTGTTTCTGCGTTATTCAGCACCTACTAGAAAAAAGTAGTCTTTGCTAAGCATTGAGTGATGTACCAATCTCTATATATAACAAGCCATTAGGAGTCATATAATAACTAGGACTGTTCAGCCTGGCAAATAGTCAGTTGTCATCCAGAGGCTATGACCTGTCTAGTCACAGGTTTTGACCTCAATGACTGTGCCATGTATTTACTCTTATGGTATTCACGCCACCACTGCACCATGAGCACATCTTTGCAGGAAAGTTGTTAGTGTAGCTCACCAAGCTCAAACTATGTAATACTGATGAATACTTCTCTCTGCTGCTAGTGTGCATAGTATCCTCCAGCACTATGAAAATGAAGAAATTTGCTGGTAGAGATAGAGTTATCAGTTCATTAACAGCCTGATTTTTCTTATGACTCAGGTATGTGGTATCATGAGCAACATGATCTTACTGTCATGTTCTGGAATGTAATCTAGGGCATTTTAATAATGTGTAATGTCTGAGAAACCTATAGTAACATACTGGTCAACAGTTCCAAAAAGGTAACATGTTCCTCAGAACGAGGAAGAGAGTCTAAAATATATAGTGTACATGTATTAAAGTATAAAATAACAAGGTGTTTTATACACACACACACACACACACACACATATATATATATATATATATATATATCCCAAATAAAAAAGAAGTCAAGTACAATCCATAGAACTACAGAGGTTAGGTATAGAGTAAGGGACTAGAGGATATGAACAGATAGACAGCTATAGAAAAGGGAAATAGAAAGACAGTTACGTATATATGGAGGGGGCTGGAATGGGAGGATCAGGTGGGGCGAAGGCAAGATAGGGATAAGGGAGGAATTATTGGGAGAAACAGCTAAAATTGAGGACCACTAAGGAATAGTATGGAAACATAATACAGAAGAAGTTTCCTAAAATATATACATACATGATGAAGGTAATCTAAATGAAATCATCAAAAATGGATAAGAAAGAGCTTGAGTGGACATACATCTCATGTCCCCAAATGAAGCTTCCAATACAAAGTATATGTTACATCTAACTGAATTGTTGGCCTAATTGGCCCTATAATAATCCCCCCAAATCCAGGCTGTTGCCATGACTATAGGATGCTCTTTACATACTGACAGCATAGACCTATTGCTGAAGACAACACCTATACATCTCATTGAACATGGAGAAGTCAAGCCAGTTCCTACAAAGAGCCTTCACCATTTTGTACTAGCATCTTGGGTACAGGAAGGTAACTGCAAGCTACCGAAGGAGAAATGGAAATACCAATTCACTTACATCCCCTTCAATCTAGAATATTGTCCTGATGCAAGTTAAACTAGTGCAATCATGACACAGTTTGTTGTAGTAACCAACACTCATATAATTTGACTTGAGGCCCACTCCATGAGAGGGAACCCATACCCAAAACTAAAACCTGAGACTTGACAGCCCAGGGACCTAGATTAAAACAAAATATTATTGTTCTACTATAAGAATGAAATGATAAAATGCCTCCTAAGGACATTCTGCTATACACATAGAGCAGTACTTTGCTCAGCCATCATCAAAGAAACCTCCCCTATGGTAGTAAAACATTAATTGGGGGCTTTTACCCCACTTTAGATCATTTAGTTCCCAAATAAAAGGCACAACACATTTATATTTACACTAATGGTTAAAAGCACTACAACTGGGCAGATCTCAGCCCTCTATTCTATTTTGTCTATTTCTCTATCATTAATCCTGAGATCTCACTTGCCATGTTCCACCTGGGCTACTCTTACTCCAACTGGCCAGCCCTCATGATCCAGCTACCCCATGGCATCTTCTTCCTTCCTCCTCTCCCTTCTCCAAGTAAACCAAAGGAAGGCCTGCCTACCTCTCTTCTGCTCAGTTGTAGCCTGTCAGGATCTTTATTCAACCAATGGTTTTAAATTAAGAAGCAAGATTACATAGAATCATTTGGTGTTTGGGTGGATCTCTTGTGGAGACCTGAGGATCTCCTCATTAGGAGCCAACTAGATCTCGAGGGCCAGTATTTACCATTACAATACATAGCAACAGTGCCAACCTTAACATTCCCCTGCAGCAGATGGGAACAACTACAGAGTCCCACAGCCAAATAACGTGCAGACACTGAAAGGCTTTGAAACACTCGGCACTAAATGGGATGCCTCCATCAAATCCCTCCCCTCTGTGCACAGGTCACCCTGGGGAAGAGGAGACAGGAAGCTTTTAAGAGCTAGAGAAGATGGAGGACACCTAGGAAATAAGGCCCACTAAATCAACAGAATCAGAATCAAAGCACAGAGGAACTCAGAGAGACTGAGGCAGCACAGGTCTGAATCAGATGGCATCCTAGAATTGAAAGAAATGGACACCTGCCCCTATGCTTAATCCAGGAGCTTTCTCCAATTGATAACCACTTACAAATGGAAATTTCATTTTACCACAGGGAGTCTCACTAAAGAAACAAAGTATTATTAAGTGTAGGCTTCAGGCTCAACAGTGGATGATCAACACAAAGCAAATGCAGTGGCTTCTTTGGAGGTCCCTTGTCTCATAATAGTATGTCACGGCTTTTTAAATTTTTTTAATTCTATCTTATTTCTATTTTTATTTTATTATACAGGTTTATCTCTTTTTAATTCTACAGGTTCTTTGGGTATATATCAGACCTTCCAGTTTAATGTTCTTAAGGATTCCTGAGTGTGAATGAGTTAGCCTCTGAGCCAATCTCTTTTTCTTGTGCCTTTTCTTTGTTCTCAGTTGCTTTGTTTTGTCCTATTCAGATGTCTTAATTTTTGCTTAATTTTACTATATTTTGCCTGGTTTTATTTTATTGTTATCCCTTAGAAAGTTTTCTAGTGGGAATCAGAAAGGGGTTGGATCTGGATGGGAGGGAGGGAAAACGGAACTAGGGGGAATCAAAGGAGAAGAAACCATAGTTGGGATATATTACGTGATTAAAATTTTTTTCAATAAAAGGCAACATATCAAAGTATATATATCATTAAACATAGGACAAATATTTCCGTGATCTGTGGTCAATCTGAAATAGAGTTTCTGTTCTGTTAGAGAACGGTTGCTGCATAGGTGTGGAACATAAGATTCAGTCACTCTTGAGAACTGAGTTGTTACTATGTGGGAATAAGATTGCCAAGGAGAAATGTCACTGCTTTCCTTGCCCCTTCATCTCTGCACTGAAGTAGTCTTGCTTTTACATTTCATGGTTTCTAACACAGTGGCTGTTAAAGGTTTCTGTTTGTTTTGTTTCTAAGAGAAGTAAACGTTGTAGGGAGAAAAAAACCCTGCCTTGTGAAGCCCAGTAAGGAGGGGGTTACACAAAAGAAAAGCCTCCCTAAGAGACTCTTGAAATCTTGCTGGATGGGGATTACAGCCAGAGGGGTGCAGGGTCTGGGCTCTAGGCCGATGATGCAGAGTATGCACATGTATGCCTTGCACATCGAAAGGACAAGGCTTATGTTTATAAATGCTATAACAGAAAACTACTTTACCAGTATTTCTGACTAGGATATTGTTCCATTTATTAGCATTGTTAGTTCCATGTGTTATTTGTTGTTAAATATTTCTAGATGTTTAAAAAAGAATGTAGTGGATGGAAAATGAAAATAAATCTGGCAGATCCACTCAGTATGCTATGTATTTCAGCATCACACAATTCCACTACTAAGGTAATTGTTATTGCTATTTTTAATTTTATCTTAGGCATTTCCTTATCACTTGCCCCAGTATTGTTAATTTTCATTTTAAAACCTGCTCCAAATCATTGCGGATTATCATATATGTAGAACTTATTTCAAAATTACCATAGCTCCAGTGTTGGTTTTGATGGGCCCAGTTTGTTCAGAAATAACTATTCAAATTTATTTCCTTGAAAACAATAAGCCTGGGCTACAAAAGTCACTCGCTGGGTAAGAATGCTTACTGTGGAAGTATGAAGAGCTGAGCTCTGATTTATGTTAGACAGGGAAAATCACAACTGGTCATGTTCACCTATAATTGAAGACTATTGTCAAAGACTATTGTTCAAAGGAATATAACACACTTTAAATCTACAGCAATAAATGAGTATAAGGCAACAGCAAAACAACAAAAGCAGCATCAGAAACAATTCTCAAGAACCTGATGACAGGTTTATGAAGTTAGGTTATTTGAGTCCTAAACTACTATCTTGAGACTTCAAATGTCACATATAGGTGTGCACAGCAAATACATACACTCTACACACACACACACACACACACACACACACACACACACACACACACTGTGCTACATATAAACTAAGCTCTGTAGAACATTAGATTTTAGACATTGTCTTTTACAGGCCATTATCTAGACTTTAGCAATACCTATGTGTCTCAAAGTCCATGTCTTCATTGGCAATGCCAAAGGAACTATACTCACTAATGACAACCTTATTGTTGTACATTTTATTTTATCTTAATCAACTGATTCATATTTATTTTCATGAGCAAATATTTTTTGCTCAATAAATATTATTAATATAAGGACTTCCTTGTGGCTTTGAGTTGGTGATGGCAAAGACTCTTCAAATTTTACAATTTTATTGGGATCAAAAAATCTGTATTAACCAAAGCTACGCTATGATTATTTGCATCCTTATGATGAAGAACCTTCTGGGTTTCTATGTAGTAACTATGGCTAATCATTGAATCAAATTTTATGATTATTTTCCTACAAAGAAACACCATAATCCTTACTTGTATCTGTCTTGTAAAATAAATCAGACAACAGGGCCCGAATTACAGGATCCAGTGTGGGAGGAGACAGGGGAGAAATACAGTGGGTCAGGAAATTGAAAAAAGGTATGTAGCAGTAGGCAACGGGGAACTGGGGGTAGCCACTAGATAATCCAAGATGCCAAGGAAGCAAGAGGTTCCCAGGACCCAACAGGGACGGACATTAGCCAAAATACCCAAAAAAAAAGGTAGATAGAACCTGTAGAGACCATATCCAGTGGATAGACATGGCCCCCAGTTGAGGGATGAGGCCACCCAACCATTTCAAAAATTTTAACCCAGAATTGCTCCTGTCTAAAGGAAATACATGGACAAAACTAGAGCAGAGACGAAAGGAAAGGCCATCTAGAGACTGCCCCACCTAGGGATCCATCCCATTTGCAGACACCAAACGTAGACACTAGTGCTGATGCTAAGAAGCACTTACTGACAGGAGCCTGTATAGCTGTCCCCTGAGAGGCTCTGCCAGCTCCTGACCAATACAGATAAGGATGCTTGCAGCCAACATCAGACTGAGCATGGAGATTCCAGTAGAATAGTTAGGGGAAGGACTGAAGGTGCTGAAGGGGATTGCAACCCCATAAGAAGAAGAAAAATGTCAACTAACCATATGCCCTAGAGTTCCCAGGGACTAAACCGCTATCCAAAGAGTACACATGGAGGGATCCATAGCTCTAGCTGCATATGTAGCAGAGGATTGCCCTATCTGGCATCAGAGGGAGGGCAAGCTCTTGGTCCTGTGGAGGCTTGATCCCCCAACATAGGGGAATGCTAGGGCACTGAGGCAGAAGTGGGTAGGTGGGTGGGGGAGTATCCTCATAGAGGCAGGGGTAGAGGGAATGGTATAGGGGGTTTGTGGAGGAGAAAGTGGAAGGAGGGGATAATATTTGAAGTGTAAATAAATAAAATAACCAATAAAAATAATAAATAAATAAATAAATAAATAAATAAATAAATAAATAAATAAATAAATAAAATATTCATGTTGAATACAATTTGAAGTTTAGAAGTGATTAGGTTCAAATATTTAACTTTACAGACTGATAATCTTTTTCCATGTTCATGGACTTGATTTTAGAGTCCTGGAGAATTGTGTTACAAGAAGAAAACAAAGGAGGATTGTAGGAAGGGAGAGGACTTCAGGACATCCACATATGTCACAGCTAAATATGATGTCAGAGCTCTAGAAACGCTGTAAATTCCACACATATGATTGCTAAGCTAGGAATATTTTTTTAAAGTATGATATGACAACAATGACATTAGCTTCCTACAAGTTTGGGGAACCGTTGCCAGTGGTAACATTTTCTTTTGTTCAAAAGGATAGTTCTTTGGAGAGTTTATACGATATATTTTCATCATATTCACCAACTTCCTCCCTCTCCCCACATATAACCCATCCTTTCTTTATGCACCCAAATTATGACCTCTTCTTTTTACTACCCATCAGGTCCTATTTGTGCTGCTCATGTGTTCTTGGATGTGTGACTTTCCAAAGGAGCACAGTTGACTTATTAGGGAACTTATAAGGGATTACTTTTTGAGGAAACTGACTTTCCCTCTCCTAGAAGCTATTAAGTCTTAACAGCTCCTCATCTGGAAATAAGACTTCATGTTCCCCTTCCTCCACTATGCTAGGACTTTGTCTGGCTTCTTCTCATATAGCTCTTATGCATGTTGTTACAACAACTGTGCATTCATATGTCCAACTGCTTTGATGTGTCCATCAAGCAGTTTCCGTGTAGATATCCAGTACCTTTGGGTAATAGTGACAATTTATATTCTGGTTTCAGCATTTTTAAGAGAGCTTCAAGAAGCATGTCATGGAAAGACCAAAATGTGGCATTAAAGGCAAGGTTTCCTGAAGTAGTGGTGATTCTTCAATTAGAAGAAATATCTGCCAGGTTTCAGGAAGCACAGTGAAGTGTGAGGCACATAAACCTGGTAGAACAGGTAGTGATAACTGGAGAGAATAATGATTGGATTTCATGTCAATGTAAAACACTGATTGATTTCTATAAGCTGGACTCTGGGGTGACATCAAGGCCAATGAATCTTCTATAGTAAACAGAATGAAACCAATTACTGACCAACAAAACAAAGTTTGAATAGGCATATGTGTACATGTGTTTCTGTATGTTAATATGTACACATGTATTTCTGTATATTAGTAGGTGTACATGTATTTATGCACGTGAATATTTGTATAAACATTTAAAAATAAGTTCTACTGGTTATGTCCTTATAAACTCCTGCCAGAGACTTGAAAATTCTATTTTGGTAACATATACCCCATAGAAAGAACAACAGTATTAACCAACCAGACCCCCCCAGAGCTCCCAGGGACTTAACCACCAACCAAAGAGTACACATGGAGGAACCCATGGCTCCAGTCACATATGTAGCAGAGGATGGCCTTGTCAGGCATCAATGGAAGAAGAGGTCCTTGGTCCTGTGAATACTTAAGGACCCAGTGTAGTGGAATGCAAGGGTGGGAATAGGTGGGTGGGTGGGGAACACACTCATAGAAGCAGGGGGAGGGGGATAGAATAGGGGATTTCTGAGGGGAGAAACCAGGAAAGGTGGTAACATTTGAAATGTAAATAAAGAAAAATATCCAATAAAGTATATATATACATATATGTACACACACGCACACACACACACACACACACACACACATACACACACACACACACACACACACACACACACACACACACACACACATGGATATTTTTCTTACATTTAGATAGGGCATTGAATCCACTTTGTGATTCAATTAAATAATTCTATGCATATAATATATGAAAATTTTAAATTCCATATTGCCATTATTATTAATTTCAAAATATTTTCAAGTTTTCATTTTGAGTTTTCATTTAATTACTTCAGAAGCATATTGCTTTATTTCCATGAAGTTAGGCATTATCCTTTATTATTTTTTTCTAGGTTAGTTGTACTGAAATCAGGAAATATACTTTGCATGATGGCAACATTTAAAATGGGACAAAACCTTTATAGGTTAGAACATGGTTAATTTGATTAAATTTTAAGGAAGAGCCATAAGCAGAAAATAAGAAACTTGCAATGCCTTGACAGTTTGGAGTACTGTATTATAAATGAGGCAGTTAAAATAAATACATGAGTTGATTTTATTTAAATTTAGTTTTTATTTTTTGTCTGAATTTATTGCATATTTTAAAATATTTATTTTATTGTTCCATTAACAGGCTTAAATATCTTTATGTGTGATATTGCAATAAATATAAATAATTTGAAACTGGCCAATCAGTATTTAGAAAAACTTTTACCTCATGCATTTGTATTCTGCATGTATTTTGCATATTGTGAGAATGTGTAAAATCTTCTGACTGTTTAGAACCATGGATTACATCCTTAAATTCCATTACTCTAAACTGCAACAAAACACAAAAAAAATTGGGTCTCCTTTTTAAAAGTGGCTTTTGATCTCACACTGAACTTCATTCACCCTTCTCTAGCTATGCTAACCACTCTCTTACTGCTCTTTATATTTTAATAATAATTAATTAATGCAATTAATTAATACAGTTGGAAAAGTTTTCTGCAAATTAAAATAAGGTGAGGGAGGTCTGGGAAGAGAAATGTATCTGTCCAATAAAATTTCACATAATGATGTGTAATATATGTTATTTAAATTACACAAAAAACAACCATCCTGAAGTATTTGTAGTTGAATATTGTAATCAGCTACAGTTCTGTGATGTTTATGTGTGCCTCTTCACTGCCTGCTTTGCACCTAGCCTGAGCTTATGCATTATTGAAAAATCAAATTAAATGCTTGGCTTTCAAACCCTGCAGTGTGTCATTCAGAGACAAAAGTTGTATGCTGTCAGTCATCTTAGACCATTGAAAATAAAGACATAAAGAAGTAATTAATACATATAGTGACAATCACATGCATACATATAAGAACTAGTCTGTGTGTCTTACTTGTGTGAAGCAATATAAAGTAAAAGGAAGTAATGAGCTACATTTTAAGGGTAGACTGGCAAATGCCTCTCTCTTTGCACTCCAGATGGGAAGATCTTATGATCAGATGGTCAAGGTTACTCTCAGCCACAAAGTGACTTCAAAGACACAATGAGTCTACAGGAGACCTTGTCTCAAGAAATGAATAAAACAAAAGGCATAAATAATAAGCTACATTTTAAAACACCTACCACAATTATCAGATTTTCATTGCAATTTATATATGTATTTTTAATGTCAGAGGGTTCAGTTGGGTTTTATAAGGAATGCAGAAAGCTACGGTAATTTATCTTGGCTCTCTGCGGTAAAAGGTAATAAAATCTGAAGCATTTCTTGAGATTTTTAAATCCATACTGTTTTTTTTCCTCTGATCATTTCTTATTCATCAACGATTTGACTACTTATATGGAAGTTTCAATAAATCATGTGAGCTAATGTTTATTACAGATTTTATGTGCTCAAGACTTTTAAAGAATAGCACAGATACCAAAGAGTTTAAAATTCACAGCAAAGTCTTGAGAAATTGCGCCATTATATCCATCTTCTAGATGGAGATACTGAAAATCAGGCTGGTTTGTCAGTTTCTTGGAGCTCATTCATTTAGGAAGAGCTGAGCAATTTTACCCTAAGGCACTGCTACCAGGTACCAAATTATGACTGAAATATATACATCCTTGCTTATCACACACAGCTGGGTGAGGAAATTTCAATTTCTAAATAAAACAAAATCTTTAAGCTTATTTTATTGTACTGATATGTCTTTGTATTTCCTGACTAAAGCGTACATAAAATTTATCAGATATAAATGAATTGTATGAACTTTGCAAATAGTAATGTCAGTAAATTATTAAAATATGCTTTAAAAAAAAAAAACAGAAAAAAGCACTCAAGTTGAAACCCAGTTGTTAATGCACCATTTAATATTAGGACAAGGAAACAGCCTTCACCCTAGCAGAAACATTTTCATTAAGGGTATGTGCTTAAAGAAGTTATAAAATACTTCACTTTGAGTGATGGATAATTGACATTAGAAGTTTATTCCAGTCTTCTTGTACTAGTAGATGCCATCTCTAATAAAATCGGTTTCACTTATCCACTTAGTTAAAAAGCATGCAATTTATTTTCTGTTTATTTTCAAATTTACATAATTGATATTTTAATACTTTAAAAGCCTGGTTAAAGGGATCCATCAATTATAAGCTGTAAATTTAACATTGGAGTGCAGTCTACGTTGGAGGTACGTGGCATTGTCTTTAATGTGTGTGTTTTTAAAATTCTTGTTTATGATTTGATAATAAGTTAAACTACAAAGATAATCCATAACAATCAAATTGTCTTTGTCTCTGTATAGAAATTCCACCCTAAAGCTTTGGCAGTGCTGTTGTGTACTGAAGATATATAGAGTTCTCTTTCTATGAAACAGAACCTCTCCAATTCTTTCTAGTTCCTGTTGTGACTTCTTTTCTGCTCATAAATGAGTTGTCCTATTTGGACATATCAATGGTGCTTTAGAAACATCTATTAGATGCAAGCACAAAGAGAGTCACATGTACACACCATAAATATGAGCTGGATGAATAATTATTTTCACAGGGAATGAAGTGTAAAACCAGATTTTGAGAAAGCAAGATAATCCATGTTCCCAGAAGCCCCCCTTTCCCCGAGCACTGCCTCCCCTCATCCCCGAATTGCCAGCACTGTAATCTCTACAATCGAGATTCTTTTCTTCTTTGATTTAATATAGTCTTGAGTAAAGACAACCATGAAAACCTCTGAGTATTGACTGCATCTTTCATTGTTCAGAACGTGTCTGTGGGAAGGTATTGAAATCACTCCATCCATGTGTGATTTTATTGTTGATGACGATGCAAATTCCTGATTCTCCCATTTCGATTTATGTATGGCATTGCCAGGAGCAAAGTACTGTCTGACGTGAACTCCTGCATGCATTTGTGCTAATGTCATTGGGCAAACTGTGGAGCTGCCATCAGATGTGCCTAGGCTCCTTATGTGCAACTTCAGGAAAGACTGACTGGCTCACGGTCCCACACTGGCTGCAAGGACTCGCACCCAGAGTGAAAGGGAATGACTTTGTCCCTGTATAGAATTTCAACCCTAAAGCTTTTTCTTCCAATGTAATTCACCACATAAACAAACTCAAAGAAAAAAACCACATGATCATCTCCTTAGATGCTGAAAAAGCATTTGACAAAATTCAACATCCCTTCATGATGAAAGTCTTGGAAAGATCAGGAATTCAAGGCCCATACC
>CM052705.1:32263829-32278426 GCA_028551405.1 Uromys caudimaculatus
CCCCCCCTCCCCCGGTCCTCCTGGAGTTCGGACCACCAACCAAAGAATACACATTGACGGACTTATGGTTTGGACCACATATGTGGCAGAGGATGACCTCGATGGCCATCAGGGAGAGATGAAAGGCCCTTGGGCCTGAGGATGTTAGAGGCCTCAGTAAAGGGGAATGTCAAGGCGGGAAAATGGGGATGGGTGGACGAGGGGTAGGGGGTGGGAGGTGGAATTCCCTCCTAGAGGCGGTTTGGGGAGGGGATGGGGGGTATACAAAGAGGAGACTCAGAAAAGGGGAAACATTGGAAATGTATATAAAGTATCAAAAATAAAAAAGGAGGAAAAAAAAAAAAAAAAAGCTTTTTCTTCCTCTCAGCAGCATTGGTGTCCTTGCTTTGCATCTGCAGCACTGAAAATTAGTCATCCCATGCTGTCTGGAGTAACATCTAAGGGAAATAACTTGCTCATTTTTATTGGTTATTTTATTTACTTACATTTCAAATGTTATACCCCTTCCCGGGTTCCCCTCAGTAAACCCCATATCCTATCTCCCCTGGCCCCTGTTTCTATGAGGGAGTTTCCCCACCCACCCACCCACTCCTATCTCACTCCCCTAGTATTCCCCTATGTTGGGTCATCAAGCCTCCACAGGACCAAGGACCTCCCCTCCCACTGATGCCAGATAAGGCCGTCCTCTGCTACATATGCAGCTGGAGCCATGTGTCCCTCCATGTGTACTCTTTGGTTGGTGGTTTCTTAACATAAAGTAGAGAGTGTTCCGTAGATGCAGGACTCTGGTTTTCATCAGTTTTTTTTCTTTTTTATGTTGAGTTCCACCTTTCTGAGAATTACTTAAATATTTGTTACATACATGAATTATATGTATGTGTATGTGAATATATGTGTTCATATATTATATTTAACATGCATAAATTCCCAAGAAAAATGTCATTTTCCAGTCTCAATTTTTTTTTGCAGAAATCAATCCTTTCTACTTTAATAAACCCTATTTTTATATCCATTTTTTTGTACTGTTAGTACTTTCCAAGTATCCTTCTTGGTAATTTTAAATGTCAAGTATTTAATCTTTGAATTCAATCAATAATCAATCTTTTTCTCTTTGATATTAAGATGTGCAATGTAGAAATCATGATGACCTTTTCTTTTTCCTAATGAAAATCAAGTTGTCCCCTCAAACCCTAATTCCATATGAAACGGTTTAGTCGTTTTATTCCTCTTGATAATCTTGTTTGAGTTTTTATATCTAACATCAGAAGACCGAAATAATAATTACTGCTTAATGAGATACACATTCCTGAATAAACAGCAGTAAATGACCAGGCTGATATGTACTCACTGAGAAGTGGTTATTAGCCAAGAAGTTCAAAGACCCACGATACAACTCACAGACCATAGGAAGCTTAACAAGAAGGAAGGCCCAAGTGTGGAAGACTCAAACCCACTTAGAAGGGGGAACAAAATTATCATGGAAGGCAGAAAGAGGCCGGAGAGGGGAGGGGGACCCGAAAGGGTGAGGCAGAATCAGATATGGGAGGAGACAGGGGAGAAGCCCAGAGGGCCAGGAGAATGAATCAAAATACGCAGTAATGGGGGTTTGGGGACAGGGGGAAGTTCTAGAATGTCCCAGAGACCTGAGATGTGAGAGGTTACCAGGACTCAATGGAGAGGATATTAGCCAAAATACCCAACAGTGATGAGATGGAACTGGAAGAGACCACCTCCAGTAGATAGACATGACCCCCATTTGAGGCATGGAGCTATCTGACTATCTTCAAAATTTTTTACCCTTAATTGTTCCTGTCTAAAAGAAATGCAGGGACAAAACTGAACAGAGACTGAAGGAAAGGTCATCCAGATATCTGCCCAGCTTGGCATCCATCCCATGTGCAGGCACCAAATCCTAACACTATTACTAATGCCATGTTGTACTTGTAGACAGGAGCCTAGCATGGCTGTACTTTGAAAGGCTATACCAGCAGCTGACTAAGACAGATACAGATACTTACAGCCAACCACTGGACTGAGGTCAGGGACCAATATGGAAGAGTTATAGGAAGGACTAAAGGAGCTGAAGGGAATTGCAACCCCATAGGAAAAACAACAGTGTCAACTAACCCGGACCCCTGAGAACTCCCAGAGACTAAGCCAAAAACCAAGGAACATACATGGACTGGTTTGTGGCCCTGGGCACTTGTGTAGTGGACGAATGCCTTCTATAGCCTCAGTGGGAGAGGATGTGCTTAATCCTGTGGAAACTTGATGCCCCAGGGAAGAGAGATGCTCGTAGGGGTGAGGTAGGGAAGTACTCTCTCAGAGGTAGAAGGATGGAGTAAAGAACTCAGGGAGGGAGGACCAGGAAAGTGGGCAACTTTTGGAATATAACTAAATAAAATAATTTAATTTTTTTTAAAAAATGACACTGGGAAGGCCTTTGCATAAAGGAGCTGTGCCACTAAGTATCCAGAAGAGGGTCTTTTCTCTTCCCCTGTCCTTCTCGTACTCTCTATTAGCTCCCAATCACACCGATCCTACTAGTCCAGGCTGGGCTTTCCCCTTCCTGCCTGGCTTGCAGACGCCCTGACAGGAAACGTGTACAGTGGACCTCCTTTCCTGACTTCCTCTCCAGGATGTACCCAGTGGCTCCCGGGTGGGTACCCAGACAGGAGACCGGAACCACAGCATCAGTTCCAGATCCTGCTTTCCCCTTCAGGTCTAGTGTGTAGCTGTAAGCTGATGGCAGAAGGGAAATGCTGCAGAGACTTTGCCTTTTTTCTCTCTGAGACAGTCAGTTGGTAGATCCCAAGACAGTGCTGGCAAAGAGAGGAAGAATAACTTGCTTGGATTCTCTTCCAGGCCATGGCTGTATGACCTTGGGAAAGAAAGTTAAATGCACGAAGTGGCTATGAAGAGTATTCATTTGGCAAACCTTCCTGGACATCAGGTTGTATGTGCATTGACATAGTCAGGTAAACGTTTGAACAGTTCTCTTATTCTCCAACATGCAAAACTTTTACCCACAGTAATAAACGGTGCTTACATCTATGCCTCAAAAATGGACCTTGGAAGCAAGTCAATTAATGAGTTCATTTCTTATCACTTAACTTTTTTTTTCTTTGAGATAACCAAAAGAGATTGCTTCATCAGATCTGAAAGGTATCAGACATAGTAGCGGGTCTTAGAGCAGAAGGCAGAGCATCCATGACAGAGCGTGGAGTTTGATAGACAGCATGAATCAAATACAATCTTGTGGAAATATCTCTGTTAAGAAATAATGTATAATTCACTTCACAAGTGAATCACATCCCAGAGGTTCCCTTTATGCTGTGTCTATGTAAATCATACTCCCAAGTGAAATTAGAAATGGTGACCTTTAGCACTGGAAGTAGAACAACAGTTATGGGAGCCGTGTGTGTGTGTGTGTGAATGTGCATGTGTATGTATGTGTATGTATGCACACGCATGTGCATGAGTGTGTAAAACAGAATTCAAACCAACTTACATTTTTCTCATTTTTAGTTAGTTCCTTGAAAATGATGTACTTTGTTTAATATATATGTCATATATTTATATGTTATCTATAGTTAAATATTATATATTATACATTACATATTATATTAGTATAATATACCATCAATTTATATATTATGTGTACTATTAATGATTAATAATTAACATTTAATAATACTGTTGTGATATTATATATAACATATCTTTATATGTGTGTTCCAAACTGATCTTAAATTCAAAAATGATAGGGAATCAGTGGAGCTTTCTATGAGTTTATATTCAGAGTGAATGCATATATTAAAAATATTAGAGCTAGTCCTCTGGAAATATTAAATAACACCTCTCAATTTCTTGTCTATTAAATCTAATATTGAAAACAATCACCCTGTGCCATTCTAAAACCAACAGCTGACTCTAACATGTTATTGAAGATAAAATCTTTATGACCTTCCCCCTTGAACAACATGAGGGATAATCTCATGGCAGAATCAGCTTGAACTGATTTTCCTTTACAGCAGCCTAGCAAGTGCATTTCCAAAGGCTAAGAAGTATAAAAGAGAGAATAACCCATGAAAGGCCATGTAAGTGAGAATCAAATCCATATAGTTTTTAGATACCTGCATTAATAAGGGAAGTATATTGTGTATACGGTTACTGTTTAAGGATATTATGTAGAGCATATGAAGAATAACACATACAGAAATGGATGTTTAAAATGTTAAAAATTGAATGATCAGATGGTTTAGCAGATAAAGGCAACAGTCACTAAGTCTGATGACTTGAGTTTGGCCATTGAAACTTCATGGTGAGTGGATAGAATTAATATTTGCAAGTTGTTCTTAGTCTTATACTCAAGTACTGGTGCAAACACACATGTACATACGCACACACACACACACACACACACACACAGGCACGTGCGTGTGCAAACACTCAAAAATAAAGAATAAATGTAAATTTTCTAATAGATTATATTCTCAGAAATTAAATGCAAGATTATATTTATATACATGTACATATACATATAAATATACGTGTATATTTAGTTACAATATGACTATAATGAAATTATTCAGAATATAGACAGCAAAGAAAATTAAAATAAACAAAATAATAAATAGAATGAGGTGAGTTTATGTATTTTATTTAGATGACAAGGTGAATATAGTAAACAAAAATTAAGGCAGAAAATGTTTTGAAATATCTTGTTTTAAATAGCATTTAAATATACATTTTAAATAGCAATGACCAAATAACTGAGGTCATGCAATTTATATGGGGAAAGGTATATTTCAGTCTCAGCCTTAGAAAACAACATTCACAATCAGGCAACTGCCCCTTCAGAGAGTCTCTTTCAGCATCACAGCTGGGGGCTAAAGTTGCATGATATGTGCATGTATTCAATGGATACGTATAGAAACACGTTACAGGACAGGTACTAAAGGAAGGTCCCAGGATCAGAGTATTCAGTGGACAGATACTGAAAGAAGGCTCTAGCTCTAGGCTCAGTTAATAAACTACTTTCATTATAACAAACCTAGTCTCCCAGAATGAGAGTATACAGTCTAAAAGGGTATTAATTTCTTTTAAAGGTCAACAGTTCTCAGCACAACTACTCAATATGACCAAACTGGAAACTGGACTTCCACTAGGAAGTGGTTACTCTGGGAAACAAATATTCCCAGAACCCAGCACACAGCACTTTATAGAATTAACAAGCAATATAACTCTTCAGATTTTTAAATCCCAAGAAGCGATCAGCTGCATGATTAGTAAAAAGGCAAGCACTCATAAATGCAGAACAAGAAGCAGTGTAAAATACCAAAAGCAAAGAGATTTTAAAAAGAGAGACGAGTTAAAATGAGCTTGGTCATAAAAAACAGTAAGTAAACAGAAAGCATAGGTCTCAAGCAAAATTACAATCCCAGATTGCAAATGAGTAATACATTCAAAGGAAAAAATAAAATGTGTATCATCCTAAATTAACTTCCCCAAGAGAATAAACCTTAAAAAATAGTTTTGATTGTGAACCAGGAATTGTTGGCCAGTGGGGTCACAAAGTGACCCAAATATTACAGGCTATTGCAAATGCCCTATTCTCCAGAACATAAGACTCTATGGCTAAAGACACTACAACTCTATTGCTAAGGACACCATACTACATGGAGCATAGAGAAGTCAAGTTGGTACTTGTTGGCTTACAGACAATTCCACTCTAGGTTCCTCCAAGGGCCATAGCAACAGGAACCTAGCAACTACTTGCATAATTACCTGCTGCCTTTGCCTGTTAGGTGCTAACCAGGTGCAGTATGGCAGTATAAAGAGGACTTCTTGCTACTCCAGCCTCTTCTCTCTCTCTCTCTCTCTCTCTCTCTCTCTCTCTCTCTCTCTCTCTCTCTCTCTCTCTCTCTCTCTTCCTTCTCACTCTTACTCACTTTCTCTCTCTGTTCCCAGGTGGCCTCTTTCCCTCTCTTTCTGCCCTTCGCTACCCCTGCTTTCTCTGCCCTCATTGCTCTGTCTGCCTCTACTTCAGATTCTCACTCCCCTTCCTTTCCCCACAGTAAACGTCCCTTATACCATGTCTCTCTCATGGTGTGATTTTTCAGGGAGACACCTTCCATGGACCTACCAGTTTCCCCTAACCCACCTGCTGCCCCACTATATTTCATAAAAGTACTCAACCGAAAACGTAATCCCTACTGACTGCTTTCATACTGGTGGAAGATGCTACACAGTCTGCCTGAGAAGAAAAGTAACCATCTCTGTGTACTACAATAATGAGTGTCCTGACAAGACATGTCCACTGGTGCAGTGGTGACATGAATTAATCCAAAAAGCAAGCACTTATTGATGAGATATAAGGACCAATGCACAAGATAAAACCCATTCCTGGCCTCATGATCTGACCAAGAACATAAGACTACATAGGAGGACTATAGATCCTATGAGAGAACCCACTATCATGCTGCTAAATGGTCACAGAACAAAACAAAGTCCGAAGCCAGTGATACCACACCTAGGGGACACTGACCCTGTTGCCAAGGCAACCGCCACCATATTCCCAGAATCCACTTGGCTCACCTCCCACCTTTACCTATGAACAGTTATGTCATTATCCAAATAAAAGGAGGACCTCTTTGACCTCTTGCTCTTTGCCCCCAACCTTCCGTTCTTCGCCACCACCTTTGCACTTCTTTCCTAAAATAAACCTCACTTGGAACTGTTTGGCCTGGTGTGATCTGTCATGAGCCACACATAGAACAACATTGGTGCTGAAGACTTCAGGAAGCACTATCTAGGGGGGTTGCTGAGTCCAGGCAGCCATCTCCAGCTGGTGAGACCACGAAACAGCTGCCTGCAGTCATGGCTACAACCATGTGGACTGCATCCACTGCTGTCTGCTGTCACCCACCTCATGGATGTCCACCGCTGCCACAGACCATTACCACCCTCTGTTGTGAGACTCACAGATTTCTATCATGTGAGCTGTGCCACTGTGGCCCACCACGTGGAGCTAGCCTCTGCCACATGGGCTAGGCAGTCAGATGGGTCCACACCAACCACACGGTTCCACGTTTCCTATTACCAGACTGTGAAAGCCTGCAAACAAACACTGGCATATTGATTTGGTTTCTCCAGTCAACAGGAGGGACCCTAAATGCTCAGATAACACCTGGCAAGCCTTTTCTGGGCTGAGGGGTTGGCGTTTCAATGCCCTGGTCCTTATGACAGGCCTCCTGGCTGACCTATGAGTTAAGACTTAGACCCTTGGGTGACCTCCCTTCTCGAATCCCTTAAGCTCTTGCAGCCGGCCCAATATTCCTGGTACTAGGTTGAACTGCTTTCTGGAGATTTCCGGGATATTGCTGCTGTAGTCCCTAGTTATTCAAGTGATGACCTAGCTTGGCTGTACTCTGACCCTTTACTGAACTCTTCTTGGGACACCAGTATGAATAGTTCAGTAACATCCCCATCACCCAATGGGCAGTAAATTGTTTTCAAACATACCCCAGGCACCCCACTGGAATATCTCCTGGAAAATCTCAAATCTCTGAAATTAACTCCCGATTTTACATCCTCAAAACTGATGCACCTCTGCAATAAGGTCTGGGTTCAATACCCTTTAGATAATAGTTCAAAATGGCCAAGTAATGGCAAGCTAGACCTGATCATTTTAAGAGATCTCCGTACATATTGCCAGCAGCCTGGTAAATGGAAAGAGGTCCCATATATCCAAGCATTCATCTATCTTCACTCTTACCCCTCCATGTGTTCTACTTGTTCCCCAAACCAACTTCTCTTAACCATGAAACCTACTCAACCACCACTAGATGACTCTAAAACCCTGGATCCAGCTAATAAACCACCTCCCTTCTGCCACAGACCTGCTTCCACGCCGGCAAAAACCCAAACTGCTACCTCAGTTTCTCCTCACCAGGATACCACAGAGCCTATTAGCTCGACCTCTCCAGACCCCTCCCCTCCTTCTGTGCCAGTGGCAGGTGGTTCCAATCACCCTGCATTGGTGCAGACCTTTACCCCTCCTACCACACATTCTAAGGCCACAGCCAAACCACTCCACCCCACAGCTGTCATGGCAGGTCTCTACTTCTCTACTATCTCCCTCTCTCTGCCTTTCTCTGCCTCTACTTCCCCCTTAACTCCCCTCCCTATGCCCTAAATAAACTCTATTCTATACTATACAATCACGTGGCTGGTCTCTCAGGTGGTCCCTTAGCATGGGCCCACTGAGACATCCCATTCACCCACACCTCACCACACCCCCATAGAACATATTCTTATATCTCTTTATCTTTTTATAAACACATCACTAAGGACGTATCACTATAATCATAGATTAAGGCAACTCTCAACCATCATCAGGGAAGCTTCCATTTACAGTAGATGATGATCAACAGAGACCCACACGGGCCAAAATGTAAAGAGTAAGAAACTGTAGAATACTGAGCCCTAAAGGGAACATATGTATACCTACAAAGGTTCAGGGATCATCACTGGGAAGAGTATATGATACAGAGGTAATGGTCAATTACAGGGAAACAGTGTCTGCTGGTCATATTAAGGCAGCTGCACATATGAACTAACAGCAGTTGTAATAGCACAACCAAAACCTATTGTCTCAATCTGTGTTTTATTGCTGTGAAAAGCCACAATGATCAAAATAGCTCTTATAAAGGAAAATATTTAATTGGAGCTTGCCTACAGTTTTAGAGGTTTGGTCCATTTTCATCATGGCAGGAAGACATGGTGCTGGAGTAGTTGAGAGTTCTACATACATCCAGATCTGCATGCAGTAGAAAAAGAGAGTCACTGGGCCTGCCTTGGGATTTTGAAACCTTAAAGTCTACCCTAGTGATACACTTGTTCCAACAAAGCACCAATTCCTAATCTCTCCCAAGTAGTGCCACTCCCTGATCTCTAAGCATTCAAACTTGAGCCTATGGGGACCATCCTCATTCAAACCATCTTACCCATGCAAGTCCAAGCCCAGTCTAAATTCCATATAGTTAAAGGAAATAAAGGGAATTCCACTCTTATTCAAGCAGGTGGTAACAATTTATCAGCTTGGATAAAATGTTTACTTATCTCTAGAAATATTGGCTTCAGATAAGTTGAGTCTGCTCAGTTGGAAGGCCCTAGACCCAGGAATATTTGGGCAGCTCAGATTGGCCTTAATGAAAGAAAAAGAAAGTAAAGGGCACAAAGTTGATGGGAAAGGAAGGGGGTGAATCTGTTGGTGGAGAGAGGGTGAATGTGATAAACACACACAAAATTCTCATAGAATTTACAAAATAAATCTTATTTGAAATTAATAGCCACAGATATTTATTAAAGCAATATTAATGAATACAATCAGAAAAATAATAGTCAACCAACAAATAATATAAAATATAATTTAACTTGTATGGAATGTAGAAAGGTAGATCCAAATGTAAAAAAAAAAAAAAGAGTAACCAAAGGCCAAAAAGATACCTCGGTTGATAAAGGCTCAAAGGAAGACAATTTGATTTCCATTGCTATGTGGGGCAGTGGGCTGTGACAGGCAGCCTGGTTCCTGGTTGAACACAGGCTTAAACCCCAGCAATTCAGTAGGAGGGAACCCTGCAAGGGACAGTAAGCATTTTGCCACACTCTTGGGCCCCAGGCTCCTGTTTAGTAGCTACAACCCCCACATCTCCCTGTAGAGAGGCCTCTGACCATCAGTCACATAGGAGCAGCACACAAAGCCCTCCCACATGCAGATAACGTATCCCTAAGCTCCCAGACCAAGCCAATGGGAAGTACCTGCTGCCAGACCCTGACCCATCCCAAACTGTATATAAGAAATCCTATCCAGAAGGAATAGAGGGGTGAGAACTACTCTGTCATTTGAGAGCTTCTATCATAAGAGCTGTAACACTGCTGCTTGGGAAGAGGTCTGCTCTCCTGAAACGCCACCAGAAACTTCCCGCACTCCCCGCTGGCTAGTTGGCCTCTCGTGCTTAGCCAGGGCCTGATTCAGCTCAGGGTGCAGCATCTTGGAGCAACCGAGGAGGCAACTGTGAAGACTGAGGTGGAGGTGACTCCCATCCCTGCTTGCATTCTCCTTCCGTTGCTTGAACCCTCGCACCTGGCTGGGCCAGAGATCCCTGTGGAAAGCCTCCAGCACACAGGCCCACATTGCTAGGCCCCATGTAGTAAGCTAGAGAGATCCAATTCTTGCAACTTATCCTTTGAACTGACAGGTTACTATGTCATGCCCTACCATGCTAAATAAAAAAAATTAATAATGTAATTAAAATTTATAGTGGAGGTATTTAACATCAGTATATTTTAGGAGTAATATTCAAGGGCTCATAGTTCCTAATTTAGCCCCACTAATATCATTTAACTAGCATGTGTATAGATATGCATACTGTAATTTCTATAACAGCAGCAACTTCTACAATAGTATTAATTTCTAACATTAACTATAGGCTTAAAAATATAATCAATATAATACAATGTTGAAAACAAAAACACAAATGCAAAACAAAGCAAATATTATTCAGTAGAACTGGCCTGCTTAGAGGGAATAGTAACTAAAGTTGACCACATTAAATGGATTTTCTGAGACTTATCAAAATATGGAAAATTATTGGCGGTAGATCTAGTAATAGGGAGAGTTATTTACACGTCTATTTGTATACTTTGGTTGCCTTGTTCACTTTAGCTTGCAGTTACACATGCACTGATCAGAAAACATAAGATAGATACTATTTCAGATGTCTTTTCCCATAAAACATTGGCTGAAAAGAAATTTTCTTTCCTAATTTTGTTCAGTTCTGAGGTTTTAATATGTTGCTATTTTTAAATTGGGAACCTGGTCCTGAACACGCTTCCATGTACACAGAAAGTACAAAGCATAGCCACTAAGATATACTTCGGCTCTACATTTTGATGTATTTTTAATCTCAGTTACTTTTAAATATTATTTTTATTATATTTTGTCTCTCCTTTTTATTTAGGGGGATGTCTTTCTATTGCTTGTCTTCAACTGATATTGACACAATTAAAAAATATATATACAAGCAGACCGTTATAGTTCCTGGCATCCATAGCAAAATCTAACAGGAATCCATCACCTAAAACCCAAGACAGTGACAGTTTATCATTACCCTTTCTCAAACTTCAGCCTTTATTTATTTTGTGTTTGGTTTAGAAATGACAGCAGACATAACAATGAGCAGTTCAATGAAGAATTGCTTTTCAGTTATGTAGGAAGTAATGTCAGTGTCAGAAAACAGAAGCAGAGGGAATTCAAGACACCCTCACTAACCATGTGTTTAAGGTACATGGAGCTAGATGGTGTAAGAAATTATTGTTACTGTTTTTGTTTTTTTTTAAATGAAGACTATGTACCCAGCACTTGTTTTGAGAGGCTAGGGACTGGGGCTTGTTAAGCACAGAGGGGTTGAGGGCATGCCATGTATGTAGGAATTGGGAGGTGTCATGCCTCCAGGTACTGGGAACATGTCATACACATAGGGATTGGGGCCACGTGATGTACATAGCACAGTCATAGTGAGCATGACATATTAAGTGGACTAATCATTTTTGTTTACCCTGTCACTAAGTCTTCATCTGGAGTAGTATTCACAATTAAGATCATTTTTACATACACTGAAAGGAGAAAGTCAAATCAACTGACTTTCATAATCTTGAAAAACTAACAGAACAGATGAAACCAAGCAGCAACAAGATTGAATGCACACTCTATGAAAGTAAATCAGGCTGATCATCCACCCTCCAGGAAGCTGCAATTCACCCAAGAAGAGAATAAAAACAGATAATATTACCTAGAAGAGCAATTATGAACCAATTCAGGAAATATTAACAATATATTAAATATACATGCGAATTATTGCTCAGATAAATGCTCATGAATGTGGTGGATTCTCTTTCTATTGCTATCATAACAAAGCTCTACACACTGAGCAGTTAAAAACAACAACAAACAAAACATAACAATATGAAATGCTTCAAGCGTGGAATCACCAGTGAGTCTCCGCTAGATATGGGACTTAAAGGCTAAAGCCAAGGGTAAGCTGAGTATGTATGTATTCTTCCTGGAGGGTTCAGAGTTTAAGCAGCAAAGATGTGATTCAAGGATCACTTTTCTAGATCTGAGATCTCAGTGTCTTCTTTGCTACCACCACCATAAACAACAACAACAACAACAACAACAACAACAACAAAAACTCTTTCTTCATCAAGATTGTCTATTTCCTTTCTATGTTTTCAATAGGTCTATGTACCTTGTCCCCCAAATCTCAGAGTTTGACACCAAGTCAAGAACTGTTTAGAATTCCTCATTTATTGGGAGGCACATATACTTGTACTGCTCACAAGACTTAATTACAGGATTGATACTTTCTCATTCTACCACATAGGTCTCAAGGATTAAACTGAGGGTATCAGGCTTGGGACAGGTGTCTTTACCAACTGAGCCATCTTAACAGCCCAAGATTTATTATGTTTGTTTATTTCCTTTAGGAAGGGATATCAAATAGCCTACATCCATGCCTGTTTTAGATTCCCAGAATGCTAGGCTAGGACTCATATGTCTGATCTACATCCCAGGCTATTGTCTGTTCTTTGATTACATGGCATTCAGCTGGAAATTTATGCTTAAATACTGAACATGACTTTCTCAAATTATTCCAGAGCCCCTTTATGTTCCAACTTTTTATTTATAATAGAGTATATGGGAATTACAGAACACAAATTAGGAGCAAATACATAATTATTAAATGTTTATTTACTATATCACTGAGCTAGGTTAGGTTGCTTATCATCTTTGGTTCATAATTTCCTCACCCCTGATACACCTATAACACACTCAGTCATGAGCCACTTGATTATTCTCTCTCTCTCTCTCTCTCTCTCTCTCTCTCTCTCTCTCTCTCTCTCTCTCTCCTTTCCTCCCTTCCTCCTTCTATCCTTCTATTTCCAGTCTGTCATTCTTTCTAGGAAATTCTGTAGCTATATTTAAAAGAAAAAGTTAAGTGTGGGACCCAGATTCTCATCCACAGAAGGTGTTAATAAGCATTTATTAATGAAGCTTTGAAAATAACGATGTAAAGAAAATATTAGGGTAAATTCAAAGCCTTGTAATTCCCCACTCGCTTCTATAATTAGATGTTTTCTCTGAATGCAGCAATGCATTTTTGTAAATGACTTGTAAATATCAACTAATCCTGTTTTAATTAGAGCAAATAAAACTGATAAAAAAAAGTTTCAAAGTCCAACGTTAAATTCTTTTCAAGTGTAACATGCAGTAAAAGTTATTTTGTTGAGTGCAAAAGAAGCTAACAGTAATGAGTCTTGGAGATTATGACAGGAGAATGGCTGTTTTAAAGGCAGAAGAAGAATAATACATATGTTTAAATGTTAAATAATTTTCTTTGGGTATATGTATAAAGCTAAAGTCCAAAAGTTGAAGCTCAAATGTTAATAATTCTATTGAATTAAGAACCATAATATTTTGATATTCTCCTTTGACAGGATGATATTAGCCTTGCTCTCAGCTTGATCAACCTTCAGACAGTACCCTCAGCCTCCACTCCCTTGTTTTAGAACACCTGCATTCCTAAAGGTGCTTCAGGATTCTCTGGAGGTCTTTTAGATGGAAATCTTTTCAAAATGTTCTTGTCAGTATTATAACAAAGGACTGACTTTTCTGAGGACCTAGCAGCCAGGCCTTTGAAATTCAATCAAGAATCTTTCAGGCTATAGAAGCAGTTGTTGAGTGGGTCCATTGCTCAAAATTGTAAAGATAACTCAGTCCCTGAAGATAGGAGAAACTGACTGTTCCTCTGAGGAACCACAGCAAACTCACAGGGTTTTTGGCTTCCTAACTTCAACTCTTAAAATTCTCCAGATGTTGGCTAGACAGACGTGAGCTCACACTAAGTTCTATGAACATTTTTCTTTTCCTTTATTCATTTTCTTTCTTTCTTTTTTTTCAGTGAATCTAAGGGTGATATTTCTTCTTCTTTTTTTAAAATTTATTTATTTATTTATTTATTTTTGATACTTTATTTACATTTCCAATGTTTCCCCTTTTCTACGTCTCCTCTTTGGAAACCCCCTATCCCCTCCCTCTCCCCGCCTCTATGAGGGAATTCCACCTCCCACCCACCCACCCATCCCCATATTCCCACCTTGACATTCCCCTTTACTGGGGCCACTAACACCCTCAGGCCCAAGGGCCTCTCCTCTCCCTGATGGTCAATGAGGCTATCCTCTGCCACATATGTGGTCCAAACCATGGGTCCACAGATGGGTATTCTTTGGTTGGTGGTCCAAACTCCAGGACGACCGAGGGCGGGTGGTCAGGCCCATTGACGCTGTTGCTCCCTCCATGGGGCTGCAAACTTCCCTCAGCTCCTTCAGTCCTTTCTCCAACTCCTCCATCTGGGACCTCACTCTAAGTCCACTGGTTATTGTAAAGTGAAACTTGGGCATTCTGAACTTTTGGACTAATATCCGCTTATCAGTGAGTACATACCATGTTCATTCTTTTGTGACTGAGT
>CM052705.1:32278526-32321707 GCA_028551405.1 Uromys caudimaculatus
CCTGCAAATTTCCTCAGTTGAGAATTCTCTGTTAAGCTCTGTTCCCCATTTTTTGATGGGGTTATTTGTTTTTTTGGAATCTAACTTCTTGAGTTCTTTGTATATATTGGATATTAGCCCTCTATCGGACATAGGATTGATAAAGATCTTTTCCCAATCTGTTGGTTGTCGTTTTGTCCTATTGACAGTGTCCTTTGCCTTACAGAAGCTTTGCAATTTCATGAGGTCCTATTTGTCTATTCTTGATCTTAGAGCATAAGCCACTGATGTTCTGTTCAGGAACTTTTCCCCCGTACCCAGGTGTTTAAGAGTTTTCCCCACTTTCTCTTCTATTAGATTCAGTGTATCTGGTTTTATGTGGAGGTCCTTGATCCACTTGGACCTGAGCTTTGTACAAGGAGATAGGAATGGATCAATTTGCATTCTTTACATGTAGACCGCCAGTTGAACCAGCACCGATACCATTGATATTTCTCCTTCTTAGACATCATTTGCTCATTTGTAACAAAAGATTGATATTTCTGGTTACTGTGTAATATTTCCTGAACTTCTGAGTATGTGTCTTTAAAGTAGCGAAATAATAAATACTTGGATAAGAAACAGAAATTGCCTTACATTTTATTACAACCAGAGAACAATGTACATTTAACCCAGGTACTGTCTGCACTGCAGATACACAAGACACACAACATATCTCCTTTCAGAGTGGGAAGCCTACTATCTTGCTCTCAAGTGTCACTGTTTGAGTCATATTCATGTTCCATTCATCTAGTCTTTTCAAGAATCAGTAATTCAGAGATTTTCTCTAAAACTCTCTCCTACTCAGAGAAACACTTTGTATTCTTTGAGGTCAACAAAGCACCCTACATTCTCACATTAAAAAGCTATTAAAATGCAGCATGCTTCTTTCTTTCAAACTAGAATAAATCATTGATTTGAAAAGGTCCTTTATATACAGGGATTCATGCATGTAAGACCACAAATGAATGCTTTGCATATATATTTTATACCTTTCATTCATGGAGACATAGTAAGTGTTGTTCATGACAATTTCATTTCATATCCTCAGCAACCAAAAATGACAATTTTGTTTGCAGGAGCCATTCAAGTCTTGTGTATTCTAAAAATACCTAGTATAGTCTCTCTCTCTCTCTCTCTCTCTCTCTCTCTCTCTCTCTCTCTCTCTCTCTCTCTCTGTCTGTCTCACACACACACACACACACACACACACACACACACACACCAGTTTGTTTAATTGTAACTTAGTTTATATTCTCTGTTTCTTAAACATTTAGACAAGATTTATTATTCATAATTTCTGCAAGTCATTTATATTTTAACCAATTGCATTAACATATTTTCTGACATACCTCCTTTGTGTTGGAAGGTAAAAAGCAGAGTTTTGACATAACCCAGATGTGCATTAAAATTCAAGTTGTAACACTAGTGTGCTGATTTTCTCAGACATGAAGTGGAGCAAAAAATTCATAAATCTTACAGTGTTTATGAAAATTAATTGGGCAACATATGTGACAGTCTAGCATGTCTGCTAACACATCCTGAAAACTTGACATGCAAAGTTTGTTTTTCTAAACATTTTGTAAGACATTTGATATTCCTTTCTTTCAATCATAAGGATAACGCACATCAATGTCTTCAGCATAAGGTGTCACCTTATTTATTCTTACACACATGTTATAGAAAATTCTATGAAGTCTTTTCCTAATTACATTCATTTAAACTTGGAATAACAATTGTCTGAATAATTCCTGTATATATTAAATTAGTAATTCTAAACTTAGGACAATTGTATACACTCCATGCGAACAGTAGTGTGTGCAGAGATATTTGGTTGTTACATAACAGGACAGAAGTTTTGAAAAGTGTTGTGAAGTGTATGCAGAGTGGCACATATTCTACATTCTCCTGCAACTGAGAATCCCTCAGCCCACTGCTCACCAAAGGCTGCATTTAAATAAACCTGTCCTAAATGATGCTCCTGGCATTCATAGCTTTAATATACTCATCTTCATAGTAAAAGGACATAAGAAAGAATTTCAAAAATTATTATTTTTCTCAAGAGCATTTACACAAAATATATTTATTTGAAAATTATTTTATCTAAAAATGCCTTCATAGAGGCATTTAATAAGAAAGATACAATACAGATGATTATCCATTTTTATTCACTTTATCAAAAGCCAAAAAGTAGTTAAAATTAATTGGAGAGAGTGACCTCCATTATCAGTGTTACCCAGGACCCATCAGATCAATGAGCTTGAGATAGCCTGAACAAAACAACACTCCCAGATCAAAACCCCACTAAAGGCTGAAGGATACTTTGGATTAAGTTAATTGCAACCCAGGAGGAATGATGTTAGCCAATATTGTTCTGTACAATCTAATTAAAGAAAGACAGGTAAAGTCAAGAGCCGTTGGGGAGCTTTATCAGGTTTTATCAACTGGCAAGCTCAAAATATTTGATAAAATACAGGGTGTCTACAAAGAACAGCAACACAATAGATCCATGAGGAGCACAGTGAAGGAAGCATTTAGCATGCTGAGATTCTAGATTTCCCAGGTTTTTCTAAGAAAAAAAAACCACAAAACTATGAACTTATCTATTCTTTGTTTTCTGCATGTATAATGTAAAGCTTTTCAAAAGGTTTTTTGTGTTTTATTTACTTTACATCTTGATTGCTGTCCCCCCCCCCAGGCATCCCTTCCCATAATCCTTCCCCCATGCCTTCCTCCCATTCCCCTTCTTCTCTGAGGGGTTGGACTTCTTCTACTTGGAATCTCATGACTAGGATTCCACTACCCTTACCCAATGGCATCTTCCTTACTTGGCAATACTGCATTACAGTATGGCCATGATCATACATGGGAAAAGCAGAGAATCAACAACCCAAAAGATAGGATTCTTTAAATTAGTAAGAAGAAAACACAGGCATCAAGTGTTCTGCTACTTAGTACTTTGTTGTATACAGAAGGTAGTGGAATTTTTACAGAGAAATTGTTCTTAGTAGGAAACGGATATTCTTTAATATATTGTGTTGTTTAATACAAGGGCAAAACCTCATGTGCAGGCTTATATCATGGAGATAGAGTCATGGTCCTGATGGGAAGCACACAGGAAGTTGAAGAACATTCTCAGAACACAATATTTAGGCTCAAGTCTTGCTTCACTGTCTGTTTATGTTCTCCCATGGCTCTCAAGTGTCTTCTAAGAGGTGTTAGGTGGAAAAAGGTGATGTTATCACAGTACAAGGGCTTCTCAGCAAGTGGGCCTACCATAATCTTGACTCAACTTTCCACACTTTCTACTATTTCATTTTCTTTATAAACTGTAAAACATTATTAAAATTTGCCTCATGGATATGCCTGTAATAGAATCTTATGCTTGTTCATTTACATTATGATACAATGCTGTATTGCCAAGTAAGACATATGACATTGGACAAATGTAGGGGAATCTGACCTTGGAGATTCCCAGGAGAAGAGAAATGAAGCAGACCGTACATGTCAGGCATGAGAAATAAAATCTTTCTGAACCCTATAAGTGAGAGAACATTGATAAGGTTTCAGATGCGCTCCTAATGTCTCTAATTTTAGGCTAACATCATCATGTTGCTATTAGCTGAAACAAATGGAGCTTTACACTAAAACTATGTGGAGCCTCATAAAGCAAAGAAGGCATGATGAAACTTTTGGTAACAGAATGGTCTTGCTTTTCTATGCTCCTGGAGTCGCATCTGTCAGCCTCTGAAAATATGTGGCACCTACTCATAAAATAAACTGCAGCTGTGCATCTTCTCTGCCTTTTAATGCTCTTCAGAGGTTAGCATGTGTGTATGATACATGCCTATGCTCATACCAAGACAGTATGAGCTACAGGGTCACATAGGTAAAACAGAGTTGAGTTAGTTGCTCTACACGTGTCTCACCTGTCTCATCTACAAAACAAAATGAGGGCCAAGAAGGCTGCTGATTTGGTAAACCATTTGCCATGCATGCACGAGGACCTGAGTTTGCTTTATACAGTGCACAGAAAACTGTGGCAATGGTGGAAGACACACGTTAGTAATCCTTTCCCTGATACTCTGTGGCCAACAAGTCTAGCCCACCTGGCAATATTTTGGCCAGTGTGTTTGTACCTCAGAAACAAGGTAGATAAAACCTAAAAAATGATTGGCCTTTGGCTCCCATTTGCTAGGGCACACACAGGGTCACATGTTCATTCACCCATGTCCACATGCATCCATGCTTATGAGTGCACCACAGACACTGGAACACACACACACACACACACACACACACACACACACAGAGAGAGAGAGAGAGAGAGAGAGAGAGAGAGAGAGAGAGAGAGAGAGACAGAAACAGAGACAGAGACAGAGACAGAGAGACAGAGAGAGACAGAAAGAGACAGAGAGATAGAGACACAGACAGAGAGAAGTGCACTATATCATTAACAAAGTTGAAAGTGTATTTAAAACTATAATAATAAGATTCACTTATAATTTTTCATAAGCACATTATTGTTAAATATTGTTAAGCAAACCTTCATATCCTAGAGATCACTATTTTCTATTTAGGTTTTGGAAAAATGTGGACACTATCTACTCTATTGAGAGTTTCTGCTTCCTCTCTCTGAATTTGTATGTTACTTCCCGACATCTTACTAATCTGCTGAGAAGGAAGGAAGTGAGTAAAGGGAACAGTGTGAAAATCTCATATTAATTAAAATATTAGAAAAAGAAACATGTTCCCCGAAACAAAGGACATTACTTGTCAAATGGAATCTGAATCTTTTGATGGTTTTCCTTGGTGGATTTCTTCAGAACGTTGATGTAGTGTTTTGCATAGAGCTGCCGTGTCAGTCCTTTGGAAATGTGTTCAAACTATCTGCTTTTATTCATATGCAAATTCCTCTCTTAGAACTCCAGAATAAAAGCTGTTTAAGCCCTGTCTGGTTCTTTCAAGCTAAAAATTTTATAGCATATTTCTGATCTCAGTGAGTTCTCTGTATTTGTGTCTCTGATGAACACATGCCTACAGAAACTTGGCAAGGACAGTTATTACCATGCTGAAAAAGAAGTGCAGAGAAGAAAAAAAAAAAAAAGGAAAAGATGAATGTTGTTACCTGAAGACAATAGCTATTCATATTTTTTTATCCTATGTACTATTTCTCAATGTTTACTTAGCATACATTTTTCTTATATGTTTTAACCTGAGAAAACATAAAATCAATTAAGAAAAATTATCACATTTTACTTGTCAAATATGAGACAGCAATATCTTCATTTGTTAAGTCACTAAAGACCTTTCATTAATTTTTTTCTCCACCTCTTCCTTTTTTGAATGTGATGCTTGAGGTTTCATTGAGTGTTCCTTGCTATAGTGCCCTAAAAACTAGATGAAGCCAGAAATTGTATCTGAGTTGTGCATCTCCCCGGGAACTTCCTATTGTAGATAGTCGACAAACATTTATGTATTAAGCAGCCTTCACTTTATTACATTTTGGAAACCATTTTACTTCCTTGGAAAGAATAGACCCTTTTTACATATTCCATTGACAGTTCAATTTGGGGGAGTGGGAGTTTCACCCGTTTGGAACATTCAGCATGAGTCTTTTGTCTCTGGGATGATCCTCTTCCCAGCCCAGGTTGTGCTTTAAATTGAAGGAGTCAAGGAGTTATAAGTGGGAGTTTTAACTAGATTTATCCTCTCTAGAAAATGGCCAAGGAACATGTCCCCAAAATATTCATGCTATGGAGACTCTGAAAGTCAAGCTACTTCTAACAAATTGTTTTCCAATGCTGTAAGCATAAACCCCGCCAGAAGCATTATTTTGATGACTTAAGTCTTATAGTACAAAAAAAAAAAAAAAAAAAAAAAAAAAAAGGACATGATGTAAAATATCAATTCCTTTATAGCAAATCAGATTCAAAATTTCAATTTAAATCTTGGAAAAGTTCCAGGCACATTAAAAGAAAATTAACTTGGTTTTAGGATGCAGAACATCCATATTTAACTTTTAAAAAATATTAAAATCTGGACCTTTTTATGTCTCTGAGAAAAAATGTTCCTGGTGTAGGAATCTTCTATCTGACCACAGACAAGAAATTAAAGAAAACAAAAAAGTGGAGGAGGAAAAAGTCTATAGTTAAACTCCATCAAAGGGAAAGTACATTGTCCTAAACAAGTCATTAGAAAAAAAAATTCAACTGAATTTTACATAAGGTATTTTCATTTTCATGAATTTCATTACATACAATTCAGTTCCCAAAAGACACTAAAGAGTAATAATCTCTGATGATTTTAAGCATGTGAAATGTGAAAATAATAGCTCTAGGCTTTTTACTGCATCCTAACAATAGTCTTGAAGCAATTATTATGTCAGTTCTATAGATGGTAGCATATTCTGTGAGATGGTAAGAGTCCCATCATACCAACCTTTCTATTCTCTGATTAATGAAGACTGTTAACTCTCAAATCTTGGATCCTTTCATGTTAACTCATTATGAATCCATTGGTGAGTTTACTAAAAGTTAAATCATTTTTTTAAACTGTTGATTGTGGGCAACAAAATAGCTTGCCGTGCAGATGATTCTCACCAAGTTTGGGTTCCCAGAGCTCACAGAAAAGCCAGACACAGAGGTGCAAGGAGAAATGAGGATTAGGGACTCCCTGGCAAGCCAGTGCAGCTGATGGGCGAGCTTCAAGTTCATTGAGAGAACTTGTGCCAAAGAGTAAGGTGGCAAATGTGCAGGTAAGTGTGAGATACACAGCACTGACTTCTCCACATGTCATGCATAGGTGAATGTACCTGCACATGCATATTCATGCACAACACACACACACACACACACACACACACACACACACATTCAAACATGTAAGAACACACACATACACTTACACACACGCAAGCATATGCATATATGCAACACTGAATCTGAATGGATTTGCCACGATCTTTATCTGTTAAGGAAGCTACTATAAACCTTTGCTTTTGAAAAATTTATACAGTTATCAAGACCATCCTGTAAGTATGATATGCTAACACAAATTTTGATCTAAACCAGTAAGAATTATTTTAATACTTTTCAACACTAATCTGGATGATAGACAGCAAAAAATAATATCAGCTAATCTTTAGAGTTTCTGGAAATAGCTGAGCTGTGGCGAGGATGACCTTGGGAAGACTGGATAGATGGAAACAGAAAATGTACTTTAACTGCCTATCTAAATTAACTAAATATACATGAATACACACACACACACACACACACATATACATACGAGGTTTACATATTTTAACATAAAGATAATGCTTTATATCATCTAGCATAAAGAAAAAATTACCCTAGAAAATGTTTCACCTTCAGCATTCCGTAAGTCTGATACTAATTATGTATCTCTGTATATAATTCAAGCTCAATATGAAAACTTAAATAATATACCACATGCTTGTTCTTTACTGTGCAAAATTATAATCTAAGTACCGTATTAGAGTTCCCGGTAGTACTGGCCTCTGAGATTTATTCATGTAAAATACTCTTTGATCTATCACTTAACTGCATCATCCATTTCTTTTGACTGGAATATCTGATAAAAAGGTGTTGAAAGCAGGGTGTATGGGCAGACTCTTGATGTCCCAGCACTCAGGAAGCAGAGAGAATCAATACAAGCGTGGGCCACCTAGTCCAGCCAGGGCTACACAGTGATACCACCTTAAAAGACAAACATGGCGACCACAAATGCGGTGAAGAAGTACTTGTGAGGAAATTTGATAAGAATGACTGACAACATAGGCTAAGTCTCATACTGGTAGAAACAAACATCAAAATTATAAGTGGATGGTGGACAATTAATATAGGTCCTATATAATGCTGTTGAATTACTACTTGTTTAAACTCTATCAACCTAGTCCTAAAATATTGAACAAATTTTGTAGTAAAAGAATAAAGGATGGTTATTTTGCATATTTTCTTTCCATTCATTTGTTCTGACATTATTTTATTCTTTTATTCTTTTTTATTTTTTTAAATAATATTGTATGTATTTTTTGAAATTTTTATACATACATATGTACAATCTATCTTGATCAAACTACCAACTCTCTGCTCCAACTAACCACAGCTTCCTTTCACTTAATAAATTCTTTTCAACATGCTTTCCTAACATGGTTTCTTTTTTTAAATCTAAGCTATTGAATATGGATAGTACTGTCCGTATGCATGTGGGTATGGACATGTCCACTGAAATATGAGTATTCTACCAGCTTCCATACTCCCAAAGAAAATAAACCAACTCAATTAAGGCCTCATGACCCTCTCCTCATCCATGATGGAACTTGAACTAGCTTAATTTTGGACAGGGAACCATAGCGACTGAGCTACCACTTGTGCAATAGTCATGCCATGTGCAAAGGACAGCATTCAAAACACTCCTCCCCATCCTTCTGTTCCTCCATGCCTCTGCCCCTTCTTCTCTAGAAGTCCCTAAACCTAGGAAAGGCAGGGGGTTGATATCAATGCCCATCTATGGCTATACATTGCAAGTCACAAAGTACTTCACCTGGATTGAGTCTATGCCGTGGTCACGGCCAACTGGAAAATAGAAGATTTTTATGCTACGGTTAAGCACAGCATACATACTGTGGATTATAAACAATAAGTAAGTTTTTGCCAACCTTCAGAAATAATTAATGTTTGAAAATTTTCAGACACATTTTTTGATGATGGACAATGTATTTTGTAATATTCAAGAGGCATCACAGGAACCTTGGGTTATATTTTTTTCTACCATTACTATTATCTCTTCTATGTCTCTTAATGTAGTATCTACAAAATAGCTGATGAGATTTAATATAAAGAAGTATGTAACGATATGATTACTTTTGTCCAGTGTGGTGGTGCATTCTTTTAATTCCAGCACTTGGGAGGCAGAGGCAGGGTGTCCATGAGATCAAGGCCAGCCTGGTCTACAGAGATATTTCTAGAACAGCCAGGACTATTACACAGAGAACCCATATCTTGAAATACCAAAAATGAAAAAAATGATATGACTATTTTCATCAAAATTAAAAATATCATGATTGATATCATCCCTATTTACATTCAGAATAAGATTGAATGCTTCCAAAACAGAGTCCATGCCCTGGTGTCTTCCAATTCTATGCACTACGCCTGTAATCTAAGAGTATATTCTAATAATATTAGGAGCCCAAACAAGAACCTTGAATAAGCTTGTGAATAAATGCACAATTTTTCCCACACTTCAATTTGTTGAATTTGCCCCCCCCCACACACACACACAATATTTTTCTCTCTTTCCTGATGCTTAGAACCAGGCAAGATTTAATAATCTGACTTCTTCCTGCGGTGGTATGTGTAAGTGGAGAATATAAGTCTGTAAACTTCACTGCCTAGGATAATTTCACATTGTCTTATTATTTCATCTGTGAATGCAAAGAAGAGCCAGCTGACAGCACATCACTGACTTCTGCCACGCCACAGTTTTGTTTGTTTATCACTTCCAACCATTTTGGACAACACATGTCTTTTCTTTCTGATTAGACAGCTTTATATTGGGTATCTGGGATTTGAACTCAGGTCTTCAGGTAAGTAGAGCAAGTCCTCTTACTCACTCATGTCCCAGGTACCCTTTATTTTACTTCCCAAACAGACACATTCATTTTATTTCCTATTTTTCACTCACCTAACCTATTGTATTTCAATTTTTGCTTGGGTAGATGATTATTTGTTCCATTACCAAATGTCTGTTGTTGATGTTTAGTATTGAGCTTTCAGACTGTAAGACTGGAATTTCAAAACTAATAATTTTAATATAAAACTTGTAATAGTGAAATACAAGTAGGTATCAGAAGTATCCATATTGTGGTTACTCAATACTTTTGGATAAATTTTGGGAGCTTAACTCTGTCTGTGTTATTTACTAGCTTTGCATTTAAGAATTCAGCAACTAACTTCACTGGAATATGCTTTTGCCTGTCTATAAAAATAGACACTAAATGGTTTAATAACTCCAGGATGTCATTTCCCTATCCTATAAAAATAGACAGCAAATGATTTAATAACTTCAGCATGCCATTTTACTTACCTATAAAAATAGATGCTAAATGCTTTAATAACACCATCAATGCTACTTGTAAGAATTAAAAAGAACAGTGTGGTGACACAGTCTGAAAACTAATATGTAGTCCTTTCCTTATCAAAGAAAGCCTTCAGAGATATTTTAAAGTGTTAGAATGGCTTATTTAACATAAACTTTTCTTGAAAAGGAAGAGAAGTACCCATTTTTAAATAATGTATAAGATGGCTATTGGTTTCTTCTGCCTCTTCTTGCTATGATTATGATTATATCCTTGATATAAACATGTATACATCACCTAGATACCTTTTCATTTCCAAAACATTTAGAAACTTGCTTTCCAGAGAATTGTGTTATATAATTCCAAATCTTACCGACAGCATAGCAGCCAATCAATTCACTGAATTCTTTTCTATCACTTACAAAGTGCCGTTTTCACCATTTAAATAGGTTTCAGGGTGACTGTGGCCTCATAGAATAAGCTGTCTATCTCCTGGGTTCCCTGTTATTTTCTTTCAAAACAAGCTTTTTTAATATATAATGTAGCAAATATATCCTTAGGAGTTTATTCTAGAGAAAATAAATATTCACATAAAATTTTCAAAATGCAAATAGCAACTCCATTATTAGTAAGGAAATATGGAACAGATACAATGTGTTTCATTCAGGAAACATCAGTGAAATTAATTGTGGCATCCTACACAATAAAATACAATGTAAACATAAAATGTCATAAACTGCTGATACACATCAAACTTGGGGTACCAGGGAATTATACCAAGTACAGAAGTTGGTGAACTCTTAATGCTTGTCTTTGTATTGCTTAGTGAACTCTGAGTCAGACAAGTCAATTTCCTGGCTTTAGTGGTCAATTCTAGCAGCATTTGTCTTAGCACATTCATCTGTGTTACCTCGCTTGTTTATTTTTAATCGTTTGGTTTTGTAGACCTGGCATCAGTGTCAGGTGATTAATGACTTCTTCAACTCAAAAGCAAATAATACTAGTTGAAGCCCGGAATGGGGCTGTTAAATAATAAAAATATTTAATCAAGGAAGCCAAAACTATGTCTGCATTGATAAGGTAATTTTCATTTAAAAATCAATGAAATAAATTAAAGACATAAAGAATGAGAAAATGAATCATATTCACAGAATGAGAGGATAAATATTGTTACAGTGTCTGTGTTACTGAAGGTAGTCTATTAGATGAACAAAGTCTCTATCTGCAAAGCCAAGAAATTCTTCATAGAAACAGAAACATCATGAAAGAAAGACCTTAAAATCTGTGAGGCAGAAAAAAGGCCTTGAATAGTGAATATGCCTTTGTAACAACAACAAAGTTGGAGGCATCCCTCAACCCAACTTCAAGTTCTAATACGGGGCTTAGTACCTAAAGCACCACACTAGTGGCTTTATAAAAAGAAAGAAACATAGAACAATATAGCAATAGACAGAGGCTAGAAAGAAACCTTTTGTGTTTAAATGTTGTCTCGGATCTTGATATTAAGATGAGAAAAATTATGGTTCCTGGCACTACTCCTGTTATTTAGCCCATGTAGCTTTGTTAAGCCCTCATTGGAAGTTTTCATTTCTGCCTAGAGTTTTAATTATTGAACCCACGAGCTGACCAAGGGAGGGCTTCTCCTTACCTTTGTTCTCTTCAGCATTTTCACACTTATGCTCACATCCCATGCCTTTGTCATTCAACTTTGAGAGAAAATTCTCTTCGTTTGGCTCCAGTGAAAGAAGAACCCTCAACGTTCTTTTAAAATAAGATTTCACCTGTCTATGCTCAATAATATGCATGAAAAAGTTTCATCTTCGTGAGAGTATTACGATAGCTGAAAGCAAGTATGTTTTAGTATAATGCTTTCACCGTGCTTTACTGAACTCGAAAATATAACATTGTTAGATGACAACACTGGCTAAAAATCATCTAGGGAGTTCATGCAGAAAATCGCCTGTCCTGATCAAATAAACATGAAGCACATCTCCCATTCTAGACAGATAGCTTCCCACGGCTGATTAGACCTGACTCTGGAAATGGGCATGCCGTGGCCAATGAATTTATTGACTGGGTGGACAAGTACACTAGATGAAAGTAACTTTTGTGATCTCTGATTGATTTCTTGGGAACATCTACAAGGAGTTTCTGTGTCTGTTTTCCCTTTCTGTTTATGCCAGGATCCCAACACAGCAAAAGCGACTCTTTGCAAAACACATTCACTAAAGAATTTGACACACAATTGAGCGGAGCATGAAATCTGGGAGCAAAAAGTTAAGTAAAGTAAAATTAACATTTTTAAAACATGGGAGTTGAATATGTTCTGTACCATAAGAGTGTGCAAGGACAAAAAGCATTATGGGTCACGAGGAGAACGTTAGTGGCTGTTCTATCGGTGACTATCCCTGTGCTTTATACATGGGGAGATGTTTAAAATCTTAGCTCATTCCTTTGTATAAATTTTTATTACTCATGATTTTGCATTTTTTTCAGTAATATGATATGTAAATAAACAGTTACACAATACTTTCCAATTTACAAAATGAAAATTATAGCCGTTTTGTTATTTTATCTTAAAAGTGAAGGGAATGGTCCATAAAATCAGTACTCTCATTCTCATTTGCCTGGTGGTTAAGAAGCATAACGCATCAACAGAGGCATGTTCCGTATCACTCACGCAACAGTAAGAACTTCTGTCTGTCTGAAGCCAGAGGACACAACGCATATATAAATATGCACATTTAGGGGTCACCTGCACCAGCTCTACAGGGTTCTAGTTTGATATGGTCTCTCTTTGTAGTCCAGGCTGCCTTTGAACTTGAGATTCTACTGCCTCTGCTTAGAAGTATATTCATCGTGTTCTTTTGCCTCAGCAGGCATTCTGTTCTTGGCGATTCAAACATCTGGGAGTATCCTTGTTATATATCTAGAGACCTCAGGTGGGAATTCCCTCTCTGATAATTTTTCCAAGGAATTCAGCAAAAGGGTAGGAATTTAATTCTTTCCAAATATGACATGTAGTTTATTGGTTCCTCTTCTTCATGATTAGTACTTTCTCTAAAACTGCTGTCACACTATTCTAAGTAGATTCCAATATACAGGAAGTCTTACTGAAGTGTGTCTGGGGGCTGAAAAAGCACATGCTGCTGCTGGGAGGACCAGGGGTGAGTTCCTAGCATGCACATGGTGAGTTATAATCATCAGCACCTCTGGTTCCAGGGGATGGAAATCTCTCTTTTGGCCTCTGTGGGCACCAACCATGCATATGGTGCACAAATAGACATTCAGGAAAAAAGAATCATACACATAGAATTTTTTAAAAGTTCAAAAAGTGGATATTAAATTCTTTAATCCATTTCCTATGCTATAAGTATCACAGCATTTGAAACAAGACCAGAATCTTAAAATACATCTGAATTGACTTACCTGGAACTACTGCTTTTAAAAGAAAGCATTGGATTATTCTGAATTATAGGAACTTTCAATTATTTTATTTTCTAAAAGAAAACTTTTTTTCAATACATTTTGAATAAGAAACAGAAATTGAGTTAAGTTAATTACTGGTATTAGCTAATTTAAGATGGAAAGAACCATGTTCTTGTCTTTCTAACTCTAGTTCAGTATTTAAAATCACATGGTCAGCCGGGCAGTGGTGGCGCATGCCTTTAATCCCAGCACTTGGGAGGCAGAGGCAGGCGGATTTCTGAGTTCGAGTCCAGCCTGGTCTACAGAGTGAGTTCCAGGACAGCCAGAGCTACACAGAGAAACCCTGTCTCGAAAAAAAAAAAAAAATCACATGGTAATGGGCTTAATAGTCCTTTGGAGGTGAGCCATTCAGCATTTGGAGGAGTGGAACCCATGGTACATGCATGTATATGCTTCTCTGTTTGTATGGCTCAGTGTGTACACCTGTATACTGTATACTATATGCATGTGGAAGCCAGGGACTGGCATCACATGTCTGTCTTCATTACGTGCTCCCTTAAGTTTTGACGCAGGGTCTCTCACTTTCCTGGAGCTCATTTATTTAGCAGGAATTCCATTTAAAATAGTATTAAAAGAAATGATTTCCATGTCTAATTGTCACTGAATTCTATATCCCTGCTACATAGAGCTTCCTTAAGTAGAAAACCAGGGCACTGGTGAGATGACTCTTAATTTTGTATTTCCTTTCTTAGGCTCTCTGGTAGAAGGAAGACTCTTTTGTCTGTGTTGTAGATCTGGAGCCTATTATAGCCCTTTTTAGATAGTAAATACTCAACAAATTGTTAAATGACTTCAATCTAGTCTGAAATTCTAGAAAGAAAAAATGATTAAAGTTGACTTAAGTATAATGAATAGACAATTTTTCCATGCTTTTGTTTCCTAAATTCATTGAATTTTTTTATCCTTTGAAAATATAACTGGTATCATTAGAGCAAGTATAAAATGCCTTGATAGAAAGGCATTCATCTTAATACACTTGGTAAATAGATATGAATTCATGCAGTAGTTAAAAACAAATGACAATGGTTGCCACGGCAGACCTTAAGGTTTATAGCTGTATACGTTATACGGAGTAATTCTGATGGAATAGACTTGGCCACTGAGGTGATGGTTTCAATATAGATGGTAATGCAAGTGACTTATCAGTACTGAAAACTAACTTAGTTGTTGGGCTGAACTGTATAAATTTCATACTGTTGATTAATTTGTTGCCTACCTGGTAACAGTTTCAATTCCAACAACTTTATATATTAAATTTGGAAATATAGCCTTTGCTTGTTTACATATTTCTATAAACAAATTTCAGCATGCATATTGCTAAGATAAATCATTTCCCCAGATTATTATCAACAAATTGAAGTAAATGAATACTTATTTATCACATACAATGTTCTTGCTATACAAGTAAAATATATATTTTTTCCTGTAAATCTGTACTGTTTATACAAACAATATAAAACAAAGACATGTTATCACAAACTATATCTTCGTGTTTCACCTCAACTTCAGATTATACTCCTTGTGCCTCCTACACTGTCTAGTTTCAAATGTGGTTTGATTAGTCATGGTATCACTGTCCATCATGGTATCCTGATGCTGCGAAACTAAAACAAATGCTCTTCCTATTTTCACAGTTGCTATTTTAATGTTAAACACTATAAATTGTTCAGTGGGTGCTATAGATGGTTTGAATTTCCACTAACATTTTAATAAAACAGCAATATATAGTCTGAAGCTTTAGACATAGATATATTCTAGCTACTTGGAAGGCTGAGGCAGGATGATTGCTTGAATATGACTTGCCAGACTGGATATCATGATATGATTCTCTGTCAAGGAAATATAGTAAAAATCACCTGTGAAGACTCCCATTCAGAATGATGATGAGCTAAATTAGAAACTGTGAGATTTCAGTGTCATAAGCAATAGTTTTTAGCAAAAAGCACCAATGGTAGACCAGTTACTTATTCCTACTAGATTAGAAGTTGATTTAAAATAGCAAACTTTAAAATGCAGTATGAACATTATGATATTTTATTACATCTGTCACTCTGAGATACTTTGTAATGTTTTTTATACATTTTTCATTGAATTTTTGAGGAATTCATACACATGTACTACAGATAGTGACCACATCCACTCCCTTCATTATCCTCTCTTCTTCTCCTTAGTCCTCCTTTGTCACCAGCTCATCCCTCCTTACTAAATGCCTTGTTGACTCTATGTTTGAACACACAGTCACAGGTACCATGTCATATGCAGAAAGCTTGGTTGATAGCACTTCTCCTCATCCCATACCTTATATGCTTTTTTCCATGTTTCATGGGCCACAGAGTAGCTGATAATGTCTTCTTTACGGCTGAGCAGACAATAGTCACCTAACTTAGCATTTAGAACAGTTATTAGTTAACCCTCAGCCACTGCAAAAGGAAGCTTCACTGGTCAAAGCTGAGAGTAGCAAGTATCTATATATATCAACACAAATGTTTAAAAGGCAGTTTTTCCTGCCAATATTAGATCTCACTTTTCCTTTCCTTGTTTACCAATGTATCATAAGAATTCTATAACCTATCACAGATACCTTCTTAGCCTTTGCCTCAGAATTCAGACCTAGCCTCATGGAAAGTGGACATGGTTTGTAAAAATGGGGACATTTTGAAAGGATATGGAGTTAATCTAGACTACTGACTACATGGACTCAGTGTAAAGGGGCAAGTTTCTTACGGAATCAGAGAAAGGCAAATGAGACTGCTAGTTAGATTGTACAAAGAGACACATTTAAGTGGGCTTGGTCATGGTGATTTACATAAATGGTGTATTCCATGGTGAGTCTTTGCTTTCACATCTATGAGGAATCCTCCAAAATGGCAAGAATATCATATGAAAATATAAGGCAGAATAAAGAGAAGGGCTTAGATTTTCCATTATGGCTTGGAAAATTGGATAAAAGGGAGACTTTATTAGATACAGGTACAAAAACTAAGTCAGATGTAGGATGCAGCAAATATCAGAGTTCTGGAAGGAACTAAAACACCAATTATCTGGTTGGGTTATAAATCTCCCACATTACATATCACAGTTCTGGAAGCCTTGCCATTCCTGGAATAACATCTGATTTCATCAAAGAAACATACTAAATCTTTGCCCTAAGGTGTGAATTATTTTAAATTAACCCAATGAAACATAAATTGTATCAAGGCCTGTATCGCCACAGTCAGATGATCTCCTCAATTTGTGAATAAACACTAACTCTAAAAACAGACAATACTAGTAGATGAATCTGCTTCAGATGGATAGACCTTTTAGATTCAAATCATATACAACTACTGCAGTATATTTTCAATTATGTATCAGTAATTTGAATACTTTTAATTTTTTAAGTATTCTATTAGTAACTCAAGAAAAGATTAAACATTTTCCACATCAGAAAATAAAAGCACTAACAGTAAGTGCTCCAAATCTTGAATTGCAATAATGAAGATTATTATTACATTGTATTTGAACATTCAGTTTGACTTTAAATTTACTTGGAATTTTTCTCTTTATTTAAGATTCTCATGTTTCTTTACTTATTTTTCTAAATTTTCTTTTTCTTCTTCTTCTTCTTCTTCTTCTTCTTCTTCTTCTTCTTCTTCTTCTTCTTCTTTTCTTTTTCTTCTTTTCTTCCTCCTCTTCCTCCTCCTCCTCCTCCTCCTCCTCCTCCTCCTCCTCCTCCTCCTCCTCCTCCTCCTCCTCTCCCCTCCTTCTTCAAATTTTTGAGAGTGCTGGGCATTGAACCCCGGACTTTAGGCATAGAGTGGTAAAGTGTTCTATCACTGAGCTATATCTCCTCAATTTCTATTTATGTCACAGAAACAAGAAATTGAATTCTTAATTTTATCTCACTAATAATAAGGTTTAGAGAGGCTACTTCTAACAAAATGGAAATTGTGACAAATATTCACCCACAAAAAGCAAAACTGGGAGAAGGTACTACAAGAGCAATCTCCGTGGTATAAAAAGGACAGAAAAGAGGCCATTAATGAAATGATTTTTTGCTATTGTAAACCTACTGGACCTTAGTAGAGGGGAGTAGAACTCTGAAAAGTATAACTGGGATAGACTACTGTCTCAACTCAGTTTTATAGAAACACTGAATATCATCATGCCACTCCTAGAGGAGGCTAGTCTCACTTAGTGGAGGGTGTTTTTGAAAATCCTGTGTATACTTTGTAAATAAAGTACATGCACTTCAGATGACCATTCCATGGATCATAGTCACATGACAGCAGAGGCCTTAGCTCTCTATTTAAAGGTATAAATACCTTTAAATAATAACAACAACAATAACAATAATAATAAACATCTATTGATGTACTGTGACATTCCCTTTACATGTCTTTATTCCAATTTGGTCAGGACCAGCAACACAGCAAGAGAGACTTCCACACTCTTCAAAGTGCTTTCAATCCTGCTATTAGTCAGTCTGAAATTTGTGGCATCAAGCTCATTCTCTTGGTCTCTGAAACATCCATACCTGTGTGTTTACTATGTGAAAATTCACTGAACTTTATCTATTTCTACATATGCATGTTAAACCATGGTTGAAATTTTGCTAACTTAAAACAAATCTGTGCCATACTGGAGACTTTTCAACTGTAGTCTATAACATATAGTATCTTTTACATCCAACAATTTTATTCAAGCTGACTTTGGAGATGTCTTGCTAATAAAATATCTGCCTAAGCCATCTCATAAATAAACATTTTTATCTCCCTGAATAATTATAAAAATTAATGAAATTCAGTCTTTCATAACCATCTAGTTAAAATATACTTTTCTTTCCTTCACATATAAGTTACTGGATATTATTTGAATGCTCATAACATACATGCTCTTCAAACTTAACATAAGAATTGTCTTAGAACAATTAAGAACAAAAGTTACCTATCTGTCCCTAGACACTATATAGTACATCTTCACTTAAAGATCCCTAGAATTAAGAATATTCATGAATATATATGTGTATATGTGTATACATATATATACATATACATTTACATATATAAATATATGATAAAGAGAGAGAGAGGGAGAGAGGGAGAGAGTTTAAAACCCACACCCATTTAACATATAATTCCTTACCATGACCTTCTAGAGTTCTCCCTGGTTCTTTTTGGTTCATGACTGCAACAAAGTAAACATTTGTCTATCACATTCCTCTACCTTGATGATCTGCCTGATCTCAAGCTAAAACAATGAATATTCTGACTATTATTGAGACCCTGGAATTATATACTCCTTTAAATGTTTGTAGGGAGAAATAATGTAATTATACTATAATCTCAAATCATAAAATACATAATTTAAAGTAAAAAAGAAAGTATGCACTGAGTTTTACAAAAAAAATGAGTATAAGATTTATTATTCAATAAAATTGCAGAGAATGAAACAAATGATTTTATTGAGAAATATATTACTCCATTGATTAAAAATCTTATTTGAGCTTTGACCTGAGTTATGTCACTCTCTATTTCAATGTATTATGCAATATAGACAATAAATTAGAAACAACTGACACAGAATATTCATAAAAAAAAGCAGTAGTCATTTTCTTGAAGAAAATAATTTGGAAGCAGAACTAAGACTACCGGGATCTAACTCAAAGTGTTAGTAATAATTACTACCACTTTAAGAAGTGTAGTTTATACTACATTTGTTCAGCCAATATTATAATATTAAGAGGACCTAGACATACTTTAATCATAAACTTTCCCAGAAAATAAGTACCATTTACTAGTACTTGACAGCCTTGATTGGCCCCATTAGAAACACTTTCCAGTGGAAGATTTAGAACCAGGTTTAAATGATGAATTAAATGAGTCCCAGTACAAGAAATAGATTATGCAGCCAAACATTAAAGATAAATTTTCTCATTATATGCTCCCCGATGTACAGGCACAGTTTCTTTGAAGAGTCTGAATGGCTTGTAATTTAACATCTATGAACACTGGTAATGCTGTTACACCACAATGACACATTTCACTCTGAATTATAGCCAATTTATGCATCTGAAATTAAAGAACTTCAGTTTAAAAAGGAATACTCTCTTGAGAGTTGCAGAGGACATAATAGCTTTCCCATGGAAATAAAATCAAACAAAGCAAACACATTCACCAAAGAAAAGTACAATCAAGACTTTACCTAACACCCGGAAATTTTATTTTATGGCTGTGAATAATCTGAAAACCTAGAATATAGCATTTTATATCAAAGGATAAAATAAAATTAACCAATTTCTTCCCCCAGAAACACCACAGGATATAAACACCATGTTAATTATTTAAGGTTGTGTTTTTGTATTGTTTTGTCTTAGTAAAGAAAACCTGGGGGCTCCCAGAGACTGGACCACCAACCAAAGAATACCCATGGTGCTGGCCCCATATGTGGCAGAGGAGAGCCTTGTTGGCTATCAGTGGGAGGAGAGGCTCTTGTGTCTGAGGGTGTTAGATGTCCCAGTGTAGGGGAATGCTAGGGAGGGAAGATGGAAGTGGGTGGGTGGGTGGGGGAGCACCCTCATAGGGAGGAGGAATGGAATAAGGGGTTTCCAAAGGGGAAATGTATATAAAGTAAATATACAAAAATAAAAATAAAAAAGTGAAAACCTGTAAATCACCAGATGGTATTAAATTAAAATAATACTTTCTTAACTCCCATTTTAATTTCAGTATATATTAAATATGAAGGAAAAATTTTAATGCCCTGAAAACTGAAAAGTTTAAAATATGAATTTGGAATTTTTCCTATATTGATTGAAGTTTACTGAGGGAAAGAAATAGTTGATCAGAATTTTTTAGGAATTATATATATATATATATATATATATATATATATATATATATATATATATATATATATATGTTGGTCTCCTCAACACCAAGGGGCACGGCAACACTGTGTGGAAAATAGTGTTTGAACCTGCAGGGCTACTGTGGCCTCCTTGTTTCAGAATGAGTAGGAACTTGGAACATTGCAGATAACAGGAGCAGAATAGTTGGATCAAGTACAGGTTCACCCTGTGGAATGGGATTTCTGGCTCAGTCTCGGATTCTTCTTTATTTGTTTATTATAGTTTTGTACTGTTGAATCAATAATACATTCTCACAATTAGAAAAAACTCTCTTGCCTCTGAGCTATATCCCAAGTCATCTTTACTTTTTGTTTTTAGACAAAGTCTCCCTACACAGTCTAAGTAAACCTTGAACTTGTGAACCTCCTGTTTCATCCTATAGAGAGACTAGAATGACAGGCATTGATCAACAGGCTCAGTTTTCTATTTTCCTTTTATATTTTCAGTTCAAATTCTTTCTGAGTCACTTTATCTCTTTTGTTGTTGTTGTTGTTTTTAAATTGATATCATGTCTAAGCATGTAGCTGAGAGTGACTTTCAACTCACATCCTCTGCCTTAGGCCTCCAAGTCCTGATGTTAAAGATGTGTGCCTCCCAATCTGGAACATTATCTTTATGTTTTGGTGTTGTTCTGTTATGATCTGTACAGGATGTTCTGACTGTATGTTTTTTATAGTTTTGCAAAATTCTTCCAGTAGTTACATTATAAATGAATAGCTTCATCCTGCCTACTGCTGTGAAATTTTTGTGCGATTCCATAGAAAACACAATATGATCCTCATATTGTAATCCTCATATTAAATAGTATGGCTCAGTGAGAAAAATCACTTGCCACCAAACCCCAAGATCCGCCATAGTAGAAGGAAAGAACCTGACTCCTGCATATATTCTCCTCTGACCTCTACATGTGTGCCTTAGCATGAGCTCATTTAGCACATATACATGTAAAGTACCATACTAGATAAAACCAGGACTATTTATGTCTTGCAGTTTAAGTTGAAAACACTGATTTTAAACATAAATACTCCACTCTACTCACATGTGTATTAACTTTACATATATTTTTGTTCTTTCTGGAATGCTGAGTTTTTTTGCGTTTGGTGTATCTGTGTGTGTCTCTGTGTGTGTGTGTGTGTGTGTGTGTGTGAGAGAGAGAGAGAGAGAGAGAGAGAGACAGAGAGAGAGACAGAGAGAGAGACAGAGAGAGACAAAGAGACACAGACAAAGAGACAGACAGAGAAACAGAGACAGACAGAGAGAGACAGAGAGACAGAGAGAAAGACAGAGAGAGATGTGCGTGTCTCTGTGTGATTATATGTGAGTGCACGCCTATGTATATGTATATATGTTTATGTGAGTGCACGCCTATGTATATGTATATATGTTTATGTGAGTGCACGCCTATGTATATGTATATATGTTTATGTGAGTGCCTATGTATATGTATATATGTTTATGCTGTTGCATTTGTGAGTGCATGCAAGCAGAGAACACAGATCAACCTTAGGTAGTGCTCCTCAGTATTTGTTCCTTTGTTCCTTGAGACAGAACCTCTCACTGATACCTGGAGCTAACAAGTTAGTCTGGGGGACCAGCAAGCCCCAGCAATCCATCTGACTCCCTGTCCCCAATTCTGAGATTACAAGCACATGCTTATAATTTTACATTGGTTTGGGGGTTGGAACCCAAGTCCTTAACTTGAGCAGCAATGATTTTCCTGACTGCCCCTCCTCACGTGTTTTCTTCATCTTGTCTGTTTTTCTTGGGTCCCTTGACTTAGACATTCTCAGAGAATGAGTATACTGCTAGGAAGTTCCCTTTGTCTTCATTACCTCAGAATACCTTGATTTAATTTTGATGTCTAAAAGCTATGTTCTGTGCACAAAAGATCCTAGGTTGAAGGTCTTTTTTCTTTCATCATTTAAAAAATGACCCACGTCTGTTTTGCCTCTGAAGAATTTGATGACATAGTAACTGTCACTTAAGTCATTTTCCTTCAAAGAATGATAAGTTGTTCATTCCCTGAAGGTAGATAAAAAAAATCCTTATAAATTACTTCAGGGTATGTTCAAAACCATTTGTTGTTCTTCCTCTATATTTTATCTATTCATTTTCCTGTTAGTATTTGATGTTTGGCCAACATGTTGGCTACCTAGGATTACACTACTATGGATTTTCTTTATTTCTTCAGATCATATATTTATTTGTAAATATAAATATATATTTTAAAATTCCTAAGTCCCACTATCAACATTTCTTGTGCTTCTTTTTAATGAGATTCATTATGCTTTTTACTAATTCTTGATATAAAAAAATATTGTGGGGTAATGTTCTGCAAACAAGAGTCCAGCATAACCTTCATCTGAGAGGCTTTACCCAGCAACTGATGGAAACAGATGCAATGACCCCAGCCAAATACTAGGTGGAGATTTGGAATAATGAAGATGAGGAAGAAGATGGTTTGTAGGAGCCAAAAGGCTCAATAACACTACAAGCAAACCTGCAGAATCAACTAACCTGGCCACATAGGGGCTCACAGACACTGAACCGCCAACCAGAGAGCATACATGGGACTGACTAAGGCCTTCTACACATATGTAACACTTGTGTAACTTGGTCTTCATGTGGGATCCTAAGAGCTAGAGCAAGTGCTGTCTCTGACTCTGTTGCCTGCCTTTGGAACCCTCTCCCCCTTATTGGCTGCCTTGTCTAGCCTCAGTAGAAGTCTTACTGCAGCTCGGTATGCCAAGGTTGGTTGATATCCATAGGAGGCTTCACATTTTATGATGAGAAAGGGAGGAGGAGTAGATGTGGGCCGGAGAGGTTGGGGTAAAGGACTGGCAGGAGGAGAGGGAGGAGAAACTTCAGTCTGCATGTAAAGTAAATTAAATAATTAATTAAAATAAAACATGAACAGTACATATGGCTCATAAATATTGCTGAAATTGTCAATGATAATACTTTGCAAAATTGTGGGTTTGATACTAGAAACACCCTATTTGAAAGAAGAACAATCAGTGATAGTCCTAGTTAAACTAGGGTTCAGGATGCTATCTAAGGTTGTATAACTTAATGCAGATATCTCCAAATATTCAGCAAGGCTAACATTTTCTGAATGTACAATAGCCAACAATTACTTTAAAATAAAACTTGTAATAAAGCTCAGGAAGTTTTGGAATGCTCAAAAATTATGCATTTTGTATTGTCATGGCATTGAAAGATCTCTTCATTTTTTCAAAATTTATTTTCAATGTCCATTTTTTTTTAAGCTAGATTGTCCCTACTGCTACAATGTACCATTTACTGATGCTTCACACATCTTCATAATGGTAATGAGTCCACCTACTCTATGTCAGCTAAAATATTTATATTACATCTTTTAATCCCAAAATTTCTTGTGGGATATTCCTTATGTACTTCATTCATTTGATGAAGTAGACAACCTTTGTATTTGTTTCAAGCACATCTCTACTTTCTTCATTGAAGTTTTTGTTTGCTACATTTATGTTATGTACATGTTTGTGTGTGTGTGTGTGCCTGTGTGCGTGTGTGTGCATGTGTGTGTAGGGACTCAATTACTAAGATGTGCCTATGAATCAAACACATGTTATCAGGCTTGCAGCAAACACTCTTACACACTGACCCATTATTTAAATTGTTGATTGCTATTCTTCATGATTTTATAATGGTTTTCTACTGAAATCCACATATTCAATGAATGGTGGTGCAAATTTCTGAAGCTTACCTAAGCTGGGCATTTTTGCATTCTTTCTCCTGAAACCATATTTTCTAGAGAAGACAAGAGTGCATCAAAATTGATACTTCACACATCTTCCTAATAGTAATAGAAGTATAAATTACCTCATGTCACCCACACCAGGAGTTCTCGTCTTTCCTGCTGCATAACCATTGCTCACCAAGGTATTCCTTTTATTATTATCTGAGCTAACAGGACTTAAAGAACCTTATTACTACTTACCTAATTTCTCCTTTTATCTAGGCTTCTGAGTAGGCCTTGTTATTTCTGAGCATGCATGAATAAAAGCCCTCTTTCCAAACCAGATCTTTCTGACACCAGGCTTATGGATAGTAAAGAGTTCCATCATTTTCAGCACTAGGTGAAGATCGAAGCACAGACTCCATTCATCCAACAAGAGGAAATCAGAAAACTTGTGACCTTTGGTAAGGATTAAATGTCATACTCCCCTCATTCCCTCAGCTAACATTCCAGTCAGAATGCTGCAAGGCTGTGGTGGTTCATTTCTGGTGATGGTAGAAGTCAAGGTTCTCTACTTGGACATTGCTGGTAAGGAGATGACCATTTTTGTCTGTCTGTTTTTGCTTGAGCACAGGGTATGCTTTTGAGAAAGTGTTCTATATGCCAGGCTACCCCTTCCCTCATCCCTGGCTGCACAGAGTAAGTCCTGCACAGAGTAAGTAAGTTAGTCAAGTAGTTAGTGATTATTCTTTCCTTCTTGCTTTCTTTGCCCCTTCCCCCTTCCCTTTCTTTCCCCTTGTTCTATCAGTTGATGGTTGTTTTCGTATTCTACTTTCTGGTCTAGCACCATCAAGTCTGAATATGTGCTATACAAAAAAGCCAGATACTGCATGCTACCATTTGACATCCTTTATCGCATCTTGAAGTCCCTAGTCAGCCATCTTGACTATTAGTCTCTTGATTATTCAGATTTCATGTCTATTTCCCAGAGAATGGCTGCAATTTTAGTTGGGAAGTCTTTGGAGGGCATTTTATGTAGATAACCCTTTGTTGCTTCTTGATTCATAATTACATATTTATACATGTCATTGCGAAAAATATACTAGATTTCCAAATATAAATTATTACAGTAAAAAAATAAAAATCTTCAATAATACAAACATATGAAATTAGCATGTTGTTCTAGGAAACAATCACTATGGCCGTAAAGGACATCTCCCACAGTCAATAGTTTATTCAATTCAAGATGCTTTGTTTTCTGTGTCTGGAAAAGGCTGCCTTAAAAAAATCAGACAGAGAACTATCATTGTTTGTTGTCTCTCAGGAAGCAGATAAGGACAGTTGCAATCCTCTGTATTTAGAGACAAAATTCTATGGATAAACAATTCTGAAGATTTAGTCATAGATGAGATATTAATATCAACTTCTGCCATGCCTCAAAGGCTCAGACAAAATCATAGAAGAGAAGAGGAACAGAATTTAAGAGCCAGAAGGATGCAGAGGAATGCAATAAACTGATGCATACTAGACATAGCTTAGCTGTTACACTCAAGAACTCATATCAGCTGTGATTACCTGCACAGACTTAAACAATATCAAGCCAGTTTAAAATTCTAGAATGGATAGAGGAGGGAAAAAAATGGACATACCCGAGGATCCAGTGACAGTTGATGGCTGCTGGGGGGTAGGAGAGTAAGTTTTATTTAGGGGTGCAGCCATTGATAGGTTATCTCTGCTCCTATGCATGACCTCACAATCATGCACAGAGAAGCATAACTAATTAGAATCAGTAGGTTATAAAATTAGGATATAAAGTTAAGGGAATGTCCAATGTATTCAAGAACAGGGAGTGAGGGATGGGTGTGATCAAACACATTGTGTACATGTGTGGCAATGTGAAAGAAATACAAATATTCTTTAGAATGCATATGCATTGCAACCTGAGTGAGCCCAGTTTGAGAAGAGAGCCTAATAGTTGTTATAACAGGTAGCCCTCAGTACAGAAAGAACAAGAAATAATGAACAAAGTTTTAGGACAGCATCAAATGACAAGGCAAAAAGAACTAAGGTGCTTGGGGCCAGTGAAATTAATTAAGGGTTGTCAGTACAGCAACACCAGAAGCAGTAGTTGGTTTTTGCCCATACAGGAAACCATGGGAGTTGAAGTTTGTGAAGAGGAAAGATTCTTAGATAGCTGCCAAGTGTCCGAACCTCAGTGGAATCCAATAGGAGAATCAGTCTTGTCAGATCTGATAGAGAATCAGGGCACTATGGACAGAAGTGCTAAAGAATTCTACAATACATTTCCTCAAGGACAGGAATAAGATCTAAGTTTTCATGCTTTTGTTAACTCTGCTCCTCATTTATTTCCTTCTGCATGGCTTTCTCCATTTTCCCAGTCCCCGAGACTCTTAGGACCATCACCTTGATAGTTCTGGATCAATAGTGAATTTGTCTTACCAATAAAACAACCTTGTACATCTCTGATCTGTAGATATATCTTGTAAATGTTAGAGGCTATTGAGAATCATTGCTTCAATCTATCATCTGCTCCAAATGTATTAAATACTTTTTCTATGTAAGATATATTAAAAGCTAAAGAGAATTCCTGTAGCTTGTGATAGCATTGAATTTCCAAGTATTATTTAACATCTAATCCTTCTGGCTGCACCTCTCCAGTGCTGGTATAGCCAGCCTGAGGAACCAGAGACAGCTTTATGTGATACTAGGAATGGAATCCAGTTCCTCACAGATGTTAAGCAAGGGCCCTAGCAGATGAGCTTCATCTCTTCCCTGCAAGATGTAACATAAACTCAAATTAGTCATTTTATGGGGAAACCCAAACATGGTGTTAAAAAACCAAATGGTTTCTATAGAAAGGAAATGGAACCTAATAATACTTATTCACCCAGTTGACTACCAATGTGGTTTTCTAATCTTATTAGTCACTGTAAGCATGTGGCACAGCAAACAAGATGCCAGAAATTACTTCCAGAGGAGATTTGCTGTGAACCTCCGTGAGAACTCTCTAGACAGACAAAGCATCTTAAATAGGATAATTGTTCTTGTAGCACCTTCTGGGACGTCTCACCAGTTTTGTTTTCTCTAATCTTTAAGTTTCAGTTAGAAAGTTTGCAAATATGCTGCGTTGACTTAGCCCTTTCCCTTCGCAGCTCTGTAAATATAGTTTCCCTGTCAAGTGTGTCTGAATGAGAAGTTCAGAATTGTTTGTGCCTAATTACAGGTGGATAATGATAGAAAATAAAACAAAACTCAGTGAAGAGTAAAGCAAACAGGAGAACAAACATATTCCAAAGGAAGCCTAGCATATTCCCAAGGACTGATCATTGCTCTGGATTTCATTTAAATTATAAAATTAAGGATGATGTTTAGGAAAACAGAACCCAGTGTACTTAGACTAGGAGGAGGTACTCTATTTTTAATTTATTTGTTTGCTTTTCTGGCCCTCCTGTTAATGCTGGCACGTATGTGTTAAGTTCATGATGTGATTATGTGAACCATATTGGAAGAATGGACACCATGGGAAAATGGCCTGCCCATATAGAATAAAGGGAAGCATTTAAATAAGAAAGGGGATTCGTTTTTGAGTTTTTACTTATTGAAGGTGACGTCATCATATCGTTTAATAGAACATGTATTTTTCAAGCATTCCCAAAATTTATACCAAGCATATTCCCAAAATATACACATAATTTATAATACCTTCACAAAACTAAAAGCATTAAAATAATACTGGCTGTTTGTGAAGCACATTGGGATCCATCTAAAAATAATAATTAAATGAAAGAAAACAGAACATTATTTCCAGACACTTGAAACTAAGCAGTCTACTTCTTATCTGTGGACTAGAGAACAATGAAGGAGCATAAGAAGCAGACACAAAGACACCTGTGCTGAAATCCTGTCTCCATGGATGGTGTTCAGGGGTGGTGTTTTGGGGATCTGAGTTTGTTACAAAGATGGAGTCATCCGAATATGATTAGTGTCTTTCTAAGAAGAAAGAAATTCAGTTTAATCTTATGGGATTTGAGTATGAGCAGGCTGACTACAAAAGAGAGAATAATTTTGCAAGGGTCTCAGCATGTGATGCCTAACCTTGGATCACTGTGTGGCGTAGTTTGGAGCACTTAAGTAACCTGTGCATGGAGTTAACATGACAGACCTAAGAAAACGCTAAAAGAATTACATTAATCTAATAAAATGTGAAATACAACATGTTGAAAATGAAGACATATATAAAGGTTTGTAGTACGGGGCATATATGTGAACAATCATTATTGTGGTGGTGATACCACAGATGTTGATGTTCTTAAAGTACAGAGCTGAGTGTGCTGTAATATAATTCAGTGGTTAACTGACTGACTTGAACAGTAAATGTAATTCCTAATTGGTAGAAACCATGTCAAGAATATAGCATCAGACTTTGTTATCAGTAAGAACTGCTATTCTTACTTCTTTTTCCTTCTATATAGAATACAGTTTCAGGAAATAATGTCACCCCTTATAAATTCATGGAATACAATTGAAACTGTATAATGCTAACATATTTTATCAAGTAGATCAATTTGGAGATAATCCTGGTTCATTTAGGTCTAGTAGGTGTTTCTCTTTTAATGTTTACTTTACACGGTTCATTTGCTGTACATGTCTGTGCTATGTGTCTGAATAAAAGAAAATATAGTTAGGCCTTCTCCATGGTACAATAAATGAATACTGTCAAATATATTGCCTATCTTATTGTCCATGATTTCACAATTGTTTTTTCCAAAATTCCTATCCAAAATTCCCAAGACTGGGCTGAAGAGATGCTTCATCAGGTAGGTGTACTTGGCCTGGTGCAGATGAGCCTACTTCAATTCCTAGCATCCACTTAGCAACTTACAACCTCCTGTAACTTCATCCCCACAGCAGCCAGTGTCCTCATCTGTTTTCCTTTGGCACTGTACTCATTTTGTGCACATACATACATGCAGTAAACATTCATACACACAAAATAAATCCAATAATATTTCCATGTGCATTGGAGAAGTGGCTCTGTGGTATAAGAACCTTTGGTGTTATTCCAGAAGACCTTTGTTCAGTTCCCAGCACCCATGTCAAGTGACTCGCAGCTTCACAGTCACCTGTAACCACATCTCCAGGGAATGTAATATCTTTTCATGGCCTCGAATGACTACCTGCTGTCCACATAAACATAGATGTACATGTATGAATAAAATAAGTCTTTAAAAATACATATTTAAAAATCTTCATTTGAGTAATTTAGTTTCACAATAATATAAATATACATAGTCTTATTTCATTAATTAAATTAAGTTTAATTTTATTTTACATGTGTAGGCATTTTGCCTGAATGGACGTCTGAGTACCACTTGCCCATAGAATCAAGTAAAGGCTATTGTATATTCTGGAACAGGAGTTTAGACAGTTGTGAACCTCCATGTGGTTGCTGAAAATTAGACCCAGGTCCTACAGAAGAGGAGCAAGTACACTGAACAGCTGAGCATCTTTCCAGCCTCATATTATTATCTTGTAACTACCTTACAGTGATGCAGTAAGAAATAAGTTATAAAAATAATAAATAACTTTCTTAAGATCACAGAAGTCAAAATGTTGTTGAGAAATAATTTGAACCCAGGTATTCCAACTTAGAATTTTGATTCTTAATTACTAAATTAGGGGAACTACAATTGTCTAAAGAACAGCAATCATTTTCAATTCACTTATTTTTGATTAACAAGATGATTAAATTGTCTAAATGAATTAAGTTGCTTTGTTTTAAATACACATATTATAGAATTTGTTTTAGTGGATTGATAATTGACATATATAAGTAATTTTGCTAGTGAAAAGTTCAGGGATGGCAATAATCTACAATCTAGTACAGTATTATTTACTAATGGATACTAATAGATTTTCTTAAATCATTCTTATGGGAAATTTTGAAATTTTATTTAGAGCCTAAGGAAAATACATTTTACTAATCATAATATAAATTAACTTTTGTATTTAATAAAGTACTTCAGAATTCATTATTTCAAATTGTAGAACCCAGAAATTGACTATGGGCAAATACCTTTAATATTATTGAAAAGGGCCTGCAAATGTCTACTATGTGTCACAATTTCACGAATTTATCATGTTCTGAGTTGTTTTAAAGATGTCCTTATACTGTACCCACCTGAAATACTAGGCTTTAAGAAGGCAGTGCGCAGTCTTGCTTGATGAGGTTTTTTATGACCAGGCAACTTGATAATATGCTCTATTATTGATTTATATACCTCAAATATCAAAGGTTTCAGTGGTATTAAGAATTTACAACTGCCTTTAAAAAAATGTAACTTTGATAGAATGACCATTTAGTAAAATAACTAAAACAGGTTACCCTTTATGGCCTGTGAACTGCTTAGTCATAGTTTTTTGACTGGGTTTATTTTATGAAGCATGAATTCCCTTCAACAAAGAATGCTTTAAATCCAATCAGAGAGTGATTTCCTCCATCCAAAATAACCATGACATTATCACACATGTGGGCCCACTTTGACTGGAAGGTCCAGTGTTGGATTAGATCATTGATATTTTTCCTACCCAGGAGTCTGCATAACACCCTCCAGAACCATAAAAGCTGGCAATCAGGGACTTTCTTAGTCAATTTGAGATTGACTTCTTGATGGTCATGGCTATACTCATAGATTTATGCCACTTTCATCCTTGGTCAGAGAAGCCACCCTCCTCCCTGACACACACACAGTGGTAGTGGTCTATGCAGAGACTCATAACTGGTCAAAGTACTGAGAATCAACAACTGAGTACTTGTCATAGACTGGACACCTATATCTACTTCCTCCCCACCCAGTTCAGAGAATATCGAACATCCTGAAAGAGGAGGCAGGAAGAATGTAAGGTTGAAAGGATTGAGAGGGGTGTTGTGAAATGCCAGCTTAAAGATATGTTGTGATTCTTTCAGGTATGACCTCACAGCTGCTGTGGTGGCTTGCAAAAGACCTTCACAAGATACAGCTGGTTAGGATTCTAACATAGATGAGGGAGCACCAGAGGTCCCATGCTTGAGAAACTATTGGCAACTGATGGCTGCTGGGTAGGGAGAAGAGTCAGTTTTCTTTCTGGATGTCAATGCTTCAATGATTGTTCCCACCATACTCATGAGCATATTGGCAGTACTACCTGAACTTAATGAGTAAGACTGTTAAAAAAAAAAAAAAAAAAAAAAACCATTCAAAGTAAAAAACAAACAAACAAACAAAACAAACCACCTTTTTTTGTGTACTGACAGATTTTCTACTATAAAGTTTTCTATATTTAAATTACATAATTACATTCACAAATGAGATGTTTTAAGGAAGAATGACTTTGGGGAGGTAAGCAGGTCTAGATTATGTATGACTATAAATCACCCATACCAGGATCCATGTCTTTATGGCAAAAGAAGAAGGCAATAATTTGCCTCTTCCCTTTCTCTCCTTGTGAACATTTATCAAGAATTTGCAAACAAGGATGAGGCTCCTCACTGCCCACCACATCCATGATTATCTTGGCCCTGAACTTCCTGGTTTTTGATAATGAGAAATAGACAATAGTTAGTGAGCTCATCCAGTGCACTAAAGTTAGCTGTAGAAATCTGATCTAAAACATTACTCTTTCATGAAGGAGTTGGTGACTAAGAAAACATCTACATGTTCTTGTTTTATGGAAGTGTGTTCTGCCTATATTTGGATATGTGATGTGGATCTGGACATCCATTTCAAATAGAGCTATAGAAGGTATATTTCTCTGAATTTTATATCAGTACACATTGTTGTTCTTATTATAGATAGCAAAGGAAGCAAAATGGATGAGAAAAGAGGGAAAGAATAAAGAGCGGATAGAAAGTAACATTAGAAATGAGTAGTAGCCCTCAGCATCACAGAGCTATATGACACAATGATGTATCCTTAGGAGAGTAGTTCAAAAACACCCCTAGTAATGAACGATATTTGTTACCTTACACACTCAATAGACACTGCTAATTTTGGAACAAAAAGGACAGATTTTGTTATTTTTATTTGCTTACATTATAGCTTGTAAATCATATAGAGTATTTTTCAAAAACATGGCTAAAGTAGAAAAGAATACAGACATCAGGAAAGGACCAAGAGATAACCTCACTCCCCATCAAAGTAGATTGATGACAGAGATGAGAGCCAGAAGGTTAGCTATGAGAAGTTTAGCTATAGAAAGTGAAACAAATATTTAAAAGAGCAATTCTCAAATTCATTTGGAACAACAAAAAACCCAGGCTAGCAAAAGCTATTCTCAACAACAAAACTTCTGGGGGAATCAGCATCCCTGACCTCAAGCTGTACTACAGAGCAGTAGTGATAAAAACTGCATGGTATTGGTACAGTGACAGGCAGGTAGATCAATGGAATAGAATTGAAGACCCAGAAATGAACCCACACACCACAGTCACTTGATTTTCGACAAAGGAGCTAAAACCACCCAGTAGAAAAAAGACAGCATTTTCAACAAATGGTTCTGGTTCAACTGGTGGTCTACATGTAGAAGAATGCAAATTGATCCATTCCTATCTCCCTGTACAAAGCTCAAGTCCAAGTAGATCAAGAACCTCCACATAAAACCAGATACACTGAATCTAATAGAAGAGAAAGTGGGGAAAAGTATTGAACACATGGGTACAGGAGAAAAGTTCCTGAACAGAACACCAATGGCTTATGCTCTAAGATCAAGAATAGACAAATGGGACCTCATGAAATTGCAAAGCTTCTGTAAGGCAAAGGACACTGTCAATAGGACAAAACGGCAACCAACAGATTGGGAAAAGATCTTTTCCAATTCTAAGTCCAATAGAGGGCTAATATCCAACATATACAAAGAACTCAAGAAGTTAGACTCCAGAGAACCAAATAACCCTATCAAAAAATGGGGAACAGAACTAAGCAGAATTCTCAACTGAGGAAATTCATAGGGCTGAGAAGCACCTACAGAAATGTTCAACATCCTTAGTCATCAGGGAAATGTAAATCAAAACAACCCTGAGATTCCACCTCACACCAGTCAGAATGGCTAAGATCAAAAACTTAGGTGACAGCAGATGCTGGTGAGGATGTGGAGAGAGAGGAACACTCCTCCATTGTTGTTTGGATTGCAAACTGGTACAACCACTCCAGAAATCAGTTTGGCAGACTCTCAGAAAAATGTACATAATACTACCTAAGGACCCAGCTATTCCACTCCTGGGCATATACCCAAAAGATGCTCCAACATGTAATAAAGATACATGCTCCACTATATTCATAGCAGCCATATTTATAATAGCCAGAAGCTGGAAACAACCCAGATCTCCCTCAGAAGAGGAATGGATACAGAAAATGTGGTACATTTACACAATGGAGTACTACTCAGCTATTAAAAACAATGAATTCATGAAATTCGCAGGCAAATGGATGGAACTTGAAAATATCATCCTGAGCAAAGTAAGTCAGTCACAAAAGAACGAACATGGTATGTACTCACTGATAAGTGGATAGTAGCCCAAAAGTTCGAAATACCCAAGTTTCACTTCAAAGTAACCATTGGACTGAGTGTGAGGTCCCAGATGGAGGAGTTTGAGAAGAGACTAAAGGAGCTGAGGGAGTTTGCAGCCCCATAGAGGGAGCATCAGTGTCAACTGGCCTGACCTCCTGGTGCTCCTGGAGGCTAGACCACCAACCAAAGAATACACATGGAGGAACTCATGTTTCAGACCACATATGGGGAAGAGGAGGGCCTTAATAGCCATCAGGGGGAGGAGAGGCCCTTGGGTCTGAGGGTGTTAGAGGCCCCAGTATAGGGGAATGCCAAGGTGGGAAGACAGGAGTGTGTGGGTGGGTGGGTGGGTGCGGGAATACCCCCATAGAGGCAGGGGAGGGGGGAGGGAATAGGGGATTTCCAAAGTGGAGACCTGGAAAGGGGGAAACATTTGAAATGTAAATAAAGTATTAAAAACTTAACATTAAAAAAAAAAAAAGCAGTGCATGGAATAATGGAGTCTAATTATATTTTAATTATATTAAAGAACTCTGCATAAACATAGCAGACATGCAGCTTAGGAAGCTATGAAACAGTTCGAAGATCCAACTCCAGTGACATCTATGCAGTCTTCCCAGAACAGAGGAAAGTAACAGAACTTGGTATAAACATTTCTGCTGTTTACTTTTGTTTCTCTCTAAACACCACCTAGCCAGCATCTAGTAGATGTTCATTTAGTGCTTATTGAACAAATGGTTGGAAGTTACATACATAAACATAACAATAGAAGGTGATCCGTATGACAAAGTGTTTCCATGTCAGCTATATATTAATATATAATCATATATTTGTATTATGTATATTTTCATGCATGCCAATAAAACCACTTCTAAGTATTAATAGATGTTTCATTTTTATTTTATCACCACCTAGGACAATATCTAATATTTGATAACTATTGAATACAAGGAAACATCAGTGGTTAGCTAATTAATAATACTTAGTAGATAACTATATTGTTTATAAACCTATTACCATGTTATATGTGTATTTGTGTATATATACATACATATATACATATGTATGCATAAACTCAATGTTTACCTCAAAGCTGAATAAGATAAAATATCAAAATAATTTAAAATAGTCTAAAATTAAGTAGAATTTATAAGTGTTTGTTGGTTCTTGGGATTTTCAAGATAAATTAATGTGTTTACATATTTTCTTCAAAAGCTTAGGCATAATAACATGGAGAAGCAAAAGCTTTAAACTTGAAAATGTATAATAAATTGCATTTTATAAACCTTTTGCTTATTATTTATACTTAACTGAAGTTAGATTTTTTTCAAAATGTAGTGTCATTAACTTAAAGTTTTGTTCTAAATCTCCAAAATTAGGTTATGTTTGTTTACAAAGCAAAAGATATTAATTTAATCTTATTATACTTATACTTGGCTTAAGATACCAGAGATACTTCATGGGATTGATTTTTGTAAGTATAATTCTAATGAATATGAACAGTTTCATCCAAAGTAATTTGTACGCTTAAACTGGAGAATGATTAATAATATGAAACCATTATTTATTTATTATTAGGTGCTGGGGATTAAGCCAAAGTCTTCTCACATATCAAGGAAGTGCTTTGCTTCTGAACTCTCCCCTAGCAGAGATACTCTTCAGAACACTAACAAATGACCTACATTATGAAAGCAGATGAATCAGCAGTTTAGCTGGAAGTTGATGAACCATTTTTGAATTACATGATCAGAGCTTTTGGATTCTAATATAGCCAATGAAGATTAAAGTATGAGTAAAATATTTTACTTATTTTTTAATTATTTTTACTTATTTAGTTATTTTACATATTCATTTGTTTGTCTGTTTATCGTGTCTATGTGTAAGTGTGTGAGTACACACATGTCATGAGGAGATCAAAAGATAAATTACAGGAGTTGGTTTTCTGCATCCATCATTTGTGTTCTGGGGAATAGACTCATGTCTGCAAGCTTGGCAGCACAGCAGGTATCTTTATCATCTTAGGATTTTCCACTGGACCCAAAATACAATGTTAATATATACACAAAAATGAATTTTCTTGTGAGTTGAAGGGTTTTGTGTGAACAAAAAGTGATTAGCATTTAGAAAGGATTCATACTGGTATTTTAATTATACAAAGGAACAATGATCAGAACACACATAAGAGCAGGAATATATGCCACAATCTGCTGGGCCAAGTGTAGGAAGCCAACCCCTAAGCATACCAATTAGTATAGGCATTACAACAAGAATTACATCTTCATTTTTAGCATCATTTTCCAGGAGATGACCAATCAACTGAGGAAAGCCAAATATAATTCCTTAATAAATTGTCCCAGATATCCTGCTAATCACTTCCGTCTTCCGAGGACATGAACCTCCAATCAGAACACAACTGCAAGCTTCCTTTTCCACGATGGAGCTTGCTGGTACTCCTCCTGCCTTTGAGTCTGTGAAATGGTAACTGGGGTTCTTGCTATACCTACCTCTGAGGAGGTAGGCTGCTTGTTCTTGTTGGAGAGAGTTTTTGGCTAATTTTACAGAGGCGATATGAGTAGAGCCTTTTGTATTAAATAAATTAGATGCATGAAATAAAATGTGAGTTGAGAAAGCCTTCCAACATGCATATCTCTTGATTATGAATGCCACATTAGTTTTGGTTTTAGTTCTTTTAATCTTTCAGTGCTGTTTATCTTGGCCTTGAATTCATGATTATCCTGTATCAGCCTCCTGGGTTTAAAGGTCACCAAACATACCCAGAAAAATGAAGACACAAGAATATTTAGTCTTTGACAAGATGTAGATATCAAAGCAGAGCCTCTTCACTTGGTACTCAGTTCAGAATTCTAATAGAGTTTTGTAGAGAAATTCCTTGAAGGATTTATTTTAGCCATTCTATGAAAGGAGACAAATAAATGCATACTTTAAGGAAATAACAGAATTTCCATAGTGTAAGAATTTGCTCCCTTCTTTAACCTCATTCCCTACAATGTCATACTTATTATGGATGTCAGTTTGTTCATATTGGTGAGTTTAGAATATTTGAGCATATCTAACTTCTTTTAGCATTGCAATTAGTAAAATAAATAATTTAATAACGAGTACTAAGTATTTGATAAGCCTTAGTGTAAGGGCCAAAGGCAGTGTCCTCCTATGGAATTCATATAGCGATAGAATGTCAGCGCTTTCTCACTGCCCTCGTCTCCCAAGCTGAATGTCCCTGTCTACTCTAATCCAGCGTCTCTCTGTAGCAAAGACTTTTAGAAATCATTGATTAAGACAAAATGGTAGTCCCTTGAGTGCCTAGAACAGTATATTTAGTTCTAATTTTATTTTTTTAAAAGAAAGGAACATGTAACCTAGTACTTAACTAGGACACAGTTTTCCTTACTCAGATAGAGGAACAGGATACTAGATAGCTAATGGCTATCAAAACCACTAGTACCTAGGGTTCCTATCTCACAGTCTTGAGGTTCAATTCTGTTAATAAGGCAAGAGGTATTTTAATAGGGAGTTTTATTGTAGAAGAGAACAGTAAAGGAAACAATCAAAACTCCTATATAGAAAAGGATGCTTTAGTTGTTGGAACAATAAATGCCACTCATTGTCTCTGGTATTTAAATATTTCGTTTCCAGTCTGTGCTCTATGGGGAGGCTTTGGAGGTGTGGCTCTGCTGGAGGAAGTTTGTTACTAAGGGTGAGTTTTGTGGGTCCAGTTTTGCTCCATGCTTCCTATTTGTGTGTTTATGGATGAGCACTCAGCTATTCCTGCTGACATGACTCATCTTGTTGTCATGAGGTCTAACCCTCTTGGAGCCCCAAGCCTGAAGCAGCCCTCTTTTCTCTAAGTTGCCATGTCACAGGAAAGAAGTACTACACATGTGACTAAGGGTCCTGTTCTAGGCTTTATTAAGGATGCACTGGGTTATAACATGAAAGGTAAGATGAGCCATCTAGTCACCCTACCCATTAGGTGCCCATGGGCTCTCCATCTAAATGTATGCTTTAGGGAATACCTTCCAAGAGTCTGATCACACATATCTTACAACCCAATGAGCTCACTATAGTTATTATAAAAGAAGAGAAGAAAGTAACAAAAATGGAAACTGAATGCTTTTGGTATGTCTGGCTGGACCAGAACACCAGGAAAACCAAGGACATTTTCTAGTGTCTGTCCAATACAGAACCAGTTGTCATTATCAAGAAACAGAACTTCATTTTTAAGATCCCTGCCCTAAACTGCCTGTTTAGTTTCTTTCTCCTGTCCTTATCAACCTCATGTCATGAGTTGCCATATGACAGTTTATGATCTCCTGCGGTGGTTTGGATATGAATAGCCCACTAAATGCTTCATATGCTAGACTTAGTGTCCAGCTACTGAATCCAACCACTGAAAGGGGATTGATTATGAGGACTTTGAGTTAATCCATGCGTTCATCCAATGGACATGTCATAAACTAATGGCATTATTGAGAGGTGATAAAGGTCCTTAGAAAGAGGCCTAGATGAAGGGAAGGGCTCAGTCTGAAGCTGTCCTCGTAGATGTAGTTTTCCCTGAGCCCCCTTCTGCTTTGTGGTTACAACATAGATACCAACTAATCATATCTCCTCCTCCTCCTCCTCCTCCTCCTCCTCCTCCTCCTCCTCCTCCTCCTCCTCCTCCTCCTCCTCCATGGAATTTTGCCTTATGTCAAGCCCACAGTAACAAAGATATTTAATCATATCCATAAATTTGTGAAATCATATACCAAACCAAGCTCTTCTTCAAACTGTTTCTCTAAGGTAGTTGCTCTAAACCTGTGAGTTGTAGTCCCTTTGGGGGTTAAATGACTGTCATGAGTTGTGTCCAGCTTAAAGGCCAGGAAGGAGAGACAGAGTCCAGATACCACTTGATTGCAAGGTTTATTCACTACAATGACAAGCATCAGTCCATAACACGCACATGCAGTACCTGACTCTGAAGTAAGCAGCTGAGAGACTCACAGGCAAGGCTGGAGATCTGTCTGTCACAGCAGCTTTTTCCTGTAAGGTGGCACATTCAGTTGTCCTCTGGTCAGAGAACAAGATAGCATGCCTGTCTTCACTGTTGTAGTCTCAAGCCCCTCTGCCTGCCTGCTATAAGTCTCTACTTTTATTTGCTACAGAGGGCAGTCACTCTCTAGTCAATTACACTGAAGCATTACATCATGGGTTATTATTTAATTCTACTCTGCTACACACAGCTGAAATGTGATGGCTGCTCATTGCTGCAGCATCCAACTCAGTCCTGATCTTATTTCTTGTTTAAATGCCCTCAAAATTAACCTCACAGGAGCCACATATTATATATCCTGTAAATCAAATATTTATATTACAATTCATAAGAGTAGTAGAATTATGAAGTAGCAAAAAAAAATAATTTTATGGTAGTGGGGCCCCACAACATGAGGGACTATATTAAAGGGTCACAACACTGAGAACCACTGCTCTAAGACATTTACCACAGGAAGAAAAAACTAAATATAGTCTATTAAACTCTTTCAGTATTCAAAACTCCCTCATACTCATATTCTTATCAAATTCAGTTTATAATATATGATAGGGATATTCCTAGCATCACCATCCACATTAGAAATCAGAATTTCAAATGATATTTTATTTTTATTTTATATGTATGAATACTTTTCTACATGGATATACATTCATCACAAGCAGGTAATACCCATGAAGAACCCAAAGAGAAGACATATATGATCCTCTGGAACTGGAGTAACAGATAGCTGTAAGCTCTCTTATAGATACTGGGAAATAAATCTCTGTTCTTTCTAAGAACTTCAAGTACTCTTTACCACTGAGCCATCTGTCCATTACCACCCTCAAATCAAAATAGGATTTCAAAGGATTAATTTATACAGAATCCTGAAGTGCGTGAATGAAGGAAATGAGTTCCCTGTTTGACTATCTGAGCTAGCAAACACTTTGACAATCTCTCTTCCATTCACACTGTCTTCCATTGAGATTAGTTGGCCTTTTTTGTATGCTTTCCTTCACTTATATCTTTGCAAAAAAAAAAAGCTAGCCTTATAAGGAGACTAGCATACTAATGGCATTTTAGGGCACTAATTGTGTGGATACAGTCTGCCTAGGTCTACTGGTCTCTCTCTGCTTAGAGTACTTATTTAAAAAAAAGAAAAACCTCACAGTGCAAATTCTTTCTCCAGCCTTTTGATGTATAAATCTTAATAAAAGCCTATTGACAGTTTTACAACCCAGAACTGTCTTTCTCAAGGACCTGGGAACCATAGCCTTTGAAATGCAATCATCAAGGAAAACACTACCCTTACCTCACAGGTTGTTTTGGAAAACAGAAACTTAAGTGTCTGACTTCAAAGAAGAAAGCCACTGCCTGTTGGGAAGATGTGAAATGTTTACCTTTCTTCTGGACAAAGCCCTCAGCTAGAACAAGTAGCCTAACATTCACCCCATTACAGCTTTTAAAATCTCCCTACCTTGCATGTTAGTGGCATGGAGCTCAAGCTGGTTCCTGCCTCTCTCTCGGTGTTCATTAAAGTCTTTTTTTTTTTTCCCATTGTTCTGTTTGCTCTGGTTTGGTGAGACCTTGAGCTTTGGCTTATATTTTCTTTTTCTTTATACCTATGGAATGTTGCCAGATTGAAAGCTCAGAATAACATCACATCTCTCATTGTGATGAAAATGATAAACCATGATTCTTAGCTGTCAGGTCTAAAGAAAACTCCATTTTCCCAAATTGAAGCAAGCAGAGAGAAGCCAGGATTACCCAGGAACTTGGGAAGCTCTTACTCTCTACCCAAAGAAGTCATTTCCCTTATCATTGGAGAAGGGAAAAATGGCTGCCTGCAGTGCCCGTTAGCATACCAAAGTGCATCCCTCAATATCCTGAGTACCTGTTACACATTTTAGAGTCCATTCTGGCCTTGTAGGCTCTCTTTCCTTCTCTACCAAACTCCTCACTCATGGGCTTCCTTGCCATCAGCTACTCATTCTCCTTATAACCCTGCTCTTTTGACTATGCCCCCTCTTGCCTGTTCTCTGTCTCTATCTTTTTCTCCACCCCCTCTCTCTGTATATGTCTCTTTCCCTATGTCTCTTTCTCTCTTGCACACACACTCTCTCTCTCTCTCTCTGTTTCATCTCTCATCTCTGTCTCTGTTTCCATCTGTCTCTGCCTCTTTCTGTCTCTCTCACTCTTGCTCTTGCTCTGCTCCTCTTCCTCTCTCATGACCAGGTCTATTCTGCTGTTATATTCAGGCTACTTCTTTCTCTCTCTGTTCTGGATTTTCCAGATATCTCTGGTTGTTCTTCCTCTCATATCGACAATAACTCCTCTCCTCATTAACCATACCACATAGTGGTTATTTGATTGTTCATAGGCTACAAATTTTATCAGTTATATAAATTATACATAATTGTTTATTTTTTAAACATTCATATGTATTTTATGCTATCAGTGATCATAGTCAGCTATGAGTCATTTACCTATAATAGACATATTTCAATGCCTTTCTGATGCTATTGTAATTTTGCAATACTATTGTAAACTTGTATAGCCAATTGTTAATTTTATAAGTTAATTTTTATAAGCACAACTTGTTTTTGCAATGTTGTAAAGTAGCTTATTTTAAGCTGATAAATAATATTAAAATAAGATATGTTTTGATAACATGTAAAATTATCTCTGATATATATATATATATATATATATATATATATATATATATATATGCTGTGAGAAAATAAAAGAACTAAAAATAGTAAAATAAATATAAGTTTCTGGGTTAGACATATAGCTTTTTCAGTGAAGTACTTGCCTTACAAATATGAGGACTTGACCCCAATGCTTTAAGTTTGTAATGACAGAGATGTAGATATATGTGAATCTCTGGAGATCACTGCCCAGACAGGGTACTAGGAGTTAGGAATGAGGGACTCAGAGGGACTCACTGGAAGGCAGACAGCGAGGGAAGGGGACCATGACTAGGTAATAATGGTAATGGACCTCTAATGTGATATAACTTCTTTCTTACCCTGCTGATCAGATGCAAACACTTGATAGCTTCAAACAAAGGCCTTGTAGGCTCTCTTTTCCTGCCAGAAGCTTATTGATAAACTGGATCAAAAGTTTTGAAGCCAGAATAGGACCTGTCATACACCAGTTGTGGACCAACCATCCTACCTTTTGACAAACAGAGCAACTCTAAATTAGGGGATGAAGAACCTTCAGAGTTTAAAAATATTGCAGCTATCAAGAAGATATTTCTTTGCTCCTAAAGTCCTGCTCTGCATTGGGCAGGCTATTTGTGTCCATGTGACTTCTGTATGTGTATGTTTTCTCATCATGAAGAATCGGCTTTAGCATCTGCTATTCTGTCTGCTTCTGTTAGTGGTGTTTGATATTTCTCTGCTGTTACATGTTGCACATGAGATTTTTTTCCTGCTATTTAATTTTTTTCATTGGCATAGAAAACAAACCAAATCAAGGCCTCTAGACTATAATACAGCCAAACTATTTGGTGAGCTCCAGACCAATTTTTGACCTTGTCTTCCCAGGGGAAAAAGTAGACAGTACCAGAGAAATTACTGACACCCAAGTATGATCTCTAGCTTCCACATATATCCACTAAAACTCATGTGTGCATGTAAGTTATGTATGATGATTTCATCAGCATAGAGATGCCTATGGTGAAGAACTCTGAACTTACAAGATTGTGATCTTGAACTACAAGAGCTTTACTACAATATTTAGAGTGCATTAAGATTCTTGGCTAAGAATCTACAAATTCAATGCAATCCCCATCAAAATTCCAACTCAATTCTTCATAGACTTAGAAAGAGCAATTCTCAAATTCATTTGGAACAACAAAAAACCCAGGATAGCAAAAGCTATCCTTAACAACAAAAGAATATCTGGGGGAATCAGCATCCCTGATCTCAAGCTGTACTACAGAGCAGTAGTGATAAAAACTGCATGGTATTGGTACAGTGACAGGCAGGTAGATCAATGGAATAGAATTGAGGACCCAGAAGTGAACCCATACATATATGTTCACTTGATCTTCGACAAAGGAGCTAAAACCACCCAGTGGAAAAAAGGCAGCATTTTCAACAAATGGTGCTGGGTCAACTGGTGGTCTACATGCAGAAGAATGCAAATTGATCCATCCCTATCTCCTTGTACAAAGCTCAAATCCAAGTGGATCAAGGACCTCCACATAAAACCAGTTACACTGAATCTAATAGAAGAGAAAGTGGGGAAAACTCTCGAACACCTGGGTACGGGGGAAAAGTTCCTGAACAGAACACCAGTGGCTTATGCTCTAAGATCAAGAATAGACAAATGGGACCTCATGAAATTGCAA
>CM052705.1:32322207-32342949 GCA_028551405.1 Uromys caudimaculatus
CCAAGTTTCACTTAACAGTAACCGCTGGACTGAGAGTGAGGTCCCAGATGGAGGGGTTGGAAAAAGGTCTGAAGGAGCTGAGGGTATTTGTAGCCCCATGGAGGGAGCAAGAGCGTCAATGGGCCTGAACCCCCACCCCTGGTCGTCCCGGAGTTCGGACCACCAACCAAAGAATACACATCTATTGACCCATGGTTCGGACTACATATGTGGCAGAGGATGACCTCCATGGCCATCAGGGAGAAAGGCACCCTTGGGCCTGAGGGTGCTAGAGGCCCCAGTAAAGGGAATGTCAAGGTGGGAATATGGGGATGGGTGGGCGGGTAGGTGGGAGGAGGAATTCCCTCACAGAGGCAGGGAGGGGGAGGGTATAGGGGGTTTCCAAAGAGGAGACCCAGAGAAGGGGAAACATTGGAAATATAAATAAAGTATCAAAATAAATAAATAAATAAATTTTAAAAAAAGTTAACACTCATGTATCCTCTAATATTTAAGGTTTATTTGTGATGAAAACATTCAAATAAATTCAGTTCATATATAAAAAAAAAAAAAAAAAAAAAAGATTCTTGGCTAAGGAAGACTGGCATAACTGCTCTGGTTATAAAGATATCCTGGGATATATACCAAGAAACTGGATCAATGTTGAAACCCCTCCCCCCCAAAAAAGACAAATCATAGGACAAATCTTGCAAAGCTTTATGAATGGCAAATTTTGAGGATGAGTTTAAGTTGTGATTGCTTCTGTTGTTGGAATTAGTTTTGAAATTGCATTTTAGTTGGGTAAAGTTGTTCATTTGGAGTAAACCCAGTGCTGAGGCACCAATTATAGCTCTGTCTGCTAGAAGTTCTTCATCTGAGGAGGTTTTCATCTTTTTATTTTCTCAATCTATTCTCCATTCTATCTCAAACACGGCCATGCACAGGTACACAAGTGTACATACACACCAGTGGGCACAACAATGAAATAGATTCTTTTTTGTTTTTTTAAATTATTTATTTATTTTTTGATACTTTATTTACATTTCAAATGTTTCCCCCTTTCCAGGTCTCCTCTTTGGAAACCCCTTATCCCCTCCCCTTCCCCGCCTCTATGAGGGTATTCCACCTCCCACCCACCCACCCACCCACCCACTCCCATATTCCCACCTTGACATTCCCCTTTAATGGGGCCTCTAACACCCTCAGGCCCATGGGCCTCTCGTCCCCCTGATGGCCAACAAGGCCCTCCTCTGCCACATATGTGGTCCGAGCCATGGGTCCCTCGATGTGTATTCTTTGGTTGGCGGTCCAGCCTCCAGGAGGACTGGTGGGGCAGGGTGTCAGGCCAGTTGGCACTGTTGCTCCCTCCATGGGGCTGCAGATTCCCTCAACTCCTTCAGTTCCTTCTCCAACTCCTCCCTCTGGGACCTCACTCTCAGTCTAGCGGTTACTATAAAGTGAAACTTGGGTGTTCCGATTCTTAATGGAGCCAATAAAATTATTTACAATACAGATGAAAACCCTTTTGGGTATTATTACAAGATTATTCTTCATTAGGCATTAGCTAACTGCTTAGATTCCTTCTGTTGAACTCTATTGCCAAACACATTGTGTACTTTAATTGATTCTTTCTCTTATATTTGATTTATGAAACACACACACACACACACACACGCACAATTCATACTGAAGGCCAATAAGATGATTCTGCAGCAAAGATACTTAATGCCAAGTCTTACTAGTATTGTTTGCAACATAAAGATGGAAGGAGGGAACTCTATCTAGAAAGTTGTTCTCTAATATCTAGAGGTGCACATGGCATGCAGGTAAAACAATACCACCGTCATCACCTACACATTAAACGACTTTTAAAAATATAAGCCCACTGAGAAAAAATATGAAATGGGTTTACTGTTATTTACTGTTATAAGCTTCCCACACGAATACTTCTAGTCAGAGCAAATATGTTTGAAATGAATGCTTCCTTGTAGATAGAACTTTGTTTTCTCTAAAACTTGTAGTTAGAACTTTAATCCTTATTGTAAGTATATTTGGAAAGAAGGCCCTTAAGACTAATAAGGTCAAACATGGTCCAAAAATGGAGGCCACACTGTAACAGTGTTGGGACAATGAAAGGACAGAATGACACTAGGATGCACATGTAAAATTAAAAGGAAAGATGGCCGAGAGGACAGAACTCACAGAAACCAACCTACTGGACCCTTGGCCTTGGTATTCCAGCCTCCAGTACAATGAGGAAAATCCTTCTGGTTGGAAAAATACCCAGTCTGTGTTTACATTTTGTCATGGTATTCCAGGGGAAATAATATACTTCTAAAAAGCATATAACACTCATAATTTTTTTTAAAAAACTCAAATCTTTTGCCTCATATCACTGCAGTGAGGAGTTTCATAATTGGTGATCTCTTCCATCATCAACATGAACAGAGGTCTCTTATTAAATGCTATCACTCCATATTGTCTAATCAAAATATTATCTAATATGTGTCAGGATGTAAATATATTGTTTTGTGTATATATTCTCTAGCATATAACCAGTGTAGATGGCTTGAGACCATTCTAGAGGGAAATATATTGTACTAAAGCTCTGAAATTGAGTATAAATAATTTATGATGTAAATGATTAATTTTAACTAATATAAAATGAATCATTAATAAGTCCATTTATGTAGCCTTTCTAAACATAAAACTCATCACTTTATTAATGTTGATTCTCTTTATAATAGGCTTTCTTTGGGACATAGAAATAATAATTCTAAAATACATTTATGCATCAATAGAAAATATTTATTTTGGGAAAATAACAAGAATCAGAATAATCTATTCCCATAATTAAAAATGTATTAGCTTCAAATAAAGGTATATTTATATACAAATTAAAGCATATATGCTAAGGCTACTACCTCAATATTGGTTTTTTTTTTTTCGAGACAGGGTTTCTCTGTGTAGCCCTGGCTGTCCTGGAACTCCCTCTGTAGACCAGGCTGGCCTCGAACTCAGAAATCCACCTGCCTCTGCCTCCCGAGTGCTGGGATTAAAGGCATGCGCCACCACCGCCCGGCCTACTACCTCAATATTAATGATGCAGCATATACCAAAAAATGTTTATAAAGTCCACAAGGCTAAAGATTTAGGTAATAATAATAGTTTTATAACAAAATACAATTTGAATTTCTATCGCAATTGTAGGAATCCAGTTTGGGGAAAAATAAGTCTTTTTAGCAAATAGTGTTAAGTCAAGTCTAAATGTAAAATTAAAAAAAAAAAAAAACTATTCTCCAGCTCCATGTTTCATGTGTATAATCAGTGAAATGTATAATTATATCAACCAGACATCAACAGATAGACATTAGAAAATTAAGTCTATGACATTATAAGAATAAATAATAGAAACACTTCAATCTTAGTCTAGATAATTACATATTAAATACATCAATAAAAACTACCAAATTTCTAAAGAAAATTTAGATATAATCATGATTTAAAAATCTGTTTTCATGTTTTGAAATTTTTGTTTCTCTTGAGTGAGCATGAAAGCTCTTTCTGTATGAGTATATGCCATGGGTATTTGGATGACTGTGGAGTCTAGAAAAGGGAGTCTGATTCCCAAGAGCTAGAGTTAGAGGGGGTTATGAGCATACCATTATGGATGTTGTAAGTGTAAATATAATTCAGCTGCCCATGTAAAAGAAGCAAGTTCAGCTGAGCGTTGAGTCATCTTTTCAGCCCCTAAATAACTCTGTAGTAGAAAAGGAATGTAATCAATACAGTATGTGATTTCAAGGCCTTTGGACACATATAAAATGGCAAATCGTTAAGTGCTAAAATACATATATTCTATATTATGTGTGATATTCTTTGGAATCTTTAGATATCTACCAATTTAAAAGAATTTGAGAGTTTTGATCTAATAAATTAGTTGGGAAAGAATTATACTATAGAGATCCAGTTTTTCCTTCAAATGAGTGGCTTGACTTTGATAAAAGCTACAAGAGAGGTAGGGTCATAGGTCTATTACAGATGTCTACTATTTCAACTCTACGTGTATTCTAAAGAAATGTGGTCACAGTGGATACATTTAAGTAGAAAGAAAAACCTATATGTCTGTCAGAAATATATCAATCTGTTCTACAATATTCATATTAAACTTAATTTTAATCAGTGGCTACAAAAAGGTGAGTCCTATCAGTAGCATATCATTCAGTATCTGAATGAGCTTACTGAGCTTTTCTTGGTTTCTGAAGAAATATTTTTTTATTTTTGTATTTTCTGTTTAAGTATTCTATTTAATCTGACTACTGAACTTAAAGTCTTAAACTGAGTTATATATTTGTTTGAAGATTTCAGTAATTCTTTCTAAAATCCTGTCAATAGTTCAGAATCAATGGTTCCTCAATGATAAGAAAGACTATTAGGATACCCTGAAGCTTTGGGGTTAGTCAGTACTTTGGAACACAGTCCACTGAGCTAAGCAAAGGCAGAATTAAAAGCCAGACAGCAATCTGAGGCATAGTGCTCAGGTTTGCAGTGCTGCTTACTGGGTTTCTCCCCATGGCCTTTCCAGCCTGTTTTTCTAAAGCATCCAGGAACATCAGCCCAGGGACATCCTCATTCACAATGGGCTGGACCCTTCTGAATACATTACTAATTAAGAAAATGTCCTACAGTCTTACATGCCTACAGCCTGCTATTATGGGGGCTTTATTTATTTATTTATTTATTTATTTATTTATTTTGGTTTTTCAAGACAGGGTTTCTCTGTGTAGCCTGCTATTATGGGGGATTTATTTATTTATTTATTTATTTATTTATTTATTTATTTATTTATTTAGGTTTTTCAAGACAGGTTTTCTGTGTGTAGCCCTGGCTGTCCTGGAACTTACTCTGTAGACCAGGCTGGCCTCGAACTCAGAAATCCACCTGCCTCTGCCTCCTACGGAGGCATTTTCTGATTTGGATTTTTCTCCCCTCAGTTCACTCTAGATTGTGTCAAGTAGACATAAAACTAACCAGGTTACCAGCTATGAACCAAATTAACTTAAATATAAATCTGTCAAGATAAGTACATTTAGTTGTAGAATGGAATAACTACCACAATAGCAGTAAGCAGTTGGCCTCTGGTTGGATTGCAGGTCTGAGCCAGAGGAGTGAAACCATGCCAGTTCTAGCAAACCAAATTAGCTGACTTCAGACATGTCAAATTCAATGGGTGGTCTGCTCAAAACTCTATCAGGGTTCACAGAGTAGGGGAGCACAACAAATGTTTTCCATTAGGCCTGAAGCAAAATACAGGCATGTAAATGGTAAATTTGACTATTTTTATTCTAGTAACTATTTTTTAACTTAGTGTTTTAAACCACAATATTCTGTGATATAACCAGAAAACTAAGACTATATCCTATTCCTCTTTTTAGGTTTCTAGGTTCCTGAATAGGACAAATACTTGACTATTTCACTTTAGAGTTCCACACCAATTTTATTGAAGAATTCGTTAGATTATGGAAACTAATGTAATAAATTTTCTCTCCAGATTCACACAAACATGAACACACACACACACACACACACACACACACACACACACACACACACACACATAATATGTATAACTACAGGATACCTTTCTATAGATCATACCTCATCTTCTGAGACAGTTATTTTTAACTGTGGTGTTCAAACATCTCTTCTCTTCATAGACTCCCTGACAGTATATTCCATTCATGTGTGTAATTTTAATTTTTAATATTTCAAAAAATTAAAATCATATCAACTTGAATTTCTGCCCACAGTTAAATATATGACTATTCAGTTTTGTCAACATACACAAAATTCTACATACATGTGCATATATATATATATATATATATATACATACATATATATACATACATATATATAGATATAGATATATATTCATATTTTGGGTCAAACTTTAATTTTTTGAATTGTTTCTCATCTAACACATATGTGAAAACATCAATGAAATATGTTTCCTTACATCTGATACTTCAGATTGATGACATACAATGTTCTACTTTTGGGAAAGCATTCTAAACCACATTAGAAACAGTTTAAAGGAAAGATACAAACTTATCTATCCAGTGGGTACAGTAAGAACTGCCATGTCTGACAAAATATTGACTTATGTCAATGGGTAAAATGATTTGTTCTATTTTTTCCCTAAGTCAAGTAAACTCACCAGCACTTTAGACTTCATTGTGATTCATAGCTTCTGTGTCTTCAGGAGTATTTTGAGTGTCTGCTCTCTAACACAAATATCTACTGAATTGATTCGCTGCATTATATGTCAGAACAAATGGCTAGCTGCTCTGAGAAAGTAAAGCAACTCCCAGCTGAGTCTCTGCTTTAAACATCATGGGCCATTGCAAGAATGTGACTTAAGAGTTCTACCTATTCTTTTCTGACAGCATGTGTCCAATTATTTAAACATCTAACTTGTATCTATTGATCTCTATTGAATTTCCTTTGTCCTCAAAAACCTTGGAGGGATTCTCTAAAACTCTACAACTGTATTTCTTGGGAAAGTAAAAGAAATAAAGCCCTATGGAGTTGAGATGTACAAGAGTAATTCAGACATGCTCCACTCACTGACTGGGCATGATCTTTAAAATTGGTTTATTTCATGTACTCAATTTTCTATCCTTTACAGAGTTTGTACTGAAGTTGATTTTACGTATGATCATTGTTGGTAGATGTAATTGTATAAATTCTACAACCCACACAAAACTTCAGGCCATCAAATAAGCATGAGCTATTAAAAACATATATATATATATATATATATATATATATATATACACACACACACATATACATACACACACATATATCATCATATATACATTATCATTATGTAACACATAATATCATATGACATAACATATAACATATGATTATATATAATGTCAACTATTTTGCCTAAAGGAACACTAATATTAAAATATTCATTAGTAAATAGTATTAATATTTAAATAATATTATGTAAATTCACTGCAAATTATAAGATAAAGGTCTAAGATAAAAATGAAAGAGTTTATATGGAAAGAAACAAATTCATAAAAATATGGAAGAAACACTTGTAACCTCCAGTTTCCTTTTCTATGGAAGGTCCTATGGTTCAAGCAGCTGCTGAGGGAAGGTCTGTGTTTATCCAAAGTACCTCCTTTTTTGTGGTTTCCTTCTATTGTCCCTTTAGCTAATTTCCATTGTCTCTTTAGCTGATTCTGAACCATTGTAGTTGTGACTTAAACATTAATTCTTCAAGTATGAAGGGCATGAGTAACTCTGCCTGGATTAAACTGTTTCTGGCAGTTTTCCACTGACTATAATGACCAGAATTAGTAATATCCACAGATATCTTAGGGCCACTTGATATTCAAGATGCATCCTTCCTCAAGTCTATTGTGAAACAGTAGACTTTCCATGGCTATGAGTGAAGCAGCATCATATATGGGATGCTAATTTTGACCATATATACCCTACTGAGAAAATGTCCCTAATCTTTGCAAGTTGCTGTCTTATAGCCAGCAGTAGACTGGAGTCTTACATTATCTATTCTATAATTCAGAAAAGTTTGCTACTTTGGGAAAGTAGGAGTATAGTCAGACCCATAAAGTCCTTGAGCATAAGCATAGACCTGTATCAGTAAAGTCAGTATCCTCCAAAATTATTTTCATCATTATTCCACATGCATTTTATATATTTCTGGTTGTATAAGTTATAAGCTTTGTGCATGTAGCTATTTTGGAGTGTATACAATTCCTCATTTGCTATACTTTAGACACCCTGCAAAATAGCAGAGTTTGAGTCCATTTATGAGTCTAGAAACAAAATGAAACAAAGAAGTATTGATGCAGAGAAGGATGTCTGGGGAAAGAACTATTTTTTTTATGGGGTTAAGACTTTTTCTCAAGAGAGCCAACTAAAATGAATGGATCTCACTTACCTTAAGAAAGTCAATTTGCTTAACTTAAAGCCTATTTAAAGTTTAGTTATTTAACTCATTTTAAAACATATTCATCCACCGCCTCAAAAATATTAATCCAGAATTCCTCCTGTCAAAAGGAAATGCAGGGGCAAAGAGTGGAGCAGAAACTGAAGGAAAGGCCATCCAGAGACTGCCCCACCTAGGGATCCATCTCATCTGCAGACACCAAACCCAGAATCTATTGCTGATGCCAAGAAGTGCTTACTGACAGGAGCCCAGTATAGCTGTCTCCTGAGAGGCTCTGCCAGAGCCCAACCAATACAGATGCAGATGTACACAGCCAAACTTGGACTGAGCACGGGGACCCCAATGAAAAAGCTAGGGCAAGGACTGTAGGAGCTGAAGGGGTTTGCAACACCATAGGAAGAACAACAATATCAACCAGTCAGATACCCCAAAGCTCCCAGGGGCTAAACCACCAACCAAAGAGTACATGGCGGGGGGAAGGAGGGGGGACCCATGGCTCCAGCTGGACATGTAGCCGAGGATTGCCTTACCTGGCATCACTGTAAAGGGAGCCCCTTGGTCCTGTGGAGGCTTGATGACCCAGGATAGGGGAACACTAGGGTGCTGAGGCAGGAGTGGGTGGGCGGGTCGGGGAGCACCCTTATAGAGGCAGGGTGAGGAAGGAGTGGATAGGGGGCTTGTGGAGGGGGAACTGGGAAGGGGGATAACATTTAAATGTAAATAAATAAAATCACTAATTAAAAATGAAAAAAAGTATTCACAGGAACACTATAAGAGAATTTGAGTGATTATCTTGTTAAATAAATGAGACAGGACACACAACACTCATTAATGCCACAATCATTTTTCTTATTACTGACTCCCTTCAAACTTATTTCCTCACAAAACCTACATGGAAATCCATGTCTGAGTGGACCCTTACGCACTCCCTAACTGATCCACTCTGCTCAGTTGAAGTTAACCCTTGAAATGCCTTCACATCCATCATTATGACCCTTAGTAATGACAAAGAGGATAGTGCAGCATTCACAGTCCACGCATCTAATAAAAACTGTTTCCTTCATCTTTTGGAATGCTCAACCGGTAAGATTATGACCAACAGCTAAAAGGATAAAAGCATATCTTTTTTTAGTTTCAGAGCTATAAATTCCAGGATTAATAATGTCTTGTCCCCACTTCTAGTTTCCAAAACTTCCTGGAGGCTATGGAATGAACAGATATCAATCATTAAATAAATACATGATTCAATGTGACAAACCTGTGTCAGTCTTCAGATCCATTGAAAAAATATTACCAGTAATATTAATGTATCTAGATATTATTTATTGTGAATATTAATATTTTCTTTATCTGTAGAATTCCTGATGGGTTTGGTTTCAGGTGCAACTGTCTTGATAGTAATTCTTTGCTTGTGTCAGGTTCCTGCAGTCATTACAGATTAATTACTTTTAATCTATAGAATGTTTAATGTGGTTCAGCCTTTTTCATTATTTCAAAAGACAAATATGAGAAATAATAATTAATGGAACTATATATCTACACATATGTGTGTGCACATGAGATACACACACACACACACACACACACACACACACACACACACACATACATTCATAATAGCCAATATCTTGTTTCTTTAAATTCGGACTCAAATACAAATGTCTTTGTTAATATGAATTCAAAATAAAAGCACAAACCAAATATATATATATATATATATATATATATATATACATGTATTTGTGTGTAATATACGTGTGTGTGTCACATATATTTTATGTAATATTTATATGTGTGTATAGACATATAATTCCATTTATTAGTCCCCATAATTGTTCTCAAAAAAACTCTCTGAACTCACATTAATTGTGGAATTGGAATGAAAGACAATATACTAAACCAATCAAATGAAACAAGATTGTCATAGAGTGTAGTCATCCAAAACAACCAGTCCATGGAACTGACAAACCACCACTGAGATATAAATGCTTTGTTTAAAAAAAAAAAATATGGAGGGGCTGAAGTCAAGGTGAGGCAGGGGACTTATCAGCACACAATGTCATCTTTGATTCTCTCTATGTGATGATTTTCATATTAGAGTTATTTCCCTTTGTTGGCAGAGAGAGTAGTGAAGCTCAAATTGTTCAGCCACTTCTGAAGATATTTGTAAATCACAAAAGGTAGGAAAAATAAGTGTTGTACATTTTGTTGTTTTATCTTCAGATTTTTCTTCTCAGTTTCCTATTTTCTATCAGTCTGACAGGCAAAGAAGGGACCAGACACATAGACAGAGCCACTACGTGCCTATCAGCTACATCATTCATTGACCACAAGTCATGGGGTTCTGCTTGTGTTTGGTGTATATCAACAGTGCCTGTAAGGATGAAAAGTTTGTAAAAGTACACAGAGATGGGCAAGGAGATTTACAACTAGACACTGATTAAAAACACTGTGATGTTAAATTTCATATCTAGAGCGATGTAATAGAGATGATTTAAATGTGTTTACACAGCCTTAAATCTGTAAATTTTATGAAGGTTGTGTATTTCTAAATAGCTTAGGGAGTTCATAGGCAGAGTACATGTACCATACATGTTGACTTTACTTTCCTGTCTAACCCAAAGCTATGACCATCATATATTTTTACTTCTGACGTTTCTAAGTTGTGTATTAATATAAATTTCTTCCATCTCATCATGATTTGCCATGACCACTAACTTCTTCCCTAAATTAGGCTATATGGTTTTCTAAATATTCAGTAGTGGTGAAAAAACTATCTAAGCATCTAAAAGTCAGATTGTCAAAGTCAACAGTAAAAAATATTGTCAAAATACATAGGTAATGAGTTGCTATAAAAAGATCTGACAAGATGGAGGGAATTAATCATAAGAATAATATTATATCTCTTAGTTTGGAGTATCACAGATTTTTATCACCTGTTAAATTTGTAGTGTTTTATAACTTGTTTTCCATGTACACTCTACAGAATTTCCTCAGTCCTCACTAAAAGTAGAATATTCCTGTTTACTACACTCCTAAAACCAAATGAGTAGTTAGGTTTCATTTTACAAATCACTAAACATTAACTATATATCTTTTGATTCCACATACTTTCCAAGTAGAGACTGCTTGTATAAATTTAGTTAAGTTAGGTCCTTAACATTTTTTCTCTTGAGAGTAGGCTCTAGGTACTAATATAAGAGTCACACAAGGCACATAAATGTATTTAATTCGACGACACAGTCATGTTTCTCCTGATTTAGGTTTCATGGAGAATAATCTGTGATAACTCATCACAGAACACATGAAACACATCACTAATGTTAAGCAGTATATCATAAAGAACATAAACAAGCCAACAGAGACATATATGAAAATGTGTATGAAAGGGTCCAATCATAGAAGATGCTGTATGCACATGGGTTGACATGTACATCCCTTCTGCCACATGGAATCACATGTGATCCCAGATTTTCTCTGAACTTCTTAAAGATCTTCAAAGAGGATTTCTCTCTGTCTGTCTGTTTCTCTCTCTTTCTCTCTCTCTCTCTCTCTCTCTCTCTCTCTCTCTCTCTCTCTCTCTCTCTCACACACACACACACACACACACACACACACACACATACACACATATAAGAGGGAGAGACAGAGAGACAGAGAGAGACAGAGAGAAGCACAACAAAAATTAAAATTAATGTTATCTGCAGCCTTTTCTGGAGAATGGAGTGATAGCTGAAAGTTTCAGCGTCCTGCCCAGCTCTTATATTGTGGCTCCATTTTAGTTACTGTTCTTTTGCTATAATAATATACCCTGACCAACACAACTTACCAAAGAAAGCATTTCATTTGATATACAGTTTCAGATAGTCAAAATCCATGACGATGGAGTGAATGAGCAGCTGAGAGCTTACATCCTGATTCACAACCAGGAGGCAGAAAGAGCTAAATTAGAATCACATGAGTCTTTTGAAATGTCATAATGTACCCCCAGTGATACACCCACTCCTATAATTCCACACCTCCTAATTAATCCTTCCCAAACAGTTTCACCAGACAGGGACCAAATATTTAAATATATAAGTCTATGGAGTCCATTTTCATTTAAACTAGCACACTTTCCAAGAGCTTACTATCTTCTTAGACAGAACTGTGCCTCTGTCACAGAAATCACAGAAACTTGAGAATCCCATGTAAGATACTCTAGTCATCCTTTCATGGTGTAATTATAGGTATTTATAGTCCCTCAGAACAAAAAGCTTGGGGTATAGAAAACATTAAATTGATCCTCCTTATAAAGATAGCAAAGTAAAAATGTTTTCTCATTCTAGGAAAGGACTTCCAAGAAAATGTGAGCTTTTGTATTTGTGTATGCATGCGTGTGATGTGTATATTAGTTTTTTGATGTGTAAGTATGTATAAGATGTGTATGTATTAGTGTGTGAATGTGGACATGTGCATCACACAGTGTACATTTGGATATCAAAATATAACCTTAGGAGTTTGCCTTTGTCTTCTACCTTGTTTGAGATAATATGTCTTCATTGTTTAGTGCATCATACAGCAGGCAAGCTAGTCACTGAGTTTGCAGAGGTTCTCCTGTTTCTACCTTTGATCTCACTATAACAGTACTGGGAGGACATATGTGTATTGCTATGCCTAGAGTTGGTTACATGGCTTCTGGAGATTCAAACTCAAGACCTCATGTTTTCAAGGAAAGTGTTTAATCACTGAGCCATCTCCACATCTCAAGGACATACGTTTAAAGTTAACATTAATATAAAATTGATTATTCCTTGATGGATAAAGGACAGGAAAACTTCAGAGGGATAAAAATGAACAGAGTCCCTGAGAAACAGGAGGATAGCTTTTTGGCACTGATCAGGATATCTACACCGAGTCACCTTGTGAGACAAATAACATTCATATTTTCATGTCTTTTGCTTTTCCTTCAGGAGGTCAATTCAATAGGTTACATCATAGGCTGCTAGGGCCAACATGACAAAATAGTTGTCTTAGTCAGGGTTTCTATTCCTGCACAAACATCATGACCAAGAAACAAGTTGGGGAGGAAAGGGTTTATTTGGCTTACAATTCCATGCTGCTGTTCATCACAAAAGGAAGTCAGGACTGGAACTCAAGCAGGTCAGGAAGCAGGAGCTGATGCAGAGGCCATGGAGGAATACTGCTTACTGGCTTGCTTCTCCTGGCTTGCTCAGCCTGCTTTCTTATAGACCCCAAGACTGCCAGCCCACAGATGGTACCACTCACAAGGGGCCCTCCCCCCCTTGATCACTAATTGAGAAAATGCCTTACAGCTATATCTCATGGAGGCATTTTCTCAACTGAAACTCCTTTCTCTGTGATAACTCCAGCTTGTGTCAAGTTGACACACAAAACTAGCCAATACAGATAACAATACAGATAACAATAGACCAGATAACTTAGAGAATAGGACTTTGTTCCTTCTTCATCTTCTTTTCCATGTTCCCCTTCCTCTGCTACTTACTCTTCCTTCTCATTCATTTCAGACTCTGGTTATTTCAGCATCTAGAATCCCATAATCTGAGCCACAGTGGTTGGGTTCTGTTGAGGAATTAAGATCTGGCTTTCAGATGACGATATTTTCCACATGCTGACATGGTCCTTTAATGATGCCCAAGCTTAAAAAGAAAACAGGCTACTTTTCATCTTCCCTTAAAGACACCAACCCATTAGACTGGAAATCCTCCCCTCCTTTGTCTCCTATTGCCTTTTAAAAATCTCCATCTCCATCTCCTCACACTGGGACTCAGGTCTTCAGTAACTGAACTTGAATGTGATGGGTATTCAATCCATAGATAAACAGGTCAGAAAAAAAACTTTATTGAAAGAAATGACAAGAACTAGTCTCCAAACTCTCCAAGGAAAAGGTAAATAAGTATCCACTAGTAAATCTCTTGTGTTCTTTCAGCTGGAAAAGGTGTTTGACATACTGAAAAGCAGGGTTCACCAGATGTTTTGGGAAAACTAGTGACTGCATCTCTGGGCTAGGTTCCTGCTGTCTGTTGTGTAATAACTTGCCTATAACAAGAAGATCACCCCAAAGACATTTGGTTTAATTTGAGTTGTTGGTAATGGTGTGTATCCACTGCATTTGTGTGATCCCCTGGTGGAGGCACATGCTGCCTTAGGGCATCACCCACACCACTGGGAATTTTGACTCTTATGATTGGTCACTTCTCTGACTCTTTTTCCTGACTTCATTTGACAGGCACCATCATATTATATTATATTATAAAGAAGGATTATCACATTTACCATATTTAATGGCATCTGACTTAAAGAAAGGAAGAATTTCAGCTGAGTCAACTTAATACTCAAGATTTCATTGGGCATAGTAGACAGACATGCATATGAAATCATTGAATGTAAATTAGTTTTGAAATGAAAAATGTTGGCATTTTCTCTTCCTGTATTTGATGTTTTCTGGCATGGGCAAATGCTTGCTCGGAAATATAATTTTTACCTTCCTGCTGCCCACATTTCAAAGGGTAGCCGATTCAAGTCATCCTCAATATCTTTCTTCGAGCTGTAATGTCCATTTGTATTTTTATGTATTGCTTCCTATTTTCCTCAGTTCTGCTCTTTTCATGCTTGTAAAATTATATCTGACTCAATAATTTCCATGCTCAAATATCTTAAGAAGTTTGTCAGGCCTGGAAAATGAAATCTTTTAATTCTAGCATCTTATTTTTTAGCTCTAGTAACCTGATCCACATTATAACTTAAGCATTCATTTTGTCTCATTCCTCCTTCTTTTCATGCTTCTCCCTCTCTCCTGATCTACCTCACTATAGCTAATCAAAAAAGGCAATGAATTCCTTGCCAACAGCCCAATCTTATCACCAATTCTTAGTATGTTCTTTTGGGCTTAGAACAATCACTATGTTATACCCTAATTTTCACAAAGATGATTATCTCCCAATAATTAGCACAATGAATCCCCTTCACTCAACCTTAAAGGAACAATATCTACCTCTAGAAGAAAATGGAATTCCTTGTCTTGTTTGTCTTCCAAACCTTCCCAATCACTTGCCACTTATAATAATGTTTATGGTTCCTATAAATATGCCTACTTTGTCTTTGTACTCTGACAGCTTTAGATCAGAGTATGTGTACCAGGCTGGACTGATGATCTGAGATAAAAGAGCTTGCTCTGCAAGGCTGATGGCCCAAGCTTGATTCCTAAGTATAAGGTGGACTATCAACCATCAGAAAGCTGTCTTCTGAATGCCACATGCATACCATGCTATGCACATACCTGCAGTAACACAAACACACACACATACACACACACACACACACACACATGTGCATGTGTGTACACACATACAAAAACAAGATAAATTATTAAACATGTATACACCAAGTCCCCCAAATTGAAATGAATTTGTAATGGTCTCTCTTATGATGGATATTTAATATCATTAAAATATTCTACAATTAACATGACTTATAATATTTCATTCTGAGAATTCAGGTGTTGTCTACTGAGTGATCTCAATTTCAGTATTATTACTTCTGATAGGATTTTATGACACAATAAACATGGAGATTAAAGAATGGTTTAGAAACAAAAGAGTGGCCTTATAACTGTTCATCTTCTAGAGTCCATAGCAGAGTTAAAAACTGGAAAAAAATTACAAAACAAATTTTGAATAGAGTTGATAGTATTGACAACCCATAGATGCCATAATAGTGTCAAAATGAATAGAAAAGGAAATTCATTGTTGTTTTTGTTACATGGATTCTTTGTTTCCAAGTCAGATGCACAAATATCTTTTCAAGTTCTAATTGACTAAAGCCTTCTTTGTAAAATACCATCATCCTTTCAGGTGACAGATGGGCCAGTTCAGAACTGATTGCTTTTCCCAACTCCTTCACAATTCATACTGTTCAACTCTTTCCTACAGACCAAGTTCATTGAGCTCTCAGCACTCAAAGAGCTCCCTGTGGATTTCTAAGCAAAATTAACCACTTCTTGCTTCTGGTCAGGCTTTCTGCCTCATACAAAAACCCCCATGAACTTGTCATGTGTATTCATTCTCACAGAAGAGTCAATATTCCCACACCGGTTTCTACCAGGATACAAAAGGACTTCTCAGTCTGGCCCAGCAGTGACACAGGCTTTAGAGATGCCATCAATGCTACAGGTTGTCTACAGGTAGGATCCTGTCAAGCTGTGTATCTCATAGGCTGCATACCTCATGGCTTGGAAGTACAATAGTTTCCAGTGACACCTGTTGTGGCTTCCTAAAACTGAGACCTTCTCTAAATATTTCATTTCATTTTAGGAATTGAAGAGATGGCATTAAGCATAGCTCAATTCTTTTAAAAGTTTAGAGTTGGTGGCTTGTCAGCAGAACAAATAGACAGGGCTCCAGTGGGCCCTACATATAAAACCACAGGCTGGATAATCCTAAGGGATGTCAAAATCTATGCTTCAATGACAAAGCACTTCAATAATGGTTTTCTACAGTGATATTTTTTACAATCCAATGAGCTAACAAATTCTAACCCACCGAGCTTAAAACAAGATGAAATAAAATAAAACATAAAATGTTCCTGTTCTGCAGCACTGGGCACCAAAATTTCTTGCGGTTTTGAAAAAGGGAAGTATTGAATTTAAAATGATTCTTCTTATGTGGTTCAGTTAAAAATAGTTCCTAAATAAGAACATCCATCATTGTTATTAAAAGAGTGACCAAGCTATAGCCCTCTGTGGTCTTAGAAGACTGTTATTTAAAGCCTTCAGAAAGGCAAATGAACGTTCAGTCCGTCCCTTTGATGTGTGCACTTGTTTGTTAATTAGCCTAGGCTTCATCAAGTAGCAAGATAAAGTATGCTAAATGCTAGGGAGATACAGGTAGTAAAAGAATACCAAAGCTGATGAATATCCTACCTCTTCCAGCCTTCTCTCTTTTTAGTTTTAATTCAAGGGATGTTTTCTGTAAGCACATCATCTTTCATAATTGTATCTAGTGCTTCCTCATTAAAACAGTAGAGGAGAAAGATGACAGAGACAATAAATACATCCTGACATGTAGTTAGGACATGTCAAGGAGAGATGGCTCTGGGACATGACACCAGTTACGCAATTTTCCAGAAAGCACCTCCCCAATGTGGGTTCTAAGCCTCTTGCCTGTGCCCAACAGTAAAATTAAACAGATACTGATTTGGTTTTATAGAAGAATTATCTGTCATATAGATGGCAATTAGCTATAAAACAAACATTTAATAAATTTCTTAAACATGTAATATAATGACAATAATGGCAGCAACAAATTTCCCCTAGAAATAGTTTCACTAAAATTTTGCTTACTCAAAACTTTAGTAAGAGAGGAGGGGAGCTAGCGAGGTGTCTCAGTGGTTAAGAGCACATTGTGCTCTTGCAGAGGACTAAGATTCTGTTCTTAGCACCACTTGGTGGCTCTCAACCATCAGTAACTCCGGTTTTAGAAAAATCAACTCCTTCTGGCCATAGCAGGAACTGATTTCATATGATGTAGGACCAACATATCATGTAGTCAAAATACTCATAAACAAAGACTAAAAATAATTATCCTTGCAAAAAAGTGAGTAAAAGTCTAACAAGGTAAAGCCAAGGAGTATATATTTATTTTTTAGTATTTATGTGTTATTATATTATTAGATTAGTGAATCACCTGTTATTTTTAAATGCTGCACTATATTCTGAGGAAAAATAGACATTTCACAAAATGTTTTTCTATTTGTGATAAAAATACAACCATTCTTTCTGATTTTGCTAATGTATCAAACTTAAAACTACAAAGTAAATTTTACTTATTATGGATTCATAAATTTGGTTTTCAATGACAATTCTCTCTCTGTGTGTGTCTCTGTCTCTGTCTCTCTCTCTCTTTCTCTCTCTCTCTTTCTCTCTCTCACACACACACACACACACCACAGACACACAGACATACCTTTGTATATCAATAGGAAGTATTTTTCTAAACATATATGTGTGTATATGCTAGGAAAAAGAGAGAGAGATGAAAGCCCAAATTGATAACACATTGGCCAGTAATGTGTTATCAATCTGAAACAGGCTTCGTTTGAAAGTGTATCTGTCTTTACAGTCTGTACTCAATGGACTAAGTGTTATTCTCATAAGATATTAGGTCTGATACCAAGAAAACAAAATGTATAGCATTCATTCCTACTCTGTTTTGCTCCAATATCCTTTGGGGTATTCAAAACCTGCATTGTGAGTTATTTCTTAATATGAATGATAAATTTCAGGGAATCCATTGACCCCACATTCCAGATTTTAAAAATAGCAGCCCTTCTCAGTGACCAGGCATCCTTCTGCAACCATGCCTGTATCAGGACCCGCTCCTTATTATTCTTTATTTTCCCATTTTTATCCTTTTCTTTTTATTTCACTTTCAACTTTTTCATACAATGTGTTGGCCATGATATAGATCATTCTATAAAGATCAGTCAAGTTCAAACTAACAAACATAACTCTTTAGTGCTTAAGAAAGGAATGTATTCCTACCGCTCTCCATGTATCCATGTATTCAAAGAAAAATTTAAATATATTCAAACTTCCCATTCATTTCTCCTTTTGGGCCATTATATTACTATGTTTTAAAATTTAAAAGCCTGTTCCTCTCTATTAAAATGCTAGATTCAGCCATATATTTAATGAAATATAACATTATAAATTCTCATAAAACCTTGGCTATGTGCCTTATCAACTTTTGAACATTCAAAGAGATAATAAATTCTGAAAGTGAATATAGAAATTGAATGAGTTTTTGCTAATACAGCAATGACTATTGTACAGTAGACAACATAATCTACTTGGATTAATTTACTTGGTTTGGATGTTTGTTGATACTTTGGATACAACCCAAAGTAAAAGAAGAATTTTAAGAAAACCAAATATTAAAGGAGACACACTATTAGATCAAATCTAATATAAAAGTCAAAAGGCTTCAGGTGAAAAATATAATAATATTGATAGGAAATGATTAAATATATTTTACTAGCAGACTGGAGGCTGAAAAAGAGCATGTACTGCTCCAGTAGAGGATTCTAGTTGGGTTCCCATGTCAGATAATTCATAACTGCCTATAACTAGTAGTACATCCAGTAGATCTGATGGTATATTCAGGCCTCTGTGGGCTGCTATACTTACATGAACATACCCTCTGCCCAGCATTGACATATACACATAATCATAAATAAAATAACTTTTAAAATATTTTGCTAAGGAAGGACTGAAGGAGCTGAATGGTATTGCAACCCATAGGAAGAACAATATCAACTGAGCTGGCCTCCCAGAACTCCCAGGGACTAAACCACCAACCAAAGAGTAAACATGGAGGGATCCATGGCTCTAGCTACATATGTAGCAGAGGATGGCCTTATCTGGCATCAATAGGAGGTGAGACACTTGGTCCTGTGGAGGCTTGATGCCCCAGCATAGGGGGATGCTAGAGTGGTGAGGCGGGGGTGGGTGAGTGGGTGAAGGTATACCCTCATAGAGGCAAAGGGGAGGGGGTGTGGGATGGGGGAATTATGGAGAGGAAACCGGAAAGGGGGGTAACATTCAAAATGTAAATTAATAAGATGATCATTAAAAAGTATTCTGCTAATATGAACTTCTGGAATATTTTATTAGCATGGAGAAGTGTGTAAACAAGGCATGTAGAGACGGTCTGAACTAGTTTTCATCCCAAAACACTACAACAAACAATAATTCCATCACTTTTCCAAATGGATGCTCAGAAAACACCATGTAAAATAACCACTAGTTGTTTTCTGAGCATATTAGAAATGTGGCTTTTTGGAATTGGCTTATTCATTTTGGAAACCTCAACCATTATGGTGTTGAATATTTCTTCACTCCATATCCTGAACTGATATTGTAATTATGCTTAACTTACACCTTTTGAAAATCACCCCATAGTTCTTCATCTCGCATCCGTATTACCATTTGTGTTTCACTGTGTAGAGTCAAAGCTACTCGTTATTTGGCTCATTGATCCCCTCTGCACCGTGTTGTGTATGTGGCTGTGTACATCAAAAGCATTGCTTATTTTTGTTGCAATTTGTTTTATTTCAATTTGACTCTCTTATAGAAGTTCCACCTCTTTGCATTACCCATCTGCTCTTGTATGTTTTCTAGTTTGAGCCTTTAAACATTACTTATATTTATTTAAAAAAATCCCCTCTCTGATAATCCCATGTCTGAGTATGTCTCTGATAGCCATTCTGCTCTTCAGAATGCATAGTGGTTTGAAAGAGAATGGTTTCCAAAAAGCTCAGGTATCTGAACACTTGGCTATCTTTTTCAGTGCTGTGTAGGAGGTTTTGGAACCATTAGGATGTGGGGCCTTTCTGGATGGTGTTCACACTGGAGTTGGGTTCTGGCTCTTTACACTCTGACTCCATTTCTGGGTTGCTCTCTGCCTTTTGTGTGTGGTTAAAGATAAATTCAATCAGATGTGGCAACCTGCTGTTGTGCTAGAATGTGTTGTTGTTTGAATGTCCTCTGATATTTTTATCCAAAATATCAAATATAATGCATTTCCTTGTGTTTGAATGTTTGAATGAGCAATTCTCAAATTCATTTGGAACAACAAAAAACCCAGGATAGCAAAAGCTGTCCTTAACAACAAAAGAACTTCTGGGGGAATCAGCATCCCTGATCTCAAGCTGTACTACAGAGCAGTTGTGATAAAAACTGCATGGTA
>CM052705.1:32343449-32385122 GCA_028551405.1 Uromys caudimaculatus
AATTCCCTCCTAGAGGCGGGTTGGGGAGGGGATGGGGGGTATACAAAGAGGAGACTCAGAAAAGGGGAAACATTGGAAATGTATATAAAGTATCAAAAATAAAAAAGGAGGAAAAAAAATATCAAATATAATGCATTTCCTTGTGTTTGAATGTCCTCTGATATTTTTATCCAAAATATCAAATACCATATATATATAATTTTATATACACACACACACACACACATGATTACATACATACACACTGTTGTGTATACATGTACACACACATATACATATATACACACATATATCATATATTACAGAAATATGAAACCTGCATGTAAATGGGCTGCAGTATATGAAGTCAAGTTAATCTGGCTGTCTATTGAACTAGTCTCAATTTAATACTTATTTTACCTATAGGATGCCCTATTTAATGTTAACTACAAAGACATCAAGAGCCTCCACTATCCTCATACCCTGGTTGTAATTTATCTGTTTATCTCCTCAGAAACAATGTCAGAAGAGGTTTCTGTATCAAGAGCAGCAAGTAGACAGAGTTCTGGATAGTATTAAAAGCAGGTACACTTCATTAGAGAAAGACACATCTCCAAGGGCAGAAGTAGCCAGATCCATGCAGAAGTTTAGTAGCTCAAATGTCAATCTCTAAACAACAGGCAGAAGCTTTACTGTCACCTAGTGGGGGTTTTGAGGTCATTTGCACAGTGAAGACTTTGTAGCATATGTCCTGTCTGCTACATATAATTTTACATACAACTCCATGTATTTTAGACCAGAGTAGCATCTCAACTCACAACCTAGGACTATGCAATTGAGTACTATGCACAACAGGCAGGTCACTGTGCTCTGTTTCAGTTCTCTGGAGTACCTCTCTACCTGGGCTCTATTTGGTTTTAAATGACAACTAGAAGGTATGGTAGTTGGAGGAAGTAGTCTGGTGTCTTTCTGCTCAGATCCAGTGCTCTTTCTTCACTATAATTGAAGCATTTTTGAAGTCCTATATTCTTTGTGGCTTGTTTCCATATTATCTGAGACAGAAAATCTAAAGAATGTAGAAAGGGTTTGAGAAAGGAAGACTCTCATAGCTTTATTTCCTGGAGAATAGTTCTTTTAAAGTCTTTAAATTTAAATATTTTATTCATTCAGAATTGTGTCCATGTATACAATGAAGTTTGAGCACAGGCACCCCTATTCAAACTACAAAGCTAGTCCCAGATTTGCCTTCTTATCATCTCTCCTTTAAAATATAAACTACAGAATCCAGTTAGTGATGCCTCTTATGTACCTGGGTGTGTGGCCTTCCAATGAAATATACAACACTTCTTTGAAGAAAATTGACTCTTTCTCCTAGCTGTAATTAACTGCCAAAAGCTTCTTACCAGTGAGTGGACCTCTTGGGACTTTCCTTCATCCATGATGAAATATTCCTTAACTTTTTGAAGGCTTGGTAAAGGCAACTGAAATTGGTGTGAGTTCACGGTGCAATGACTCTGTCATATTCACAAAATATTCTTTCACTGTGATCCTCTCTGAGCTCTGACTCCCGCAATCCTCCTGCCACTCTTCCCATGTTTCTTGATCCTTGGAGAGAGGGAACGTGTGACTGAGAGCCCCACAACTCATACTCTTTGTATTTTGACGATTTATGAATCTCTGTACTAACTGCTATTCACAGTAAGAAAATGATTTGAGGACTGAGAGTTGAATTTATCTATGACTATAGAGGTAAATACATAGAGGGCCATTTCATACTTCATCAATTTGTCAAAATAATAGTAGTGACTCTTCTTTAGGGCCTAGGAGCTCCTAACCATTAGTTCTTGGCCATATTTACAATTTACAGACATAGACATGAATTCTAGTGAGTCTTAAATGTATTGTGATATCAATTAGTTACTTAAAACATTCATGCCACTGTTACACTCATGGGCTTATCTTGTCCATCTAGTTATTGTTGATCCATGCAATAGATCTTTATAAGAAAATTCTGAGTCCTTTCAGCATGCACTTCTTGGCATCCACCGTAGTGTCTGTATTTGGTGATTGTATATGAGAAGGATCCCAGGTAGGGCAGTTTCTGGATGGCCTTTCCTTCAGTCTTCTCTACACTTTGTCTCCATATTTGCTCCTGTGAGTATTCTCCTTTCTAAGAAGGTCCAAAACACCCACACTTTGGTCTTACTTCTTCTTGAGCTTCATTTGGTCTGTGAATTGTATCTTGGGTATTCTGAGCTTTTTATATTCTGGGCTAATATCCACTTATCAGTGAGTGTATACCATGTGTGTTCTTTAATGATTGGGTTGCCTCACTCAGGATGATATATTCAAGTTCCATCCATTTGCCTGCGAATTTCATGACGTCGTTGTTTTTAATAGCTGAATAGTATTCCATTGTGTAAATGTACCACATTTTCTATATCTATTCCTCTGTTGAAGGACATCTAGGTTCTTTCCAGTTTCTGGCTATTATAAATATGGCTGCTATGAACATAGTGGAGCATGTGTCCTTGTTATATGTTAGAGAATCATTTGGGTATGTGCCCTGGAGTGGTATAGCTGGGTCCTCAGGTAGTACTATATTCGATATTCTGAGAAACTGCCAGACTGATTGCCAGAGTGGTTGTACCAGCTTGCAATCCCACCAACAATGGAGGAGTGTTCCTCTTTCTCCACATCCTCACCAGCATCTGCTGTCACCTGAGCTTTTGATCTTAGCCATTCTGACTGGTGTGAGGTGGAATCTCGGGTTGTTTGGATTTGCATTTCCCTGATGACTAAGGATGTTGAACATTTCTTTAGATGTTTCTTGGCCATTCAATATTCCTCAGTTGAAAGTTCTTCATTTAACTATGCACCCCATTTTTAATAGGGTTATTTGACTGTCTTGAGTCTAATTTCTTGAGTTCTTTGTATGTACTGAATATTTGCCCTCTATCAGATATAGGATTGGTAAAGATCTTTTCCCAATCTATTTTTTGCCATTTTGTCCTATTGACAGTGTCCTTTGCCTTACAGAAGCTTTGCAATTTTATGAAGTCTCATTTGTAGAGTCTTGATCTTAGAGCATAAGCCAAGCCTGATATAGCTGTCTCCTGAGGGGCTCTGCCAGAGCCTGGCAAATACAGAGGCAGATGCTCGCAGCCAACCATTGGACTGAGCACAGGGTCCCCAATGGAGGCGTTACAGAAAAGACTGAAGGAGCTGAAGGGGTTTGCAACCCCATAGGAAGAAAAACAATATCAACCAACAAGACCCCCCAGAGCTCCCAGGGACTAAACCACCAATCAAGGAGTGCACATGGAGGGACCCATGGCTCCAGCGGTATATGTAGCAGAGGATGGCCTTGTCAGGGATCAATGGGAGGAGAGGCCCTTGATCCTGTGAAGGCTCGATGGATGCCTCAGTGTAGGGGAGTGTGAGGGTGGGGAGGCAAGAGTGGGTAGGTGGGTGGGTGGGGGAACCCCCTCATAGAGGCAGTGGGTGGGGGGATGGGTAGGGGGTTTCCAGGGGAAGAACCAGGAAAGGGGATAATGTTTGAAATGTAAATAAAGAAAATATCCAATAAAAAAAAAGAATGGCTAAAAAAATTTTAAAAATAATAAAAAGTAAAATATAAAAAGAGTAGGAGCCAATGCAACATTCATTAAAAAATTTTAAAAATCTGAGTCTACTTGACAAAGATTATGATATTTCTCTCATTGCAAGTTCAAAAGAGGATATTGAGATCTCATAGTGGTGTCATGGTTTATCTCAAAGTCGGCAACAACCATAATGGTGACAGTGATACATTGAAGACTATCATTCTCAGAAATATCTATATTTTACGGATAAGTGTCTCCACAAATAACATCCAGTAATTCATAAAGGTCTCATTTCACTGTTATGCCCAATATTGTCCCACTAACATCCCTGCAGGGAAGCTCATCCAGGATGTAGATCTTTGTGGCTGTGTGGCTGTGTGACTAGTGATGTTATTTGCTTGAATAACTATTCTCTCGTGAGTCCCAGAAGAGCTGCAAGTTCTGTTTGGTCTTTATTTTCTGGTAGCACTGTATGTTTGAGAATTCTGTCTTCTAAGTTATTTACAAGCCATAGTGGACAGCAGGAGTTAGGAAGTTTTAGAAACTCATTTTCTGGCCTTTCCTTATACATACTTCTCTTGGAGTGAAGAAAAAAAATGAGCAGTTTTACTTTCTTTGGACTCATTCTAGGGAACCATAGAAAACATGTCATAAAGGAACATAAATCAGGAATTCCACATCAGAAGGCATATAGCTCACAGTGACACGCACTGCTGCTTCTTCTTCAATATTGGAATAACGTGTTAGCATTTACCCCACTGACAATTTTGTAGATAAAATACATCCTTTTTTATTTGCTTTTAATATCACATAAAATAAATGTATGCATATTTATCTTCACCATGGCCTTTGTTGAAAACAAACTTTCCTTTTCAATTTCTTAACATTTGTCTACCACCTAACAGAACTTTGCAATATTATATAGAATAATAAATTTTCAATGGCCCGAGAGATTGTTCAGAGTGCTTTCTTATCTTCTAGGGGTTCTTAGTCCTATTCCAAGTATCTCTGGCAGCTCACAACCATCTGAGACTCTAGGTTCCAGGGATCCCACATCGGGTTATGACCTCCATGGGCAACACACACACACACACACACACACACACACCCCACATAATTTGCCTTTGTTTATGGATGGAGTTCTAGTAGGTATGTAAAAATAATTCTACATTTTATACATCTATAAAGAATATGTGAACTGAGCTTTATTTTCATTTTTTTTAAATTGTGAGCTATTGCTTTCAGGATTCATTATTTATTATCAAAGTTAAATGAAATTTAAGGAAAATTAGTAAAAATCAGAAATCTTTTTGATGTATTACAATCACAAATTAAACCACTATAGAAGAATACTCCAAACAGCAAAGAACAATTAAATTAGTTTTCCACCTTCATTGTTTTGTGTAACAGGATTCCATATATTTGTATATATTTGAATAAGCAAATAATAGAATAATTTCCAAAGCATAAAATTTAAAACTCATGAATATTTCCACAGTCAATTCAAACATTATCTATATCAAATGCATTCTAATTAGCAAAAAAGGATTGCAATTAGGGCCACATGTCTTATTAATTCTATAAAGAAATGAAGTACTCCATCTTGATACCTCTCACAAGGAAGATTTGGAAATGTCAGAGATTGAGTTATATAAAAAAGAACATTTCATGCCTTAGTAATTCAGGCAATAGATGCCAAGCAATAAGACTGGGAGGGAGATAATTGAAGTAGGTAGGATAGAAGAAAGATTGTGGGATAAACATTCTGTACGGAGCCATACTCCCAGGTAATGAGGTGATAGATCTAATCTTTTGTAAAATGCAATATACAAATAGCCCTGTTTTGTAGAAACAGACAATCCTTGCAGCCATAAAAGAACAAGTAATCAAGCATTTATTATTCTCTAGCTCAAGCAATAAGCAGAAAATTGTAAGAGTGAAAGAAACTTTTATATTAAGGAAATCGTTCAATATAATCTTTCTGCAAGTCCGTTTTCAAGTATATGTGCTGATGGAAGAATGGGTGTGAGGCAGGCAGTTGGAAATGACAAATACAAGATATGGTTTTCAGTCTGAGAATGGACAGCACATATTTTTATGTGAGCTCTGCACACAATGAAGAGTAATCATTTGCTGAATAATTTTGTCACAGGAATATACAACCTGGGTGTCTGTATCCGAGTAGCTGAGAATGAAGGTTTATACTAGCATGGATGTTACATTGTACAAAATTAGTACTTATTAATCTAGATAAGAAGCCTGTAGGCTCTCTGATCATTAGTATGCTAGTACATTAGTTGTCTTAATATTTACAGCACATTACTTACACAAGTTTTAAAATGTATGAGGATTTAATGCAATATGTTGTATGAAACTATTAAGGAATGATTTACATTATAGGTATTAATCATGCCGGAGAGATGGCTTGGTGGGTAAGAGTATTTGTTCTACAAGCAGTAGAATCTGAGTTCAAATGATCACATCCATATATACAGCTTTACATGCCAGCTGATCCTGTGACTCTAGAGTTAGATCGTAGAAACAAACAGATCCAGAGAGCTAATTGGCCAGCAATCCTTACTGAAATGGAGAGCTTCCAGTTTAATAATGGAGCCTGTCTGAAAGGAAGAATATGGATGTCAATATAAGAAGATACTCAGTATCCTTTTCTGGCCTCTGTATATGCAGATATTTCTACTCCTGTGCATATGCCACATACAAATATACTATGCAACACACACACACACACACACACACACACACACACACACACCACAGATTTACATGCATATGAACATCTGTAGAATGAAAATAATTTAGAGGTCTTAAAATTTAATCACAAAGCCAAATGATGCATTTTTAAATGTCCTATTTCCATTATGTGAATCATACAGTAAGTAAATTTTTAACAATTGAACAAATAAAAAGTTGAACTCTTATAATTATTTTTTAATCTGAAAGGAATTTAAAACAACACTTCAAACTGGACATCTTTACTGTGACAGTAGTTGGTGACATAAATTTTAAGGATCTGTGGAAGTATAATTGACCAAATATAATTACAGAAGCTTCAGAGGCTTGCAATGATCCTGTGAGGCTCAACTATGCTAATACTGTGAAGGGTTCCTGTGTCAGTGAGTCAGCTGAAATAATTCCTACTTAGTAAAACCTGATATTATTTAAATATTTAATAATTATATCCAATTATATGTGCTGTATAACTCAGAAAATATTATATGTGTATGTATATGTAATTGGTGTCATTTGGCTCCCTGAAAGCTGACAGAAATAAGATGGGGACGTGGTAAAACATTTTCTAGCAGATACTTAGCTGAGATCCCAGTTGGGATGTATATTTTCCTGAAAATTATTCTATATCATTTTCTTGTCCTTTAACAATATTTATGATATGTAAATGGAAGCATGATTTTTGTAATGGAGTCTAGAAAGAATATATAAAATACATCTACATTATGTAAGTCCTCTTAACTTCAGTAGTTATGTCATATAATTTTATTTTTCTTGATCACCCTTTATAAATGCCAAAAATACTTGACCGGTCTCCAAATGTCTACCTATTCCCCATGAAACAAAACTACTGACAATAATAAGATTTAGAAATTTATTTAAATATTGATAGCCTAGGAGACAATCTAATGCTATTGTTCTCCTAAAGGAACATAGCAATAAAATGATTCCTCTTGGAATTCAGCTAGACCCAAAAATCAGTGCCTTGCTCAGTCCTCATCAGAGAAGCTTCTTCCTGCAGTAGATGGTAATTGGTGTAGAGCCCTATATCCAGACAGTGTTCAGATGAATGGGGTATCCTCATCATACCTCTGTCCAAGAGCCTCAGGAACGTATGCATAAAGAGACAGATTGTGAGAGCTGTAGACAATGGATAAGGACAGGGAAACATTTCCCAGAAACAAAAGGACTGGTGTCCATGTAAACTCCCAGAGACTGTGGCCACACCCACAAAACCTGCAGAGGGTCAAGCTAGACAGAATTCAGTAACTGAGAGAGGAAGGTAGATACAGGATCCCCATTCCTAACTGAGAAGCTACTTGCAGTGGCAAAGGGGAATCAGTTTGCTCTAGTAGAGTGGCACTGGATATGCCAACCATAGTCCAGGGTTAGCCCCACGCCTACGAGTAGGTCAATAAGACTGAATTGTGATTTGTGGACTTTTTGTTTCTTTTTGTTTTTTCTTGAGGGGGACCTTATTGGTATTATTATTATTATTATTATTATTATTATTATTATTATTATTTTGATTTTCCTTTTTCCTCACATGGGACATTTATGGGACTTTTACTTTCATTTCTTTTTTTGTAACAGAAAGAAAGAGAGACAGATATGTGAATCTGCATGTGTAGTGAGCTCGTGAGATGGGAAGGATTTATGAAGACTTGGGGAATGGGAAACCATTACAACATAGTATATAAAAATCTTTTAAATAAAAAGAAAGCTAGAGCTACTACTACTTTAGCATCCCTGACACTAATGCTTTTTTTCTGACTTGTGAAATATCCAATGTTCTAATTGTATGTGAGTTAAATGTAGAGTGCTACAAAACAAAGATGATTCTCAGACTTGACAAACCAAGTCCTGAGGAATGTGAATCAGGAAAGCAGTTTTCACACATTGTTCACACTTACCTCATTATACCAACCCTGTTTGTGTCCTTGTATGTAAATGTCTATACTGTATTTTTTATGGAACAACCAAATAAGAACATGGGGGCTTGTGTCTGGAGGCATACTTGACCTATGACATATATAAAACAAAATCCTTTTATGCTGAATTATTCTGGGTACTATATTATATAACTGTTAACAAAAGTGAGGATTGTTAGTCAAGAAGGTAACCTCCAAGAAACCAAACAACCAAATCAAAAAATGGGCTAGAGAACTAAACAGAGAATTCACAGCAGAGGCATCTCAAATGTCTGAGAAGTGTTTAAAGAAATGTTCAACATCCTTAGTCATCAGGGAAATACAAATCAAATGACCCTGAGAGTCCACTTTATACCAATCAGAATGGCTAAGATCAAAACCTCAGGTGAAAGGACATGTTAGTGAGGATGTGGAGAAAGAGGAACACTCCTCCACTGCTGGTGGGATTGAAAACTGGTAAAACCACTAGGAAATCAATCTGGAGGTTCCTCAGAAAATTGGAAATAGTTCTACCTGAAGACCCACCTATACCACTCTTGGGAATACACCCAAAAGATGCCCCACCATGCCACAGGGGGAAATGTTCCAATATGTTCATAGCAGCCTTAATTGTAATAGCCAGAAGCTGGAAACAACCCAGATGTCCCACAACAGAAATATGGATAAAGAAAATTCATTTCCTCAATGGAATACTACACAGCTATTAAGAATGAGGACATCCTGAGTTTTGCAGGCAAATGGATAGAACTAGTTAATATCAGTCTGAGTGAGACAACTCAAAAGGGCATGCATGATAGGTACTCACAAATAAGTAGATATTAGCAAAAAAAAAAAAAAAAAAGTACAGAACACCCAGGATACAATCCACAGAACTTAAAAAGGTTAACAAGTCAAAGAGCCCAAATGAGGATGCCTCGTTCCCACTTGGGAGGGAGAAGAAAGCAACCACAGGAGGAGTGAAGGAGGGAGGGATATGGGTGGGAAAGGGAATAAGGAGGAGAAGAGGGGAACATGGTCAGGTATTGGGTGGGAGGAACAGGACTGACGCCCTTAGGGCCAGCATAAAGAATGGAAACAGGCAACCTTGGGAGGTAGGAGGTAGGGGAAATCTCTAGAATGTACCAGAGACCTGGGAGGTAAGAGACTCTCAGGCCTCAAAGGGAGGTACTCTACATGAAATGCCCTATAGTGGGCAAAGGGAACTTGTAGAGTCCACCTCCAGTAGAAAGACAGGGCATCAAGTGAGGGATGGGGTTGCCATCCCATAGTCAAAAGCTCTGACCCATAATTTTTCTGGTCTGAAAGAACTGCAGGAATGGAAATGGAGAAAAGGCTAAGGAAAAGGAGGTCCAGAAATAGGCCCAACGTTGGATCCAACAGGGCCTTGGGGAAGCCCCAAGGCCTGACACTATTACTAATGCTGTGGTGTGCTCAAAAGAGAGGGCCTATCATGACTGCCCTCCAAAAGACCCAACAAGCAGCTGAGTCAGATACAGATATTTATACCCAACAAATGATCAAATTTGTGGTTGAATTAGGGAAAAGCTGGAAGAAGCTGAGGAGGAGGATAACCCTATAAGAAGATCAGCAGTCTCAACCTACCCGGACTCCCAAGATTTCTCAGACACTGAGCCACCAACCAGGCAGCATACACCAGCTGATAAGAGGCCCCAGCACATATACAGCAGAGGACTGCCAGGTCTGGACTCAATCAGAGATCATGCACCTAACCCTCAAAAGACAGGAGGGCCCAGGGAGTGGAGAGGTCTAGTAGGATGGGGGTAGGTGGGTGAGAACATCCTCGTGGGTGGAGACATCCGACGTGGGGGGGCGTGGAGGGTAGCGAGGACGTATGGGATGTTGAACAGAGGGTGGAGTGGGAGGGGCATAAAGTCTGGACTGTAACTGCCCCTTCCGGACAGCCATGGCTGTGCTGAGGAAGCCGAGGCTACAGCTCATTCTTGCTGCCAGTGTGACTTTGGTGGCTGGACTCTTGGCCTTGTACTACATGTGAAGGTTCTGTCATGTTGTTTGCATCCTACCCCAAGGGACCTGTTCCATCCTCATCTCAACCTCTGCCTAAAACTACCACCTCAGGTGACTTTTTTTAATGCTTGGTTTGAGAAAACAAGCAACCAATAAAATCCAGACACCAGAAAAAAATTTAAAAAGGAAAATAAGGATTAAGGTAACATACACTTTAAACTCTTAAGTAATTCTATAGCAGGTTATATAATATATATCGATTAATGTACTGCCTTTCTAACATTACTTTTTTTTCTTTTTCATTTTTTGAGGTATACATTTCACCGACTAAACATTGTCATTGCAAAATTGTTACCATCATGAATGGCTAAGGTTAATGTAAGGCCTGCAACTGAAAGCCTGGTGAGAAAACAAGCATGGCATAGTCCATGATCAAACGTAAATGTCAGACCTTTTAGGAACAGCCAGAGTGACGACACGTGATGAAAATGAAGATGTTGGCGACGTTAACCCTAAAGCGATACAGGTTGTAAGTGTCAGTTTGTGACAGCAAAGGAGGCTTTGATGAGCACCTTGCTTATACCTTCAGCCAAAGACTGGGCACGGGCCCTGCATTCCCTGGTAGTGTGTAAGTAACAGCACCTTTCCCATCGTTTGATCTAGTCTCAGAACTGAGTGCTTCCCAATTGCTCATGTTAAACTTCACACGAGTACAACAGTGTAGACGGTAGTAGAGTTTCTGCTTTATAAAAGAAAAAAAAGAAAGAAAAGCTGCACAGAGAAAAGTTGATTGCTCTTCCTAGGTTTCAAAGCCACCACTGGAAAGAGAACTTCATAAAACAAAGATCACATACTCAGTCTCACCATGACAGTCCCTTCCGCAGCTCGGCATGTACAGCTCATTCTCTCCCTTCATCAATGGCTTTTAGGTTAAAGCTGCGTCTGGTTTCAATCGTGTCTAGTACTACTTCACATTTCCCATGCTCCATGGAGTACTAAAGCTTCATAAAGCTGTGTACAGTGCTAGTGATTAGCAAAGGAAACGTCTTGAGTAAAACAGACATTAATGCACTGACGGCCAGGCAAAGACAGGGGAATATCAGTCAAACATGGAAGACCTATGCATTAGCACAATAAACATGAGCATTAATATAACCACTACTGGTGATAATATAAAATACAAACCCTCTTAGAATAGGGATGATACTATATTCATGTTCTCAGAAACAGTAAAAAGAATGAATATCTTTTTGCAAATTCTTTCATTTAGTTGGACCCAATGATCAGTCTCACCCTTGCCTCTCTTAAGGATACACTGGTAAGCTTAACAGGAATGTGCTCTTTCAGTTACTCTTTAGAACTAGAAGTTGGTGACTATGTTTCTCCATATTTCTGGTTTTCCACTTTTTCTAGACCACGATCAAAACTTTTATATTGCTTCAAATGTACAAAAACACCTTCCTCATTTGACAGACAGATTTGGACAAATTGTATTGGGATTGCTGTTACAATGTCACTTTTAAGTTGTCCAGTTCTTTTCTATTTTATTTTATTGGTTATTAATTAATTTTATTTACTTTACATCCTGATCCCATCTTTCCCTCTCCTGTTCTACCAGTCTCTCCCTCTCACTTCCCATCCTCCCATCCCCCCTACCTTTCTCCTCAGAGAATAGGAGACCTCCCATGGATAGCAACCTGCACTAGCATATCAAACTGCTGTACAACTATGCAACTTCTCCAATTGAGGCTAGACATAGCAGCTCAGTTAGATGTCTAGTTCTTAATAAGATATAAGGAATCAAAAAGAATACTTTTGAACTAATAAAGAACTAAATAATGGTGAAATACCATTTTGTAGGTCTGTTAAAATGTACAAGGTGGTATTTATCATCACTTTTCCCAAGTGCTAATTATAATTTCATTTGCCCCCAATCCAATCCCTTATCCAAAAGTTTTTATTTTCTTTTTAAATCTAGTCTACTCTTCCTTAAAATAAGCATCATTAAATGTTAGCTGGTAGATTACAAGAGAGGTTCTGTGGTTCTCTTCGATCTTCATTTACACATGGTTTGCAAATGGCGACGAAGGTTTTGACTACTCCTTTGCACTCTTCGCTGTTTGCAGACTTTGAATGTAACATTAAACAGATGAGGTTCTTGGCAGTCAGATAGAAAGCACGGGCAATGAGAGTGAGGATGACAGGGACAGAAACATGTCTTGAAAAGACTGCACATGAGGATGACTAGTTTTTCCAAAATCTGCAAACTGTAAAACAAACTGTGTTTTGGTCAGATGATCTTTGCATTCCAGCTGTACCAACAACTGCAGCCTCAGAATGTGATGTGTTTCAGAAACATTGATCAGGAACCATTAGATACAGAAACCAATTTGATAACACATTTTCATCACCTCCCTGATTCTTGATGATATGAAGTCGCTGTTAACTGAAAATCACTGAAATGGCTACCTCAGCTAACACTATCTATATTCTTGACCAATGCTACAAATTTAGGAGGCAATAGACAAGAACATAGTCATCTATCTTGTCATTGATAGTGTTGACTGTTGAAGCCATGGTGAGATCAAGAGTATGATATGGGGGACACAGAGGTTATCAGGTTGCTGCCCTTAAGACGGATCCAGATTCGGTTCTGTGAATCTATACCTAGTGAACAATGTTCACCTGTGCAAGAAGATCTCACGACTCTGACCTCCCAGCACATGTCTACACGTGTTCACTCCCCATGCCAAAATATTCACACAATTAAAAAAGTAAATAATAACAATAAGAATTAATCTTAAAGAGTATGATTATAAATAATCTGTCTATGAATTCTATACCTATTTCTGCCCAATATTTCTGTCTAAAATGCATTCAGTAAGGTACCAAGAAACCACTACCATATTTCCAAAATGCTAAAGATGACAATGAGGCCAGGTAGAAGCAAGGTTGTAAAATCTTATCTAATACAGTTGTACAGGATTTAAAGAATATAGAAGTGCTGGAGAGATGTGTCAGCAGTTAAAGCCACTGTCTGCTCCTCCCAGGTTCGTTTCCAAGCACCAACATGCAGCTCACAACTGTCTGTAACTACAGTTTCAGGGGATCTGATACCTGCTTATGACCTCCATGAATACAAGGTACACATGTAGTACAGAGACATACATGTAAGAAAACATACATACCATACACATAAAAAATAAATGTTATAAAACATAATTTCAAAAAAATAAATATTTTAAGAAGCATAATGATAGAAGGTATATTTTTGTAAATATACTATAATATATATTTTAAAAAGTTTGGGTTGATGTTTCTAAGTATTTCAAGTCATATGTCCCATGTAACTTTGGAGTTAACAGGCTGTCACTCACAGTTAACTCCTCCTTAATAGGTTATACAGTTTAAACAGTTTAATTAGATTCTTCAACTTTGGCTTCTCATTTATGATAGGAATAAAAATACCTTGCAGAATTATTGAAGAATGAATGAGGAATTAATTACAAGTGAGGGTCATAGCACAGGATCTGGAGTTTAATAAGATACTTTTGCTACTGTTAATAATTTCACTGCACCTATCTTGTTCTATAGATTGTCTAGGTGGGTCTGATATAGTGTGAGAATACACAGAGACACAGACACACACAGACATACACACACACCCCTCATAGGATGAAGTAACATAAGATTGTACCAAAAATAAAAGAAAGAAAGAAAGAAAGAAAGAAAGAAAGAAAGAAAGAAAGAAAGAAAGAAAGAAAGAAAGAAAATAAAATCTAGTTTTGTAAAAATCATAAAGACCAACTCTACAAACTTTCTAAGGCAGAGTTTTAGGATCACTAAAGAAGTAAATAAAGTGCCCCCCAAAATGGAGATGACTGCTGCTTCACTGCACCACAAGATAAATGGCAAAGAAATTTATGTAACTTTGTTTAAAAAAAAAATACGCAAGTTTTAAAATAAAGCCATTAAAAGAGGAACAATGGTAGTTTATTGCAAGCACAAAGATATATTGAAAACCCCACAGGTAGAAACAAAATAGTACTCTGCTGGGCATTATTGAGAAGACAGGGGGGACTGAGCAGAGAACGTTGGTCACAGAAAACACCAGGAAAATATGTTTCCTTTTCTCTTCAAGTTGCCCTAGAAGTTACACTTATGTTATAATGCCCCTGCCTATTTTGAAAATCTTATTAATGGCATCTGTATTTCTTTGAACTACCTGTCAACATTTTGTGTCCTCCTCTGCTTTTCTGGCTTTCCTCTCAACCTTATTAAATATGTAATGATTCCTATGTGTCTGTCCTCTGAGACACGCACTATCATTTGAAATTCAGTTGCCTTTGTTGAATTGGGGCATTGGCTTTTTACAGTTCTTAGATTTATCCTGGTATCCTTTAGCTGCCCTTCTCCATAGTAGCCACAGATGGGACACATATATGCTTTCAGGACTATGTTACAGTCCAAGGAAAGTAAGGATACTATATCTGTAAGCATTCACCCACTTTGGTTATTTTGCTTATTTTATTGTCTGCCTCACTAGAATAAAAATGCCTCCAAAGCAAAGATTTGTGTTACTATCATTTATTGCCTTTGTAAGGATGTTTAGGAAGAAGTCTGCCACAATGATGCTTTTCGATAAATGTTTATGAATGAATGGATATTTAATAATATATACTTGAGCGGGGCTTTTAGCATATTTTCATATTCATCCTTTAAGATACTTACAATATGTATGCTTCATTTTGAAGAAATAAAATTATTTTAAAAGTTACTAAATTAATTGGCCTTCATAGAACTCTTTTACTTGTCAAGAAAGGGCAATTTCACATCTTGTAGAAAATGAGAATTTGTGTGTTAGGCAAAATTGGGTTTGAATCATGTCTTTTCTTTTCATTGCCATGGGGAATTTGAACAAATAATTTTTTGTGTATGTGTGGGGGTAATATTCAGTATCTTTTATGGTAGAGATACTATTTCTGTTAAAATTACATTATTCTTCATGTTTTCAGTCTGGCCTCTAAATATCTGTGTTTAAACCCATTGATTTGTATAGCTCTCAATCTTGAATTGGGAAGCTTCTTTGTGTGGTGGGAAGCAGTTAATGCAAACAGTCATAATACTCAAAACCCTGGACTAAGTAACAAAGTGGAACATTTTCTCCTAAATCTCAGGGGACTTCTGGGAAGAGGGGACAGTGAGAATGGGAGAAATGGGGAGAGTGCTGAGAAGCATCTGTGGACATGGAGGGACCACTGCACTCAAGAATACACAGCACTAGGTCAACCCAGTCAAATCTCCAACAGGAATTGGGGAAGGGCTCGCTTAGTCTTCTCCTGAGAAGCTTCATGATGGGTGCTAAGAGCAATAGTCCAATAACCTTAAGAGATGTAGCCAGTCCAGTGAGTTGCCCATAATCCAGTGAGAGGCCTCACTCCCATGTTCGTATAGACAGCACTGATCCTACTCAGTGCGTTTTAGTTTTAAAAAGAGAGAGCATGTCATCATCAGAGAGATGACTTTGAGGAGATAGCGAGTATTCAGAGGGGGTAGCACTGGTGGATATGAAAAAGAGACAATGAATAAAGGATTATTAAAATGATATTAAAGAAAGAATGTTTTGGAGCTGGAGAGATGTATATAGTACAGTGTAAATTGCTTTTGCAAAGGACATGAGTTCAATTTCAGACACTGACGTCAGGTGATTTAAGGTGATTTGCAACTATCTGTAAATCCAGCATCAGGGGGATTCACACAGCTCGCCTCTATGGTCACCTGTACACATGTGCACCCCCACTCCCACACACAATTAAAAACAAAGCTTAGACAACGATGCAGGGAGATCATTAATAAAAGTGTTACATAGCAGGCACTGAGGACTCAGCCTGCAACTCTAATTATCCTAATTATACCATCTTTATCGTTCTCAGCATCTGGACCTTGCCTCCAATTTCCCTCACAATAAACTCCGAGAAGGTGTTAATTGATTAAGCTGCTTTTGGACCATGGAGTATTTATGGTGAGTAAAGATCCTCAAGTGTGCGGCGCGGTATGAGCACACTCAGAGTCTGCAGACATGTGAAAGGCCCTGAGAGAATAAGATTTCACTACTGCTAAAAAAGCAGGCCACCTTCGTATACCAAGTGCCTAGAATTTATTTGTAAGAGAAATCATTTCTTAAATGATCAACATCTATGCTAGCAATTTTATGAGAAAAATGTATATTAAGTTTTAAATATGATATGTTCAGGATTTTCGAATGAAAAATGATCATAAGACAATTTATATAAACAAAGTAATCAAAGACAGAAATAAATGTATATATCCAATAACTATGAGGGAAACATTGAACTTTAAGTTTTATCTTTTTGTAAAAAAAACAGTGTTGTTGTGTTTCTTTTATTTTAAAACCACATAGGTGATGAGGCACCAAACAACATAGGTGAAATTTTGACATGTAGTCAAATTGAGACATTTGTTGGTAGAGTGCTTATCTAGCATGTATGAAGCCCTGAATTCAAGTCTCAGCACTGCATAAACTGGGCATAGTGATGCAAATTATAGTCCCAGCACTTGGTGACCGCAAGCAGAAAGATTAGTTCATTGTCATCCCTTGGACCACACAGCAAGCTCTAGGCCAGTTCTCAACCATGCTAATGCCGCCACCCTTCAATATAGTTCTTCATGTTGTGGTGATCTCCAACCATAAAATTATTTTTGTTACAACTTCATAACTGTAATTCTGCTATTGTTATAAATTGTAATAAAAATATCTGTGTTTTCTGATGGTCATAGGTAACCCCTGTGAAAGGGTCATTTGACCCTTCCAAAGGGGTCACAGTTGAGAGCCACTGGGCTAGGCTGTCCTAGACAACACAAGACTCTCTCTCAAAAATAATACTAGCCAGATCTGTTAAAAGTATCATTTTAGACATCATGACAAAGTGATAAAAGCATGAGGGGGGGTTAAAAATGATTTGCACATTTAAGATTTATCTCTTAGTAAAATAAGGTGATATGAGCAGGGCCATGAGTATTTGTTCACAATAGAATAATTATTATTTATATTTTTGAGGAATAGAGAATGCAGAGACTACCATAAAAATGGCTGGTAAGAAGAGAACACCATGGGGATTGCTATAGCTACCCGATTGCTTACGGCTAAGGGTCTCATTTACTGGAGAAGGAAATCAACTTCATTACCTCTTGAGTATGTTCTTAGGTTGCTTAGGCCTGCTGATCAACAGCATTTAGGGGGGGAAACGATGGAATTGTCTGCATCCTTTGAATAAAACTTCAAATTACTTTTTTCAATGACAATTTTATAGCTATAGCAGTTACAAGAAATTTTGAGTAAAAGTGTCTTGGTGATGACACGATACAATTTTTTATATTAGAAAAAGATTCTATGGTGGTTTTCTCTGTGTCGTTATGGAAAGCAGCCCAAGGCATTATGTGCTAACATGATAGTTATATCTATTTTTCAGAGTCCATTAGTCAAGGAAACTCAGGCTGAAAATTAGTGTTCCTTTTTGCCTCTTCTGTTGTTTATATACAGATATTTTGAATGCTAGAAAGACATTATAGCTTCAAGTAATCCAAAAGCACATGAAGGAAAATTTATTCCATGATGGGAAATCTAAGATGTAAGCCAAGACCATTATGTCTGAAGGCACAGAAGTCTGTTCATTGACTGAATTTATCAGAGTTTTCTTGGTGTCTACTTTCAATGAAGTCAGTTCATTTACTGAAATTCATCTCTGAGTAATATTTTATTTCATTTTGTAAAGTAAACTAGGGACTTTCACATATAGATCTTTCACCTTGCTATATGTCATGAAGTTTAAATGAGTATTTTCCAAATTTCTCAAGTGTTACACAGTAATGAAAATAGCGTCAAGAAGTTCATACAAAAATTTTAAGTTGGAAAACAAAGACTATCCAAAATGCTACTTCTCAGAAGAAAATAAAATTCGTCCTCATAAAAAAATGAACATATTAATGTCAGTGGAATGACTCAGCCAGAGGGATGCTCTCTGACAAACCTGACAGCTCAAGTTCAATTTCCAGGACTCATATGGATGAAAGAGAGAACAGACTTCTATATCACCGCATGAAGGCCATGGCATACAAGCACACACATGTGCACACATAGATGTGCATGCACAAACACACACACGTATACACACACACACACACACAGAGTGAGATGAATGTAATTAATTCATGGAGGAACTCATAACAAGTTCAACTGAACAGAACTATGTCAGTATAATGAGTACCTTTTCTTCAAGAACTTAGTCTCACAAGAACACTGTTGAGTAAAGGGACGCAAAACTTGGAGATATTTATTTATAGGATTTGGTATTTGCCTCAAGAAGAATGGAAATCACACTTATAATGTGGCAGAGGCAGGGGGAGAGAGAGAGAGAGAGTGAGAGAGAGAGAGAGAGAGAGAGAGAGAGACAGAGACAGAGACAGAGACAGAGACAGAGACAGAGACAGAGAGAGACAGAGAGGGAGATATGGACATAGATAGACTTCGTGATGGAGTTGACAAAATATCTGAAATGTCAAGGTGAACAGTGATAGAGTGGATATATGCATAAATAAATTTAGTTTGTGTTGTTTTAAAATTTGGGGATTATACTGTATTTATCTATCATATTTCAGTTTATGAGTGAATATTTCCTTAAAGAAGAAAGGAAATATAGTTATTTTTTAATAAAAAAGGGAGATGGAAAAATATAAAGAAGAGATAGTTGTATAGAATTCCTTTTCAGTTACTTAGACTCTCAAACCGATCCTAAAGTGGACAAAGTTTATTTCTTTGAACTGATCCTTGGTTTGGCTGGTTGGGATGTATAATTTATTCTACTCAGATTTCTAATTATAATACAACTGCAGTAATTAGTCATTTGTTGATTGCCACTTTAATACTTACATCAACGTGCTAAGAGGGTAATTTAATACAGACCTTGTCCCTCCAGAGCAACTAGTGTATTAAATATGTTTCATACCACCTATCCCTTAATATCTAACATTCTGATGAGCAATCAGACAATGGCTTGCATAACTGATCACATGTGAATCAAAGGATCATGTTTTCATTTAAGTATGCCCAATTTCCTCTTCTTTATAACAATGTCCTGATTAACTGGTAATTGAGATCACTAGAGGGGGGGGAGAGAGAATGATGTAAAATTTTTTTATGTAAATAAATACTTAAGTTGTAATGAACTTTGCATTATTACAAATAAATAGCCGAAACATTTGGTATGTGAATAAATGTTTCATTGGCTCATAGTTTTGGCGGTTCAATTCTGAGATCAGAGAGCTCCATTAACTTGCATACCTGGAGAAGGTAATATTAAACGAAGCAGTATGTTTTGAGGTGAGAACTCAATAATGAGTCAGAGATTAGGGAGAGAAAGATGGAGGAAGGGACAGTGAGAAAGGAGACAGAGAGTGGAGACAGTGAGACATATCAGGGTTCTAAAATCCACTGGAGTAAACTTTCTCAATGACTTAAAATATCTCTTTAACTCTTTAAACATATTTTTTGCTATTACACGTACATACACACACAGCACACTCGTGTGTGTGTGTGTGTGTGTGTGTGTGTGTGTGTAACCTGGTCAGTCTGTACAAAGCTAAAGTATATGATTTCAGGGTTAACCACTAGACAGAGAACTATAGTCAACTAAGGAATGCTAAGAACAGGAAAAATAAGCTTTCCTAGTTCCCAGAGAAAAAGAAACCCAAGATTTGTTATTACTACAAAATAATCAGCCCTGAAACCTTTAATAGTCTATCATTATTTCACATATGACCATCAAGAAGACTAGGTGTTTATGTAAAGATTATCAGGAGACACTCATTCAAACCACAACAGCTTGTAATTTTCCTCTCCATTACAGTTCAAGATGCCTTACATAGGGAATGGCATAGTCATAGTGGGCTTATCTTCTCATCTCATATTCCTAACATAATCAAAATAATTCCCCATAGACATAGCCACAGTCCAACCTGATTTAGATAGTTTGAGGCTCTCTTCCAAGGTATTTCTACACTGCTTCAGATGGACACTGTAAACTGATCATTACCAACTCCACCTGTTCTTACCTTGACATGCAAACAAAACATTTTAATCTTTAACATTCTATCCATTATCTCTAAAGATCCATATTACCTCATAATGCAAAATTCACCATCTTCAAACTTTTCATCTTAAAAGTCTAAAATTTCTTAACTGTTAGCTTCTATAATATAAAATACCTTTTAAAAACCGATATTTTCAACTTATAATGGCAGATAATAAACATTTCCAGTTCAAAAAGATTAGAAGGATTAGGGTATCAGAATTTGAAATCAAATAAAAAATCAAAATCTAACAGAAAAATTACTAAATCCAGCAGGTCAATGTCTGGAACCTAGGGTTTATAATGTAATCCCTAAGCTTCAAATAGCTTGGTATCCTACCCTTCTGATCCTGCCACCTCAGTCAGACAGATTGCCCATTAGGTCAGCTACTCTACACCTGCAACTCTCCTTGGTAGACATCCCTGGATCCTGGCAATTCCAGTATTTAAAGGTCTCAATTACAACCTTTGCGATGGCCTCTCTGGGAAGTTCTACAGAGACTGTGGCCTTGTCACATGGGTGCCTGGCCTCAGGTGCTCTTCATGACCCTCTCCATTTTGCTACTTTTGTGATTCTTTTGTGAATTCAAAATCAGTATCACAATGGATGACACTTATGACATTGTCAAGATCTGCTGAAAGCACAAGATGTAGCCTGCTCTTGGACCATAACTACATCAGCCACCGTATGCTGAGCAGAGACTTTCCTATTCACCCAGTGTGGTTCAAGAGAATTCTCTCCAACTATGCTCATCACTCTGGCAACCATAACTGTTTCATTAGAAACAGGCTCAGAGCAGGCCACATTGAAGTTTCCTCTATTAAACAGATCAGTGCATCATCTCTCAATTTATCCTTACCCAGGTTCTCATGGTATGGAGAGAATGGAGCCTTGAGAAAATATTACACAAGCAAAAAATGACTAGCACTGTTCATGGTGCCCTTTTTCCTCTTTGAAATCTCATGAGCTGGACATCCCATGTTAGTATTTCTCTAAGCATTCTTTTCTTACAAGCTTCCATAAGATCTTGCTCTAATACATATGATCTTATCTAGCCTAAAGTTCTAAGTCTTCCCATATTCCTTAAACATAACACTTCTAAACACCTAAAAACCACATAGACAGGGCAACCATAGCATTGATCCTAATTATCAGTACTGATTTGAATCATAGTCTATTTCTAGTTGCTGTAATAATAAAAGCCCTGACGAGATCAGCCTGGGAGAGAATATGTTTTAGATTATCGTTGCAGATTATAGTCCATCACAGGGAGTTTTCTCATAAGTATACACCTAGCTGGTAGCATACAGACCTTGCTTCTAACTACAAAGCCTGAATTTTATTCATTGATTTATAAAAGCTATAGGATGTTGATTACACATTTCTGGTTCTTCTATATTAAGTTTGAAATAGTTCTATGTTTTTTGTCTTGTGTGGCTTTTGTTTTGTGTTGTTTTATTTTTTTACTATGTTCTATACCACCTATATTTTTTCATGAAAGGATATATTTAAAATATTTATTTATTTTATGTATATATGAATATGAGGGTATATTTGTGAAACTTATATTCAGGTGTCTATGAAAGCCAAAAGAGGGAATTTAAATTCCCAGACTGGAGCTAGAGGTGATGATGAGCCACCATGTGGATGCTAAAAATGGAATCTTGATCCTCAGGAAGAATAGCAAATGCTTTTTAACTCCTGATCCAGCTTTTCAACCCTAAAATATGATCTATATTAATAACGTTATATACTAGGCTTTATGTTAGCCTTTTTTGTAGATACTATGCTACTTAATTCTCCAATTTCCGAGTAAATATTTATTGTCAGGAATCACCGTACACTCAGATAAGTTCAAGACTTAGTTGTGGCAGGAGTACAGATTTGATTTCAAATAGTTTGATTTTTATATCCTTAAATCCCCTTTCTAAAGGCATAGGCTATAAGCAAAATGCTAAGATAACTCTTTTGTAATACAATTAAGTAGAGGTAAATTTTTCAATACAGAAGACATAATTGATATGGTAGAGAAATGGGTAAATCATTTGCGCAAGCTTTAAAGAAAGTACATCAAGTAGAACTTTGAAACATAAATCCACATGCCTAGCCAGTGAAGTGTTAGACATGGCTACGAACAAAAGTAAACTCTTTTTTTTTTTTTTTTTTTTGGCTGAACTTTACACATAATATAATGTACCAGGTCAGAGGAATTGTGAATAGATGGAAGGAAGCTGTCCTAGTGTTTGTCCTTTAAGGGATAGAAAGGCTGTGGCTGGAAGACAAGAGCCTCTAGGGATGCTGGGTAATATTAACAGGATAGATATTTTTTAAAAAAAAAGCATATACTCTTCATGGAAAGCTTGAGGGTAGGTAAGTAATTGCAAAATCACTACATTAATTTTTCTTTATTTTCGCGGGCGGGTGGCGCACGCCTTTAATCCCAGCACTCGGGAGGCAGAGGCAGGCGGATTTCTTAGTTCGAGACCAGCCTGGTCTACAGAGTGAGCTCCAGGACAGCCAGAGCTACACAGAGAAACCCTGTCTCGAAAAAACCAAAAAACAAAAAAAGGATTACAATTACAACTGAACAAGACCCCAGGAAAGAACAGAAAAATATTAGGAAGCAATGTAAGGTGAATGCAATGGTGTTTTAGCTTGAGAATAGCTCACTGTAGACATGACTGCTTAAAGTGGGCAGAAGACACAAGTCCAGAGAAACAGAAGTGTATGTTTTGACACTCTGTTTCCTGTATAGTTTCTGTAAACATATTTCATTCCAGAGAGTTTTTATTTTTTTTCTAACTTCATTAATAATTTGAGAAAGTGTCTATCCAGCTTCTAGATACATTATTAGATCAGGTTAGTTGATTTTGCCTTCATTGTTAATCCAGTTAGACTAGTTGTTCCTTTCAGCATTTACTCCTCACCTGACTATTTATGCTAACTGAAGAAATTTGTGCACCTCTACATCACTCTGCCATTTTATTCTGCTTGCTGATGGAGATGACTTATTCATGAGACACACAATGCCCATCTGATTATTCATTTAAATGGCAACACTGCAAGGCAATTTTAGTCATTATTTGATTTTAAAATAAAAGATTATTCTAGCATACTATTAACAAAGTTTCAAATAATCACATTAAAACGAATGAATTTTATGGTGGAGAGCTAATGAGTTCCTTTTCATTGTGCTATTTGTTTAGTAGATAAGAGAAGATTAATTCTGTAGATTTGGTGATAGTCGATGTCAGAAGACAAGATGAATTCACTAGTGGGAACATGAAAAATGAAGCAGAAAGAGTGTGGATGGGAAGATGGGAAGGAAAACAGTAAGACTTGGAAGCAAAACTAGGCAGAAGGGCCAACCTATTTAAACCTGCATTTATTATTTATGAATAAACAAAGAAAGCAAGAGCATCATGAGTCAAGAAATTATTATCTGTAAAAGAACCTGTTCTAAATTAAGGCAAAAACACCACAAGAATCTATTATTTAAAATGACAGCTGTTCCCCCACAGTAGCTCCACAGTAGACTCAACTCTGTCCCCTGAGTGTTTCACCAGTCACTGAAATACAAATTTAGCCTGTCTAAATAAAATCACTAAGGCATGAACTATTAAGAGAAATATATAGGAAGGCATGCACTACTAAGAGAAACACTCTACAGCACAATCCTTGGAGATGAGTAGACTAGTTTGCTGGTTCTATTCCTTAGCTTAAATCAGGTAATGCAATTTCTATTCCATAGAATTGCTGTTAGAATTGAGGTAGATGATAGTTACATCTCAGTTTTCCATAGTTTCCCTTAATGCTTTGTGTGGGGTTGAGAGAAGGCTTTCTCTGATCCACTTTGGCATGTCTATTGTCCTTGTTAAGTCATGTTTAGGCACTTATGTTGGTGAGATTGTTATGACTGTTGCTCCTGATATTACTAGAAGACACAGTCACACAGCAAAAGTCCCTGGTTTTCTGACTCTTAGATTCTTTCTCTGAACTTTAGGAGTCGTTTTATAGATGTATCCCTTGGAACTGGGCTCTTCCAGTCTGCATTTTGATAATTTGTGGTTTTCTATAGTAGTCTCCATCTGTTGCCATGAATGGTTTCCTTGATGAAGGATGAGGACTACTCTTACCTGTGAGTTTAAGGACAAATATTTAGAATGTAGTTAGGGATTATGGTGGTTCAGTAAATTTGTGGTTTTAAATTTTCTTCAAAGATTCATGGATTTGCTAGCACTGGGCAAATGCCTAGGCTTCTTCTTAACTCACTATTAAGGTGTAACCAGGACCCTGAGCATTTCTGAGTAACCTGACAAATCCCACTTCTTAATTGCCATTGTGTGTCTCATTAATTAAGGCTAGAGCATGGTAAATGCAAGTAGGTAACCAACCCTGAATATGAGCTGTGGTGTGTATACTTATACTTTTCTTCTGCTGACGACATGGCACTTTCATCCCAGTATGCCAAATTTTTCTTATACCAATAACTCAGCATCAACTAAAAGGTCTCTTTTGTGTGGTATTATGGTTTTCTTCTTTTAGAACATGTCTACACAGTAACTAACATTGACTACACATAAGGTTTTATTTATAAACAGTGAAAAAGGATGGAGAGATGGCTCAGCAGTTAAGAATATTGGCTGCTCTTTCAGAGGACCAGGTTCAAGAGCCAGAACCCACATGGCAGCTCACAACTATCTGTAACTCCAGTTCTATAGGACTAGATACCCTCTTACAGATAGTCAGGTCAAACCCCAAAGCATTTAAACAAAAAATAAAAAATATAAACAGTAAAAAGATTTTGAACAGTATGACTTAATGTCAGTTGGTAAAATGTTATTTATATTAATAACTTATTAAAAATTAATTATATATGTCAGCAAGTTATAATGGCCTACTCATTTCATCCCAGCACTAGAAGGTGGAGACAGGAGATTCAATAGTTCAAACCAGTATCCACTGCATTGTCAATTCACCTTGTGTTACGTGAAACTCTGTCAAATAAATAAATAAACAGCTCAAAGATGAAGGACTTGCAGAACATGAACAAGGTTGGAATCTGATCATCAATATCAACACCCCCACATTTGATTAGTTTTATTCTACTTAAAATTCTTCCTCAAAACAGTGGTTTCTGTTTGGATTTTGAAAGATTACCATTAAAAGTAGTAGGCAAAGAATTTCAGAAGTCAGCAAAATTTTAATTCTTGACTTTTGACAATACATTGAAATTTATATGAACACATGGGGTTTGAAAGTTGCTTAAGTGTCAAAATAATAAAGACATTATGATACCAAACATTCACATATAACTGATGACTTCAACGTAAACTATACACAGCTAAAGATTAGATATTTTTGTATCTTATTATCAGATTATATTAAAAAGTTGATTTTCTGTTTGCTACATTATTTTTTGTCTTCATAATTTTTTATTGATTATTTGTGAGTTTCATATAATGAACCCCAATCACAATAACTTCCCAGTTCTTCCAGGTCTTCCTCCAACCTTGTGACCTCCCCTGCCACAAAAAAAAGAGTAACAAAAAAAATCTAATTTGTGTTGTTCATATACTCACTGGAGCATGGTCAAACTCTCAATGGCCAGAGCCTTAAAGAAAACTGAGCTCTTCCCGACTGGTTTTGTACTCCTGCCAGAAGCCATCAGTTGTGGAGAACTTCATTTCTTTAATGCAAAGTTGTATACAATAATTTTGTGAACAGATTTTATTTAGAGCAATTTTGTATTGGTAGAAAAATATTTTTAAAAAATTATAAAAATTAGTTCTAACGTATTGCTTTAAACTGGGTGATAAGTAGCACACACAGTAAATGCATTTATCTTGTCACCAAGCTTCAACACCTAATTCAATCCTTAAAATTTCCCCTGTTCTTTATCCATTTATGTCTACTTCCTCACCATGGCATAAATACATATGCAAACAAAATAAATAAATAAGTAGTATTTAAGAAACGAATCCACTATTATATTACCATAGAGAAGACCTCAAGCCTTAAAATCCCTTTGTGTTCAACCTGTATGTATTTGTACTCTATTCTTTTTCCTCATACATAAATATCCAGGACTATAATTGCTGGATTATAGGGTAAGATTAGGTTTAGCCTTTTTTGCCAAATAATCTTCACTTTTTGTTTCTCCTTGACAGCAATATGTGTTCCAAATAATTTAGTCTAATCAGTAGCTGTCATGGTTGGAATGAGAGATGCCCCTTTCTGTCTTGGGTATTTGAATGCTTGGTCCCCAGTTGGTAGCACTATTCGGGCAGGTTCATATGATAGAAACTTGCTTCTAATCTTGTTTATATCATCAATAATCATTGCATTTGTTACTGGGGGAACTTTTGATTCTGCTGCTTCAAAATTTAGAGTTCAGGAAAAGACATGGTTGCCATAGCATCAAATATATTTTTACACACTCATGGTCCACCATCAGAGAAATCTTGAAGGAGAAATTTAACATTGAATGCCAGTCTGGTCAGAGATCATAAGGCAACTCTGCATACTGGCGTTTCCTACTAGGTGTTAGAAAATGCCCAACCTGATTTAGGAATGAAGAGCTGAGATTTCTATCACATTTTCTTTATTATTTTTAGAAGTATGTATGAGAATCCCTTGTGTTGAGAACACTCTCCAATCCATAAGCACTTAGAGTAAGTTGAAAGAGATGTTCCAGTTTCAGATGGCAATACAATGAGTGGGGCTGGGTGCACAGTTACACCTTACCACCAATAACCTTGGCCATACTACTTGGTGCCTTGAAATTCTCCATCTTTATTTGTAAAACAAGGCTATCTACAGTTCACTTATAGCATTTCAGAAACAATTAAATGAATCCATGCATTAAACCATCTGCTAAATATTAAGCATTCAGCATGTTTCTGCACTGAAGGTTTATATGGGGTATTTAATAGCTCCCTATTCTCCACATGAATTCCTAAATGATGAGGCTTATCTCATCTTCAACGAGCCCTTGCTGAAGGTTCTTTTGCTTTCATCAGTACAGCCTTCAACACAAAACTAAAAGCATCTTTTCTTTCTTAAACCTTTGTTTTCAACAAGATATTTTACATCTTGGAGCCTCATATGACATTTCCATAAAAATTAAGGTAAGAACTCAACCATGACTCCAAAGAATGAAAGTCTTCTAATGTGAAAGGTGATTAGCCATGTGGATAGAAAGTGCGTGAAGCTAAAGGAATTGTGAGCTGTATAAGAAATGGTGGCTGCTTAGCCATGAAAGTTACAGCCATTTAATGGTAATTTAAAACATTAAAAAGAACTATTTATCATCAGTAGTACCATTTATATAGAAGTCTTCTAAATGACAGTGAGTATAGTAGAAATATTTTCTTTTTCTCTAGAATCATGGTGTTGGCAGGGCAATTCACTGGACTGAGAGAAAGAAATGTATGCATAATTAATATAGATGATACATTTATATATGGCATATAGATATACATGTATGGTATACCATTTATATTATAATCTATGTGGTACAAATTCACATAATGTTTAAGTGATGATGATGAATTTCATTTATTTTACTTTTTAGTTCAGGGGATTTGCTGGCACTCAAGTACAACTCAATAGTGGAGTACTTGCTTAGTAAACAAGAGGCCCAGTAGAGCAACAGAAGAAAGAGGAGGCAGAGAGAAGAAAGAAAGAGAACAAAAATCACAAGGAAGGGACAGAATCATGATCTTCTTTCCTATTTATGAAAAATTCAATGAAAAAAAGAAGTATTGAAATTTCATTAAGAAATACCTATCTTTTTGGGCTTAAAATATACAGTTTAATTCAAGCAAGATGTACATTTATATGTTCATATAATAGTTATGCAGAGATAAATTACAGAAGGATCTCTAGCTATTAACTATATATTCTAAGACACTCAACTTTGAGAATTCCACTATGATAAAGATAGTGGGATTTCTTGTTTTTGTTTTTGTGTTGTTTGTTTGCTGTTTTACTATTTGTTTTTCTTTTCTTCTCTTGGTTTAGTCTCATTCAGTCCTCCCATAGCCTAAACCCCACTACCAACCCCTCTATTTGCATATTTCAGGAAATACCCTATGTTCTAGTGCATGCAGATAGTATCTCATGACCTCCACAGAACCCAACTTCCATCCTTCTACTGAAAAATGGTTAAGTACTCAATATGAGTTCTAAACTTTCATCGGCCCCAAGTACCTTGGGATTTCTTCTGTTCAATAGTTTGTCTCCTGTATGGTGCTTAGTCCTACATCTTTAGCTATCACTTATGACAATGGATATGCCTCATTCCCACTAAGCACAGGCAAATGATGTTACAATGATGATGTGAACTTAAATCTTCACATCATTTTTTAGCTCTATTACTGGTCATAAGAAATCTAACCCATGACCCACTGAAATGTCAAAAACTAAAACAAACAAAAACCCCCCCAAAAAACCAAAAAAACAAAAACAAAAAACACCACAGCATAGAGTCTATCTGTCATCTATTATCATACCTATCAATTATCTATATTTTACATAGTCTACAAATATAAATTATCTCTAAATTACTTCCATGAGAGAGAATACAGCCTTCCATCAATCACTCCTCCTGGTTTAGATAAAAGCTGCAGACCGAATCAGGGGTTAAGAACACACACGTACACTGACACAAGGCTTTAAGCAGGAGGCACTCAACATGCTAGAATGAGAGGCACCTATTTCATTTCATTCTCTGTAAAGAACATGCAAGTCTCACCCCTGGCTTTCAGACCAGGCTGCAGCACTAATTTTTTGCCCTGTTCTTTTCGGTGTGCAGAGCACTAGATGGGGTATGTGTCATTCCTGAGAGATGCAGCATTTGGAGAGCATGCACAGGCTGGACCTAGGCCTCCACGCACACATGTAGCAGATGTGCAGCTTGGTCTTCATGTGGATCCTAAACAGCTGGAACGGGGACTGTCCCAAAGTCTGTTACCTATACGTGGGATAGTTCTAGCTGGGCTGCCTTGTCTGGCTTCAGTGGGACAGGAGGCACCTAGCCTCACAGACGTAAAGTGCCATGTTGGGGGGGGAGGGGGACCGAGGAAACCTACTCAGAGGAGAAGGGTAGAGGGGATGGGGGAAGGTTGTGGGAGGGAGCAACCAAGAAGGGGGCAGTGAGTGGGATATAAAATGAATAAAAAATAAATAAATAAATAAATAAATAAATAAATAAATAAATAAATAAATAAATAAATAAAATTTTTATCTTTCTTTTGCCATCTATAAGTTGAGTTTTCTCACTCTGATTAAGATTTCCCTAATTTTTGACTCTAGCAGGTGACCTTAATTGAAAGCCTTCCTGCTCGATTTATTAAGCATTGATTCCCTACATCTTATTTTATATTTATCCTGTGAAGACATGTGACATACTACCCCATATGGCTATGGAAGTCCACTCAGCAGACATGGCATCCCAAGGAGTGTTACTGCTGTTATGTGAGTAGATTGGACATTAGATGCTCACCCATGTGTAGTGTGTAGTTCCTACTATTCTCTAAGCTCTGGGAACACTGCGCTACCAGCCCCTGTCCAGAGACTATTGAATCTGCAGATGAAACATACATACACACACACACACACACACACACACACACACACACACAATTTCAACCTGCCTTATTGGTTCAATTGCTAGGCACTTCTAGTCCACTGTGGCTAGCGCACCCTTCCCAATACTCTTCACTCAGCACCTCTTAATCTGCCCTTAGTGTCCCGGTTACCTTCTCCTTGTTCAACAATCCAAAACTGCCCTCAACTTAGTTGTGTTTTTAATCTTCTGCCTGGGGAAGTGGCCTATGGTCGCTTTGCCCGAGATCTCACATGGCTGGTCACCTTTTCTCCCTCTAAAGCATGGCAAAATTTAGCCTGCCTGCAGGGACTCAGAAGTCCCACCTCTTTCCTCTGCCCAGATTTGGCCCCTGGCATCTTTATTGATCAGTCAAAAACCAACTGGGGAACAGAACCTTATAATCAGAACCACTCCCTATGCCCATGTGAGAGGAACAGCAGAATGCTTGGGTAACGCCATTAAACAATCTATATTGACAGAGAGGATCTTTGCCACCTTGTTACGCTGTTCATTGGTGAAAGTTCTGATTCTGATAGCTTTTTGAGCACAACTCTCCTGCAAAAAATGGACAGATATCCTGTTGACATCACTTAAGTGTAGAGGCTCAGGATCCATCCTGTTCTCTGTTGACACAAAAAAGAAAATCATTCATTACCACTCTGCTGGGATACTTTTAGTCTCTAGCTAAGTCTTTCCAGTGCTATGAAATAAGTCTCAATGCATTTCCAAATGTCAAAATGTTAAAGTTCATAGAAGGACTCAAATTATTATCTGAATTAATCTACTGGAATCTATTCCTTCTGTTGGAACCTATTTAGGAATTTCAAGCCAGAGTAACTATCCCTGTTGTTCTGAATTCAATTATGAACTCCTAGCTTTGACCTTTAACAAGCTTGTGGAGACATATAAAAACAAGAAAACATTAATAAGTTATTAGAACTGCCTTCATCTGCCAGTGAGAAATGTCACTTTGTTACAATGGACCCCTGTTATCATGCTCCATACACCTCCAATGGTAATGTTATAGTCCCTTGAGCTGCCAGGTGACTTTTTCTAGGGTTCTGACTAAACCAGCTGCTCCTCTGCAGTTTCAATATGTGGTCCCCAGTAATGGGATACCATCGTCATTGTCCTTATATCTCTTTGCCTCATCGTCTGGCATTTTTATTTTTCCTAGTAGAGAATTTCGAGTCTGCTTTGACTCTTGGCAAGCAACTTTGTGCTATGTATTCTTCTTCTTGGATGGTAATTCTGCTCACTTTAAATGAATTTTCCTGCCCTCAGCTACTCATCTCTAGAGTTATATTTGAGGATAGTTTTCCTTTGTCACCTCTTATCTATGACCTAAGTTCTCCCAAGTCAAGTAGACACTATTAATACAGTACACTTTAACTCATAATCTTCTAACATTTAAGCTATTTTAGTACATATTTAAGTGTACAGACCCATGGTGGTACTATATGGGTACCTGTACATTATCATTATCAACATTTAGTAATATTTAACACTGTTACTAACTTAATCTATACTTACTAACTTAAATCTATGCTTAAATCTTTTCATTTTATTAATATTCCTTTATTTTTCTAACTTCTTTTCCTTAAATGTGTATTTCATATTCTTTTTGTTACTATCTCTGGTTCTAAATTTACCTCAGAATTTTTCATTACTCCCTTCTTGACATTTCAAGATGCTTGAAGACAAGTTCAATTTGTAGAGATTATTTGAACTATATTTCTAAGGTATATAATTATTAGGGCATTTCCACTTCAAGATTATAAGACAAGAGTTATGATACGTGTAAAACTATAAGAAGTGCTCAGGCATGACACTGCATACGGTGCTTATGGTAAGCAGGACTTCCGAGAATTCAATGCATCTTTGGCAGCTTTGGCAGCACAGTGAGTTCTAGGTCAGCCTGAGCTTCATAAGATCCTATAACAATACTTTAAAAAGAAAATCAATGAAGAAGAGAGGTAAAAGAAGGACTATAATGTTTGTTAAATATTATAAGCATTTATTAAGAAAGTTGAAGTAATATCAGAGGGCTGGATACATGGCTGAGACTCTGAGAGTGCATGCTGCTCTTCCAACGGACCCACGTTAGGCTCCTATTGTCTCACAAATGCCTATAATTTTAGCTCCAGATGATCTTGTATCTTCTTCTGGCTTCTACAGTTACACACACAAACACACACTCACACACACACACACACACACAAGTGCACACAAATAATAAAAATAAGTTATTAAAATAATTTTCTTAAATCCTTGTTTTGCCAATTCTATATAAACCATACAAATATTTCAAGGTTTCCATGAAAAAGATGAATAAAATAGTAGTAGTAGTAGTAGTAGTAGTAGTAGTAGTAGTAGTAGTAGTAGTAGTATAAGATCTTCTAGATGTGAAAACATTTCAAATCTATGGAACACACTACATGAGAGAAGTTATAGCAATAACTATAGCAATAAATACCGAATACTGACAGTTTTTATCACTGAGCTTCAATAGAGGTACCTGTCTGTAACTGGAGGATGACAACCTCATTGTTCCTGGAAGAATACAATGCAGGCAAGTTCAGTAGCCTCTAAAGCACATGCATTTTTGCCTGTGCAAGCTTTGCACCATGATATCCTCCCCTTGAACTGGCAACCAGTAAGCTATGGTTGCTATGGTTTTGCCTTCCAGAATGGTGTGTCTTAGGAATTATCCTAGATAGAACCTGTGCAGATTGCTTTTTTCACTCAGCATTTTGTATATCAGGTTTCAGTATGACATTATTATGGCCCGCAGAGTTCATTCATTTTATTGTTAAAGAAAAATAAAGCTTCAACCACCTACCCATTCTTTTCTTGAAGTGCAATTTGTTGTTTTTAGTTTTAAAATGGCTTAAATATGCTGTGAATTTTAAGTTTAGTATTAGTGTTCTTTGGGTGTGTGTGTGTGTGTGTGTGTGTGTGTGTGTGTGCATGTACCTGTGTTTCTATGTGTAGTCATGTTTATCCAGACTTTTAATAAGGTGATATTCATAATCCTTGTAAATATTTGTTGTCTCTTATCTCTGTGTCTTATATGTTCTTGGTCGTGGTATATGCATGCTTGTATAGATGCGAGTGCCTGTGTGTTAGTATGTGGATGCAAAAGATCTACTTGAGTTTGTATTTCTTCTTCAACCACATGACAGCTTAACTTTTGAGACAGATCTCTTCCCTCACCCTGGAGATCATCATTTCACTATGATAGCTGACCACTGAGCTCTGGGGATCTACCTGTCTCTGTCTTCTTCCTACGTAGCCTCCAGTGCCGAGGTCACAGGGGTGTGCCGTCATTGCCAACTTTTACAAGAGCACTGGGGATCTGAACTTGGGTCCATGTGCTTGCTGTACAAGAATCATCTCTCCTGCATTGTTTTCCATGTTTTTGACACTTTTAAATAGATATATTATATAAGATCCATGTTCAGCAAATATTTTAGACATGCTTAGCTCCCTGGGTTCACACAGGTCTTGTAACTCTCACATCTCTATAGATCAGGCTCTTCTAGGATGTGTAGTTATCAACAGAGATATAATTTCTTTTGGACACAGGCACAGAATACTGTACCTTCTTTAGTCTTCTGAGCTCCTAGGGAGCCAAAGTCACCTTTCCTATTCAAGAAAATTGCTACCTCAGGAGAGACAGCTGAAGCAGAATGGAGCTAAAAGAAAAAGAGCTGTGCCTATGAGTTACCATTTTCCTGGAATATATTTCAAAAACGGCCTCTAGTTGTTCTCTCTCTCTCTCTCTCTCTCTCTCTCTCTCTCTCTCTCTCTCTCACTCTCTCTCTCTCTCTTTCTCTCAGCCTATGGTATGACTCAGACCTTTAAGAAATTGCTTAGACAAATTGGACAACTACCTTAGGAAATGCAGTCAGAATATCTTGGCAATTACGTTTCTGATAAAATGTCTGTCTCCATGTGCCAAAATGAGTGGATATTTATTTCTAATAAGTAAACATAGTCTCAATTTATTCATATTCTCTCCAAATTTGTCAGTTTATCTTATTTGGGAGTAGAAGGTTTCATAACGTTTGAAAAAGGGTTTTCGTTACATTCTTATAGTGTGGTAGAAAATAAAGAACAGTTTAGTCTTTGATACATCATTTACAATTTGAATAACTGTTTGGCTATACCAAAATAACTCCCATTTCCACCACTTTCAGTATTTTACCATATATCATTACTATTTGGTTATAGCACTCAGTAATTAGCTGTTGTGATTGCAATGCCTTCTTTTTTCCTATGAATACTTGAATGTAGGCATTCAATTTCTAAGTATACTTATCAGTCAATACAAATGGATATTTAATAAATGTTCACTTGAGTGCCTTATTCAAATGAGGAAGGTATTCAACCATGTTATAAGTTAGAGGAAATAATTTTGATGATTAATCTTGTCAAAATTCCTCATAGCAATTACATGTCACGAGAATGATTACTTAATAAAGAAATTAAAATTGAGCTCTCACTTATTGCCTACACATACTCTATGGAGTTACATGCAATCAAATTCCACGTGATTCTCTGCATAAATAAATATATTATAATATATGGTGCATTTTCTAACATTTGCCTTAGAATTCACAAAGTTTTCTAGTAAAATTTTAAGATATCATCAATGTTGCCATTTGTAATCCTGAGTAAAATCATATCAAAATTGGGATTCTGATCTTCAGATACAATTATGAGGCACTGAAAGCAGACAGATAAAAAGGAGGACACCTGATGCGATTTGATTACCAAACATAATTATGATGTTAGAAGCCATTCCAAACCTATGCTGTCTCCCATGAGGCATGAAGTAGCTACGACAACACTGAACAGGATTGCATTCTAGTCTTTGTGGTGAGGATTATTAATGATGAATGTCATTTCAAGCTGGTTGTCAGACAGGTGAGGTAAGCACAATTATCAAAAGGTGAGAGAGTGGGGCTAGATAAATCGCTCCCTGGTTCAGAGTGTATACTGCTATAGCAGAGAACTCAAGATCCTTTCCCAGCACTCATCTTGGGTAGCTTACAACTGCTTGTAACTCCTGCTCCAATGGATTTGTTGCCCTCTTCTGGTCACTTTTGGCACTGCACTCACAACTATGTATACACAGATCCATTTACATTAAAATATTCGTGATAGTTGACTGCGAGCATCTGTATCTGTATTGGTCAGGCTCTGGCAGAGCCTCTCAGGGGACAGCTATATCAGGCTCCTGTCAGAAAGTGATTCTTGGCATCAGCAATTGTGTCTGGGTTTGGTGTCTTCAGATGGGATGGTTCCCTAGGTGGGGCAGTCTCCGGATGGCCTTTCCTTCAGTCTCTGTTCCACATTTTGTTCCTGCATTTCCCTTAGATAGGAACAATTCTTAGTTAATATTATTGAGATGGGTGGAAGTCACCAATTAAAGAGTACACATGGAGGGACTGATGGCTCCAGCTGCATATGTAAAAGAGGATTGCTTTATCTGGCATCAATGGGAGAGGAGGCCCTTGGTCCCTTGAAGACTGGATGTCACAGCTTAGGGGAATGCTAGGGCGAGGAGGCAGGAGTGGGTGGGTGAGTGGGTGGTGGAGCATCACCTTCATGGAAGCAGGGGGGAGGGCGATGGGATAAGGGGGTTGTGGAGGGGAAACCGAGAAGGGGATAACATTTGAAATGTAAATAAATAAAATAACCAATAAAAAAGAAAATGTCAGAGAAAGAAAAATCGTGATAAATATTATTTTTTAAAGACTGAAAGATTGTAGCTCAGTGTTGGAACCATAAAGATCCTGACCAAAGCTGGAAGAGTGTTTTTCCAAGCACGTCACAGTCACACAGCATCCCGGCTTTTGCTGGTTTAATTATTTTCTGGAGCATTTCTCCACTCTCATAAATAGCTAAATATAAATTAACACATGGTTCTCAAACTGTCTTAAAGTTGCAACTAAATCGACATATCGGACAAGTTCAGTGCTTTATTTAATGAGCTCCTATAATCTAGGGACGAAAACAAGATAAAATGAATATATGCATGAGTCAAACTAAGAGTTCGTGTACGAGTGTGCTGAGTCAGAGTCACATTGACACTGGGACACAGCAAAGCAGCAACAAACACTTTAAGTTATGCCAGAGAGCAGAAACTGTCTGAACTAGACCTTCAGTTTTTTCTTTAAATAAACATATTCCTGAGTACCTGTCGTAAAATTGAAATAAATTATCTGCACTTCCAGTAAAATAACTGTTAAGTTTTGGAAATAGCTGAGTAAGAGTGTTATTTTTAGATGTACGCTGTGATTTCTAAGTTAGACTGAAGCAGTAAAAATGTCTTCTTTTAAAGTGTAAATTATGTTTATATAGTGTTTATATAATATGTAGTAATATATTGTGTGCAATACTATTTATATATATGTATATATATATGCATATATATATCATTTGTTCCAAAAACCACAGATTTAATAACCATGTATTTGTGATAGTATACTATGTATCATATAACATTCATATATTCTATGTATTATATGTACTGTTTATTATATTCTATTATACTTCAGTATATATTACATATTATCTGATTCCTAAACTGATATATGGTAGTATTTCAGAAAATTGTAAGATCTAGGTTGTCAGCAGATGCAGAGGTGCCTTACGATTTTATTAATGTTTACATGTTCCAACGAAGAATGTTAAGTCATCAAAGTGATATTTGAATTTTCCCTTGAAATCTCATACATATTATTTTCTCAGTAACTAAAGTTCACTTTTAGGAAACAGAATATCAGATACTACAAGCTCTACCTTGAATATGAGAACTCTATCAGATTTAGCCTTTAGACTGTTTGACCTCAAATTTGTCTTAGGACGTAGAAAGTAGCCATCTTGTATTATTAGTCAGGATGATAGCCACTGAAGTATGTATGTGTGGAGGTTCCAGCAAGGATATTCTTCACTGACAACAGCAGAATTCATATAGTAGTGTGAATGAGAGACACATGAGCCATGTTAGGATGTTAACTTGATATTCTCTTGACATTTGCTCAAAGAGGCCATTTTATCATTTAAACTGTTTTATGACTCTGGGGAATTTAGTACCGTACTGAAACTATGTCTATTAACCACCAGAAGTCTCCTAGTCATAATCAAACTTGATCCTAAACATGGATAAGTCTCTCAGACATAATCAAACTTGATGCTAAACATAACCAAATTTTTTTCCAGGAGCAGGTAATCATTTCCAGATGAGAATTGTGAACTACTCATTTGATAAAGTATATATGTGGCTTAAAAAATAAATTATTTTGAATAAAATCGTCTACATAATAAAAATAATTTCTCTTGGTCCCAAGCAGTTTTACCACCCGCATGATTTACTGTCTTCTAAGTGACAAATGACAAATAGCCTTTACTTAATGGACAATCCTTCTAGATGAGCTATGGAGACAAGGCATAAAAGCTGGGAAAAGAGCTGTAACTGTGGTTTTATGACAGTGTCTGCACAAATCCATTTTTCTTGATTGATTTTATATGCCATTATTTTAACAGTTGTATTTTAGGGAGAAGTGTGTGTGTGTGTGTGTGTGTGTGTGTGTGTGTGTGAGAGAGAGAGAGAGAGAGAGAGAGAGAGAGAGAAAGAGAGAGAGAGAGAGAGAGAGAGAGAGAGAGAGAGAGAGAGAGAGAGAGAGAATAAATGAATGAGGGTTAGGGACTTGTGCTTAGAAAGACATATCAGGACTTTGACAGTCTTTACTGTTACAGAATTACCTGTTCATAGTGTTAGCTGATCTGTTGCTTGATATGGTTTCTCTCCTTGCTTATCAAAAATTAATGATTTTTATCTGGAACTGGAATCTAAGCATATATGAGCTTGGATTTAAAACTCCAAGGCACGTATCCAATCAAATCATTCCCTGAGGCTTTCAGCAGATATGAACTTAAAAGAATAAAATTAATTAATGATGTTTAAAGAAATAACTTTTTCATAATTTTATGAGTGGACAAAAAAGAAAGATTGAGATACTGCCAAGACATCATCCAATCCACTCTTAAACTTGTGAGGAGATCATAGGTCAGATCAGAGGTCATTGCTTCATCATCACAAAAGAAGGACCTGAATACACTGAAAGCCAATTACCTTTTCTGGCTCCATCAGAGATTTCCAATCATAGGGCAAACTGCCAACTTGATATTAGGAGAGAGCCAGATCAAGACAGGAAATTCATCCTAGATCAGACCATGCCAAATAAAAACCATCAGAGTCGTAACTAGGCAGGAATATTTGACCAGTATTCTGATAAGCATTAATGAAATAGCAAGAAATTCCAAGAGGCTTTGCACTTTCACAAGTCCTAATTCCAGGGTTTTGAGCAGCTCTCACAGTGATGGGTGAAGGTCTGTGGAAGGCGATGAAGAGAAAGAGCCATCTGAATCATGCTCAGTATGTTAGCCTAAGAAAGACCCAGTCTACTTAAAATGACCTTGTTCACAGTGGTTCAAGAACAGGAACTCAAAGGAATCTGGCTAAACATTAATTTTTTCCACCTAAGCAAAGGGAGTCATTCTAAGATTGTATGATATTTCACCTATCTCCCTCATTACTACATAAACAGGGCTTCAGTATAGAGACAAAAGACCCTAGCTGGAAAACCTACAGGGCTGTGAGCCAATTTTTAGAATTACTAGGAAAACCCAAAAATTAAAAAAAAAAAGAAAAAAAAAAAAAAAAGAAGTCATACACATTAGAGGATGTCATAGCTCCAATGACTGCATTGCAAAGGATAATAAATACATCCCCAAAATGAGCAAAATATACACAGACTATTATAGCACAGGTTGGTCCCTCCAAGAGAGTATTAACTAATTAACCCTGAGAAACCTTCACAAAAAAATAAAATCAAGACACAACAAAAAGTAAACATTTAAGAGCAAAGACAAAACTCACACACTGAAAATAAGTAGGAATTATTAGACAATGAAGCTAATGTGAATACAAAGACTGCATTATACATTTCAGTGGATAAAGGAGACAGCGTTAAAAGGTAATGTGTGAGATTAGCAGTAAGGAGGGAACACATGAACATACATACTAGAAATAAAAAATAATATAACAGATATGAAGAATGATTACAAAAGCTGCCCAGTGGACACGCCTTTTTCAGTAGCAGGAAGCATGGACAAGAACTGGCTAAGCTGGAGAGGAAAGCACATAAAAGAGTAAGCACACAGGGTGTGCATGAAGTCCTATGTAGAAATCCCAAACTCAGAGGCTACTGAAATAAGAATATCAACAGAGAAGCATGAGAATAAAGCTGGCTGGAATATTTGACTACAGATAAGAATTTTAAAACAGATTCCAAACCATAGAACTTTCAAAGACAAGGCAGCATAAATAATAAAATGAAAGGAAGAATAAAACAAAATAAAATATAGACATAGCAATAGCAGCTAGGAATCCTATCCTGCTGACAGAAAGTCAAAGTCAAGGGCAATATCCTTAAAGAGTACAACATGAAAACAATGGTGCATGCTACTCTATACAGCAAAATCAGACCCTGTAGTCCACTTACTCAGCAACTGCTATGCAAAGACCGTGAACAGAGATTGTGAAAGTGATGGGGACACCCAGGGAGCGATTATATCCAGAAAAAAATATATTTTCAAACAATTTGATCAGTTTAGTAGTGACAAAACATTGAAATCCAAAGACGCAGGAGACTCTAAAGTTGTATTGGTTTGAATTATAGGAGTTTGTTTCTTGTAGGAATGAGCAAGGAAAAGCAGAAACTTTATTAGAAATCAGACAAAAATGCCAAAGGAATTCATGACCAAGTGATACTTCCCACAAAAATGTTTAAATGTTTGCATGGAGGAGAAAAACTATATAGCTCACAGCATTGATCCATATTAAATGTTAAAAAATATTCCACATAAGCCAGACAGACACAAACCACTATTCTTATGGAAGAGGAAAAATTGATGTGGGGGGCACAGAATATCGAGAAGTTAGAAAAGAGGTCAAGCCTAGCTGAGTCACAATGCCATGTATAAAAAGTAATATGTATAAAAGTAATAGCATAAAAAAGATTCATGGAAAATCATAGGAATATAATGTGATGATGTATTAATTATTATAGTTAATATATTTAAAGTGAATTATTCATTTATCTAATACAGAACAGTTTTTAAAAGGACAGTACCCTTAGTAATTGTGGTATGTGAATAAGAGATTATAATAGTTATAATGCTGTATTGTCATTGGTTTCTCTTAAGGAATTAATAAATTCAGATATTATCTAGATAATTGGAACATGGGTCCATGCAACAAATAACTAGTTGAATTAGTGGTATCTGGATAAGCTAAGTCTACTTCTCATCACTCAGTCACAAAGAAAGTAAAGGGTGGTCACTCCAGAGAGGCAAGAGCTCCTGTAGGATTTTATCTTCCTGTCAGGAAAAGATTGTACACAGCGATTTGTTATTTATCATTGTATGAGATTATCTTTATGATTTTGATTTGGAAACATGCACATCAGTTAGTTAAAAACAAAGAAACGCATTCGGTTAATATTATTAATTCAAAAAACTGAGATGTGATTCCAAAAGTTTCTATGCAAACCAAATAAAACATTGTAGGAAGAAAATTGAGCAGATGTTGGTACAATCATTACAGAGAGTCATGAGAGATGATGAAATGAATCTTACAACTTTTAAGATATCAGTGATGGAAGCCAAACATGGCTCCTATTTAAAAGAATACCAATCGCTCTAGCCACTTTGATATCTTTCCAGCCCCTAATGATGGCTAAATATGATCTTCAGCAATCCCATACATCTATACAATGTATGCTGATTACAGTCTTCCCCACCATTTTATCATCTCCCTCTCACATCTATCAACACACCCCATTCAAATCTATTCAATTCCCAGACAAGTGAGTTTTATTTTTGGCTTCTGACTCATTTAGCTTGTATGGGGCCATCTATATGACCACTGGGCTGGAAATATACATTGGAGCCTAGAGGGGTCACCAGTAGTTAGACACATGAAAACTTTGGGTCCCATTCTCCCTGAATCTATTAGTGGCAAATATTTCAGCATTGAATATTGAGTGACCCTGAGACCCTTCTCCACCCATGTCTGACAACTGACATGCATATTTTTGTGTAGACCTGATGTAGGCATTCATAGCTGCTATGGGTTCAGGTTTGTGATGACTGCACCTAGCATGCTAAAGAATAGCAACAGGAAAATATAAAAATTCTTTATGTAACTGCTTCTAAAAAAACAAAAAACAAAACAAAAAAATCCCCTCTATATGTGAAAAAGTAAAACCTTTGCAATAAAATACCACATGATCTTTTATATCTGCTCTTATTTTTTTTTATTTTTGATACTTTATTTACATTTCCAATGTTTCCCCTTTCCTAGGTCTCCTCTTTGGAAACCCCCTATCACCTCCCCATCCCCGCCTCTATGAGGGAATTCCATCTACCACCCACCCGCCCACCCATTCCAGTATTCCCACCTTGACATTCCCCTTTACTGGGGCCTCTAACACCCTCAGGCCCAAGGGCCTCTCCTCTCTCCCTGATTGCCGACGAGGCCATCCTCTGCCACATATGAGGTCCAAACCATGGGGGGGGGGGGGGGGGG
>CM052705.1:32385622-32404773 GCA_028551405.1 Uromys caudimaculatus
CTCTTGTATTCTGTTGGTTATGCTTGCATCTATGACTCCCGATCTCTTTCCTAGGTTTTTTAACTCCAAGGTTGTCTCTTTTTGTGATTTCTTTATTGTTTCTATTTCTAATTTTAGCTCCTGGATGGTTTTGTTCATTTCCTTTGTCTGTTTGATTGTGTTTTCCTGTAATTCTTTAATGGCTTTCTGTGTTTCCTCTTTAAGGGCTTCTAGTTCTTTACCTCTGTTCTCTTGTGTTTCTTTAAGGGTGTTAATTTCTTTCTTAAAGTCTTCTACCATCATCATGAGAAACGATTTTAAGTCTGAGTCTTGCTTTTCTGGCGTGTTGCGGTATCCAGGGCTTGCTGTGGTGGGAGAGCTGGGTTCTGATGATGCCAAGTAGCCTTGGTTTCTGTTCCTTAGGTTCTTGCCTTTGCCTTTTGCCATCTTGTTAACTCTGATGTTAGCTGATCTTACTCTGTCTGGCTATGGCTTGTCCCTCCTGCAGGCCTCTGTATCAATACTCCTTGAAGACCAGCTCTCTCTGAGAGGTGTTTGGGTTTGGAGTGCTGTGGTACCTGGTCAGATCTGGGGTGCATACAGAAACCAGAAGGATCTTGTCCCCAGCTGTCTCTTGGTTCCTATGTCCTGATGGCTCTGCAAGGGTCCCTCTTGATCCAGTGAGTTTGAATGGAAGTGGTGGTTTTGCCTATGCTCGAAGGTATGTCAGCACTCCTGGGATACCAGCTCTCTCCTGGAGCCCTATGGCCCAGGCTGAGGTCTCCAGGTCCCGGTCAGCAGTGGTGCTTGTCTTATCCCCACTCACAGCTTTTCCACCCTCCTGGGAGGGTGACTTTCTCCTAGCACTGCTTGTCTATGTAACCCTGGTTTGCCCAGGCACAGGTCTCCTACCACAGATAGAAACAGGAAGGTTCCTGTCCCTTATGTTTCCTCCTAGGTCTCTGTGTCCTGAGGGCCTGGGAGAGTAATTTTCTCATGGCGCTGCTTGGCTGTGGGACCCTAATGGCCCAGGCAGAGGTCTCCTGCCACAGATGGGAAGCAGAGGGTTGCTATGCCCGCCTACCTCAGTCCCTGTGTCCAGCAGGTTCAGGACAGTTCCTGGTGAGCAGTGGAGCTAGTCTTGGCCCCACTCCCAGCTTTTCCAAGCTCCTGGGAGGGTAGCTTTCTCCAGGCACTAATTGGCTGTGGAGCCCTGTGGCCCAAGCTGAGGTCCCCAGCCACAGATGGAGACTGGTGATCTTTTATATCTGAACCCAGGCATCTCAGGCCATTTCATGGCTTGTGTGTCAGCATGCACAGTTCATGGCACTCATTTGTTCAGAATCCAAGCTGCAGTAAAGTTGATGATACAACATAGGTGAAAGCCACCAGAAACGCTTTTCATTTCAAATTGGATTTTAAACTAATTTCTGGCCCTGTGTGTTCAGGAACCTTTTCCTGTTATCAAGCTTTGATCAATCCCCTTAGCCAGTATATAGCCCTAGATAGAATTGCGATCCACCATTTTAGAATATGGAAAATGTGTATGTTTGCATGCAAAGTAATACATATAAAGTTACTATATCCAAATTATTGCAGTTCAGGGCTGAAATGCACAAAAGATCTTATGTTGAAGCCTTGGTCCCCAACAGAACAACATTTACTGGTTCAGAGGTAGTGTTTTGGGGAAATGATTAAATTGAGGACTCTAATTTAGGCTCATGAGTGAAGGCCAACCGAGAAGGGGTGAAAATTCGTTGCTCTTTGAAGGCAGTCGGTCCTCGGAAGTGTTCCCTTAGAGGTTACATCTCTCTGTTTTGTGGGCTTCTCCTTTTCTGCTCTGTCTTCTCTCTTTCTGCTATTTCTCCCCTCTATCACTCTGTGTGTCTTCTCTCCATGTTCTAAAATTTCCTCTCTCTACTCTATCTTTTCTCTCTCTCTCATTTCTTTCAATTCTTATAGTCTGCATCCTAACCCCCATTTCTCTCTCCCTCTCTCCTGGCTTCTATAAGATAAGCAGACATCTGTGCCAGGTGGTTCTGTCACTGCGATTTGCATTGAAAATCTCAGGCCCAATGTGATCATGGAATAGAGCCAGAAAAACTTGGGCTCACCTCTGAAACGGTGCCTTGCTTCCAGTTTAAGTTGTGACAGGTATTTCATCACATCTACCTAAAACTGATGAAACACGTAAACATTTAAACACATGATTATGTAATTGTATATTAAATAACTCCAGGAGCTTTGTCATTAGGAAGGTACAGACTGCCAGCATGAATTATAAAGACTTATCTCATTATTTTCTTTACATTCAATTAGCTCATTTAATAGAATATTTGCACTTATTGTATAGGAGGCATAATATAAAATGCTAAAGAAATCTATTTATTATGGTTTTTTACTATTTTATGCTCTTTGAAGGCAGTAGGTCCTTGGAAGTGTTCTCTGGGTGGTTGCATCACTGTCTTGCTGGCTTCTTCCTTCTCGTTTCTTTTGATCTACCATAAAATCAATTTAGTTTGTTTATGTAAGTGGAGAAGATACCATGGACTTAGGCTGGTTTTCTAAATATCATATCATCATTCAAAGCAGATTAAAACTATGTGTTTTGTGATAAGATGAAAGCTTTCCATATTCTACAAGGTCAATAGTTAGGAAGGTTAGCTCTGTATTGCGAAATTAAATTAAGTTTAATAGTGTTCTTTTAATCTGTTTTTATATTTATTCATTTTATGTATGCATGTATTTTATCTGTACATATATGCACAATCTGTGTGTTTAGTGCCCATGGGAGTCAGAAGAGGGAGTTGGATCCCTTTCAAAAGAAATTACAGACAGTTGTAGACCACCTTATAAGAGTAAGAATTGGACCTTAGTCCTATGCAAGAACAAGTGTTCTTAACCACTGAACCATCTCTCCAGATTCTGACTTTTTAAAATTCTATGAAGTAAATTTGAGAGCTATCTCAGTATTTAACAAACTGTAGATTATTTAAAGATATATTCTTAAAGCAAACAAAAATGTCAGCCAGTTATATCAGTCAGCTTCGACTAATCTCAAGTGGATATAAGATTATACTATGTCTATATAAAGCAAATATATCATCAGAAACACAAATGCCCTGCTAAGTTAGTTGCCCTGTTATAAGCAAATCAAAATCTGATTTTCTACATCATTATAAATAAAATCTAGAACTTCATTTTCACAGGTACCTCATACCTTCTTGGGTCTAGCAACAAATTAAAAGAAAATACTAAGCTTCTGCTAATATCATCCCCCCATCTACTTCCCCTACTTGAACTGAGATAAGCTATTCATCCTCAGAACAGAAGTCCAGAGTAGAAAATTACGAACAGTCAGTCTTCTCTGCATCTAATAAGCTTTAAAATAAATGACACAAAATGTAGAGCAGAAGTTATACATAGAGTTTCTTGGAAAAAGAAAAGATAACGGAAAGTGTCAGAGAGAAAGGTGAGACTTGGATGCTGTGTGAGTTTGTATTCTGCTTATAACTCAGCCAATAAAGAAAAGGGAAGGGGCCTGCATTAGGGTTATAAAACCTGTCTTCTGTGCTCACCTAGCATGGCTGCCCTTCTAGGCTGATGCCTGACTTTGCAAGGTCAGTCCCTTGGTCCTGCGGAGGCTTGATGCCCCAGTGTAAGGTGATGCTAGAGCGATGAGAGGAGAGTGAGTGGGTGCGTGGGTGGGTGGGTGGTGGAGCACACTCTTAGAGGCAAAGGAGGGGGGATGGAATGGGGGTGATTGTGGAGGGGAAACCAGGAAGGGGGACAACATTTGAAAGATAAATAAATAAAATAACCAACATAAAAGAAATAAAACTGCTTTGTTTTTGCTACTCTGACTTGCTAGTTCTTTTATTATGAAATGAGGGTCCATGTTTCTCCCATATAGCTCACTTTTATTTTGAATTCCTAAGTACCTTTCCATGTTGTTGAATGGAACTTTCTGAATCTTCTTTGATTCTGAGGTCTGCCAAATTCATGAAGAGTTCCTTGCTGCAGTAAGGATTTTTCTTTCAGCACATTCAGATAAATAACTGAGATGGATTTGTTAAGTCTGACAGTGAACCAGGTGGTAAAATTGTCTTGGGAGTTGGCAGACAAGAACAGCAATGAAGTGGGATAAATACACAGGTATATGATTTCAAAGTGCCAGGGAGGGGACAGAAAATAATAAAGAACAGGATCTGTGCATAGACACGTGGTATAAGAAGATACCATAGAAAAAGAAAGGCAATAAGCCTAAGGGCGGGGAAAATGCTCATTATTTCAGAGTCCTTTAGAGCAACTGGAGTCCTCAAGAGTGAATCCTGTTTTCCTACATAACAAAGAGAGCAGGCTGTTCCTGGGTAGACGAGAAAGAGAGGCTATGCCTTTTACATAAATGAATCCGAAGCATTCAGAAGATGAGACTGTAACTTACACATACAATTAATCCCCAAAAGCTCACATAGTGCAAGTTAGACCCCAGCTGATTGTGTGATTGAAAGCTGCTTTGAGGATTTGTTTGTTGAATGTATTAGTTATTTGTTTTTTCATTGCAATTGCAAAATACCTGTCAAAAGAAACTTAAGGGAAGGAGAGAGGAAGGGTTTGTTTTCACTCAAAGAGTAGAGATACAGCTTGCCCTGCCAGGAAAGGAATGGTAGCAGGAGCTTGAGGTGGCTGGTCACATGAGAGTCTCAGTTAGGAAGAGGAGGAATATGTGTGCTTTCTCATTTTGATTCATTCTAGGATCCGCTCAGGGAGTGGTAGCATCACAGTTAGAATGGATCTTCCCACCTCACTTAACCAAATCTAGAACTGATATCACAGTCACACACAAGTCTAGAGATTTGTCTCCTTAGTACGTCCTTCTAGATTCTGTCCAGTTGACACTATTAACTGTGACAGTGAAGAAGCTAAATGGGCAGGTGAAAGGTCCTGGCTATTTGTAGGACCTGGGTCATTGAAGACACGTTATGCTGGTTTTGAATGAGAAATGTATGCTGAGATATTTGAACATAATCCCCAGTCAGTGATGCTGCTCACGGCCTTGCTAATGTCTACTTTTCTTTTCTGTGCATCATGTTTGAGGTTAAAGATGGGTGCTCTCTCAGCTTCCTGCTCTGTGAGCCGGGCACCATAGTCACCATGATGTTCTCAGCATTAAGGACTCTAACCCACTGGAATTGTAAGAAAAAAAAATAAGTCTCCTGAAAGTTGCCTTAGTCAGGATGTTTCATCCTAAAAAAACATGAAAACTAATACATATGATATGGGAGAGTATGCCTTGTCTAATTTCTCTCTGTCTCCTTCTCTGTGTATGTCTCTTTGTCTTTCTCTGTCTCTCTGTCTCTCTGTCCTGTCCCTGTCTTTCTTCACCTCAGTTGTCTTTGAACTTGCAGTATTCATACCACTGTCTTTGGGATGCCAGAATTACAGGCATTGCTGTCACACCCAAGCTTAGGGTAAGTTTCTGGATCCTAATGTTTATCTCTGAATAACACACCCTACTGCTCTGATAGAAATCTTTCAAAAGAAGTCTACCTTTCTCAAAAAGTTAACATTTCTCTCTGCAGTAAGGAATTAGATGAATCATGTGTGTCAAGTTCTTATGAATAATTTTATGAACACCACCAACTTTCTATAATAATGTGTCTAACTTACAAAGCAGTTTCGGTTAAAATTGCCTCTGACACACCTACATGCACACTTACACAAAAAGGAGCCCAGCATCAAAATTTTTTCTTAACAAGAACTTCCAGTTTCGAATTCTGTGAAGTGAAATTGAATGACATAATACACCTTTTAAACATTGCTAATTTTTCAAGAACTAAACATTAAATAGGAACATGTGCTCTTTGTGGGATTATGCCCAATTTTCAACTGTGGAACATGTGACATAATTACCAGGTGAGATGCTTATGTCTATAATAAAAATATACCCACTTTTTACATTTTAAAATCAAAAACAATTAAGCTGTAAATTTCATGCTACTATTACCTCTAGCATAATTGCCAGACAATTTTCAGAGCATAAATAACCCTGCAATTACTTAATGCTTTTTATGGTCTGTAGTCTACATGGCAACAATTACATTCTTACAGAATAATTACATGAATTACTTTATTTGTAATCTCCATAAAAAAGCATTATTCTACCACTTTGTTCAAAGCACAAAGACTGAGTAGAATACATGTAATGCTGTGTAGTTGATCTATTATTAGGGAATTAGTCCTCTACCCTTTACCATAGACTTGAAGAAGCACATATATGAGTCTCAGTGGGTCATTGTCAAATGTTCTTTTTTGTGCTTTAAAATGTAGTTGGTAAAACAAGACAAAGCAAACTTCTTAGTTCATTTCATTATTTTGTTCTACAAGTTTTGATGCAAGAATGCTCTATAAAACATTAAATGCTCTGAGTATGATTTTAGAGACACATTAATTATAGACTGTGTTACAGTAAATAGGGTCTGAACAGCTAGATGTAACTATAATATGTTGATTTCCCCGACACCCAAGGATATTTGAATGGACCTAAAAATTAAAGTATAATGTTATCAGAATAACAGGTTTAATTAATTTTAATGAGCTTAAAGCAATTGCTTCATTCAAATTAGATATACAAGCAATCAAATGAGGATGAGCCAGGTAGAAACACTGTCATTTTATGTTGATTTGGTAGTCATGTCCCTGGTATAATCATCATTTTACTGCAGACCAATTTCATTTGGGGGCTAAGGTAATTTCTGTCTGTGGGAGAAGATTTCCTACGTCTCTCTCTGACAAGGGAAAACAGAACACAGTGTCTCATCTATATGTTGACAGATAGCAGACATTTATTCTCAGGAGAGAAAAGTTTGTGCAGAAATCTAAGTTACTGTTAAATTACTATTCCTGAGATTAGGAAGAATTTTAATGTTAAGGCATTGTAGTAGACAGGGTACTAGGGAACCCAAGCAAATCCATTCACATGTGTGTGTACATTTGTGTATGTGTATGAATACATATATGTATTTGTACATATTTATAAGTGCACACACACACAAACACACACACACAGACTTGGAAGAGAGCCAAGTTCAAAATCAAGTACTATAGAATTCTTTTTGGCACAGAAGATGACAAATTTGTTTTCTTCGGTCCTTCTGAAGATTGTAAGGCTTATATACTGATTGAATGAGGATTATTCACAATATGCATAGAAATTTGATTTATTTAAAGTACATAATTTCAGTACTCACCTCATCAAAAATATTTGGGAAAATGGTTGACCATATGCCTTGGAACCATGGTCCGTGAAAGGGTATATATGAAATTACCACAATAGACCTTTTGATTAGAAAATATCCAAATATATATAAGGAGGATTTTTTTTTACAGTGGACAATATATAAATCTATAGCATATGCTTTGAAATAGTTTTTATGTTGCAATTTCCACATATTCGTGTCTAGATCTCTGACAATAACAGTGTTTTAGGAATTTACATATGGGAGAGATAGTAAGAATGCTTTAGGTGCCAAGATTCTTTGAAGTGCTTGTAACAGCCACATCTAATATTACAATTGGAATGTCATGCTGTGCCATCTATTCTTCAGCATGCTTCTGCCTCTGAGAGTCTCTGGTTCTACATAGGTGACAATGGAAATGTGTGGCAGAACTGCTCATCAGAGTAAAGAATGGCATTAGGGCATTTAATACAAGAGCTCTACATCACCTACCAGGTCATTGCATTGTTTAATGGGTGTGCAAAGTGACTGTGCCAGTGGCATTCATGTATGGATGCGATGGCTGTAGTCTGTATTCCAGCACTCAGCAGACCATAGCGAAAAGATCACAAGTTTGAGGCAAGCCTGAACTATGTAGCCAGTTATCTATACAGTGAGGCTCCATCTTAAAAATTAAGTAAATGAAATATATAGTTTAGGATTAATTAGAAAAGATTAGAATAAGATTAAAAATATGGACAGCATGGCATCTTCAGAAGCCCACACTTGCAAAGTCAGGGAGACTTGTAGGTGCACGATACATGCTAGAATCAAATATGCAATAATGAAAATAGGCTAAACATTTCTAGGTGGCAGAAAATAGCAGCAAGAAATCTGCATGGCAAGAAATTTAAGAGACCTTTGCACTAGGTCTTTGAGGAAGATGGCTTTGGGAATTCAAGTGTTCTGTATTTTATCTTCACTTCTATACGTAATCCTTTTCACCTCAGAGATGTTAATTCACTGAAACTCAGTTGAATCCTCTCTAATACCATGTTGAAAATGTATTAGATGGGTCTTACAGCATCACCTGTGTGACCTGGGTGGGAGGAAGATTTAGAGAATGAGGCAGGATAGACAAGAGACCTTTGCAAACTATGAAGTTTGATGAGCATATATGATACCAAATAATAAACCCACAAAACCTCACTGCTTACCTGTTCTTAACTGCAAATGTCAAGATCTGTTCTTCTCCATGACATCTGTAGTCTTGTTAATGGGCCATGTAACCAGACATAATGATTTCCTGGATAGCATTCTGGATGTAATGCATCTTCAGATAATTCTGCTGAGTGGTTGTAATAATCATGACCAATTCTAAACCCCTATATCACACTAGAAACTCTGCATTAATTATTAATCATCACATCCATCCTGTAGTGAAGCCATTCTTTATTTAAGGCACAGAGAGTATGTGGTCGCCCAGAGGTTAAGCATTTACCCTCTCTCAGATAGATATTGGAAGGAGTGGTCTCATTCAGAGTAACCACAAACACTATGCCAATTTTAATTCCCTATAACATTCCCTTGTGATTAAATTAAACACATAATTCTCAGAAAGAATTGTAAAGTTATCAGGAATGGGAAACAGAAAATAAATGCTGGCTTTCCAGTGAATACAGAGTATTGATTATTACAGATGTGATTCCAAAGCTTTCAGATGAGCTGTTATTTATACCCACAGATGCTTTCTCTTTATAAACCACATCAAAGAGCTTGCAGATAATGTATGCAAATTTCTGTAGCCCCTTGTCTCATAATTCCCAAGGATGCATTGCTGATAGAATTTCAAATATACTTGCTTTTTAAGTATATGATTTAAGAAATTTCTTAAAGAATATATATCCATGTGAAGTCACATTTTATTATCACTGTTTGAGGAATTATTTGCTTCTGAAAATGCTTAAAAATTCGTTGGAACTGAATATTTTATGCCTTTATATTTTTATGAAGCTGATAGTGATTAATGCTTTCATAAAAGGTATGAGAACTTTTCATTATGCTTGCCTATCATTTGATATGCAATTGAATTTCCAATATTCTCATTTTAAGACAATGCTATGTTCCGTGGCTCACCTCCATTAATTTTCTTTTATGCTGTAGGAGATGACCACTTTTCTATACTGCTATATATATATGTCCATTCATTTTTTATTAGCTAAAATTGTTGGACAAGAAAACACAACTAGATATTGGGTACTGTCCATCAGGATATGTATTTTTCTTTTAGAAGAGTGGTTCTCAACCTTCCTAATATTGTGACCGTGATATACAGATTTTTAATGCTGTGGTGACACTCAATCATAAAATTATTTCATTATTACTTCATAAATGTTATTTTGCCACTCTTATTAAACAAAATATAATTATCTGTTTTTTCCAATAGTCTTAGGGAACCCCTATGAAAAAGTAATTCAATCTCCCCCAAAGGGGTTGCAACAGACAGTTTGAGAACCACTGATTGAGAAAATGGCAGATTATTATCTCAATATCATTTTTGTCTCTGTGCATACAACTCTGTCCCAAAGTTGTATTCCTGGACTTTTAAGAATGCAATTATAGACTCAAAGAGAAAAATTCAACCAGGTAAGCTAGCACTACTGAAATCCTTTCTGTTTTAAAAACGTGTTTGTGTTTCTTGTATACTTAAAATATTATGGCCCAAGAATTTTTCTTAACTTAAAGATCTAGCCTTGTAGTACAGAAAAATGTCATCTATATCACCATGTAAATGTCTATAGACTTTTCAGCCCGTTCCAACGTTGAAAAGAATCCCCTCCCAAAGCTGTACTCCATATCCCTCCATAGACTCTAAACTATAAAAAATTACGCTGTATACAATTACTTTTACCCCTACGTGTTTTATGGAATTTCAAAGGGTAGTGATAAATCACATATTATCACAGAGGCAATGTGACCCACAGTGGAAACTACATTAATTGTGTGAAAAACAGGGTGGTTTTATATTTTTATAAAATAAATGCAACTTTTGCTGGTTTCTCGAGGTAACCAGTAACTATACTTTGCTTTCATTTTCAAGTTATTTGAATTGGGCAATAAATTAAGGCAGTTCTCCTAATAGAGTATATATTGACATCATTTATAATAACCATGCTTGCTGAATTGAACCAAAGTGCTCTGAGAAAATCTTCAAGTAGCTTGGTGGCCTCATTGAGCTCAGCCTGGATCCCTGTGACCTCAAGGCTTGCTTTATATAAGAGTAAAACAGTGACTATTTAGTGGGTGAGCCAGCTTTTATTAGTTATGAAATTATTCTGAAAGAAGAAATTAGTTATACTTTATATTCTATAACAAAATACAATAAATAGACTTTTCTAAGTTTACATCCAAGTTAATCTTCACTTTCTTTAGACAAAGAGTTATAGGTCGTATATTATCTTAAAGGGTAGAAGGTAAATTTCATAAACTATACCTAACATTGGCAATGTGGATGCAGCGGGTACCTCAAGGGGCATAATAAGGTCCTTTGAAAGTAGAGTGCTCATAATTCTACAGATCAGATCTATCAAGGTCAAAAAAGCAAAGGCATGCTGATTCTATACATTAAATGGAAAATAATTTATCCAATATGTCACATTGACATAAGCCATCACACGTCAAAAGAAGTATGCCCTATGAAGAGAATTTGAGGGACAAATATTCCTTTTGTGCAAATGACCTTATTTGGTGATGGCTTTATCTTATTTTTATGTTAGAACAGAACAATGACATACTAAGTTTGGATTACTAACGTTTCATGTCATTTCCTGTGTGTCTGTCGTGGATGTGTCTGTGTGTCTGTGTGTGTCTGTATATGTGTTTGGTGCTTGGGTGTGAGCTTCTGGATTCATGTTCACATTTGTGTGCACACTGGAGCCAGGACAGTATGTCAGATGTCTTTCCCTATTGCTGCCAACTTATTTAAAAAAATGTTTCATGCAAAAGTGCTCTATTTACTATTTATTTATTCTTTATTTCATACATCTATACAAAAATATATTGAATCCCTTTCCTCTCAACTCCTGCCAGATTTCTTCCTTCCCATGTCATCTGCAAATCATGCCCTCTTCTTTTCTTTTAATCTACTGAATCCAATTAGTGTTGTTACTTGGGTGTGGAGCCATCTGTAAACTTTGTCCATCCTAACTTTTCAAAATATATTTTTTATTTATGAAACTCAAATATAATTATATCATTTCCCTTCTTTTGTCCCATTTCTAAAATTTCCCATTTGTCAAACATCCTTATTCTCTTTTAAATCCGTGGCCTCTATTTCTTTAGTTTTTTAAACACACACACATGCACGCACACACGTTCATAGTGGAAAGGGGCTCATTGGAGAAGAGCCAGAGGAACAGGACATTGGCTGTGAGATCTTTGCCTCCTAAAATATGTTAGAAAAGCTACATTAAACAAGACCTGAACAAGGATAGCATCTTATTTTATTTTATTTTATTTTATTCTATTCTATTCTATTCTATTCTATTCTATTCTATTCTATTCTATTCTATTCTATTCTATTCTATTCTATTCTATTTTATTTTATTTTATTTTATTTTATTTTGACACAAAGCCTCTTCACTGAACCTGGAATTCCCTGTTTCAGCTATGCTGGCTAGCCATTGACCTCAATAAATCCATCTATCCCTGCCACCTTAAGTAAGTACTGGAGATTCTAATTAGAATCCTCCTGCTTCTCTAGCAAATTCTCTTTACTAATTAAACCTTTTCTGTATCCCATCATTTGCCATTTTATAAATAGTAATGTGTCAAGATAGAAGTTGCATTGAATGGGAACCATGTCCTTCACTTATGTAGAAATGACTTCATACTTTTCATCAACGTTCTGAACAGGAAGCATGTCCTTCACACACGTAGAAATGACTGCATATATTTAGTGCCTTTGTGAGAATTGCCAATGCTCTGCTACCTTCAAACAAAGATCTTTAGGGCACCTAGATAATTTATACAGAGTTATATCACAAATTTTATTGAAATCCTATGAAATATAGGTACCGTTATCATTTATTGATGAAGAAATTGGTCTTAGGGATGCAAGGATATTTTATGTCTATATGTCAAGTGACACAAAGTCAGTTTTCCATTCCAAATTATTAATAATTCCAAGTCGTTTATTTTGCACCCTTTGAAACATACCTAAACAGGATGGAAAGACTACTTGAACTGCCTCAAGGGGCATACACATAAAGTAACTCAGAGTGACAAGGTTTAGCTGTGTACTTCAACAGTCATCTGTTGTGACATTTACTTGATCTAGAAGAGAAAGATAGACTCCAATCTAGATCATAGAACTGTGATGATAAATGGAATTTTTGTAACTCCTAAAAGATTATTACCAATGTTTGGTTATTTCACCTCTCAAAATACATGGTGATTTGAATGCTAAATTCATCTACAATTTTATATCTGGAAAAACCTGCAAGCAGTAGCTGATTAAATTTTTCAGAGATAAATAGTTATTAAGTAAAATGGAACTTGGAACCCCTCAGTAGAACAGAGATCTATTTTGCTAGTCAACACATATAAAAGTAAGGAACATTTTTTGAGCACTCATTTCTATATAAGGTGCTGCTCCAGGAGCTGCGGATACAACTTAAAAGATAAAAACACTGAGTTTAATTCAAATCTTTAATGATAAAGAACATAGAATATATAGAGAAGTAAAACAGGGAAAAGAAGGGGGCAAGGGAATACATCTGACAGGTAACTTGACTTGGGCTTGGGCTCTCTGATCTTAGGTCAAGATCATCACTGAGTCTCAAAAGTTCCTTACATCCATGGCTAGGTAGATGGAGATGAAGCCTAGAGTGGAGATGGGAGACACTTCAGTGATATAAAGTACTGGCTATAAAGCAAGAGAGCAGAACCTGAGGTCTAATTCTGAGAACCCACATAGCACTAGTGGTAGCACATATTTATAATCCCAGAAAACCTATGGTGGAGGGAGGCACAGAAGAATTCTTCGAAGCATACACAACAGTGAACAAGAGACATTCTATCAAATAAAGTGAAAGGTAAGGACCAATACCCAAGGACCTCCTCATATATGCTGTGGTATGCACACCCTAAACACAGCAACACATGTATATACGGTGTGTACATACAAAAAGATACAGAGACATATGCATGCACACACACACACACACACACACACACACACACACACACACACACGAGATATTTTTAATGTCTGAATTGCTAAAACCATTACCAGGTTGGTGATGTAAGTGGAGTAGTAACCATGTTTAGGATTAATTTAATAACATGGCATTAGGTAGGGCCCTTCCTTCACAGTTATCTGCAATAAGGGAAGGGCACAGAAGAGGAATGAGTCTCCAACAATAATTACACTGATACTTCGGATCTAACCAGACATCCATCTTCTGGAATGACATCAAGGACCAAGTCTTAATTAAAGAAAGAGTGAGATGGACAGATGTTTTGTCTAGTGACATGGTTCTACTTGCCCCACAGACAGAGACATATGTGCGCTGGTCCCCTAGGGTGCCACCTATCTGGCCACTTTCCATTGCCCTCTGGGTAGGGGACAAGTTCAAGCAGATCCAGAGGTTCAGCCACCAAGGCATGCAGTTCATCCATTTCTCTCCATGTGAAAGATACTTGGTGACTTTTAGCCCATGATGGACATTCATGGTGACCCTCAGGCCATCATCATCTGGGACATCATACCTGGTGACTTTCAGCCCACTGATGGACATTCATGGTGACCCTCAGGCCATCATCATCTGGGAAATCCTCATGGGGCATAAGAAGAGAGGCTTTAATTGTGAATGCTTAGCCAACTGACCCATCTTCAATCGGAGTATTGACGAGAGCAAATTCTTTGCAAGAATGATCCTAGATACACTTAGTATCTATTAAACACCTTCTATGGGTCTTTTAGACAAGAAGAGCTTGAAGATCTTTAGAATAAAAGACTTTTCTTGGTCTCCGGGTGGTAACCTTTTGGGTGCTGGAAGAAAAAGATATTCCAGCCAGGGTGACCCTGATGCAGCTCCCCACCAGGCAGGAGATCCAAGTTAGGAATTTGATCAATGTGGTTGACTGCAAGCTACACTGGTGGAAAAAATGGAGACTACCTATGTCTAAAAGTGGACAGGACTCCAAAAGGCACACAGGGTGTTGTCACAAATTTTGAAATCTTCTGAATGAGGGAGAAGCAGGTACCTGTTGATGTTGTTCAGATGAAAGAAACCATCCTAGCCTTTGTCTGGGAACCCAATAGCAGTAAGTTTGCTGTGCTTCTGTCTCCTTCTACCACATGAAGAGCAAGATGTTTGACAAGCAGCAAGCAAACACCATCTTCTGAAGTACCCAGGGGTTGTTCATGGTGCTGGCCTGGTTGAGGAGCAAAAGCAGTGCCTTGGCATTTGTAACACTTCAGATTGCATTGTCGTGAATATTACAGAGCACTACATGGCCTCTGACATTGAGTGGGACCCAACTGGCTGCCACATGGTCACCTCTGTGTCTTGGTGGAGCCGTAAGGAGGACAGTGCTTATTGGCTGTGGACCTCCCAATGTTGCCTTCTCCAGAAGAACAACAAGGGCTGATTTTGCCAGCTGCTCTGGAGACCAAGGCCCCTGATGATCCTCAGCCAGACCAGATAAAGCAAATTTAAAAGGATCTGAAGAAATACTCTAAGATCTTTGAGCAAAAGGATCACTTGAGCCAGTCCAAAGCTTCAAAGGAATTAGTGGAAAGAAGGCAGACCATGATGGAGGACTTTTAGCAATACCAAAAAATGTCCCAGGAACTCTATATGAAGCAGGAGAATGAGCATCTAGAGCTATGGAGGAGAGATGGACACTGACAAGCTGGACAGCAATATAGAGACTGGGAGGAAGAGATTTTTGTCACTGAGGAGATCATTCCTCTGGGAAGTCAGGAGTGACCTCAATAGTGTGTATTGCTATGCTTTACCAAGGTTCAGAGCCACTCTTCACACAGAGCTTCAGGCTCAGTCCTCACCTGTGCTTTCTAGCTCTGGACAGCAAGTGCACCCAGGGTTCTTTCATCCTGACACAGCTCTGTGCCTTCAGCCCCAGGTCCACTGAGGGGATGCTCACCTCTGCTCTCACATTGCCCTGTTTGGGATTTTATCAGCCATGTCTGCATTGGGTCTCACTGCAGTGCTCCTGGAGGCTCCTTTAACTCCTGCTGCTGCCCACGGGGTTTCCAGAGCCTCCCCCTGCAGTTCAGTGGGGTTTCTAATCATGGATGTGCTATTCCTGTGGACCGGTGTCCTAGAGACCATCAGGAAGTTACACACCTATCACTTACTTGTTCCAGAAGCTTTGGAGGCACCCCAGCATCTCACACCTGTTAAGATTGTGAGAGGGCCTCTGGGCAAGTTGGATGTGGAAATAAAAGCAACCCTATGTGAAAAATAGCAACATTTGCATGTTTAAATAGAAATTAATTATAGATATTAAAAATATTTCAAAACTGTAACCAGGAAAAATAAATGAAATAAAATTGCTTATATTACCCTCAAGTATTTTTTGTCTTTTATTCACATATGACTGCTGTCTCTTATCATGTGAATAATTTGTAATTAATTCTCTGATTTGGAAAAATGTATATTAATCCTCTACTTGGGTTTATGGGTATATCTTGCAATTGACTAATAACTCTTTCATATCTAAGTATTTGAAGACCAAAAAGCATGATTTTATTGTTGCTTAACTTTTCCCTTTAAATACAACAGCTTTCACAGTAAGCATGATGCAAGTTATGGAGCAGGCCCATGTGATCATTGCAAAGAATGCCTTCTCCTGAGGCATGAACTCCTTTTATTTGTAACATGTTGTCATGACTACAGTGATTTGGAATTGAGCCAAGTTCTTAACCAGGCCCCTTTGCTTTTATCTGTGAATGATGTATCAATCTTTGACTTGTTTTGTTGTTTCTCTCACCTTGCTTTATTTATCTTGCTTCATTTATGTAGTTACTGATATAAACTGAGACTCTTTCCCCCTTCTCCTTCCTGTCTTTCTTCCTTCTTATTTCCTTTCCTTCCATCTTCCATTGGACGTTAAATCTCTCTGTATACCTAGAGTTTCTGTAGACTTCTTTCTACTGTAAAATAAGGGTCACAGAGAACATGAAGGAAATGGCAAAAGCAACTCCATCAAAGTTGCTAAGTGTGATTTCTCTGGCACACCTCACTAACCAGTCCTTGAACTGCTTCAGAAATTGTTCCAAAGAGACATATTAAGTCATCATTTCAATTATGGACCGCTTTCGTGTGGATTTTCTTTTATTTGTTGCTAAAAGAGCATCTTAGTTAATGCCTCCTCACTGTCTTCTGGGAAAGACAGCCCTCAGATTTGACAGTGAAGCTATACTGACTGATAGAGGTAATGGTTACTCTCAGATGAATGCCCTGCTCAATAGCAGAGAAGATGAAATGAGTTTCCTTTAAACCAAAACCTAACATCAAAGTTATTATCACTGATTATGACCTTTTTTTTTTCATGGCCTTCATCTATCTCAACAGCAAGTGGTGAAAGATCTTTTCTGAAAGGAAGGCAGTCATGGTCAAAATGGATTGTAATGCCTAGGATCGAGATGCCTGTTGATTCAGAGTCACAGCAAGTGTTGCTACCCCTTGGTCATTAAAGGACAACTAAGCTTCCAGTAGTTCTATTAAAAGGGGTTTGATACATATTTGAATCAAGATTCCTAGAGAAAAGATTATTTAAATCAAATGTTTAGATTAAACATAAAATGGTCCAAAATGTCTTCTGTATAGGAGGATAGCTTGGTATCTCTCTTCTAGTCTAGGAGTTCTACTTCACAGATCGTAACTGTCATTATGGACATCAACATGTCCTTATCCAACAGTGGTTATTTTCTAATTTATATCAAAAATGTCCCTTGTTGCCTGTCCCAAATGATTGAATCATTTGGCATTTTTAATATAATTTATCTGACAAAGTATTGCAGTTAAATGAATCTTTAGATAGATTTCAAATGTTGTTATGTGTATTCAGTTTGTTTGTTACTGAATTATCCAAAATATTGAATACATGTTTTCCTGGGCTTGTAAAGGCTTCATAACTATAAGGATTTGTTTCATAAAATCATTGTTTTCTGTTCTTGTACATAACAATACCATTAGTTTGTGAGGGAATAGTTACCATTACAGATTTTCTTCTTAATGTATATTAAGCTTCATAATATCCCATTTCCACTATTACCAATTTCTGCATTACTTGCTATTAGTTTCAATTAATTATTTCCTATTTGAACTGAAGTGTATTAAAATGTGTCTTAAGTATTTCTCAATTTTATGGACTAAAACAAATGAAGTGACTGGTTATAACAGAAATAAATAACAACATAACAAAAACACAGTGGTGATGTTCATAAAGAAAATAGATAATATCAAAATATCTTTGTGGATTTACCTGTCAAATGCTGCTTGCTGTTACTCTTAGAAAACAGGTCTGATTTCCACATCTTTTTCTATAACTTTTTCTTAGGAGAAAAGAAGATATTTTGCTTCCTGGCTCAGAAAATATTCTTGAAACATACCAACAAAAATACTTAGGGTATTTTTTTTTTAACTATCACAGAAAAATAAAAATTTTAATTGTCCAATGTAGCAGCAGTGGCAGTATTAATGGTGTAGCATTGTATAACTGTGCTTTTGAAATTTTTCTTCTTGCAAAACCAATTTGGTAAGAAGTATAATAAAACAACTTTCAGTCTGCCCTCCCCATCCCTTGGCCACCACTGTTCTATGCTCTGCTTCTGTGAACTTATGTTGAGAAACTTCACATGGAGTTATGCATTGTGTATACTGTGGGTGATTTAGTTCACTTACCATAACATTGTCCACACAAATATTTATGTATATATGACATATAATAATAAACATCTTAGTATAATACAATCATTTTAATGTTATATAAATCATTCCATTGACATTGTATATATTTTCATCTATGCATCTAATCTTTAATTTATTTAAAAAAATTATAATTTATAAGATATAGATCTGTTGCTCTCTTGGTAAGTATTAGTCTTAATTTTTTATTCTTTTTGATATTGTCATCAATAAAATTGTCTAAAAACTCCTTTTAGGATAGTGTCTTGTTAATAAACAGAAGACTTTGAGTTCTAAAATTTGTATATTGCAAACTTTCTGGCTTCATTTATTAGTTGTAGGAGTTTTTGTATGAAATTTTCTACATATTCATATACATATCATTTCATCTATTAAATGAGAGACTTTTACTTCTTCTACAATTTGTAAAGTTTTTAGTTATTTTTTTCTTCCAGTTGCTTTACCTAGGCCCCTAAATGATGTTTCATGCAACAATGGATCTAAGCAGGTTTCCAGGTCCCTCTTTCAGATCACAATCTGTTCCTCTCCTGTGTGTCATTTGGGAGCAGCCTTGATTTTACCCACATTGCCAAGCTTCTCCTTTCCTCTCAGCAGCCCACAGGCATCCAAAAAGTCCTGGTTCTCATCAGTGATGGATTAGAAGATAAAGGAAGTCATTGGTTGTGGCCCTTTGGGACTGCATGCTGTTGGATGTTGATTTTGTCACTTTTCAATTGTAACAGTTACTAGTTTCGAAGTTCCCGCCAGCGGGTACTCCGTGCTGTGGAAATGCTGTGGAAGGAAGCCATTGATAACGGAAAGAAGCAGGAAACAAAGGAATGTGTTGGAGCAAGACGGAATCCGATCAAGCTCAAAAGAAATCTTTAATGGTACAATGTTTTAAACACATTAGGGCGGGAAATGGCAGGGGCGGGGAGAATCCATAATGCGACCAGACATCAACTATGCCACAGTTGCACCTGAGCTAAAGGCCGGACGTTTAATCCCTACCTGG
>CM052705.1:32404873-32475407 GCA_028551405.1 Uromys caudimaculatus
AGTCAGGACCCTAGGTAATCTGTTATCTGGCAGAAAGGAGTCAAGGGATACCTGCTGAGTTATCCGAGACACTGTGGCTAGCAGACTTAGACAAACCTGGGATCTTTCGTCCAGCAGATATGCAAAAGGCCAAGGCCTTTGTCTCCAACATTCAATTACTGTAACAAAACACTGTGGCCAAGGCAACTTTCATGAAAGAACGCATTTAATTTGAGGCTCACATTTCCATCCATAGGGTTAGATAGAGTCCATGGCTGACATGGTGGGCAGCATGGCACCAGCCATGCAAGGCTCTGCAGCAGTAGCTGAGAGCTTAAAAACAGGAGGAAGTGAGAGCCATCCAAGAATCTCAAGGACTTTTGAAAGGTCCTTCAACAAGGCCACACCTCCTAAACCTTCCAAAAATAATTCCACCAATTGGGACCAAGTATCTCAATACAAGAGCATATGGAAGGTAGATTATTTCATCCAAAACAACACAGATACGCTGTCAGTTCTTTTTCTGTTAGCAGTAAGGTGTGCTTGGGCATTCTCTCCTGGTAGCTCCTAACCAGGCTGGTTTAGGTCATTACAAATGAGAACAATTACTCTATTTCAAGCTTTGGGGAATCTGTTATGCACTCTCAGCCTTACTGAGACACTGCAGCTTCATTACTCATTCTTACACAGGCATTCTAGAGTTAACACATCAATGTCTTTGTAGGGAACTGAAATCTAGGGTTTCCTAGCCAAGCCCATATTCCTGCATCATTCAGTCCTTAGAAAATGCTATTATCATTAGAACTCAATGTTCATGAGACTGTCAAAATAAAACGAGCTTCACATGAGTTTTTACCGTGTACTAAATAAATTAAACCATGATTCTTTGGAGGCTTCAGGATTCAAATAGACTCCTTTTCACTACTTAAATTCTGAATCTCTTGCAAAATTCACAGAGGAGTTAAGTAGAATGGAACACAACTTTAGAATTTCTGTCAAAGTAGGAGTTTTAATGCTTTACTCCTAAATTGTCTTACACAGCTGGATCACAAAAGTTCCCACAAAGGAAAGAGACAGTACTAAAATTATTATTCAAATCAGGAGACAATAAAACTACTTAAGAAAACCAAGCATATTTTAAAATTTACTCTTTATTGCTTTCATTATGTTCTTGGATTTTAAAGACAATTCTATTCATAAGCTACTCTAAAATTTAAAAAGTTAAATGCATAGAGTCATGTGAAAACGTATAGTAAATGTATAAAAATAAAATGCAAACTTATGCTTTGCTGTACAGGAAGGGTTAGTACCCTACTTTTGTTTTAATGTCATATTACTCGTGTTTACAAGAAAATCGCTTTAACATGATGTAATAACATGAAGTTATTACACTTCATTGTTTTGGCATAAGTACTAGGGTTCCCTGGAGCTGCATTAATAATGGGCAGATATTGAATTTTATGATTCTTTCAATTGACTGCCTAAAATAGTCCTTAATTTAAAACCTAATTATTTCTGCTCAGAGATGCCTGAAAACACCAAAACAAGATCTAATAAATGTTGACTAGTCTATTTTATTTGTATTCATGTAGATTTTTCATAAACAATTCAAGCTATATTTCTGTATAGGTAAAGAATTTCTGTGACCAGTCTTTATTTTCTAAGAAATAGCATATTAAATCATTGTATTCATACATTATTCTTCTATATCATAGCTATATTAAAAAAGAGCAAAATGGCAGGCTGTATTAATTTCATCTCTGTTATTCAAAATAAATATTTTTCCTTATTATTCAGAATATATATTCATTCAATTAAAAATAGAAGCTCATCCTACTCCATTCCTGTTACAATATTTCAAACCTCGGATATACAAGCTTAGGGGAATTAAATTTCAATAAGTGACTGAGTGCTCATCTCTCCCTTTTTTTTTTTTTTTCCTATTCATTCTTTGCTTTGGTAATAAAAAATCTTAGAGATGTTAGTTTTGTAATCAATGTTCTTAGTGCTCTCATTTGCTAAATATCCCAAGTAAATTTGTGTGTGTGTTTCTATTTATTAAATCCTTTAAGTTAAAGCTCTAAACTAACATGAAAGAAAATGTAAAGATAATTTCCTTGACTTTCTTAAAGGTTAGCCACCACTGGAAAACATTTAGATGAAGTTAAAAATGATTTTTTTCAAAGGCCTATATTTTCCAAAACTTCAATTTGGTAGCAACACTAGAAAACTACTTTCCCAAGTGCTAAAATTATCTTTTGTAATTGTTTTCTCTGTGTGACTGGGAGGCCACCTTGACATTATCATTATTGCAGCACTTTATAATTCAACTACTTCTAACATTTGTAAATGTGTGTGTAAAAACAGAGAGACAGAGATTTTAACCATTGTATTATATTCAGAGGTATAAATATATATATAAGCATACATATACTTATTTTGCATGTATGCAGTATGTATATATATATGCATGTTAACGTGTGATTAAGCACATATATGTGTATGGGTTTACATTTGTGTGTTTGTTGAGAGGGTCAAAGTCAATGACAGCTGTTGAGATCTTTTGCTGAACCCAGAGGTCATAGATTGTGGCCAGTCTAGCTAGGCAGTTTACCTGAGGCTTCTCTTGTCTCTGACACTACACATACTGTTTTGTTTTGGGGTTTTTTGTTTGTTTGTTTGTTTGTTTTTCAGTATGGTTTTTAAAGATTCAAACTCTGCTTCTTCTCACTCATGTGTAGCAAGCACCGTATTCTCGGAGTCATTTCCCCAGACCTGCAGCATACAGTTTAATTCACAGTTTGATATAGCACACCTTCCTTGGTCAAAACTATTAACTTTCTGTGCATTGCCAAGGACCAGCCTCAACTTGGATAGGGGTTCTGAGAGAGGAGGTGTCTGGGAGAGGGGAAAACTGTCCCGCGCGCTATTTGGTCTCGCCAGCAAGAACCCACGCAGACACACGGATCCTTCTGCAGCAAAGCATTTATTGAAGCTGATGATGATGAAAAGAGGAAGACCCCAAGCCCCAGAATGGCACTGCTTATATAGCCCTGAGGCAGTGTGTCCTCCACTGATTGGCGCGCCCCGGGAGTGGGCGGTGATTAGTCATGTACACCCTTAATGCGCAAGCGCTTCAGGTGAGTCACCCCGCGCTATCCATAAGTTTCCTTAGAGCGACAGCGGAAGTCAGCGCCATCTTGTAATGGCGAATACTCTAACCGCTCTCTACAGAAAACAAGTCAAATTGTGGGTCCACGCTAGAGCTGCTAGAGACAGCTTTCCAGACTGCTTTCTCTCTGGAGGTCTGTAGACATTCCTCTCTCTATTTTCTGCTGGAGACAGTTCTCTAAGCAGTTCTCTCTAGCTATTCTAAAAAAAAAATTCTCTGGATAGCTCATCTGCAGATCACAAGGCCAGTCTTTAATTTTACATATCAATCCAGTCTTTTACTCCAGGTTCCCTTTTGATTATCCTATGAGTCAGCCTCCAATGACTCCAGTCCCTTGATACTTAGGAGAAAATAAGCACACACACTTTTTTTTTTAAAACATTTCAAAAGAATTCAGAGATCTGCCTTCCTCTGTTAAGTACAACGATAAGCTAGCTGAGTGGGACCCCATCCTGAGATTACTATTTCTACCTAGTTTAGGTCTAACCTTGCTCTTCCCCAGCCTGATGAACTCAGGAATCTGTCTGCCTTTGTAAGCACAAAGAAAGAAACATCACTGGGTGAGATCTCCTGTGACTACCACTCTCCAAATCTCTCCATCTCCATCCTTAATAGCTTTCTGGTAAGTTGGCTCACAGTACAGCTACTTTTGTTTCTTTAGATTCACAGAGCCCCCCATATGATTCATATTGTATCCTTATATCTGGCATAGTTGAGAAATTATATATATTTTGAACTCATGTTTTTAGAGTCCTTTTCCACAGCCTTAAGATCCAGGCATTTACCATGAGGCTTGAGACATTAGTCACACCTTCACCCCTGCTGTGTCTGATTATCATGGAGTCCTTAACATTAACAGTGAGGACCTTCTTTGAAGGAGGAGCATAAAATATGTGCATTGTTATACAAACAAGCCTTATGCCCACAAGCAGCCATCAACACTCAAGGAGGCCTATGCCCTCTTGGCCTTGTTCCAGGGATGGGAACCATGTCATTCTACCCCTACCTAGGCCATGCTGGACCCAGCATTCACCCTCTCCACCCATCCCCCCCCCCTTTTTTTTTTTTTAAATTTGAGACCTCAAGCATTGACCAAGAGCTTGACTTGCTTGATGCAGACTGGAAGAAGAAACAAAACCAGTAAGAATAAACCAATTTCAATGTATTACAGCCAAACCTTAATAAATGAATGGGAAGGTTAACTTACTAAGGGTAATACTCTGTTGGGAAATGTTGATAATGTTCATTAAAAATTACACATAAATTCTGGCTCCAATAAAAATGTCTGGCAGTAGCAACATTTCCAAAATAACCCCTGGCCATGGGTTAGTCAAGCTTCAAAGAATGGAAATATGAAAAGTGAATTCTGATGTGAAACAGGTTGGAATGTGAAGAAAGACCCATTACCTTCAGAACTCTGAGAGCAGAGAGAAGAGGAGGCTGGGGTTGTTCGAATATCGGGTCTTACAGGAAGAGATACACAAATGAGGGAAGGAGTACGGTGGTCAGAAGGCACTGCCACCTAAATCCGGCTTGTGAAAAGGGAGGTGTACTGATTATAGCTTTGTTTCTTTTGTCAATCTTACACAAGCTAGAGTCATCCCAGAAAACTGGGATTGGTCCTCCATTTGAATTGCTTTGAGTATGTCTTATAGGGCATTTTCCCGATTGATGATTAATGTGGGAGGAGCTAGTGTACCGTGGGGGTGGGGGGAACTTCTGGGCTGATGTTTCTGGGTTGTTTTAAAACACCAGGCTGCAAGAGCCATGGAAAGCAAGCCAATAAACAGATAAACTGATTCAATCTTTTGTAGGCATGTCTTCTCTGTCACCACAATGGACTGTACTCACACACTGTGAGCCAAAATATACCTTGTCAGGTTCTTCTATGATCTCACTGAGAAAAGCAACGGATACAATAGTAATTTTCCAGTGACTATATTTTTGTGAGATCCTTAACCTTTTAAAGTTAACATGTTATCAAGAAACATAACAAAATTGACAATTGTGATTCACCACATAGCAAAAACAATATTGTTTAATTTATATCTGTGGTTGAACTCTGTTTTGGTCATTGTTCTATTCCTGTGAAGAGAAGATAGCATGACCAAGGCAATACATATTTAAAAGAACAATAAACAAAAAGCAAAACAACAACAAACAAACAAAAAACCCACTTAATTGAGACTTGTTTATGATTTCATTATCTCATTATTTCATTAACACAACAGCAGGAAGCATGGTGGTATGCAGGCAGCAATAGTCCTGGAACTGAGATCTTTAGATCCTAAACCACAGGCAACAGGGAGAGAAAGACAACTGGACTTACTTCTTTTGAGACAAGGCATCTCTATATAGCCCTAGGTGTCCTTTAACTCACTATGTAGAAAAGGTTAGCTTCAAACTCAGAGAGATGGACCTGTCTCTGCCTCCTGAGTGCTAGGATTAAAGATGTACACCACCATGCCTAGCTGGTGTGGTCATTTTGAAGCCTCACAGTCCATCAACCCTCAAAGCCACATTTCTTAATCCTTCTAATTCTTTCAAACATTTCTACTCTCTGATGACTAGTCTCATTCACATGTATGAGCTTCTGGGAGCCATTCTGATTCAAACCACCATAGAATATTCATCTCATTTTCATGTATATTTTATCCTATCTATAGTGTCTCAGTTTCTCTACTGGGCATTGCAGTTGGTAGCTGGATTGAATTTGTACATCTCACAGATTGCAGAGGTTCTATGACTCAACTGAATGGTAGATCAGCAAGTATGAGGTATGGTGATCAGTAGAGGTTGTTTGTCTCTAGATGTGCAAGTCAGGTTATGCTTCTTCATTAATTATTTAAAATGAATTAATTTTAACTCTTGAATGAGTGAACTCATTCATGAATGAGTAAATTCATTCATGAATTAAAATGAGGAAACAGTTAATTTCATCCAGAAGACCGGCTGAAGAGATGGTTCTGACCATTGCTCATCTTTCAGTTTGTAACTCTGTTAACTGGGAAATCTCTCCACTTGTGTTCATCCTTGGCATTTCCAGCAATATCATGAGGCAAGTTTAAAAAGCCACCAAGAATTCTCACCATTATCCATTGGTTTATTCTCATTCTGTTGTAAACAAAATTTCTATGAGAAAAAAGTCCAGAATAAATTCTAAATTCTGAATACAGGCACAGAATCATAAGCTTGGGATTGTCTAAGCAATGGAAAATATATGCACATTTTACTCACAGATGTTTGTCTCAAGAAGAGAAAGGATTTCACACTTCTTAGGATTATAGAGAATCTAAGAAACCATTGGTGATCCAAACACACCCATTATGGCCACTGAATAAAATGCCCGAGTGTCCCCTGGAAAACCACTGTAATGAAAGTCTTCCTACATTAAAACATGAGGTGTAAAAAACGGTTTGTTTGGGGGAACATTAATAAATTTGTCCTATACAAAAGAAAATTAAAATGGTAGATTATTTTCATTATGCACACTTTCTAAATCCCTTCAAGTTGACACTAAGGATTAACCACTGAAGGCCCCAAATGTGCAATTGATATAAAAAGTCCTGAGAATACTTTGTTATCTAATAGACCATGTCCTTGTCAAGTTGGGCTATAAGCAAGTCATAATACCTTACACATTGCAAAGAGGAAGATACAAGTGATCAAGATTTTTGTAGACAATCATTGGACCCTCCTTTCTTTTGATCCTTCCCCCTTCCTTTCTGCTTTCTCTTTCTTTTTTTCCCTTTTTCTTGTTTTTATTTTAATCTTGAAAAAAGAAAAGGCAAGCAATGCTTTATTAGAAATTACTCTCTCATTCCTAAAGCATAAAGGAACTAGCTTAAATCTTGTGAACAGTGTTGGTGAGAAACAATAAGAATAACCACAAATAGATGTCTGGGTGCTCAAAAGTCTCTCCAGGCAGCCACAGGCACAGAGCACATTGACATTTAAATTGTTGGTAATAGAAAGGAAGCAGGTTACAACCCCATTACACTTGGTCTCTTAAAGGGTTTGGTGTGTCATTGTTGAATGCAGAACTCCATTCTTTAAAATGCAGAGGTACTAACATTGTCTCATTCTAGAAACCTTGGAGATGGAAAAGAGAGAGGCAATTCTTTGCCTTTTTGTCGCACTCTAATTGTTAATGCCCCTTGAGAAGAAAACTTCAAATGTCACAGTGCTTTTAACAGGAAAACTCCAAAAGGGATATTATAGGGTTGTTTTTTGTTTTTTGTTTTTTGCCTTTTCTTTCTTTATTTTCTTTTAGTATCCCAAAGAGAAATAATTTATTCTCTTCAGAACAGGTGGGGGAAAGCATATACACATGCATATGATTTATCCAATTTAATAGGGAAACATATGAGTATGGAATATCATGGAGACTGGACAGTGGTGTGCCATCTGGATAGTAGGTATAGTGAGGGGACAGTATATTTGGGAGTCAGAGGGTCAGGTAATTAGGTCTAGTTGGGCCAATCATCTGTTAGGTAACACCCAGCCATCATGAAAATACAAGGCAGTGAAAACACATTATCATGAGCATTGCATATGCATTTAGGGTGGTGTTGAACATACAGTTATCTCACACATTCAACTTGATTTCTGCTCCACATTTCATTTCTTTTATTCCTGTCCAATGATCTATTTTTTCCTTTCTATTGCATGGTATGTGCTTCAGATGCATAAATTTTATATGCAAGTAAAATTATGGTAAAAGCAGATAGTCCTTGTGAGAGGTCAGCTCTGGAACTTTGAGATATTCCACCAGGGTCTCCTCCACCCTCCGAGCACATGGAAGAAACAGGTTAGGAAGCACATAGGCTGGAAAGGAGGGGCTGATTAACCCCTTGCTACTTCATTCCCTAAAGAGCAATCAGTTTAAAAGTCACACTGTTCTGCAAATCACATTGTACCTAATGGCGGCTGCTCTAAAATCCTATATAAGGTCCTTGAATGGGCTCCACGAGGTTGCTCTACTGTCTTGGTATGTAGAGCAACCTCAGCATGCTGATGAAGCAATAAATTTCTCTTGCATTTTGCATCAATCCCCGACTCCATTTGTTCACTTGGAGGGTCTCAGATAAGGTAAGACTCCCAGAGTCTTACATATGGTACATTGGCCAGGAATCAACCCTCTGTGGGAATGCACCGGAGAGCAGGGGATTGGAGAAATGGCTCCAGCAGATAACCTCGGTTTTCTCAATGTTTATTTGTTTGTCTTAGTCTGTGTCTGTAAAGTCTGTTTAAAAGTCTTGCTTGAAATCTTCAGGGGGGCTCAGAGAGCCCACAGTGTTTGGGGCGGTCAAATGCAAAGGGCAGATCTGCCTTAAATGGGGGGGGGGCTGGAGGACACTTCAGGCCCCCCTGGAAGGAGTCGAGAGGGCTCCTCCTTCTGGATATGGTTTCTGCCAATGTGGCAGGGCCACCTGGTTTCTGTGTCCAGGGAAGGGATGAACTGTGTGTTGACTGTTTACACCCAACACCCGTGGCAGGGGTGGCAGGGTCCAGCTATCTGTAACCCAGTGCAGCTGGAGCTGGCTGGGAAAGTGTTCTACATCCGTGGAAGGGACAAATCTGTTCTGTGTCCTGTGGCAGGGACTAGCTGTGTATTGGTTGTTTACACCAGCTGCCCGTGGCAGGGGCAAGCTGGGGTGAACTGTCTATTGTTTTCTGTTCTAATTGTTTTGTGGTCTGTGTTCTTAAGACTTAAAACTGACTGATGACAGGGGTTTTTTTGGTCTGTTTGTTTGTTTGTTTGTTTGTTTGTTTGTTTTGCACTTCAGACAGATTCATCCAGTTAAACATGGGAAAGTTGGAGGAAAAAAAAAATGGAGGGGAGATGTGGTTGCTCAGCAGGAGGAGGAGTCACGCGGTGGCTCAAGCACTGAACCTTAAAACAAAGAGACACAAGAGCAGACTCAGCTCACTGGCTCTGTGGTCCCCTGCTGTGAACAAAGACAAGATGATTGCCCAGAGGCAAAAAGCCAGACAGTAAATGCTGCCTGCTTCCTACAGGCAGGTAATCATAGAACAGAATTTTAAAGATTGGTATAATAAAGTCCTGTAAGATATCTTATATTCTTTGATCATGGGCTCCATGGGAATTTTGGGTTAATATGCTGGCATGATAAATTTTAAAAGCCTAGGAATAGGTCCATACAGTATTTGTGTAGTTTACTTCATTTGTTTTAAATTGTTTTAATTATCAAAATGGGTGTGATTTTAAGTTTTGCGATTGTTTTATTATTCCTCTGGGAGAAAGGTCAAGCTAAACAAGTTTTCCTAGTTACTATCTAAAGGACATGCTGATTTGAGAGAAAGGCTTTGCCTTTGTGGCTTTAGAAAAGGTGATTAGAATCTATGAATATGAGCTAAGGACCAAATAGCAAATTCATAGCTCTAAGTTAATTGTTAGGGTGTTTTCAAGATAATTTAATTAAAAATAGCTGGGAATAGCCAAAGGACAACAGTGTAGATCACTGTGCATAGATAGATAGTTTTCAATAATGTCAGAAATCCACAGAATATGGTATCATTCTCAGAATTTTGACAGGATTGAAGACTGATTATAGTCTCATAGCCAACACAAGCTGTTTGGTATTGAGAAAGATGATATAGACTTGAGAAGATGGTTTTCAGATAATATACAAGCTAAACCAGGACATAACAGATCTGGAACTATAAGACTTTTTAAGTTAGGATATATAGTTGGCAGATGGACTGGGTGTTAAGTGTATCTTATACTTTATAAATTACAGAATGTCAATAGTTGTGCTCAATTTATATCTGAGAGAAAACAGCCTTTTAATTGAACAAAAAGGAGCTGTCTGTAGGCAGGTGAGGACAGGTGAAAGATAAGGCTAGAGCCTGTGACTTGGTAGTAGAAAAAAACTGCAGGCTGAGAGTTTTAGAGTGGGGACAGAGACGGACAAGGAGGGAGAAAATCTAGTAGAGGGCCCCCTCCCCCCTCATAGATAAAGGCCTTTCTTTCCCCAAGACCTGCCTCACAGGTGCTGGCCATCAGGAGAAAAAGAAGCCTGGGAGGAAAGATCCAGACCTGAGAAGAAATGGATACCCCAAGTGGACCTGTTACTCCAAGACTCTCCTTCTCCATATCCTCTTACCCTGGCCCTACTAGCACCAGCACTGGTCCCAAGATCCACAGTCCATATGAGACTGGGCTGTTGTACACCCATTTACCGGAGAGAAGAGCGGGAGGTTCCAAGGGGCCAATTAATCTCTCTAAAACTGTTTTATTCTCATCAGCCCACCTAAGATGAAGTTAGAAAGAATGCCCCCTCAGACACCATCAATTGACCAGGCTGTCATCGACTTCAGGCTTTTCCTGACTATGGCAGAAGGTAAGGGGCACCTGACCTAAAAGTCCATCACCAGACTTCGTTGGCAGGTCTCAAGGGGGCCGATTGAGATAACAGGGAAAAAAAAAAAAAAGCTTCAGAGGCTAGAAAGACAGGATAGGCCATTAAAAGTTAGTGCAGGTTGTTGAGAAAAGTCTACCATAACAGGGAAACAGGGGAAGAGAAGGAGCAGAGAAAAAGAAAAAGGAAGTAGGTTCAGGCAGGAATTTTAATTTTAGGGTGGAACAGAAGAAGTAGGCTTCAGGCAAGAATCTGATTTTGGGCTTGGACAAGGAAGTAGGCTCAGATATTTCAGTCATCCTGACACGCCCTCAGAAACAGTGATCACAGGAATGATCAAGGACTTCTGCTTATTGCTTTGCTCATTCCTTGGCTATTTGCGTTTATTGTATTGCAACCTAGAACTAACCTTATTGCTTGCATATAATTAAAATGGTATAAAAGCAGATTGGGAAAAAATATACCTGCTTTCAGTCTCAGAATTGACTGAAGCCATTGGGCCTAAGAGTGTCCTAATGGAAGCCGGGAGCAAGAAATCCCAAGCCTTGGGAAAAGTAGCCCCAAGTGGCAAAAGATATTAGCCCTGGGTGAAGACAGTGATTAGGAGAGATGCGATACGACCCACCTCCCAAACCCAGGGTGACTCTGAGAGTGGAGGAGAAACCCACTCAATTCTTGGTGGACACAGGGGCTCAACACTCAGTCTTCCAAGCTGATGGCCCCGTTTCAAGAAAAGATCTTGAGTCCAAGAATCCATTGGCACCAAAATTCATGGACTACCTGAAGAACAGTGGATCTAGGGATGGGCAGGATATTCCATTCATTTAAGGTTACCCCAGACTGTCCCTACCCTCTGTTTGAGCGAGACATACTCTCCAAAATGGGGGCCCAGATACATTTCCTGCCTGATGAGCTGCAACTAGCTGGCCCAAAAGAAGAGAACTCTCAGACTGACCCCCCTCCAAAAGCTGAGGCTTCCTGGTTTACAGATGGGAGCAGTTTTCTCTGAAGGTCAGAGACAAGCAGGTGCTGCTGTGGTGAATGGCACAAATGTCATCTGGGCGGAACCACTACCCCCTGACACGTTGACATAAGGAAGTGGAGCTAACTGCCCCCACCAAGGCCTTACAACTCAGTGCCTGCAAGAAAATCAACATCTACACAGATAACAGGTATGCTATTGCCACATCCCATGACCACAGAACTATATGCTAAGAGAGAGGACTGCTCACACCAGAGGAAACAAACAAGAAATCCTGGATCTCTTAGATGTTCCAATGAAACCCATAACTGTGAGTATTATTCACGCCCAGGCCATCAGGAAAAAAGAAAGTCAGTGGCCTAGGGCAATAACCAGGGAGATCTAGTGGCTCGAGAGGTGGCTATGCAGGAGAATATCCTGGCTATGAGCTTACAAGAAACATCTGTTGGGAAATGGAACTGGACTAAGGGATGGTCTCACTTAGAATACACTGAAGAAGAAAGGACTCAGATTGCTAGCCACCCTACCAACTATCACCTAGAAAAGAAGGGAAATGGCACACAAGAAAGAAAACTATGCTCCCCAGAAAGTAAGCAAAAGACTTACTAGGCCAAATGCACAGATGGACTCGTTTATGGGATAAAAAGCTTGTTCAAGCAGTTAAGGGACCTAGAGTATATAATAAGACTCAGGTTCTGGGCCAGAAAGATAGTAGGACAGTGTATAAGGTATGCCAGCAAGTGAGTGTTTATGCAGCCAAGAATAAATAGGGCAAAAAACCTAGGGGAGAACTGCCTAGAGTATATTGAGAGGTCGATTTTACAGAAGTTAAGCCAGGAAAATGTGTTTACAAATACCTTCAGGTATTCATAGATACTTTCTCTAGATGGGCTGAGACACTCCCCACCAAGCAGGAAATAGCTGCCATGGTATCCAAGAAGATATTAGAGAAAATTTCCCCGAGGTTTAGAGTGCCCAAGGCAAGTGGATAAGACAATGATTCTGCTTTTGTCAGGTAAGCCAGGGGGTGGCAAAATTATTGAGGACAGATTGGAAACTTCATTGTGAGTACCATCCACAAAGCTCAGGGCAGGTAGAGAGACTTTAACTAATTTGACCTTGAAGGCTGGCTTGGACTGGGTGGTGCCCCTCCCCTTGGCTCTGTTCTGAGCTTGGAACACCCCCTACCATTTTAACCTGACCCCTTTTGAGATCCTGTAGTACCCCAACTCCCTTGGTGTACACTGGGCCCTCCCAGGAGGTATCCCATAGCATGAAATTTGGCCCTAACTGTCTGTCTTAAATGCTCCAGGGATGCCAGAGATCCCTCATCGCTTCCAGACTGGTGACAGGATCTATGTAAAGAGACATTGGACACAGTTGCTGGTACCTAAATAAAAGAGACACTTCCTGGTACTGCTAGTTACTCCCATAGTCCTCAAGGTAGACGGTATTGAGGCCTGGGTGTATGATTCCTGTGTGAAACCTGCAGATGTCCCGCTCCCCAGAGACCCACATTAGATGGTACAGAAGACAGACAATCTGCTCAAGCTCAAGATCACTTGACCTTTATCATTACTGTTTGTAGTACCTTTAGACAGTACTCACTGTCTCCCTTCTGTTGTGGTTGGGGGTGGCTAGGGCAGCCACCAAGACCTCAACTTTGGTCTTATAAAGGAAAAAGCATCAGTCATCTTAAGGAATCACTGACTTTGTTATCAGAAGTAGTACTATAGAATAGGAGATTAGACTTAACTTTTCCTCCAGCAAGGAGAGCTATGTGCTGCCTTAGCTGAAGAGTGTTGCTTTTATATACACCATTCTGGGGTTGTTAAAAATTCACTCGTCAAGGTGAGAGTAGGGTTAGCCAAGTGGAAGAGAGAGAGAGAGGAAACATAGTCAGGGCTGGTTCAAGTCTTGGTTTAACCTCTTAGTTAACAGCCCTCATATTTACCTTGTTAAGACTGTAATTGTTCTCCTCCTATTGTTGACTTCTGGCCCCTATATTTTGAACCGCTTAGCTGCTTTTGTTAAGGAATGCATAGGTGCAGTACAGCTAATGATCTTATAGCTATCAACAATAGCTTCAAGACTGAAGCATGCACAAGAAAAAGGGGGGAATGAGAGGTCAGCTCAGGAACTTTGAGATATTCCACCAGGGTCCCCTCCACCCTCCGAGCATATGGAAGAAACAGATTAGAAAGTACATAGGCTGGAAGGGAGGGGCTGTTTAAGACCCTGCTACCTCATTCCCTAAAGACCAATCAGTTTAAAAGTTACACTGTTCTGCAAATCACATTGTACCTAATGGCGGCTGCTCTAAAATCCTATATAAGGTCCCTGAATGGCTCCACGAGGTCGCTCTCCTGTCTTGGTATGTAGAGCAACCTCAGCATGCTAATGAAGCAATAAATTTCTCTAGCATTTTGCATCAATCCCCAACTCCATGTGTTCACTTGGAGGGTCTTGGGTAAGGTAAGACTCCCCAGAGTCTTACACTTGAACCATAAGGAAAAATTTTATCTTCTCTTAGGGTGACTCTGGCTAAGGGTGAACACAATTAGTGGCCACCAAAACCTCCCTGGACCAATGACTTCTAGATCCCTCATCTCACAAAATCCAGAAATAAATTTCACAGAGAGTGAGTTTTAGAAATGAGTTTTATTATAGAGGGAAAGCAAGTAGAACTTTCGTACTGCAAGAGGGGCCCTCACAAAGTTATTTTTATTTCCATCTCTAAGCAGCAAGTGCTTGAAGAAGATTGAAACTTCTATGACATCTTCAATGACTGGGCCTATTGTTGTGATAGGACTCAAAATTTCCATTATTGAAATAGGCCACTGACGAATGGTTTGGTCAAGGAGATGCACACAGCAAAAACTGATGACATAAACATTTAACGTTTCAGATCAGCAACTGATGTATTTGCAAGTAACTCTTGATTGGTTCATAGTACATGCTGGTGTCTTTCACTAACTTAGATTGTTGTTTTATCTTTGTCAAAATAAACCCTATTCACAAAATCATTCATTGAAGATATATAGAGGTATAGAGGTTTTCTTGAAAGAATAAGCCACAGATATAACCTGGAAGGATGTTTCTTAGTCCTTTTTGAACACATTAACTCTACACTTCTCTCTCTCTCTCTCTCTCTCTCTCTCTCTCTCTCTCTCTCTCTCTCTCATGTGTGTGTGTGTATGTGTGTGTGTAATATTGAAAAAATTAGAAACTTTTTCTCTAAAATTGTTCAACATATAAAAATCTGAAAGTAGAAAATTATTTACCAAAATATGGGAAAAATTTTGCCATGAGTCAGTTTACTATATGAGAAAAAAATTTGGTGTTTTTTCATATAATAGAGTGAATATAGTTAATAATAGTTGTACATTTTAAACTGTTGAAAAAAGTTTTATTATATCTTTTCTTAAATGAAATAAACTATTTAAAGTGATGGATATACTAATGCTAATTACTCTTATTTGAATATATATATATATGAATCTATCACCGTTACATATATATATATCATTGCTATATATCAATTAAAGTAAAATATAAAACTATTTTAATACATTCATGAATTCAATAAAGAAGAGAGAAGACGATCTCAATGCTACTTGAGCAATGAGTTAAAGTGCTGCAGCTCTCAACAGTTCACGCATCAAAGTTTGAGTGTTAGCTCTCATCTTAATCCACAGCTTCTTCATCTTCTTTAGTTTTCTTTCTCCCTTTCTTTTTTTTGTTAGTCTCCTCATCTTTTTCCTCTTCTCCTTTTCTTACTGCTGTTAACTATGAAAACTCTAATATATATATATAATTGCTTACATTCTATGAAACATGATACTGATCTTTGTGATACTTACCCATCGACCATTCAGAACCTTCATCACTCATCCAAGGATCACTAAAGGCAAGCTCTTTGTTAAGCCTGTTTGTAGAGTGAGTCAACAGTATATGTATACATACACATACAGGTCAGTCTTATCTGCATAGAGAATATTATATTGCATGAAAATTCATGTTATTTGGGGTGGGATTCTCCAAGAGGTGTCCCTGCAGGTATGCTACATACAAATTTACTGCATCCCTTTGGAACATACTCCCAGTCTGCCAACTTCCTACCTCTGGGCTGCTTTGCCTTTGAATAGGTGCTCTGGATAAGTGCGTTTGATGAGCTCAGAGGTTTATGTTACATATTCTGGCTGTTTTCATTCCTTAGAGTCTTGGAAACTCGACATTATTTTTCCCCCAACCTTTTTTTAGACTCAGCAACATGTAAATTAATGTTATTTGAATGTCAGTTTAAGTGAGTGAAGCCTAGAGATGATAGAAACTTGTTCAAACAGTCATGAGTGGTAGGTATAGGTGGAAGTGTGTTCTCACCATCCAGTTTTATGTAGGGTGTTATATCCTGTCTACTGTGGGGAATAACATCATAAACACATAAATACTCTACTGAGTTGAACATTCAATGGACAGAATTTACCCTTCCATGTTTTTCAATAGCTCCATTGCAGAGCCTACTTCCTGATTTATTATTTCTCCATTTTGTTAAATGGTTCCCAGACCTATTTTCAAGTACATTATGAAGGCTATCGAGGATTTATGTCCATCGATTGGCTGTTTTCCCTCATAGTGATATGGGCCAGGTAATAACATTGCCTCCTTGAGATGAGTCTAGGTATATTAATCCATTGTTCATAGCCACAGTGTAACTTGCATTTTCTTAAAGATTTTTCACTTTCCACTATATTCAAGATATAAATGGCTATTCCTAATGTAAAGTTGACTCTTTAAGTTTTATCCTTCTTTAAAACAAGACAAAATAAATCATTCACCAGTAGATAATAAAGGGTTGAAAATAACCGGATGTATTCTTCATTTATGTGCCATCATCTTTTCATTAAATATAAGCTTTATTGGCCAAAAGAAGGCTCAAAGGAAAGATGATTCAGGAAGATAATTTTCTAGCAAAATATATTTTGCATGAAAATATGAATTAATGTCTTTTCTTTATGGCTTTACTCTAGGGCTAAAATTAATTAAGAATAATAAAAAAATACTACCTTCATCTTTTTTTCTATGTAATACTACCTTGAACCACTGTACTCCTTGAAAATAAACTGACTTTTTATATTCCAAGTCAATTATTTTCCTCTAAAACTCCATCTCAACTTCTATTAATTTATTTACATTTTATATGTGTATATATGGTGATATAAAGGCAAAAGAAGAGATGCTAAATGTTTCTCTGGGATCAGGAGAACTCCTCAGGGGCAGCAGTTACAGATAGTTGGGAGCTGCAAATTTGAGTTCCCTGAAAGATTAGTAAGCAGTCTTAACTGCTAAGCTGTATCTCTAGTTCAATTTATTTATTTATTTTATTAAGTGCTCTATTTGACAATTTTAAAGAAGAATACAATACCTTCTGGTTATTCTCTCCTCATACTATTTTTTTATATTCCTCCCGTTCATATTAATCCTAGTTAAATTAAATGAGTAACAACCAAATCCATTCTTAACTTTCTAATGAATGCTATACATGCCATGGGGAAATGTGAATATTAATTGGCTAGAATTGCAAACATGCATTAGCAGATTTCATGGAGAATAGAGCTCACAAATATTTGAGCCTCTTTCTTATGGGAAGACTGTACAAAGCCTGCTCAGCTTTTCACTGCTGATGTGTGCAAACTCTGAAACCAGTTGTATGTGTGAAGAATTTTTTGACAATGATACCCTGATCCTGCTTATCAAAAATGATAAGTTTCAATCATAGCAAAAACTTTGAAAAACAACCTTCGAAGGTGACATCACTTACTTTCCATTCATAGTAATGAGTTCTCAGTTTATTCTTTAGAGACAAATGTGTCTTCACCATGAAGCTGTCACTGAAAATGCCAAGGCTCTCCTTCCAGAAGGCTCTACAATATTCACAAGAACTACAATTACCTTAATATTAATAGGGGCTTATTTTTAAGAAGCTCAGAGGGTACCAGAATCATCAGTTGCTCAAGTCCCTTTTACAAAATGATGTAAGTGGCTACATATAACTTAGACACATCATTCAATAAATATTAAATCACATGCATATTACATTACGCATATTCCAACTGAAGCACAATTAACTAAAGCTTCAAAGATAGCGCCCAGCTGTGATAGAGCACACAAGAAATTTAATCTTTCTGGGTTTAGGTTACCTCATTAAGAATGTTTATTTCTAGTTCCGTCCATTAACTTGTGAGTTTGATAATTTCATCTTTTAAGCTGAAAAATATTCTATTATGTAAATGTACCATATTTTCATCAACCATTCATCAGTTGATAGACATTTAGGCCCTTTCCATTCCTTAGTTATTGTGACTAGAGCAGCAATTAACAAGGATGAGCATGTGTCCCTTTGGTTGGATATAGAGTCTTCTGGGAATATGCTCAGAAGTTGAATAACTTGGCCGTATGGTAGACCTATTTCTAGCTTTTTGAGGAACCTCCACATTGAATATATAAAAGTCCTATTTGAGTGGGTGTTATATTGTATCATTTGGGAGATAATGACAAGGGCAAATGCTCAGAAATGTTTAGTACAGAGGCAGTTTTGAAAAATGTTTTTCAGTGGGTTATTTTAAGCTAAGAATGGGGAATATAGGCATATGTTGGTCTGACTGTGACCACATGTTCCCGGTTGGAGTTATCTTTCAATAAATTTTAATAGCTTTATCATTTTAATAGAAATTCTCCCTTACACATTTAACTTTTCCAAAGTACAGAGGCTAGATAGTTGCCACAAACTTTGTATGTAGGACTTCTAGAAAAATAGGCCTGTCATTCTTGTGATTCACAGTGATATTTTTGGATTGTTTGTTATCCAAAAAATGACTCTTTCTGATTGATGTAAGAACACAGGGGAAGACAGCATAGTTTATAAAAAAATATAGCTTGAGTTTTGTAGTGAGATAAGCTTCGTTTCAACATTCTATCCTGCCTTGGGCATTCATTATTTAATCCCTGAGACTATGCTTTTTTTCATATTTTATTTTGTTTTATTTTTTATTATTAATTATTATATTTACTTACATTCCAAATGCTGCCCCACCACCTGGTCCTCCCTTGCAGAACTGGTCTCCCAACTGACTCCCCTTTGCCTCAGAGTGGATGATTCCCTCTCAGGAATTATCCCACCCTGGTGCATCAAGTCTCTATAGGATTAAGGGCATCCTCTCCCACTGAGGCCAGACAAGGCAGTCCTCTGCTACATATGTGCTGGGGGGCCTCAGACTAGCTCCTGTATACTCTTTGGTTGGTGGGTCAGTCTCTGGGAGCTCCCAGGGGTCAAGGTTAGTTGACACTGCTGGTCTTCCTATGGGGTTGCCATCCCCTTCAGCTCCTTCAATCCTTCCACTAACTCTTCCATAGGTGAAAAACAAGGCTTAAATTAACTTAGTTATATTCTAGTGTCTCCCAGCTAGAAAGAGTCAGAACAGGGAGTAGAATATATCCATGGTGTGTAGACGGCAATCCATCTATTACATCACCTTAATTTTTGTGTTTCTATTTTTTCTGTTTATGTATGCTCAGAATTGTCTTTCTTGTTCCCAACTGCCTAACTTTATGTTCTGTCTTTTATTTTTGGTTCCTGTGTTCCCTTTAGTAATTTCTTTCAATGTTTCCCCAGCCCTTTGGGACCATGAGAGTTTAGTGAGTTAGAGCTGAGCTGGGGACAAGCTGCCATTGTCAGCAGGCAGCTGCTGAGCACCAAATCGCCAATAATCACTCATCAGGCTGTTCTCAGCAGGCTCCACTTCAGTCTGCCTTGTAGATCCATTAAATGCAAGCAGCAGTATAAATTCTACTCCCTGGGAAGGATTGGGTCATTTCATGCACTATTTAGGACAGCCTAATGTGTATAACATATAGGGCATGTGGTATATTGGACTCTCTTTCTATGGAGATCAGCTCTGTTTAGGAACTAAAGAAAACAAGTATGGTTATACCAGTACACACTTAGAAGTGCAAAGGTGGATATATAGAGCATGCCAACTGCTGAACCAGGCTGGAAAATATAATAAAATCTCCAAAGTCTTATTGTGAGTTGGTATTTTCTATTAAACACCAACACTTATAATATCCTTGTGGAAACTCTTCCACTTACGTGATTCCAGTCCTTGCCCACTATGACGTGTCTATGTGTATAAAAGATGACATTTATTATTTAACTGGGCATAATGGCTACTCTTATAAGTAGTATGTTTTCTAATTCTCTGAAGTGCAGACATTTCCCTCTGTGATAGAGTGGAAGAATTGCCTGTGTGATTGAGAGAGGCCAATGGCTTCTTCCATATTGTACACCTTGCGATTACTCACAAACTAAACTCCATCTGTCTATCACGAGGACATGGCTAAGAAGCAGTAGTTCTATGGATTTGATTTTATTTGCTCAAAATATTCCTATAGTTCCATCATTACCAGTAAGTCTTCATCGTATTACTACTGTAATAAAAGTTGTATGGCTACAGAGTCTATTCTTCTCAAATTGGGTTAGCCTCGCCGACATTGTACTCAAGCTCAATGTTATTACACAGGATTTTTCTGGTGAAATAAGGGTAGTACTTTCTCTTTAGGAAATAGGTGCTCACTTTGATCTTGCATACAGAGGCTAAGTGAGGAGGGCTGATCAATGAGATCAGCAGGCAAGGTTAATCTTTAAGAGCATACTAAGGAGGTTGGCCCTCACTTCTACAGGCTATGTTGGTTATGGTTGTTTTTGCTAAATGTCTGCTTCAGAACACCAGACCGAGAGGTTTGTTGGACTAGAAAAGAGTTCTCAGAGTATCTCTGTCATGAATGACCTACGAACCCTTCTTTCAGTTCCTCTTTCCTCTAGGGAATGCAGTATATGAAGGGTACACAGACAGGGAGAATTTATACTTCTCATATTTCATAGACTGTAGACTTTTTAAATGTGCTGTATGCTTACTCCCTATGGGCTGACAGTCACAAGTGAAAGATAAATCAGCCAAAGCCAATACACATCCCTTCTCAAACAATATGCCTCCTGTTAGAAAACCGTACTCAGCATGAGTCTTAAGAATTACAAAGCAATCAGTGAGCTCTGCGCATCTAACAGTTCAGGTGCCTAGACTGCTTGCTTACTCTGACGCAATTTGGAGCAGACACATTCACTTAATAAAAGTAACTCAGGGTCAGTTAAAATACAAAATACAGATGTCATTATATGTGTAAGCGTGCATAAGAAACAAAGATCTATATTACCAAGACCAACTGCATCCATTTCATAGGCTACCCACTTTTCCTCTTTGCAGATACAGGACACCCAACATTGTTTACCTCTTTCTTCTCATTCACCTCCTTCCCATACCCCTTCTCCTCTTCCTCTACTTTCTCTCCCTCCTCCTCCTCCTCTTCTTGCTTCTCCTCCCAACCCACCTCCTCTTCCACTTCCTCCTCCTCCTCATATCATAATCTTTCCCATTTCCTTTCCTTGTTCACAGTCTTGAGACACTGTGTGATCAGTGCCCTTTCTTGTCCTCTGTGTCTAACTTCCAGTATTTTAACCTACAAGGCAATAACGTAGTAGCATGGAATTTTAGTAATCCTTTGGAATTTTGAATGAGATCATAAAGTAAAGTTGATGTTACAAAAATCATCTATATTCAAAACATTAATGATCATTTAAAATGTAAATTGTACATATGAGATAAAACAGTATTTATGTTTTCTGATTATGAATTATTGTATTTTCAGTATAATGTTCTTCGGTTCTATTCGTTTTCCTAAATTGTTGAATTTTTTTTATTTCAAATGTTATAGTTTGGCTTTATCATAATTGACACAAACTAAAAATAAACCTCTTTATTATTCTGTTATAGGATGATAAACCATATGGCACACAATACTCTTCAATATGACAAAAGGATGGTGTACTTTGCTAATTTAAAGAGGCTGGACTCAAAAGCTTTAGGCAACCCCAATATACAGCTGTGACTCAGGCTCAAAGGGGTTCTGTTCTGAAGCTACCACATGTCTAAAATATGGCGCTATGGTTTGAGTATGAAATATCAGCCATAGTTCACGTGTTTGAACATTTGTCTTCACTTAGTACCTAGGAAGATTATGGAACACTTAGGAGGTAAAATAAAAATCCACTTTATATATTTGCCACATTATTGTTATCAATGCATCTGCCTATAGCCAGTTAAAATGGTTCCATTTTGAAATTATTGTGAATAGTAAAGAAATAAAGATATGCGCAGTGTCTCTGTTGCATGTTGCTTTAGAGACTTCTGGATGCATAACACAGATTTAAACTACATGGATGGATGGATGGATGGATGGATGGATGGATGGATGGATGGATGGACGGATGGGTGAATGAATGGATGGATAAGTAACAGACAGATAGGAAGCTCTATCAGACAGACAGACCAATAGATTTCTGTGTGTTTGTCTTTAGGCAAATATTTATGATATACTCATTTATGTGTATGTGTGTTTATGTCTATATGTGACTGTGTGTGTATGTAGGTTAATGTAGTATGTATTTTTATAGTAGTGCCCTAATTCTGTATATAATAGTAAGAGTCTGAATATGAATTTTGATTCTGAATTCACTCCTCATTTATTCTATCATAATTTTCTCTTCTCATTCCACATTCTTTTTTTTTCCTGTCTGTTTTTTTTAATTTATTTATTTATTTTTTGCATTTATAATTTGAACAATTTATTAAATCCAACAAGTAGGACTTCCACAATCTTTAAAAGAACATAAGTTTTGTATGCTGAGACTTTAAAATATGCATGTAGATAAACATGGGAGAGTGCTATGCTATTCACACTCATGTAAAGAGTTTACCATCGGTTCCCAAGATGAAAGTTACATTATCGAGAGAATATGTGAACACAAATAGTCTTGGCTGCAAAATATTACAACTCGGGTGATGAGATAAATTAGTTTTAGACAGTATCTAAGAATAATCCAGAACTGGAGAAGTTAAACTTAGACAATGATGCTCTAACTTATTTTTTTTTTTTTTTTTGACCTTACTGCCTTAGGGCGTGATGCTTTTATTTTTTTTTCCTCCTTTTTTATTTTTATTCTCATTCCACATTCTTATTTCTTAAGTGAATCTCATTCATTCAGAAATTCATAATTTTAGATTTTGATCTGATGCATTTTGAAGGAGCAAGGAATATGTGAGCATTTTCCTTTTTGAAATGTATTGTAAACATACCATTACTAAAACAGTTATAAATTTTAATTGACTTCCCTCTGAAACCACTTAGATATGAACTGGCCATGCTTTTAGTTTTGACTTTCAATTTGCATCTTTTATTTAATTTTAATATGTACTTTGTGTGTGTGTGTGTGTGTGTGTTTGTGTGTGTGTGTGTGTTTGTGTGCTCTGTGTGTGTGTGTGTGTCTGCGTCTGTGTCACAGCTTTTCTACCTGCTTACTGATCAGGTTGGACTTTTGTCATCTCTTTGAAATCTAGTCTCTTGCCTGTATTTCCTTGCCTTTCTGTATTTGTCTTAAAATGGTCAAGACAAGCTTCTATAGAAAAAGAAATTAAACTTCATTGTTCATATATTATCAAGCTTCATTTTTTATGAATATTTACTATTATCCCACTGACCAAAATAATTTGGAAGGCTCTCCTGAATTCATTTCATAGGACAGAAAGTAAGACTTCACTGAATATTTTCTAATATACTTGAGAAATAAAAGAATATACATACATGGATGGGAAAATAAAAATAAATTGGTCTGCTTTTTCCAATGTATGACATTCCAATGAACACCTACTATGCTGGGTAGTTTTAAATTCTCCTCTCTCCTACTTGAAGTAACAGGTCTATCTCTGGTACTTCTGTTTTTCTGTGACTTCTCTACCAATGACTTCATTAGAAGGCACACAAGCACATAAATAAGTGAGAAATCTTTGTAAATGCTCAGACTATACACTGGGAGCAAACAAATTCATGTTTTATTTGCTGTTAAAGTAATTAATGACAAAGGATTTCCATAATAATATCCCTACTAATTGATTCTCTGTGTCAATATGTCTCAAGTTTCCCTAGTAACTGCCAGTGGTGATTAAGCACTGAATGGCTTTTATCTGCAGCAGTTGTTTGCATGGGATATGTTCAAGGAACTAGAATTTATAAATGCCAGGAGACAGAAACACAGAAATGTGATCATTTAAGACAGCACTCCGTAACTGATGCGTGACAAGGCTTTGTCTTTAATCATTTCACTTCTCATTCCCCCTTTTCCCTTTTCCCTGATGCTATTTCAGAACAGCTGGATATAGTCTGCCTTTTCAACACATCTTAGTGTAGAGTATCATATAAAATAAAAAATGAAGGCATTATCTCTGTCTGTTCTGGTATTTTACATATCAATGATAGTGACACTACCGAGAAAGGCAACGGAAGGGTACTAGGATGAAGGACAAACTTGTCGATGTTTCTACATGGTATTGCTGCTGTTTTTTGGAAAGGTGTGAAAAATAGAATGACATCTGTTGACAAATGTGTCCCAGCATGGCTTGTCCTCTAGCTCACAAGAGATTTCTTTTTTTCAGAAATAAGTAAGTTGAGAAAATCAAAGCGTTCTTTTCTTCTTTTGGGATTCTATAGCAGAATGACTGGAGTTCCACTCTTCATTCTGTTTTCTACACACACACACACACACACACACACACACAAAGCTTAGATTTTTACAAATGTAAATATGTGTTATGTTTTCAGTATGTCTTTTGTGAAGTGAACGGTGGTTTGATGCATCTTTCCAATGTGGGAATTAAAATATTTTGTATATTTATTCTTTATTAAGCATTGATATTTGGCATAAAAAAATGCTTGGCAAAGGCACTTGCCACCAAACTGGACAAAATGAGTTGGATTCCCTGGACTGACATCAGAAAAGAAAACTAATTCTCAGAGGTTGGCTTTTGAACCCCACACATTTTATATCATGAGGTCACCTTCTAAGACCCTCCCACACACAAGGAATAAGTAAATATTAAAACAAGAAATTAATATTATGCCATTGTCTAGTCTACAATTGTAGCATGGCTGCCAGACCTCTGTGTGTGGACTTCAGAGATCTGACACCCAGTTCTTAGGCTTGTTGGCAGGCATTTTAGCCATAGAGCCCTCTCCTCAATCCTAGTTGACATATTTTCATGATCCACTTTATTTAGTGTTTGGTTTTGAGGTGTGCGTGGTCTCTTGTATTTCAGGCTGTCCTGCAAATGACTATGTAACTGAGGACGTTCTTAAACTTCTGATCTTTGTTGTCCTACCTTTCAAATATTAGCATTGTACTAATATGTTGCTGTAACCAGAACCTTCGTAGAAAGAATATCTAGTAACCCACAACTTCAGAGGAGTAGTCACACTACAGGTAGCTTTACATTTGAGAAAAACATTGTGAAAATTTTACAAAGGAAGAAAGGAAGGACGGACGGACGGACGGACAGGCAGACAGATAGGAGAGAATTTTCCTATATATATTACATAAAAGTGCCACAGAGCCATAAAAGGCAAATGATGATCAGTAATTTGATTGTCAATCAAAACACAATCTTTTCCTTATCAAATCTGCTGTACATTTATTTCTTGTGGGCTTTCTCTTTCCAGCTTAAGATAAAACTTAACTGAATTCTGCCTGATTAAATGAAAATTAACTCATGATGCCATATAATAAAAATGAATTAGTGTTCTTACTTTTCAGAAAATGAAGAAATTTGCCAAACCGTTTCAAACTTGCATGTAGTTATGAGATATAGACCTCTTGATGAGAAATGTAATTAAATTAATTTTCATTAATTGCCCATTTTAGAAAGTATAGCTCCTATTATTCTCTATGTTTTAATGTCTTAGCATCATTGCTGGGGCATTGACAGAGCACATTTAGATGCAGGACCTTCTTTAAAGCAGGCTAGAACTGATCTTATTGAGGGTGTATTTCTGCTAAGCTTGGCACTGTGTGTTATCTGTGATGTGTTCTCCAAAATCTAGGCTAAGGTTAAACATGCTTGGTCAGAGAAAGGATTTACAAATCTGCTTGGATTTCTGTTTTGTCTGCTCTTTGGAAAGTCATCTCAAATCCATAGTCTTCCTTATAAGGTATTACATAAGGCATCTCTAGAAGCCTAATCAGTACTAATAATTTGTAAAATTGTTTTTAAAGGATCATTTTCTTTGCATTTACAGAGAGATGCCTGGCATTTTCTGAGTGCTGAGTTTGTGCAAATAGGATAACAGGCACTTTTCATTTGCTTTCTCATTGAATTTTTTTTTTTTATGAATGCTGCAAAGGTTTGTACAGATGAGAATAAAGAAGCTCAGAGAGCTGCAATAGCTACCAAACCATCCCAGAGTCCTTGCCTTTCCTCTGTGCTGGAAAGAATCGGCACTTCCTCCTAGCAACTTGCAGATCAGGGTACATAATAGAACTATGGATGATAGTGAATGCATCAAAATTATTATAATCAGCACCTTTTACAGATGAAATGTTAGAAACAGTTTTTCACTTTGAAAATTCCTGCCACAAGTGATATTCTATTGGATCTCAGTTTGAGCCATAAATCTGAAGTGTTAAAAGCTGTGCTTAGAATCAAATAGCCTTGAATGAAACCCATAGATCTGTTGCTCATCAGACCTATAATTTGCTCAAAACGTTGATAGCTTGAGCTAAACTTTGACTTCAGGGTGTTCCTACTGTCCTTTATCTAAGATTCTTTTATGGTAGTGAATTTTGGCTTGTTTGATATTCACACATTTATTTAAACATGTTCCTAACATCTATATTTTACCCATTTAGAAGAAAAAAATTATATGTGATGGGCTTAAATAAACCACATCTTCAATGAGTCACAAAAAAGTAGTTTTTTTTCAGTTGTATTTAGGTCACATACCTTAGATATTCAAACGTCTGGGTTCATATGTAACCACAAAAGACCATGAACTTTTGTAATCACCAAAAGCATGTTACAGAATAAGAACAACCTGAGAGATATTACAATATTTAACTGCAAATTATACTATAGAGCTATAATGACAAAGACAGTCTGGTACTGATATAAAAATGGACAGAAAGATCAATGGAATAAAACAAAGCAGAAATAAAATGGCAAAGCTATGCTCAGTTAACTTTAACAAATGAGACAAAAACATACTGTGGAAAAAAAGAAGATAGCCTATTCAAAAAGTAGTGCTAGCCAAGACTGGATGTCTATCTGCCAAAGATGAAACTGGATTTTAATCTTTCACCTTCTATGAAAAACAAGTCAAAATGGTTCAAAGACCTTTATTTAAAACACAAGACACGGAAACTTTTAGAAATAAAAAAACAGAGTATATCCTCCAATATATTGGGATGGTCTTTTAAAAGAACTTTTAAAATTAAACACCGATATCACAGGAACCAAACCTGGATCAACAGATGGGAATACTAGGAAATCAGTGGTTTCTGTACAGCAAAGGAAATTGCCCTCAGAGCAAACAGACAGCCTACAAACCAGGACAAATCATTATGAGCTGCCCTGCAGCCAAGGGGCTAATATCCAGCATTGCACAAGTTATATACCAAGGGAATAAAACTGCCAATCAACAAATGGGCAAACAAACTGAAGAGACTTGTGTCAAAATAAAAATGGAATAGAAAAAAATGCAAAATTGTTTAGTATCCCTAGCCATCAGGAATAAGAAAGTTAAAACTACTTTGAGACACCATTTCACCCCACTCATCAACAAATCCGACAATAAATGCAGGGAGAGGATGTGGAGATATCAGAACTCTTATGTGATTGGTGGGTGCACAAATCAATATAGTCACTGTAGAAATCAATTTAAGGATTTTTCACAATAAAAATAAAAGCAGAGCTATCATGTCACCCAGCTATGTTGCTCTTAAGCATATATCTGGACAACTCCATCCCCCACCATAGAGACATTTACACCCAAAGTTCATTGCTGCTTCATTCTGTACAGCAAAGAATTGGATTCAGCCTAATGTCTATCAACATGTGAATGTAGAATGAAACTTTGCTATACAAACCAATGGACAACTACTGAGTTCTAATTTGACTATAAATTTTTAAGTTCAAATTTTTCAAGAAAGTAATAGACTTCAGGAATAAACAAATTTCATGACCTCTCTCCTATGAGGAATGTATGTCTCTACATAAAGGAATGTATAGGTGGGCACAGTATATCGTAAAGGAATGAGAACAAGAAAGAGTAAATAGTAGGTGATAGGACTGAGTGAGCACAAGCTATGAAAGAGGTTGTAAAGCTGTTTATCTAATTCTTATTCTGTCATGGAGGGTTTTATTTGGGGGATGGGCGATACGGACATGAGGTCTATTAACAGTAAAAGTAAAAAATTTAATGTGATGCCTCAGAGCTTCCATTGCAAACAGTGTACAGGTTCACTGAGTTGTATAGGCATTGGGTCTGGTTTGTTTAAGTACATGTTGTTTGTATTTATTTGAAAGATTATATTTATAATAAGGCCTATAAAATTAAAATAATAAAAATAAAAACATAAAAGCTCAGACATTTAGAGAGGTGGTCATATTTAATTACATGGGAATGACAGAATTGTGGTCAGTTTGTTTAGCTAGTTTTGTTAATGGGAATAAAATATGCTACCTTTTCCATATCACTTGCACTTTTTACCTGAGTATATGCATCCTTTGTTTTTTAATGTTGTTGGAAAGATGATCCTTTTAAACAACAAATTTGTGATTTAGGTGAATAATAACCATGATTGTTACACAAATTGTTAATGGTCACAGTACCAGCAAGGTTATTTCCAGCTTCATGGCATCTGATTTAAATAATTGACACATATACTAAGTCAGCAAGACATTTTATTTAATGAGACAGCACAGGCTACATTGTAGGTAGGAGTGGTTACTTAGGCCAGAGTACCCAAGCACATAAGCTATTGTTTGAGGCTTCTTTTATATAGAATCCAGGAGGAAGAGGAATTGGTTGCTAAGCGACAGGACATGGGTGGCCCTTTGCTTTGATTGACAAGCTTGGGTTATACAAAATTTTGCTCATTTTGGCACCATCCTTCCCATGATGCATCTGATTACCTGAGCATATGTATCTTTTGTTTTTTAATGTTGTTGGAAAGATGACCCTTTTAATAATATATATGCCTAATTATGCACAAACATAGATAGGGTGGTAAATATGGGTATCCTCTACATGTTTACACACACTGTACATGCACACAAAACTGATTTAAGCTGAATGAGACCCATGCTTCTCATTCCCAGATAGGTTTTGGGACATGTCTAAATGGAAACTGACCATGAAAGGGGAATTTACAGTCATTGGAGGAGAACCCATTGCATTGTTTGGAGCAAAGTGAATAAACAGCTCGATGCAGGTTGAGTCTCAGGTAGCTGGATACATTATTGGAAGAGGGCTGTGTATCTGAAGTCCAAGCCACTGTAGAGCTCTGCTTGCTAAGCTGTTATTATGCTTGCCTGCCTGACTTCATTTAAGAGGAATTATAGAGGAGAACATTTTTTCTTTATTATGTAAAATATGTTAGATAGATAAAAGAATTGCTTGCAAATGATTTTGGCACCTAGAGAATGCCTCCATCACTCTGATCTCTGGGATACATGCTGTGGAGTATAATGGTTTCCTTCAGAAGCCCATAGACTTCCAGGGAGGCATCTAGATTCCTACAATTTTATCATGAGAATCCTCCAAGGTACAGAAAGGAGCGCCATTAATAGGGTGATGCTGTAATTAATCTTTAGGGTACAAAAATGACAAGAGAGGTCTAAACTACCCAAACCCCAAGCAAAACTTCAATGAGACTGAAAATTGCTGAAAGATGTCTGAAGAGAATACAACTAGTTCGACTAAAGACTTAGCATGGTGTTTGAAAAACTGACTGAGCAGATTTTAATGAAAGTGCTAAGAGCCTGGATCCCAGAAGGAGGGTGGGCATTGTTGCTTTAAAATCTTGTACTTGGAAAATATTACTGAAGCAAGAAGGTATTTGACAAACTATGTAGAAACAATCATATCTGTAAATGATACCCAGTGGGAACAGCCAAAGCAGTTAGCGTAATATGTTGATATAACATTTTTTTGGGAGAAATAAAATACCGTTGATTTAGAAAAGTGGAGGCTTGGACATAAAATTGTAAAATCTGAAGGAGTGTGAGAAGCATGTGCTTCTCAAGGAGGGTGAGGCTTTTCTGTGGTTGGCATCAGCATGATTTGCAGGCAGGACCACAGGGCAGTTTTACCTGCAACCCTCACTTCATCATTATGATCACCATTGCAAGCTGGGAGCCTTGGGTGCCAAGACTGCTCATGAGGCAAAACATCTTCTATGCACACGTAAGGCTTGGACTCTCCCCCCCCCCCCCGACCACTTGAATCTGAAGAAGCCAACCAACTCCACAACCTCTGAACTCCACATATACTCTGGTATGTGCAGCACTACACATATAATATGTATTAATCAATTTTTTAAAAAAGCTTTAAAAATCCATGTTGGTTTCTGTACCATGGGTAGAAAACTCTGGAAGTTGAAGTCCTTGGAAGGAGTATCTTGGGTTGGGTGTTGATTCCATTTTTCACCTCTTAGGAGACTCAGTTCTCCAAGGTGTACCCATGTACAACCAGGAAGAGAGACATTAAAAAGGCTATGGAATAATCCCCGGGGAAAATCTATGGAAAATTGAAAACAGAATATACACACACACACACACACACACACACACACACACACACACACACACACACAGCTCTGTGTGATGGAGAACCTGGATAGAGGGAGTGGAGACTGAGATGCCTGTAAGTGAGGCTTGGGATTTCAGTAAAAATGAAAACCAGGCTTCTATTTTCTCTATTTTTCCTTTTGAGACCCAAAGAAAGAGCATTGCTCTGCACTATATTCTTCGAAAGGAAATGATTTCCTGTGTACAACATAAGTGTTATTGTGGCAAAGAAATATATAATGTATAGATATCAATTCTTGGGTGGAGAAACTGGGAACATGGGTTCTGCAGAAAAGATTTCTTTGCATATAACAATTATTTTTCCTTGAAAAGCAAACTGCTTTCTAAAGATGAGGCTATACGTTTCAGTGGCATTTTAAGTAGAGTATTATAGCCTTAAAAATGTCCTAGGATCAAACCTAAAGCCATATTTTTCGGTAGCTTTTAATTTCACTTCACTGAAATTGGTTTCTATTATTACTGGACATTGAAAAGAAACTCCCCCGAAATGTTCCCAATGGGAAGAGAGAGTCAATCATCTCTGCTGCCTAGCTAGTTATCTTGTGAATATTCGAACTTTCCTCCTGTTGAATATTTATTGCTGTGATAAAATGTAATTTTCAGCCAGAGTGTCAAGAATAACTCTAAGGGAGTCCAGTGTAAGGAATGGGAGTCTTTTGTTCATGTTTTTGCCTTTTACTGGCTGCAAAGGCAGAGTGAGTGATGGCTACAGCTCTCTGACTCTTTTCTTTTTTTCTGCATCAGTTCTCTACCAGGCCTGGTGCTTTCAGAAGAACAATAGTAGAGGTACATGTAATAAAGCACTCAGAAGGAAGCCTTGGTCATCATGCTGTAATTTGTTTAAACATTCTGCATCACTATTAATTTTATCTCTTCTGTCATATATGTTTAATGAAATTTCCATTTATACTTTCAAATATACGTTAATAACTGCCTTCTATAATATTTTGGGTAAGAAAATGAGATGTGGATTTCCACAGAATTTATGAAATACACATTAAAAACATAGGCAGTGGCTTCAGTTCTTATCAGTAAAACAGTTTACCAAGTTGTTAAATGGTAATGTTCGAAGTTGCTTTCATCAGTTACACATCAAAGAGCAAGGAGTACTTGACGTATTTTTATACCTTGTTTTGTGTTCACCCACATTCCTTGAGTAGGAAAACAGTTTGCATTCCAATATGAAAAGAAGGAGGTAATCTCATGCAAGAAAGACCTGAGATTATCTGCATATCCCACTCTGCCTGAAATTTGTAGATAAATAACATGAAAACAGGAAAGTGATAATGACTGATCTGATATAATCTGAGATACATATCAAGAGGTTGTAATCTGTCTTCTGATTCAGTAGTGGATATTTAGCTTATTAAGAAAACATTTTTAAAAAGAATCTGAATTCTACTTCTTAAACAATTTTCAGAAAATTAACTTCTTTTATGTAACCTTTTTTTTTTTTTGTCATGAATCATAGAACTTAAGACAGGAGAAAGGAATCAAAAACATGTAAGTAGAAAAAAGCTGATAGTGATGGAGATAGATACAGAGAATGACAGAAAGAAAGAGAGAGGGGGAGGGGAAGGAGCAAAGGAGACAGAGGCAGAGAGAGAGACAGAGAGAGAAAGAGAGAGACAGAGAGAAAGACAGGGACAGAGAGATACAAAGCCATACAAATCTAGGAAGGAATAATAAGAGATGTATTGTTTACTGGTGGTTGCTATAGCAACTGCATCTAAATTAACTACTTTAACACTTAAGAGTAAGTAGTGCAGTTGCTATAAGGTTAATTAAATAGTGAATCAAACTTTCAGGAAATTTGATCTCTTTCTTGTCTGTTTTTCTGCTTCAACTCAAATCTGAAAATGACAAAAAAAAAAAAAAAGATTCTGTATTCTCTTGTCTCAGTAGCCTTCAGACAATTAGAAATAGGAGTACAGAGGAAGTATACTCACTCAATGGCCAACTAAAACAGTGTTCAACAATAAACTTCTATTTCTTTCCCTAGAACTCTTGATATGGTTACATAAGAGTTGTTCCAACGAGAGAGCTGAATGAAGAATTGATGATCTATAATTATGGAGAGTGTAACCAGCAGCAGAAGAGAAATACCTTGCAAAGGAGGTCAAGAGTCATAGTCATGAGCTGAAGAGGCAAAAGGGCTTCAAAAACGAGACTTGCCCCACTGGTTTGACCTGAGAAAAAACTTGATTACTGTCCCAGATTTAGAAAAAATTTGTTTTCGCAGAGTACTGGGGACTTTCCCCATACTACTCTGTCTTGTAGGAACTCTCTTCTGACTCCCTTATTTTATTACTCTATCTGTTGGTTCTAATCAAGTAGGTCACTCATGCCTAGCTCCAAAAAAGCAAGCAAATTACCTAAACTTTTCTGTTGCCTTGAGGAAGAATTAGTAAGCAATCGTCATTCTCCCCAGAATGTTTTTATTATCTATACAATATTGGAGAAGTTGAATGTTTTCTAGTGACCTTTATATAATGCTAAAAATTACTCTGATCTGAAGAGCCTTAGATGATAAAGGCTCACCAGTTGGAACATCTTCTTTCTTTTTGATATGCATATATAAGATGACAGGCAATGTGAATTCTTCTCGGGCTTTTGTGTCTGCCTAGTAGATCATGCATGTGAACTTGGACCATGCCCAGATTAATGAATTATGAAAATCAATATCTTTGATTAATTATGTTAATAAAATTAATTCCTTTTGTGGTCAGGGCATAACAGAATTGAAGTCCTGTTGAGACGGGGGATGTGTAAGATATGCAATAATGGTAAGAGAACACCTTTGAACATGAACTTTTAAATTCCATTCATTGGCTTCTTTTATGAAACCAAAATGCAAACACATTTTGATGCAACCATGTGTGATGCTTGATCTTCACTATCAACAGGATTGCATTTTAGAATCACTTAGGAGATATCTGTTGGTGTGGCTATGAAGAGCTTGTGAAACCATTTAACTAAGTAGGAGAAGATCTACTCTGAAGGCCATTGGATACACCATCCAATGGGCTAAGGTGCAGAATGAATAAATAGGAACAATAGGAAGGATGAGCACCATCATTCATCCTTCTCTTTCCTCACTTTGGATCCAATGTGATCAACTGTCTCACATCCCTACTGTCATGCCTTCTCCTCTATACAGGAATATATTCTCCCACTATGAGCCAAAATAAATGTGTTCATGTTTAGGCGGGCCTTTGTGATATATATTGTCTTAACAATGAAAAAAACAATGAATCAAGACTACATTTTGATGAGACATCTTCTTAGAATTTGGATTTAATCTAAACCTCTACAAATTGTGCCTTAACTCCTCAGTGTTTTACTGTGATTCCATTCACCAATTTTGGTAGCTATAAGAATTTGTTAATCTTATCTTTAGGAAAATAATAAAAGCAAATTAAACATTAAAGGTTAAGTGCTATAGTTAATTAAATTTGAGTGAGCCAAATTAAAAGAAAAATCTGATTGGCTACGTCATTATTTTAGGCAACATAAATGCATTCTTCAACTTAACTTCAAACTACCTAATGGCCACATTTTTGATGGAAAAACAAGAAGTAAGAGATTAATATGCCAGGCTAAAACAGTGCCCTGGTTTTCTATCTGTTGTAGTGATGGCCAACATGATCAAAGGTAACTTGGGGAAGAAAGGGTTTATTTTCATTTACAACTTGCAATTCATACTCTTTCACTGAGGGAAGTCAGCACAAGAGCTCAAGGCAGGAACTGAAGCAGAGGCCATGGAGGAGTGCTGCTTACCTGCTTGCTCCTCATGGCTTAATCATTCTCTCTTCTTAGATGACTCTAACTTGTGCTAAGTATGAATAATTGCTAGAAGTCAAATATGGATGATCCTCTTACATCTGAGACATGTAGAGAGATCCTAAATTTTCTGGGGACACTGGGAACCTTTGTCCAGAACTCTACACTATTTCCTTTCAGGGTAAGTAAGTTTGTTCAACCTTCTGATACTCATCTTCTTCGACTCTTTTTTATGATAATAATATTCTTCTTTTATCTGTCCTCATTTCTCAACTTCAGTCTTGCTAATATGTCTCCTCTCTCAGAAATGTCCTAAATACTCTGGACTCTTAAATGTATACACATCCCTTTTCTTCATTTTGGCCAGAATCCTCCCTTAGCTTTCCTGTACCATCCCTTGGGAGTTTTTTCCTGAATGGTGTGGATGAAGTCAGCTGTATTCAATTTGCAGCATCATGGCATCTCTGCTGGCACTTTCACCACATTTCATTAGGGTTTAATGTTGGTGTCTCTAGGCATTTTACTAGATTTTGAACAACTGACAACAGCATTTGATACTATTTTAAATTCCTACAGCCTACAACAGCATATGGCAATTGAGAACTTTTAAAAATAAAATTTATAGACTGAATAAAGGAATAATTTAATAAAACAATATGTAAATATATGCTAATTTGAGGATAGTTAATAGGCAATTATGTTTATAAACAGTTGTTCAACATTGCTTACATCTTATTTCTAGCTACATGCTATAAAAAGTTGAATATATTTAAGTTAATCAAACCTTAGGTTGTTAAATAATACAAAAACTAACAAAACTGATAAAGATGAATTCATATGAGATAATAGTCTGAAATAATGTTCATATTGAATTTTGAATTTTGAATGATGTAATATTCAAAATAAGACTTAAAAATGATAAGACCCAAAATCTTATTGTGAAAAATAAAAAGGTTCAGACCTGTTGGCATCAAGATCTCCGAAACCAGTGACATCATACCTAGGTGACAGCTCGACCTGCACACCTGTTGCCAAGGCAACAGCCACCATATTCCCAGAATCCACTTGGTTCACGTCCCACCTTTACTGTGGCTACGTCACTATCCATATAAAAAAGGAAGACCCCTCTGATCTCTCTCTCCTCTTCCTCCTCTTTTCCCTGCCACCTTGTCCCCTCGCTTTCAATAAACCCCACATGGAACTGTTTGGCCTGGTGTGGTCTTTCTGGAGCCCTGCAACCATCACGACAAAACCTGATTCAGTTTCATTCTCTGAGCTTACTAATAAGTTAAGAGGGCATGTCCATATTACAAGAGAATAAGATAAAATACCAAAGACAGAGTACCTGGTGTTCAGTGATCAGAATATGTGACAGAAGATGATAACAAAACATGAACAATTGATATAACTACAATATTCTGCTCATTGCCTTCATATATATATATGTTTAAATCTACTGTTCAAAACCAAGGTTTGCCTGAAAACTATCATGAAAGAGTCTGAAGGGATACTTAAATAAACAAACAAATAAACAAATAGGATTGCCTTCTAATAATATCTTTTAGAAACAGAACAAGCAGCTTGAGATATTTTGGTTTCAATATAAAACTCCATTTTATCTGTCAAAAGCAAAGTATAAAGCTGGGTTTTCATTAGTTATTATAAAGGCAAAGCAGTGAAATCAGTAAGAAGTTGAAAATGAGACTAGTGGTGTCTACTGTATAGATTCTATGGATTGACAAACCCAAAAAGACACCAAAATTACAGACTTGCAATCAGGTAATAACATATTTTACTTATATACTTAATATATTTATTTATCAATATTACAATGTTAAAATAAGAAATATTAATAAATGAAATTTGAGTACATTTATGTTATATATGTATATTTAAATATATTTCACCATTAACTATTACTACTAACATTAAAACAAAATATGTTTTCTCTCATTTATAATAAATTATTGTAAGATTCTCTTACAGTTCTTAGGATCTGAGATTTTTAGATTTTAGCAAACACATGGAATAGCATGAAACTTTTTTTGGTCAAGATTATACCATGAAAGCAAATGACTCAGATGCAAAGAACACTATACTTCTTCCATGATTCAGTTCAAATATGCTTCTCAGTTAACCAACATAAAATGAGATAACATTGTTTATCAAAATGGTTTTCAATCAAAGTTTGACTTAACTGATGAAAATACCATTTTGATCTGTGTGTATGTGCATGTGTGCCTGTGTGTACATACAGCGTGCATATGGAAGTCAGAGGACAATTTTGGATGTTCATTCTCCCCATTCACTTTGAGTCAAGATATCTTCTTCACAACTATGTATATCTGGCTGTCTCCCCAAGAGCTTCTGTGATCTGCTATCAGATCCACACAAAAGAATGTTCCCCAATAAGAACACAGGAGTTACAGACTCATGAACTCATGTCTTCTACTATAGGTGTTTTACCTACTAAGCAATATTTTTAGTCTCATCTGATTTTCTTTTTTTTTTTTAGCTCATGGGAGTAGGCTGCTCTCTGAACCCACTTTGTCTGCATGGTGGGCACAAAAATAGACCAATCCTCATTCTCAAATCTCTTTTACCAAATACATATTTCTATTGAAAGGCTTAACAGAAAAGAAATACCAGCTGCTAAACAATTTCCATAATTACAGAAATTAAATGTGACCTCCATTCTCTTGTTGGGTTGCCAATGGGCCCAGCTGGTGAAAACAACCTGCAGCCCTGTTTGGAGGGCTTTTACATAGGACTTGGGAAGGATGCCATTTTGATTGTGTTGCAAAGAATATTTTAACACGTGTATTCTATTGTCTGATTGCTTTTAAATTCTAGAAGCATTATATGCTCTCTGGGAAAACGTAGACAAGCGGGATAGGCTTAAAAGAATTGGTAGGACTATCAGACTTCACTTTTCTACACTCATATTGTTAGTGTTTTGTCCAACACAGCCAGCTTTCAGTTCCTTCCTTTGTGATAATGGGTATCTAAAAAATATTATTTCAGTCACATTAAAGATAAAATTATTTGTTACCTATAGTTCACCAAAAACATTTACAATATAAGTGTGCATAAAAAGACTTCAGGTACGTTTTGACACATTGACTTATTTTAAATCATTAGGTGACTTTTATGGTTGGCAGTTATGTTTTTCAAGAAGTGTCACCATGATGACCAACACACTACCAGAGTGGGATGTGCTCCATATTAAAGTGGAATGCAATTCTTATTAAAGATAGAGACATTAATTTGACTCCAAAGCAGTTAATAAAAAAGAAAAGGAAAAAAATCTTAAAGAAAAGGAAAGAGACAATTAGTTTGGGGACAATCTCAGAAAAATTTTAGGATATCTTCAAAATTGTAGAGTTGGATAGAATTATATTGTACCTTGACTACAGGTTAGAGTAGGTCAAATCCCAATCCTGTAGTCAAAGACGTCTTATTCAAGAAAAAATTTAGAAGTGTTCTTCCTACCCCCTCCTCTTTCTCAAAAAGTTTTTCATGTCAAAATGTAAAGGCCTCATAGAGAACAGTGAAGATACTCCGTGTTCACAAAAGGCTAACTGGAGGTCTGCAGAAAGCACTGTAGGGCAGAGATCATCTCATTGTTCTGAACACTTGCAGGCAAGCTTACAGACACTTCCAGCCAGAGTAGATTGCTTGCTCTGGGCCAACATAAAAGACCCATATAAAACACCTTGAGATAATAACATCTAAGACTCTCTCATGTTACATTTCAAGTCAGTATTTCACTTACTGGCATAGATCATGGAATGTGACGGCAGAGATAATCATTTCAATATTGCACTCACATACAGACAATATACCATATGTTCAATTATGTGATAAATGGAAAGTAGCAACATAAACATTGAAAGACAACTGTTCCCTGGATATGGTGATGCACACCTGCAATCTGAAAGCTGAGGCATGAAGAACTGAATTGAATGCAAAGTTGGGCTACATAACAGGTTCAAGACCAACCTGAGCTTCATAGTAAGGCTGAGATTCAAACAAACTAAATTAACAAACAGTAGTTATTGAAATCTGTATTCTGGAGCTAGAAATGTGCCTCTTAGGTTAAGCACTTGCTACATAACTGTGAAGACCAGAGATGGGATCCACTGTACCCATATAAATCCCTGTAGGCTTAGGAGCCTGCCTATAACTCAAGCAGTGATTCTAGGAAGGAAACCGGATTTCTAGAGCAAGATGGCTACTAGACAGGAATCAAGGAGCTCTGGATGACAGACTGTCTCATGTCTCAGAATGTTAGGTGGAGAGGGATCCAGAAATATACACAATATCAGCCTCTGCCTCCACATGTGTATACACACATGTGTATTCCAACATATGTGAGTACATAAATGCATGCACACCCCCCCCCACACACACACAAACATACACACATGCATCAAAAATACACTGCAGATCTGTAAGGCTTATAAACCATTTTTATCATTCTCAAATATGTAGCTAAGTTTGTCCATGTATAATAGTCAAAAACTGGGGGCTTTAACAAGTGGTATCCAATAAGATAGAAAGGACTTTGTGAATTGTTTATATTTTTTATTTGTTCCTTTATTATACTTCATTTTTTTTTCAAATAAGGTCTCCACGTGTCAATCATTCCTGCTTTGGATTCCCTACATAACCCATGCTGTCTTTAAACTGAAATCTTTTCTAAGCTTCCAGTGTTGGGATTACAGACATATTTGTCTAGATTTTGTGACTATTTAAAATAAAAAGTAGAAATATATATTTCTGAAAAGCTCTGAGGTTAAAGTTGCAATAATTCTCTTAGTGTTACCCCAAATGTAAAACCAAATGGACACCTAAAATGCAAATAAACAAAATAGGGAATCTTCTCAGCAAATAACCTTGAAATAGACAGGAAAGTAAAAGGAGGAAATAGCTGGTTTGCCCATTAGAGAGGTGATCTAAGAACCACAGTTTTGCTATTTCCTCTGAATTGCATCATTTCTTCAGGAGGGCCCAGACTTTAAGTCTTAAGAAGGTGAAGGGTGCTGAGGCTATAGATCTGGTGGTATGATGATTGCCAAGTGGGAATGAGCTGCTGTCTGCAGAACCATATAAAGCAGGCATAGCGACGCATGCCTGTAATCTATTACTGGCGGTACATGCAAGGAATCAGAAGTTTAAGCTGTCCCCAACTGCACATGGAGTTAAAGCCAGCTTGGGAGACCTGTGGCTTATTTTTAAAACAGAAAGAAAGAAAACAGAAAGAAAACTGTTAACAAAATTTATAAGCCTCAGGAAGCTCAGAATGTGACAAGACTCATAACTCCTTTCTCCAAGGAAGCAATGAACGGTGACTGGGGAAAGGACAATGTCTGAGGACACTGCCTGCAGGTTGCACAGGGAACTCCAGGGACACACGTCTGTTTTCACTTTTGCTACAGTAGACTTGGTTTTAATTGCTGCAGCCGCCTTTGAGTCACACATCCACTGTAAGTATATCCAGTAAACATACTGTCTCACCAAACTTGACATCAATATAACTGCTGCCTAAAATCTGTTATCAGTGCTTTAACTGCATGAACTGAGGGTGGTTCCCATCTAATTAGTTAAAGGCACACAAGGTATATATGAAGATTTTAAGCAGCAGTAACAACAACAACAACAAATCCTCAATAACAAATATATATAAAATAACACAATTTTGAGAAATATAAACATAATTCCAAAATCCCCAAAATTCTTTCAGAGAGTAAGAAATATAAAAGGATCAAGAGAAGATATTCAGTTCAGCTGGAAGATGGAAATAAACATTAGGTTACTAAGACAGTGCAAATCCTACCTAGGTTTGCCATTCATGAGAATTTCAATAACTGGCGATAGATTTAATTCTCAGTGCTATAAAGGCAAACTCCCTCTTCACAGGCTTGATAACAGGGAATACTCTGGATAATTACCACTGTAAAATACATCTGTCTGCTACCACCCTTGGTTTCAAACTAAAGCATTCACTAAAACTGTCAGAATCAGAACCCTGTAAATGATAATTTGCTCATTTAAATTGTCTAGGTAGCCTGAGATTGACTTGTGAAACACAAGGTTAGTGACGGCACAGATGGGGCCAAGCACTTCATAGGACTTTAAATGAAAGTCTTGCTGTGCTTCCTGCCCATAGTATGGTAACCTGCTGCACAGAACTGGATACCTGAGGCCACCATATGCTGTAAATCTCCTCATCTCCACATGCAGCTGCCATCCCATATTATATTCATCCACTATCAAATCTTTGGAGGGTTCAACTTACTAGATTAATCTAAGCTAAATTCAAAAAACTCTGTGAAGTATTGAAAATATGCAGATATTTTGTATTTTCCTTTAGAAAGAATATATCACAATCAGAAAAGGGAAGCTAAAGAAAGGCTCATTAAGCTTTTGTGATAAGTTATTTGGCAAGTGTAGACTCGGTTCCTATTGTATAGAAGAATTATGCAATCAAATACAGGTAGCCTGACATAGGAATGAAGCAATTGGAATATCAGGACATCAGAACACGCAAATATGAGGACAGAAGTCCCTGAAAGAGATTGTTAACGGTATATTCAGAACATCCAGTTAGGATTACAGAGGACCTAGATCATTCCAGAAATCTTTGTATCATGTTTCTTCTTCCTAACTCCTATTTTCCGATTAACTGAACACAATTTATTTTACTTTCAGGTAAAAGCTTATTATACTAATGTATTTATTGGCACGGGATCCTCAGTACTTCATTCTAATGAATAAATTTTGTCATTTTTTTTAAAAAAAAGTATTCCTCTCTATCTTGAAGTAAAAATTTATGCAACTAGACAAATTTACCTGCCCTCTTGCTATGGTATGAAATTTGCTTTGATCTCACAAAGCAATCTCTGCAAAGAAATATGACTTTGTAATCAGGTCCAGAATGTTCCTTCCTCTACCAGTTAGTGAACATTACTGTTCTGATTTTTCTTCTTTTGCAATTTTGATTAGTTTCTTCTGCTTTTAATTTTCATTTTAATTGTAACTCCACACACATTGACTCACTCAACATACTCCTTCTCACACGATCGGTGGACCCTCGGTATGACACTCTCTCTCTTAGAAGTCATGATGTATGTGGTTTAATTTTTCAGTCTGGACTTTTGGGGCCTTCCCCTGCTAGAAGTAGCCCCAATTCAAACAGTGTTTGTTCAGAAAGCCTACTCAAGTAGTTGCAGGATCTCAGTGTGTTTCTGAGAATGTTTCTAGGTCTGTCCTGAATCCTCTTCGATGGGTGATGCCGAGAGCATGGGCACAGCCTTGCCAACCTCCAGGGTGAACGATTCTCTTAAGAATACGTTTTGATATTTGGTTTTCTCTTTCTCTGGCTAAAGATCTGGTTCCTCTGCACTTTGTCTTCTTTGCCATTGGTATTGTGGCTCTATGAAAGCTTGGAAGGTATCCACAGGCTGTGAGAATAGCCCCAGATACAGTACTCTTATAGATAAGGTCAGTGCTTGAAAGCAGGGCTGCACAGCCTTCAGCGAATCTCTCGCTCTGTGAAGAATTTCCATGGTTCTGCACAGGAGTCAGATTTAATTAGTTTCCTTCACTCCCGCAGAGATTCCATTGCTCTTTGAGCAGGTACATGGGGTGGTGGGAAAGTAACTCTCTTCTTCTCTTCTAGTCCATTGAGGCACTGTTATTCCCCTCCGTAAGAGACTTCAGACAAAAATGAAGAGGAATCCGTTTTTACAGCCTGCCAGACTGAAAGTGGAGCCTTCAGCAATGAACAGAGTCTAAACTGAAGAGAAAAGGGAGAAAACAAACTTGTACCTGCCAGGAATACCAAGCCTTCAACAAAAAACTAGAACACGACACATGGTAATTCAGTATACTGTGGGCCTAGTTCTAAGCAGGGCTCTGCAAAATGACAGAGGTTCCATTTGACTGGCCACATCGCTGTCTGTCCACATCATGGATGTGAGCCAGTTAGGGCAGAGGAGGGGCTAGGACTGCTGCTCCCACAGTGGGTCCAAGAGCATCCCCACTGTGCGAGTATCTCCTCAGATGAATGTGCCTCTAGTGGTTAAAAAGTTTTACATGCCTCCTAAACACAAGTATTCCTGAAATTTGGAGGCACATAGATTCTGAGATTGTCCAATCTGTTTCTCATCTACTGCCTTGAAAACATACACCTTTGCGATGCCTTCTATTTAACAGTATTTTAACACCAACAGCAGTTTCTTCTGCTAGAAGGAGTCAGGGACATGCTGCTTAAATGCCATTGACTCCTGCACTTCTAGGTTTATGGGACTGTTTTGAATGAATGTTGACATAGTTGATAGTGACTCTTGCAAAGTCCAGAAATGAGTTTTCTGTATCATTCTCCGTATATGCATTTCTATGTATGTACATGGGGGAGAAGTGTGTGTGCTTGTGTGTGTGTATTTGTGTATGCACACATGTGTTCATGTGCACATGTGTGTAGAGGACTACCTTGAGTGTTGTTTTTCTTCCACTACTTACCTGATGGCTTCACTGACCAGGAACTTAGTAGGTAGGTAGACACAGGAATAGGTCTTCCCATCTCAGCCTCTCTAGTGCTGGGACTAAAAGCCCATTCTAACATATCTAAGCATATTAAAGTAGGTTCTAGGGACTGAAATTAGTCCAAGGCAAGTATTCTACAGAATGAGCTATCTATCACAACCCCCCCATATAAATATATATAGCTATTGTATATCTCTTTTTTGTTAAATATTTTATTTATTTACATTTCAAATGTTATCCCCTTTCCCGGTTTCCCCTCCACAACCTCCTATCCCATTCCCCCTCCTCCTGCTTCTATGAGGGTGCTCCCCCACTCGCCCACCCATTCTCACCTCACTGCCCTGGCATTCCCCTACACTGGGGCATTAACCTTCATGGGACCAAGGGCTTCCCCTCCCAGTGATGCCAGATAAGGCCGTCCTCTGCTACATATGCGGCTGGAGCCATAGGTCCCTCTATGTGTACTTTTTGGTTTGTGATTTAGTCCCTGGGAACTCTTGGTGGTCTGATTGGTTGATATTGTTCTTCCTATGAAGTTGCAAATCCCTTCAGCCCCTTCAGTCCTTTCTCTAACTCCTCCATTATCTCTTTAAAAGTTAGGATTTTCTGAATCTTGTAATCTAAAATAATGAGTGTCCTGGAAAGGCATGCATATTGGCGTGATAGTTGTATGAATGTTATGGGTACAATCAACGCCTCTTCTATGTTTGGATTTGATGTCCAATACACAAAAGGGAATGTGTGTCTGGTACTATAAGCTTGACCAAAAGCTGGTAGATAAGGAGATCATAGGTCCTGTTGATGGACCCCACTAGGGTAATTTTGCTAAATGGTGTATTGTCAAGCTACCTTGTATATATCCATTTCTATATAATTATATCTACATGATTCACACAGATTCATATATTAATGTTATGCTCAGACATCATTAGAGAAGTGGATGGTGGCTAATTCAGAGACACACTTTTTTAAAACTGCCAATACTAACTGATGGTAGAGTCCTCAGGTCTACATGAATCATCTATATAACCTCTTCCCAAGGTTAACTAAGGAAGATGGATAACAAACAATGAAAAGTTCAGAGGATGAACACGAGTTCACTTCAGTGGTGATCATCTACACAAAACTTGAACATAAGTGGGTCCATCAACATTCTATCATAGAATGGGAAATGGTTCATAAGACCTCAGTCCCTCTTGCGGGACTATTGACGGTTACTGGAGACAGAAGACTTTGACTATACAACTTTCTTCAGTGCTATAGTCACTGGTGGGTTGTCTGTGCTCCAGGAAAGACAAAACCCATTTCACTCCTGCTCATGTATGCAATCCTAACTAAATAAGTGCCTCATTTAAGAAAACAATATGAAACAGAAGGGAACAATATGAAATAGAAGAGACACTTGTTGGGGAAAAATGTCACTAAAGGAAGAAGTACGAGAAGTATGGGTAGATGGCTAACATTTATTATCTATTCGTAGGAGACTATCAAGGAATAAAACATTATTAAATGCAGTTTTTACCTATGTTGGGATTTTTGTGCTTGGGGAGATATTTCAGTCACTTAAGTGCTTAAAGAATAGGCATGAGGATTTGTTCCATCAGGACCCAAATAAAAGTCAAACATAAAAGTACATATTAGGAACTCCAGGAGTAATTAGAGAGTGGCAGAGACGGGAGGGTCCTCACAGCTAGCTAATGGTTTACCAAGAATCAGGGGACATTGGATTCAGTGAGTAACCTTGTCTCAAAAAACAAGGTGGAGAATGATTATGAAGACATTCCAGATTTTTCCTCTGGGCATTCCCACAGGCACATGCATGTACATGAGAATGAACACAAAACATCCAAAATAAATGTTAGCATGTTGGAAAAAGATAAATACATAAATAATAATTCACATTGCATGGTCTTCTAAAGTTCACAGAATTATTTATATAAATTAAAAAATATTCGTTAAAGTCTTTTTGTTAAAGACAATAAAGTACTCGTCTATATAGTTTCACAACTTGCCCAAAAAATTTTTAAATTGAAACAATGTGTGTCCAAGTCTGACTGGAGCCATGGGTGGCTGTTTAATTCATCAAGATAAATGTTGTATTCCTGCTGTTAAGCCCGCTTCTCTCTTCTGTTGCAGTAATTGAGATGTGCATTTCCCCCCCATTGCTTCTGAAGTATTTGCGTTTTATTGTCAAAAGCATAAAGATTTAGGAGACAACTCGTATCTGAGAATTGATGTTGGAAAGCTTATAATCATTGACAGAAAATACACTAAAGCCCACGCACTCCAAGGAGAAAGTGTGGTTAAATATATAAGAGGAATATACCATTTAAAGTTATATATATATATATATATATATATATATATATATAGATATATATAGATATATATAGATATATATATTATATATAGATATATAGATATATAGATATACACACACACGCATGTTTATGTGTGTGCAAATGATTGTATTGTGTGTGTTCACACACAAACATATAATTTCTATACACTAATCTGTATTTTTACTGTAGAAGCAGAAGTCCTTATGAGATTTGTAGTTACTGTTAACTAATTAACACATGCTATAGAACCATCTCAACATTGGTTTATATATTAATATTTGTTACATTCAAAGCAAGTAATATGGCATGATTTTTTTCCTTTAATGTCTGGCACTTTTTATATTTACATTCACAAATTATGTGTTCAATCATGCATGGTGAAAGGTGCAGTTAAACTAAATAGAGAGACAAATAAATACATTTGCACACACACATACATACACACACAAACACACACACACATACACACATATACTTTTATACCAGAGAAAGTTCATATACTGGCTTAAAACTTGGTATGTGCTTTCTACATATGATAAATTCTTCGTTGTTATGACTGAATACCGGACAAAAGCAATTTAAGAGATGAAGCCATTATTTTCATTGACATTTTAAAAGGGCAACACTCATTATGGCTGGGGACATATGTTCAACAGGTCTGCAAGGTGGCTGGTATTGTACCCATAGTCAGGAAGCAGGGAGATAAAGTTGATTCTCAGGCGACTTTCTCACTCCTAGCCCCTGCTATTTAGTTTAGAATGCCAGTCCATAGGATGGTTGTAGCCAAGTGCAGATTGTGCCTTCTATCCCCGGGCAAATAACTCTGGAAACATCCTCACATGGAGCTGAAGTTGTGTTTCCTAGGTGATTGCAAATCTAAACATGTTGGCAATGGAGATTAACTATCAAGTCTTCCATATTTAATTAGTATAGGTCTCACAACTCCACCACAATTAATAATAGCAATTTGTGACTATGGTAATCTTACCAAATATCAAAAGTAAGTAAATAGCACAAAATAGAACAGACTCAGACAGTCTTCCTTTCTAAAAGTAATGCCAATTCTGCCACAAATTCAAAGCTTGTAACTGTGAAAACTACAAAGCAGACATTGGACCACCAACCAGCCAGCATACACCAGCTGATATGAGGCACCCAACACATATACAGCAGGGGATTGCTGGGTCTTGGTTCAGTCAGAGAAGATGCACCTAACCCTCAAGAGATTGGAGGCCTCAGGAAGTTTAGAGGTCTGGTGGGATGGGGGGTTTGGGGACATCCTCGAGGAGACAGGGGGTAGGGTGGGGAGGAGGTATGGGATGTGGAACAGTGGGAGGGTGGACCTGGAGGGGAATAAAATCTGGAGTGTAAAAAAAGAAAATAAATAAATAAATAATAATTTTAAAAAAGGGGGGGGGGGAAAGAAAACTACAAAGCAGATTAGCCCAAAGCACCTCTGTACTGTGCTAGGGCAGGGCTTTTCTTTTTCTTTTTTTTCCCTTCTTGCTCCGGCCCAAAGATTCATCCATTTTTTATGTAAGTTCACTGCAGCTGTCTTCAGATCTCATTACAGATGGTTATGAGCCACCATGTGGTTGCTGGGATTTGAACGCAGAACCTCTGGAAGAGCAGTCAGTGTTCTTAACCGCTAAGCCATCTGTCCAGCCCCCTAGTTTTTTCTTTAGATACCATGTATATGTGAATTGTGAATAAACCTAGTATTAACAAATAAATTTAACTGGTAGATCTCCATCTATTTACTGTGAACTTGTTCTTTATAAAAACTTAAATAACCTTTCACATTTCCTACGTACTGAAAGAGCTGAAGGGGTTTGCAAACCCATAGGAAAAAACAATATCAACCAACCAGACCTCCCAGAGGTCCCAGGGACTAAACCACCAATCAAAGACTACACATGGAGGGACCCATGGCTCCAGCCCCATAAGTAGCTGAGGATGGAATTGTCAGGCTTCAATGGGAGGAGAGGCCCTTGGCCTGTAAAGGCTTGATGCCCCATTGTAGAGGAATGTCAGGGTAAGGAGGCAGAAGTAGGTAGGTGGGTGTGGAGCACCCTCGTAGATGCTGGGGAGGCTGGATGGGAAACAGGATTTGCAGAGAGGAAAGCGGGAAAGCAGATAACATTTGAAATGTAAATAAAGAAAATATCCAATTAAAAATAGCAGGAAAAAAAGAAACAAAAAAATGTCTTCATAGGCATGGACATATGTTCTATTGTACAATTGTCCAGGTCAATATATACATATAATTTCAATTAAACTAACTGAACTTCAGGTTGATACTAAACTCAAATATACAATGCGCAATGTCTTGTCATGAAGCACAGTTTACATATAAGCAAAGGATGATGTCATCCTTCCATTATCTAGAATAATGTTAACATTTGTACACAGTTCTACCCAGATCCATTTTTCTTAGAGAGCAAAGCCTTTATAAGATACTAAAACAATACTGCTGTTTCTCTATACCTGTTCATGTTTCTGTGGCTCTTTTACTTAGTTATAAATATTTTCTAAAGGATATATATATATTTTATTTCAGGTAAATATGATTTCAATTAATTGTAGAAATTGGCAATACCAGAAATTGGAGAATATATATACTTAGAAACTTTAGTCATCCAGAGACAGCACACAAGAAAAAGTAATAAAGTGCTGGACTCATGAAAACAGAGATGAAAGTCTTCATTTTCCATTCTCATTATTTTTAGTAATGTTCTACAAAGATTTATTCAGAATGTTCATAATAGATTCATAATAAACAGCCAGTGGTATCTGGCATTATTGACCTCAACTCTTTTTACCATGTGAAGCTTTAATTTTAAAACCCATGTATGATTTCAATGCTTGAAACCCATTCACTCATTCATTCATCAGTTATTATACATCTACTACTATGCATATTCTAAAGTTCACTAAATTCTTTAAATAAATTATACAATACTCACTAGTACTAGTAAAAAGTTCTAGAACTCATGAAATTTGGAATTAGCAATCTAATGAGAAATAACATTTATTGCTGATCCTATATACTTTCTCTAATAGGAGCTAATTCTGTAACTAGAGACAGAGCAAGATTATATATATATATATATATCACTAACTGGTGTGAGTGAACAAGCACTATAAATATTACTATGGGGAGAAAATATTCTATTCTGAGAACTATTACTATCCCCCTTGCCCCCCCACACACACACACCACACAGGTGCCTGGATATATGTTCTGTGTTTAAAGTATTAGTAATGCACATTTTAATGCAGTGAGAGAAGAAAACAGAAAGGATGCCCTTAAGGTTTTGTTGTCACTGTTAGTTGTTTGCTTATAGTCATTTGGTGCTGAGCCATAAGGTTTTAAATGGAGACTATTACTCTAATACTATTGGTTTTACTTGAGGACCATGGAAAGGTAACATTTTCAAGCCTGTAGTAAATCTTACACCATTGAAACTGTAAGAGAATACATTTGGGACTCGGATACAAGAAAAGGAAAACAGTACACAATAGCACAGTCATTTCACAGCTTTGCATAGTGGATCAATAAATAATAACTTCTTGTCAGTTGTTTTCTTTGCTCTAAAAAATATCTAAGAAAGGAAAACAACTATACAAACACTTGTTTTGTCTCAGAGGTTCAGAGTGTCTGTTACTTGGGCAACCTGGTAAATTGGTTTCAGGTCTATATCAAGGGCCCAGACAGGGACATCATAGTTGAAGGTTATATGTGGAGAAAGATGGTCATTTATGGCTTACAGGTAATGAATAGACCCAGAAAGGAAAGGGACCTGGGGTGATAAACACCCTTTAGGGATGACTCAAGCACCCAGAAACCTCTAATCAGGAACTTCCTTCTACAATTCTCCACATGTGATAATAGTCCATGTAATGATGGATCTGGGAACCTGTTAATTCATTGATTAACTGAGAGTCTTTATGATCTAATCATGCCCCAAACTCTACCAGTGAATTGTGTAGTGCAAAGCTAGCACTTCATACTCAAGCCTGCAGGTGAGATTTTATATGTAAGCCACAGCAGTGGTTGAGGAGGATGGCTGCTCACCAGAGCATACAATCCAGCCCTTTTCTGGACTGCTGAATGTCTTTTCAGGCAATGAAAACGTCATTTGACCCCCAGTAAAACAATGTGTTCTGAGTGATATCCTTAAGTCCGTCTTATACACTTCTATTTCTTGGAAGTTATGTGAATTTGCTACATAAATTATCTCCTCATAGAGAAAAGTAAAACAGACTGTTACAGCCTTAAGATTTACAATATAAGTCACAGGTGCAGTAACCAATGTTCTTCAGAGAAGATATCAGACTATAATGAGCATTTATAGAAAATTAAAATGTTAAATGCAGATTGTTAAAATTAAATTAACTTTACAATAAATCATCTAAAGTTCATGTCAGATTCAGACTAATTAAACTGAAGGAAAAATGTGCTTGAATATCAAAGAGGAACCGCATGAAGTAAAAATTTCACAGGTAGGTTTAATTTATGTAGTTATTGATATAGATAAGTCAAATGAGGGATATGGTCTGAAACCGTACTTAATGTAAATAGCATGAACTTGAAAGTTAAATAGATCTAAGGTTCAGTGGGTCTACTCTGAAAGGTAACGGTTCTAGATAATTTCGCTTCATCAAATTTCATAACTTTCTCTTAAGTGGAAATTAAAGACTACTTCATATAATCAGTTTTCATTTGCATAGTGAATTTGCATAGTGATTTCAACAAGGCATGTAAGACATAATATTGCCTTTGTGTAGGATCTAAGAATACCAGTTGTTGTTATGTGTATGAGTCTTACAACAATTTGGGGGCTGGAGATTTTAGAAAGGAGTGCCCGATCTCCAACCTTAGCACAGCAACTTAATGACAATACATGAGGAGAATATGAGGCCAGTACAATGTTCTTTGCAATATAAACTGTATCACAGAATATTGTTCACAGTCCTTTGCTGATGTAACTGATCTTTATTTAAACTACTCTAAGGTAACTTCAGACTCTTTTAAAAATAATTTCTTTTTTTTAATAGATTTCATTTATATGAGTACATTGTAGCTGTCTTCAGACAGACCAGAAGAGGGTATCAGATCCCATTACAGATGGCTGTGAGCCACCATGTGTCTGCTGAGATTTGAACTCAGGACCTTTGGAAGAGCAGTCAGTGCTCTTAACCACTGAACCATCTCTCCAGGCCAACTTTAGACTCTTTTAACACAAAAGGTATCATTGGAATGATAGACATGATTAATTAAAGTATTATCAAATTATAAAAATAGATATATTTTAATTAGTCATGAGTACTGTGGGGAATATGTGTGAATTAGATATTGTTATGGGTAAAAATAAAGATAAATCACTATTTTTATATGTCAGCTAAGATCCCTAGAGAAAAGGAATTTCAAAGGCTCCAAGGTTAAGCGGAGTTTATAATGGTGCAGCAGGACCAGAGTACTCACCAGGAAGGTGGGAGTAGATTTGAAATTTTACACCCATAGGAAGAATTTAGTCACATTAATGAAACAAGATGCCTTGAGGTATCTCTAGATGTAGCACAAGTCACTGATTAATAGGCAATGATAAGAAAAAGAAGGTGACTGTGTATGGGGGTGAGGGTGAGGAGTTGAATTCTATTGAGATCAGCAGTAGTTTGGATTAAGAATAGTATTTTTGAAGGTGGCAAGAAATGCTTTAGATAGAACATACATTGGAAAGTGAAGAGATAAAGGCTTTGTAACTATAGGCAATTGCTTACTAGGTGTGGCAGAAAAATGACACTCAAGGCTGTAGAATTAGATATCCAAACAGTCCCCACTAGTTCTTTTTTATGGATGAGGAAGACTGAAGGATATAGTTTATAGTTTAAAGATAAGAGTTTGATATAAATATTGGGTTTTAAATACGAGGCACACATGGTGACATCTTGAACAGTAGACACAGGAGACACTCCAGAGAAATTTAGAATTAATGGGAAAGAGTACACTAAGAGTAAGCAGCATGAATTGGTAGCCTTGAGCATGAATGCTGTGGGCAAGTCTGTGTCACAGTGTTACTAAATAAAAAGAAATGAAAGTCTGAGTTGACAGATATGGTGGCGTCTAAAGAGCAAGTGGAAAATGGGACTGAGAAGTACATTGATTTAAGGGCATGATGAAAGACTATGGTGGGGGAAGCTGCTATTCCCATGGCTACTAGGAGGAAATCGGGGTCCAATTCCACTCTCACTAGAGCCTATGTATTAAAAACTTTAATACTTTCTAGTAGTATCAAACTGAGGACCAAGCCTGGTTGAAGTGAGTACACAGGAAAACAGGGTGTGGGACATGCACCTGTACACAACTTATTTGTGGGGCAGTGAAAGGCAGCCTAGTTTTTGGTCGATTTAAGGTTTTAAACCCCAATAGACCCAATAGGTTGTCTCCAGCAGGGGGGAACCATATAAGGGACTGCAGGCATTTACCATGCTCGTAGAAACAGCTCCTGACACGTGGCTACATCTCTCCATAGGTCTGTGACATTTAGTCATGTAAAAAGTCACACAGTCTCAAGCCCCTCATCAGGTAGAGGCTTGGTCATGCAGCCTCAAGCCATCTCCATGCTAATGAGGCACCTAGAGGCTTAGCCACTCCCCTTCCCAGCCACTATTTCAACATCGCTGCTCCCTGAGGTCTCTGGGGTACAATTCACCCATGCCTTGACAATAAACATCCTGAAACCCTGGACTGTCTCTATTCATCTGAATCCACCGTAGGGAACAAGGGAATCGGCCTTTGTCTAAAGAGCCACATCTAGTTTCCCGCAGAAGGCCTTCCAGTGCTCCCAGCCACTGTAGCCACCCAACAAGCCAACCTAGCTATCTGGCCACCAAGCCAAGGACTCGGTCCCCACGAGACCCAGCCATGCTCTTCTCTTCCCCGCTTTTCCCTTCTTGACCCTACATGCAGGCCCCCACTTAGTTCTCAGCTCTTTCTCGCCATCCAGCAATGTCTGCAATGCCCAAGAAGAGTATGGGAACCTGAAAGAGCTGGCTGCCACGTGTCTCCAGGATCCAGGCTGCCCTCTCCCACCCCCAGGTGGTGGTGCCCAGCAGTTTTTCACAGCCCAACACGCACTCGGCAGTCCCTGTGATCCATGTGATCAAGCTTCCCACGTGTTCTGCCTCTCCAAGGGGCACCGGGAGTCTGGGGTGGATGCGGACCATCACTCCACCACCAGCACCATTTGGTCCAACACTTATTCAGACAGTAAGTGGCAAGAATTGTAGGGAAAAGGAATCCTTATAGATGACTTGTTGTTTTGTATACAAGATGATGTCTTGAAAATGTATTCTGATGAAAGAGGTACATAATAGAAGGAAGAATCACAATTAAAGCAGTGACCATACCACATACACTTTGAACAAGCATGAATGCGTGGCATGCAGAGAGGATATAAAAAACTGATGTTAGCCTGACACAGAGGAGGTCTTCATTATTCATTTTTCAAAATGCATAACTTATAGTCTTAGAACAGATAAGTAAAATGTGGGACAGAAGGAAATGAGGCATTTCTATTTTTTCCTTATATATCGGAATAAAACAAATGAAGAAATAAGAATTGTGGGATTGTCCTGGAAACAAAGGGATGAATGATATATAGTAGCTATCTTGGACGGAGTACAAGAATTGATCAGAAAAATAGATCTAGTGTTCATGACAGACAACTTTGTGTGTTTGTTAGAGATATGTGGTCAAACATTTGCAGTAAGAACATATTAGCATGGTTGTAAATCATAGCAACAGAATTTCAAATAGTTTTAAAATAAATGTTATGGAAATGTATAAAAAAGGAAAAATGTTTAGTTTCTTTTTAGTCGAATAGAAATCAGTCTTGAAAATAAGTCATATATTCTACTTCAATTGGTGCTCCAAAAGTATTAGAGCCTGGACAAAAGATCTGCTAGATAGTTTACTCACTGATGATATTTAAAGCAGATTAGTAAATAAGTGAGATTGTTTATTAAAGGGGCCTCTGCATCTCTCTCCAGGCTTTGAGTACTGCTGCACTCATCATAGGTTATACAACTGAATTTGGCTTTAGCATTGACAGCACCCTGCCAGGACTGAACAAAATAGCATCAATATCTCTAAGTGACATCTGTAGTTACATGTTCATCATAGAATTATTCAGTCACCAAGGCACACATGCAAACGGAATGTTTGTCAGCAGATGAACCCATAAAGACAATGTTGTATTTTCATTGGTTATTATACTTAATTCAAGCAAAGAATGATATGGTTTGTAACAACGTGTATGGGTTCAGAGGATACTTGCTAAGTGAAATAAGCTGGACACAAAGGGACAAACACTGTGTGGTTTGCTGTACATAAACATTCAAAAATAGGAGCTCACAAAAATACAGAATAAAATGGCCTAGCCAGCATCTGGGGGTAGAGAATGGGAGATGCTCGCCAAGAGTATAAGTATTCAGTTATAAGATAATCTCCAGAAATCTAATATTCAAAATTGAGAATGTAATTTATTACATGGGGCAGTTTGTTCTTTCCTGTATATATATATATATATATATATATATGTTTTGTTTTGAAACTGGCCTTGAACTAAGGATCCTTCTGCCGTTGACTCCTAAATGATGGGATACATCAGTTAAAAACTTTGTCTATGACCACTTAAGGACTACATAATGGAACTCATTTCACTTTGTTAGTAATATTGCCAGGAAGGAAGTAGAGAAAATAGAGAAAGCCTGTCATTTGGCTCCCAGACCTGTAAGAAACAGAGGATAAAAAACAAAACAACACAACAACAAAAAACATTTTTTCCTTTCAACTATGAAATGATAGAAAATAAGCTGGACAGATAGCTCAGTGGTTAGCAGCACTTATTGCTGTTGCAGAGGACAAGGGTTCAGTGCCTACATGGATGTTCACAACTGTCTCTAACTCAGTTACAGAGATGTGATGCCATCTGAGGACACCAAGCATGAAGCTGGCACATAAACACACACACACACACACACACACACACACACACACACACACACACACACAAGAACTGTGCACATAAAATAAAATAAATAAATGTTTTAAAACAATACAAAGAAAAGGCAGGTATCCATAAGTGAATGACCAAAGCTGAGGATTTCTTAAATTGAAGACAGATATAAATCTTGGAACTTGGAATCACAAAAATTTCAATAAATAAATAAAAACAGTTCCATGTATTTTAGGGAATAAGCCAGGCATATAATTTTGAGACAATAATCTTCAGTGAGGAAAAAAGATTAGGCTTTCTAATATACAGAAAGACTATTAAACTAAAAAATTCTATAGCAAACTCTGATCCTTGAGACCTTTAAACATAGTGAAATTATTAAGAGACAAATATAAAACAAACAAAAACTAACATCTTCAAAGATCAGGATTGACATGCAAGTATTTGCTGAACCTTGGAAAGGTTGTGAATCTCTTGAATAATCAGGAAAATTGACAGGAAAGCCAAAAAAGAGATTCTGCTGCAGAATGAAATCATTATGAGAAACTATAGATTCAGAAGAAGTATCTGTGTGTGGCTTCAGCAGATCCACCCAATCTCAAGGAACACTGTAATGCTAAGCATATCATCATCCAATCAAAGCTTTACTGAATCAGGTAAATCCTCAGACAGAATGCTGAACTCCTGAACATAGATCACTACTGTAATTTCGATTGAGTCCAGTCTTCATAAATGTGTATGGAGATGGTCCCTATTTCTCAGTGCTTACAGAAAAGAGCAAGTGGGTAGGATCTGACACTGCTCAGCCTGCTTATTCTGGGCCATTTTTAAATTCTCCTCTGAGAAAAGCCAAGAGTTCTATCACATGCAGGGAACAGCCTTCTAAATTGTAGAATGAGATATTATTTGTCACTTGGCCCTGGAATCACAAATAAAAGTCAAATAGGGTCTCTAAACTAAACATGCTATAATTTTAGTTTTATTCTCTGTCTATAGTCATAAAATTGAGATCCATCGTGAGATAAGATAAAATGTCATAGTAATTTCTGTGAAATTAGATACCAGAGCAGGGCAACTTTGGAGCTATTGAAAGTACGGAAATTAAGAAAAGATAACTCATATTTGATAATAAATTATTACATGCTTGTTTCTTTTGCACCCATAATTACTATTAATGCCTGAGATACTCCAATGTTTACATAATAAGGATCTGAGCTGAAATCACAGTTATTTAAAGTGCTATCTTAAGATGCTTACTTTGGACTTTTTTTCCATTTGCAAATTGCATGTTTTCACGTAGGAGGTGGAATTCAAGTCTGCTAATGCTGAGGGTGGAAGTTCCTGGTTTTCATTTTTTTTTTAATCATTCCTAAGTCCCTTTCATAACCTACATTTTTTTTCTCTGGCAAAGCCAAGCTAATATTCACCAAGTAGCCCAATATGGAGTTTAAGCTTAGAAAGTTCTTTAAAAAAAATCATGAAAAAAAGAGAAAGAAATTGTTCAGAAAGTGTACAGTATTCACACTTAACTATTTCTGTTCACTAAGACTTAGCTTCACTTTCACATCTTACTTACATGTGACTGAGCTTTATTAATTAGTTAATTCAGTAATACTTTATTAAAATTTTATCAGACCATATGCTAGGAATGAAAATGAACACAATATGGTGCATGCTCTTAGGTGAGCCTGGGATGCATAAAACACATGGCAAGCCCATTCCAGCTTAGGGATTTGGGGAGAATCCATGAGTAATACCACCAATGTTAGGCCCTAAAGAATGTCAAGGATTTTCACAAACAGAGGCTATGGTTCAATGATTGTGCGCAGAAAAAATTGTTTTGTTTTGTTTTTTCAAATAAATGTCCAGATACACAGAATTCTAGGGCATTTATTAGGACCTTGAACTGGAAAGTGGCAAACACTAAAAATGAGATTGATATGTAGAGACAAGATGATATACCGAAACCTTTGGTGGTACACTAGAAATTTTGTTGTTATTATTTTTTTATTTGATCTATTAGTCAGAGGGGGAGAGAAAGAAAGAGGAACATGTTGGATTTTATGCAGCTGTTACACAAACGCAATAAAACCAGAATGCTTTATCTGCTTTCTGATGGGTTCCACACTGTTCTGTCAAAGAACTGAGCTTTTCCAGGAGTCAGAAAGAGAACATAATTAAAATTTTCAAATGGGCACATTATTTTTTATGAACTCCGATCTTTGAATTCTGTCTCCTTCATTCTGACTTTGGAGACCTTCCAACTACGGCAGCTCTGATTGAACTGGACACATTTCTAAGGTTTGAGGAAATAGCCTATTACTCTGTCTGATTGATGGGGGTATAAACAGAAGGCAATTTGTTCCTTCCTTGGAGAGCGCGACAGTGGCCACTGTAATGTGCAGTGTAAGATGAAGGAGATGTCACTCAGTGGCTTCCCAGTGACAGGAGCAAAGTCAGAAAATCACTTACTGCTCATTTGCTGTGAAACCCACACAAGCCATTTGGGCTTCTGCCTGTAGTATGCCTGTTGCCCTCTCAATTAAGATAGAATTAGATGCATCAATAACTGTGCAATGTGTTTTTTCCTCTAGCAATTTTCTTTCTGTTTAGTTGAGAAATTGTTGTAATTTTTCTTTTATTCTAAGCTACTAAGTTACAACAATTTCTATGTCCCATTTTGGCTACTACATCTTATTTTGTCTTTAATTTTACTATAATTTATTCATGCTGTGTGTGTGTGTGTATGTGTGTGCATGCGCAGGTGTGGGTGTGGGTTGGTGTGTGCACCTGTGAGGGTTAGAGGCCAAGGTGTACATTTCATTTCTCTTCTTCCATCATGAGATCACATGGATTGAACTCCAGTAACCAGGCTTCACATTATTTCCCTTAAACCATTGACCTGTCTCACTGGCCTTTGACTACTATTAGAGATATGTAAAGGCTATAATGGGCTGCTACTTGTTAACCAATAGCACTCAAGCCTGCAAAAGAATTTAAATCATTTACTCACCAAAATTATCCTAAAATTTATTATACTAATAGTAATGGTTTTACAGAGCTACATATAGGCTCTTAGAATGACATTCAGAGAGACTGACAAGCATGACAGGAACAGGATGAATTTCATCTCTAGGGTTTGTGCATAAGACTTCCGAATTTCAATGGTTTCTACAGCATTAAGAGCATGTTACAGAGAAGGTAGGAAAACGAATCACAACTCCATTTCTGTTGTATATTAGATAATCAAACATTGTAAAACTGACCACAAGAAATGTTGACATTTATCAGATCTCTTTATAGGTGGTGTGTTCATTTATTCTCTCACACATAGGCACCCACGTGCCATATACACCCACACTTAATGCTGCCGTTTCTAATCCACTGTCACACTGATACTTATTAAACATTAAGATTGGAAATTATTCTTAATTATTGTAGTATATCCAAAACAAAGAGACACATAAGGCATAGAAAATGTGCAATTTGTAAGATGGAGAATCTCTGTTAATGGGTCATGTGAGTCTACTGTAACAAAAGTGTAAATCTATATCTGATTTATGCATTGTTGAAGGAAAAAAAAAAAAGCGAGGGTTCTTACCACTAGAACCAGAATATAAGCACTGTAATTGCTAAGACTGCTTTGATCATTTTTATATTAAGGAGATTAATTTTTATGTTAGTATGTTGAGTTTTGTGAAAAATATATAGAGATATACATATACATTTTTAATTTCAAATATCTGTGTATATATAATACAAAAAAAGCAAGCAACAAGGAGAAAGACAGAACGTACATGCACTCACTTATATATGTAAGCAAATATATGTGTGTATAAAAATAGGTGTTTGTTTAGACTTCTATGTGATTTTCATCCTTTTTAATAACTATGTCACTCAGTAGGGCTGGTGAGATGGCTCAGCAGGTAATGGTGTTTTCTATCAAGCATGATGACCCCAAATTTGATCCCAGAATCTATATGATGGAAATGGACAGTCAGCTCCCAGAAATTTTCATGTCTTCTGACTTTTACTCATGCACCATGGTGGGCACACCGACACACACACACACACACACACACACACACACACACACACAGAGAGAGAGAGAGAGAGAAAGAGAGAGAGAGAGAGAGAGAGAGAGAGAGAGAGACACAGAGACACAGAGAGACAAAGAGAGACAGAGAGACAGAGGGAGACAGAGAGACAGAGAGAGAGAGAGAGAGAGAGAGAGAGAGAGAGATACAATACACAATGTGATATACAGGGATAAAGACAGAGTAGAGGCTGAGGGAATGGTGGTCAATGACCAGCCCAAGTTGAAACCCATCCCATGGGAAAGAACCAGTCCCCAACACTTTAAATGATGCTCTGTTGTGCTTGCAGACAGGATCCTCTGTAAAGCATTAGACAGAGCTTGGGGGTCTTGTGGAAGAATTGAAGAAGGATTGAAGGACCTTAAGGTGATAAGGATTCTACAGGAAGACCAACACAGTAAACTGAACCGGTCCCTTGGAGGTTTTCAGAGACTGAACTACCAACAAAAGAGCAAACACGGGCTGGACCTACCCCCCCCCCCCAACACACACACATGTAGCAACTGTACAGCTTGGTTTTCACGTGGATCACCCAACAACTAGAGCAGGGGATGCCCTTGATAGTGGGCCCTGTGCCCTAACTGAGCCACTTTGTCTTGCCTCAGTTGAAGAGGTCTTGCCTAGTCCTGCAGTGACTTGTGTGTCAGGGGAGGTCAGAAGGGGGAGAAGATATGTGAGGTGAGTACTGGGAGTGGGAGGCTGCAATCAGGTTGTAAAGTAAGTAAATAAATATATAAATATAATTTCATTTGCTCTTGACACAAAGTCACCATCCATAGCCCAGCTTGGCCTTGGCTTGTCATTCTTCCTTTATTGCCTGAGTGATTGGTCTAAGATTGTAGGTGCACTATTAAATGTTGAGCTCCAATTTTCCTTTATAAACTGCATGGCAATTTGTAGTACACTCACCCCTTTATTTCTCTGCATTTTTTTCTGTCTCCACAGGGCAGAGCACTTTTCCAGTTAAACAAGACAACTTGAGTAAATACTTATTGAATGAACTCACAAGCTACTGAGTGAATGGAGGTCACGTTTATTTTATTTTCCGCGAGGTCTATTAACTTGAACAAGCCATGCCTGCTCTTTCAGCGCTGGTTCCTTTATTGCTGAAATTAATAGACTCCATACCACACTCTCCAAGGTGCTTTGAACCCTGAGCTTCGTTGCCTGTAACATTGCTAGTAATTCTCCACAGGGGAAGATCGTTTCTTCCCCATTATTGGAACATGGTTTTTATTTTATTTCAGAAGAACAGAAGTTTTATAATTTTTCTGAAAACAGAATTTTTCCCGATTTTTATTTATTGTTTATTTATTGCTTAGAGCATGCGCACCACAAGCGTGTGTGTGTGTGTGTGTGTGTGTGTGTGTGTGTGTGTGTGTGTGTGTGTGTGTGTGTGTGTGTGTTGTTATAATGTGAGTGTGAATGCCATGAAGGGGAGGGGGTTAGAGGACAACTCTGTGGAGTCACTTTTCTCCTTCAATTTTTATGTATAATTGTAAGATGGATCATCAGGATTGTGTATCAATCACTTGACCCTCTGAGCCAACATGTCAGACCTTCCTTAACAAACAACAATAATTGTGGGCCCAATAACCTAGAGGCACATAGAAGCTTATTCATTGGGACACAATAAAAATAAAGATGAAGTTTATTACTGGATCTCAAATCAGGAAAAATGCCTGTGGAATTAAAGGCATTCCTAATTGCCTTACACCTTCTGATATAGCCCTTTAAAGAACATTATACACAGAGTACATAAGGGTAGAGGGGTGATGAGGCTTTTCAATGAACACACTGGATAATTCACACAGCCACACAATATTTCTGCAGCTCTTATAAACAGGGATCATCTCACAGAGGAATGCTAAATTGTAACAGCATATCTGTGAATGTTTTCTACTATCAGCCAGCTCCTTTCTTCTATGTCTTTCTAAATTAAAATAAAAGACTTGCTTATAACTCTTCGTGTTTCTTTATAACAGTTTGAGATCCAAAATCTTCATAATAAAGAAGATACCACCATACATATTATTTTATTGTTTAAGGAAAATCTTCTATAGAAGGGTTTTACTTTAGCAGACAGATACTGTGGTTGAGTAATATTTAGAACAATGTTTATTCTATAGGGCACCCTTCTCCCTAGCAACAGATGGAAAATAGACTGAGAAAAAATTTTCAGCCCATCTCTCTAGGAAGCAGTTAGCATTCACATGCTTTGTGGCTTATCTATGTGTTTGAATAAACAAAATAATGATGGTATCTTTAAGATCACTGTACAGATTATAATTCTCCACAGCTTTCTACCCTGAAGCTCAGCCTGGGCTGCTTCTCAAGAAGAACACAGGTTTATTCACCCAGTACCCTGAGTCACTAGTACCCAGTCTCTACAATGGGCAGCAGCATCCCCACTGATATGGGGCTGTAGGGATTTAGGTTACTATTGCATATGTGAGGCTTGTTCTGCTGCCATGAGCAATAAAACTCTTTTGTCTCTTACCTGAAATATTCTTGTGAGCATCAACGGAACTGTTCCATATGTGACACCTAAGAGGCAACCAAAAACACTTTGTGATTCTTAACCAGAGTATTTACTTTATTATGCACTTTTGCTGACTTTAGAAGAAAGTTCTTTTGTTTGACACATGTGCTTCCAAATTTGCATACCCTGGCGATTGGGTTATCCATAGATTTCTTCTTGCCACTGAAACTTTTAGGTTTGAGAATTGACAAGAGAACACTCTCTGTCTCCATGCTAATGCAAGTTAATTGATTACTCCCTGTAATTCAGATGTCAATTGTCAATAAGTTGCCCATGGCTAACATAGTCAATGGTGTTAAACAAATAGCTCTCTCTTTAAAAAGTACCCTTAAATAAACACAGAATATGGTAAATTACAGCAAAAGACAAATTCACTGTAAAAGGAGAAAAATGTAAGTTCTCAGATGCATTGTTGTGTCTTCAATAATGATGACATTTCCTAATATACGCTCCTGGGAGATGTGACATTATCAAGAAGTAGGCAGCACCCCACAATATTCTCAATAGATAGATGAGGCTAAACTAAGTTAAACCAAATGCTAGAATGAAGGGAAGTTATTTAAAGGAATGGGAGGTAGAGAAGCATGGAAGAACGTGGAGACGTGGTACTTTTGAAAAAGACATTTAGGGCCTAATAAGGTTTCTTACTCTTTTGACATGTCAGATACATATGCGAAAACAATTAGTCCAACAAATTACTTCTATTTTAAGAATTTATGAAGTACTAAACTTCATAGTTATGATGAAGTTTCCACTTGAACAATAACTAACGCCCAATGGATCAAAGATCTAAACCTGAAACACTGGGGTTATCAGAAGAAAGCAGAGGCAGTACTGTCTGTCAGGACACAGGTGCAGAGGGACTCCATTTGCCCAAGAACTGAGCCAATAGTGGGCAGGACAAGCGGCACTTTATAAAATTGAAATGCTTCTGCACTGTTAAAGAAGCAGTCAGGTGAAGAAGAAGCCCATAGAATGGAAAAGAATCTTTGCTAAACATTTGACAGAGGAATAATATCCAGAATATATAAAGAACTTAAAACAAAATCAGTCAAAAATCCAAATGAATCATTCAAAAAAGAAAAAAAAAAAAAAGGATGAGCCTGAAACCTGAGCAGAGTATACACATACGCATGTATATTAATTTTACCTAGCAATTACAGAAACTCAAATCAAAACAACATTGAGATTTCATGTTTTCCTATTCAGAATGGCTAAGAGCAACAAAACAGTCTACAACAAATGATGGAGCACGTGGGAAAAGGAAACCCTCATTCAGTGTTGGTGAAACTGCAAAGTGGTGCTACCACTCTGGATATCAGTGTAAGGAATTATCAAAGAGCTAAAGAAAAATCTACCAAATGACGTTGTTATGATGTACTTTTCAACTCTACAAACCTCAGTTCCAGTAGAATACTGAGAGGTTCTCGGTACACAGCATAAAATTTAAGGTCAGGTCCTTCAGTGTGCTGTATCCAACTTTAGAGCCTTTTATAGTCATTTTGTAAGGTCTTGAGTTTTCTCCTAGAAATCAGACGTTGGCTTCATTTCAATAGTATCTCATTGATATTTATTTATTATTTTCACTTTCACTAGATATTCCTAAGATTGAGATATTCTGAAAATGTAGAAATTATAGCAGTGAAATTTCAACAGATCATTTTATTTTATATCTTCATGAAAAACAGATTTGGTTGCTAAAACTGAAAGCAAAACTCAATACAGTCTTGCAGGGCGTTACTTAAGATCTGCGGGTCTTGCTGATGTGACTAGAGAATGGTCACACTTTATGTTTTTAACATTTCAAATGCTATCCCCCTACCCAGTTGGGTTTCCCTCCAGAATCCCCCTATCCTATCCCATCTCCCCCTGCTTTTATGAGGGTGTTCCCCGTCCCACCCACCCAGTACCCCCTTCCCGCCCTGGCACTCTCCTACACTGGGGAATCACAGGACCAAGGGCCTCTCCTCCCATTGATGCCCGACAAGGCCATCCTCTGCTACATATGTGGCTGGAGCCATGGGTCCCTCCATGTGTACTCCTTGTTTGATGGTTTAGTCCCTGGGAGCTCTGGGGGGTCTTGTTGGTTGATATTGTTGTTCTTCCCATGGAGTTGCAAACCCTTTCAGCTCCTTCAGTCCTTTCTCTAACTCCTCCATTGGGGTCCCGTGCTCAGTTGAATGATGGGCTGCAAGCATCTGCATTTGTATTGGTAAGGCTCTGGCAAGCCGGGCAATGGTGGCGCAGGTCTTTAATCCCAGCACTTGGGAGGCAGAGGCAGGTGGATTTCTGAGTTCGAGGCCAGCCTGGTCTACAGAGTGAGTTCCAGGACAGCCAGGGCTACACAGAGAAACCCTGTCTCGAAAAACCAAAAAAAAAAAAAAAAAAAAAAAGCTCTGGCAGAGCCTCTCAGGGAAGACAGCTATAACAGGCTCCCATCAGCAAGCACTTCTTGGCATCTGCAATAATGTATGGGTTTGGTGTCTGTATATGAGATGGGTCCCCAGGTATGCTGAATCACAGTGTGAAAATAGATTCCAAAGACCCAAGATATGGTAGCATTGTTCATTAAAGAAACTACCTGGTATCTCTGAAGTCTACTGTACCATGAGATATAGAATATACACACATTATTACTCTATTAATATCATATATATAGGCAGTTACATATCATTATTAGGGAGACATTTTCCCCCTGCACCACTCAGGTTTTTGTTTGTTTGTTTTAATACAGTAGAGGAGGGCAAAGGTAATGCTTCTGCTACGTGAAGGGCTTTTGCCTGCTTTCTGAATTGTACAATCTTAAAGAAAACTGTTTATAAACTCCACTTTAGTGCTGGCAGTTCCTGAGAATAAACTAGTTCCTACTTTCCATTAATTGTGTAATTAAGTAGAAGCCAAGACCTTAGTATTTTTTCCATGTAATATTGATCCTTGTGAATGGCTATTATTCATATTTTACAGATTAATTTAAAAGAAACCAATTAATAGCATCTTATCCTAAGAAGATTAACTGGTGAATACACAGGAATATAATTTTAAATGTCTACACATTATGAATAAAGATGTTTATCTCAGAAATGTTCAAAATAGCAATTTAATTGAAACAAAAATCCGATTCATTATAGAAGTAGATAATTTCAATAAACTGTGGTGCCCTTGGGGATAATCTTACATCCAAAAAATGTTGGTTATTGATAATTTATAATGGCATAAACATCAACAGTTATATGGTGAGTGAAAAAATAACAATAATATTCTAGGGAGAATGAAGTCTGTTTGGCTCTTAGAGAAAATTATTAAAAGGGTAGTCTAGATTTTAATTTTAATTCTTCCAATATTTATGATTTTAGAGGTAACACAAGATGTCTGATCTAATTTGTCTTGTATGTAAAACAATAATAATGATATTTGCTTTAAAAGAATTTTATGAGAAGTTGTAAAAAGACAAAGTATATTGACTATGTAGCCTCTAGGCAAATGTCTAGTTTAAGACATTCCAATATTATTGCCAGTGTTATTCTCTCAAACTATAAGAATGAGAAAAGACATTAGAGAATAGCTCATTTTTTCTCTATGAATATATTTTCCTTAGATAGTACCTCAAGTCAATGAACTAGACAAATTTACATCTGTCTTATATTAAACAATGTAAATGACAGGTACACAGCCAAAGTCCCAAAAGTTATTACTGTTAGAAAGTAGGACTGCATTGGGGCATTGGCATTCTCCATTATCAGCTTTGTAGAACCCTCTATAACCTTTAGTGTAAGTATTACACTGATAAAAATGAAAAATCACATTTTAAAAAGAGAAGTATTAGGCATGGAAACAGACCAATCTAACCCATTTTTTACTTCACAAAGGCAGTGGCTTTGCTCTCAGAACAGAGAAATTAAAGCAGCAAAACTCTCTAGAATAGGCCCATTTTCTGAAAAGTAAATCAAGTAGAATTGACGGGGCTTTCCTTTCGTCCCTTTCATAACATCCTTACTGATGCTGTCTCTCCTTTAATCTTTTCCTGTCTATTTCAATGAATCAACTAGATGTTACCCTGTCCCCACCTGCAAGCTTTCACAACTGCGCATGTATAAAAAATAATCAATATTCCTTTCATGGTTTAAAACTCTTTATATATCTTCACTTATCATTTTTAAGGATAGTTGATAAAAGAAAATATAAATTTAGGTCAGAATATAAATATATTTTTCAGTGTTGAGGTGACTCTATCCATGTAGCAATGAAATACGAACTTGTCCAATCAGTATTGATGATGAGAAAGCAAGTGGTGTTTTGATTGGCTTGGATATTTTTGTTTATAATCTTCTTCATCCAATTTTCATCATTGTCACTGACCATTAAAACCATCAACTTTATTTAAATATTGTGGAAATTGTTGTCAGTAAGAACAGCCAAAGAAAGGAACTTGACAAAATTACAAGTTTGCCTGCCAACTGATGTGATGGTACTTATAGGTGATGATGCTTCTTGCCATTTAAGTCTGGATGATATAATTACTATCTCAATAGCGAAAAGGTTGGATAGAGAGGCATACTGTACACAGAAAGAAAGCTTGTCAATAATCCAATGGCATTAGTTGAGTCATTCCAAACAGGGGTCTGCATACTCCCTGAACAGTCATCAGAAGTCTGGACAAGGCAGCACCATTTATTAACGTCTCTTAACTGAGTTGGAAAAATGAACAGAGTCCTTTAATCTGACATTAATAAATTGTAACCATTTGGGAAAGTATTCAATTGTAAAGCATTGAGGTTTGTTACTGAAATTATATTTGATGACTTGGGTTTGTTCTGGCTCATTTGAACATATAATTTTCCCAGGACTCTATCCATGATGGTGAACGATACAGGATACACTAGACAAGACAAAGAGGAAGTTTAAACAGGATTCTGGGGCTCATATAAAAATTCATAGACTAGGAACTATTTAGGAGTAGCATCAGGAGTGGATACAGGAAGATGTTTCTAAATTCCTAAAAGTTAATCTTTTCTTTTTATGAAAAGAAAACCATATATTTTAGACAGTGTGTAGGTATTTCTCTCTGGGTTGTAAATTTCTAAGTACGTCAGAATTGCCTCGAAATCTCAGATGTGCCTCTGCTTCTGTGCTGCATATTACGAGTAAAGAAAGTGGTATATTAGCTAATTTTAGATCATTTCAGTTATCTCTTAGAAAAATATATATTAAATAAAACATCAAGAAAGGCTTCAAAGATATTCATAAATGCATTTTTAGTAAGTAGATTCAGATAATAAATAGCATCTAACAGTTATTTTCTTACTCTAAATGAAGCATTGTGCAAACATGTACGATATGGATGCTTTGGAATGAGGATTATGAACAAACTTTATGAAGAAGTAACATTTTAGATAGACTTGGAAAGATGAATGTTAACTGCATCAAGTTTGTTGTGTATTCTTGCCTCTTTCACTTCAGCAACATGGTTGTGGAAGAAAGAGACTATTTTATTCATATTGGAAACAATCATTCTTACAATGGGTATAAAAACAGTGAGCATACAAATATAGCTTTCTGTCTTATTTTACAAGAAACCACAGTGTACTCATTGCAAAGTTCAATGTGAGCTATAAGCATCATTTTTCTCAGTTCATTTTCTTCTAATCATTACTGCTTATAGGATGGATTTTGGCCTTACTGTGTCTATTTTTGGTTAGATAGTTGTTTTAGAGTTTTAATTACTTCTTTTATTTTTTAGACATAATATAATTACATCTTTCATTCATTCCTCCAATGTGCCCCTCCTTGCTCTTTTTCAATTCATAGCCTCTTTTAAAATTAAGATATATATATATATATATATATATATATATATATATATATATATACACATATATACTTATAAAATATATACTTGTACACACACACATATATTTCTGAATCTACTTAAAATTTAAATGTTATTTCTATTTATGTTTGTAGGGCTGACTATTTGAATAGAAAAAAACCACCTTCTACTTATCTCTAATATGCACTTATTTTATTGAGATGTTTTAATCTTGATTTTGGGAGACATTCAATCATGTAATATAAATCAGGATTTGGGGGAAGTATGAATACTTTCATGAAATCCAATAGTGTAAAATGTTGTGTTCTTTTGAAAAACTTGATATAGTATATTATGTATTCTTTTTGCTATTTCAGAGAACAAAATAATAAATATTCAATTAATTCAGACAGAAATATGATGCAATAGAATGCAAAGATGATTAGTTAATAAGATGATAAATTTTAATGAGGATTGAAGTATGTTATAATCATTATGAAAACAAACTCTTTGGAGCAGGGGTTGGACACAAATAATAGAAAATTATATAGAAAATTGAAAAGAGTATATCAATTATGAGATTTCCTTGAAGATAGAAGCTGGAGTAAGAGAATGAATTAATCTTATATACATCATTTGCTCATTTACTGACCATAAACCAAGTCTGATTCAATAGGGAACATGTGTACAAATATATGGAGATAGGAATCTTTATATGCTATTATCATGCCCTGATAGAATGAGGTACTAGTATCCATGCACCTGAGGCCAAAAGACCAAATTATATAATAATTCCTCTTGCTTTTACAGTTCTACATGACAGTCAGGCCCTCTGAGACTGTTGTTGTCATTTGTATTATTTTCCTTAAACAATGAGAACAGTTAAACCATTGCCATTTACAACACATGATTGTGCTCAATATTTATCCCCAATATATCAACAAAACACCAGTGGATTCTTTCAAATGCATTCTACAGAAGCTGCAGATGCTCAATTAATGTAACTTTGGGCCAGAACTGTGGCAGTGGGCTAGGATCAAAAAAAAAAAAAAAAAAAATCACAGTTACCATCTGTAAGAAGTTCAGAGACCACTACTGAGGAGCAAAAGATATACAAACATAAAAATTCAAAAAAAAATTTAGCTAGGTAGGTCAGCAAAGGTAGTGAAGAGTTAAAACTGAGTACAAAGACAAATATCCTACTTCTTTACAATTTTGAGCATGTAGATAGATGATTCATAGCTGTTGCTTAATCCTAAGGTCCTGAGCATTTCCTGGGGTTGTGGTAAAGACATGCTGATTCTGACTTGAGAACATGTTGTGAGTCTTGCCTATAATTCCTCCCCGTACCACACTCTGGTCTCATCCTCATTATATTATCAATCTATTATTTTTTAAAAGGTTTATTTATTTATTTTGTATAGGTGAGTACACTGTTGCTCTCTACAGAAACACTAGAAGAGGGCACCAACACTACAGATGGTTGTGAGCCATCATGTGGTTGCAGAGAATTGAACTCAGGACCTCTGAAAGAGCAGTCAGGGCTCTTAATCACTGAGCCATTTGTTTAGGCCCTCAATCTATTCTTTTTAAAACCATTATAATATTGATCCTTTATTGTTCATCAATGCTTTACATAAATTCGTCTTGAAGAATTTTTACATTATGATGGGATCTAATATCAAGTATCCATATTAGGAAACCATGCTGTATCCAGATGTGGACTCAAGTATGTACAGAGATGCCCAGAGAATGTTCTCATGAAACAAATACCATAATTCAACACTCTGCAGTCTGTGTATCTACTCTAGTTTTTTGCATGCCCCATTTTCTGTGCTTATTATATTATAAAGTGTGTATGCATGGTTCTACCTCTCTTACAACACAGTCAGTCAGCTCTGTAGAGGGGTGTGCCATTGACTTCTTCAATCCTTGAGTTTACATAGGTCCTTGGTAAAGGTCCAATTATTTGAAGCTTTGAGTACAAAACTTGCTTTCAAGAATTTTTAATAACTCAAAATGAAGAGAAAGAACATCTCTCATTTAATTTCAAATGTTATAGAGTTATAATGGGGACACAAGTACTTTTACTCAAAACTTAATTGAGGAAATACTTAGACTGATACAAAACTATAAAGATTTCACTCATATTTGCTAGTTATAAAGAATTTACACTAAAAGTCCTACAAAATATGAATGTAAATTTCCTTGTTGAATACTCACAACAACTTGATGAACGATGTTCTGAAATATTAGCTTTGCACCTCAATTTCAGGACACACAATGAATTATAAGCCTATACATTTTCCAGAACAAAAAATGAAATAAAATGTTGTAAAATCAAGTAATTATGCCCAATTCTGATGCAAATATATCTAAATCATTGAATAAAGATAAACCAATGTATTTTATACTTGAATATATAATGTTATATTATCATTAACATTAATTTACTACTCTTTCATGTACTTGTTTTTAGACTGGTTTTAGATGTATAAATGCATTCATCAGTGGAAACTGAGAGTCTCACATAATTTTTCAGTTTCCTCATTATCTACATTATTGTAATGAAGTGTATTGATTAGAGTTAATGGATATTGAATGACAATAACCTATATTGTCACATTATCATTCTGTCAAACACTTATTCATATGTTTCTATGATTTCCCCTAATAAACATTTTATGATCCCTTTCCATACTACACACTTGTCCTGTTTCATTTTATTATTTACTTGAACTGCCTAGAGCAGTGTATCTCATGCCTGGTATGTATCCTTGTTGGGGATGGAAACCACTGTGCTAGAGTAATCTGTGAAGAAGGATCTCAATCGTAAAAATGCTCCATTAGATTGACCGTAGACAAATGTTTTGGGAACATTCTTGATTAATGACTGATATGAAGGTACCTAGTTCACTGTGGGTAGTACCACACCTAGGTAAGTAGTTCTTGGTTATATAGGAATGCGGGATTAGTAACCTGTGGTAAACAAATCAGTAAAGCATCATGGTCTATGCTCTGTGCTGCATCCACATTCCTACTCTGATTTCCCACCATGGTGAAGTACGGCCTAAGAATTGTAAGCTGAGGTAGGCTGCTTCCTGTCCACATTGGTTTTGGTCACAGTGTTTATCACAGAAATAGAAACCCAAAAACAATATTCATAATGCCATGTGTCTATACTGACTAGGAATAGACACTTATGTTCAACCATTTTTTATAGATCCATCTTTATCTTGCCAGCCAGATACAAGTTCATTCTGATGATGCCCCAGTCAACGTGTTATCTATTGTCTCCCTTTAGTTGTTGAAAGTTTTATCTTAAGTCCTCTTCCATTGTTAAGGAACATGGCTCCCTCCACCTGCTCTCTAGAGAGTAAACTTAAATTCAACACATACAGCACATAGCAGGAAATTAATAAGTATCTTTTTAATTTTTTTTATTTTTTGATACTTTATTTACATTTCCAATGTTTCCCCCTTTCTAGGTTTCCTCTTTGGAAACCACCTATCCCCTCTCCCTCCCCCACCCCTATGAGGGAATTCCACCTCCCACTCACCCGTCCACCCACTCCCATATTCCCACCTTGACATTCCCCTTTTCTGGGACCTCTCCTCCCCCTGATGGCCAACAAGGCCCTCCTCTGCCACATATGTGGTCCGAACCATGGGTCCCTCCATGTGTATTCTTTGGTTGGTGGTCCAGCCTCCAGGAGGACCGGGGGGGGGTGTCAGGCTAGTTGACACTGTTGCTCCCTCCATGGGGCTGCAGACTCCCTCAGCTCCTTCAGTCCCTTCTCCAACTCCTCCATCTGGGACCTCACTCTCAGTCCAGCTGTTACTGTAAAGTGAAACTTTGGTATTCCAAATGTTTTGGCTAATATCCACTTATCAGTGAGTACATACCATGTTCATTCTTTTGTGACTGAGTTACCTCGCTCAGGATGATATTTTCAAGTTCCATCCATTTGCCTGCAAATTTCATTAAGTCATTGATTTTAATAGCTGAGTAGTACTCCATTGTATAAATGTACCACATTTTCTGTATCCATTCTTCTGATGAG
>CM052705.1:32491471-32564389 GCA_028551405.1 Uromys caudimaculatus
TTCCCACCTTGACATTCCCTTTTACTGGGGCCACTAGCACCCTCAGGCCCAAAGTCCTCTCCTTTCTCCCTGGTGGCCATCGAGGTGATTCTTCTGCCTCATATGTAGTCCAAATCATGGGTCAATAGATGTGTATTCTTTGGTTAGTGGTCTGAACTAGAGGACGACCAGGGGGAGGGTCAGGCCCATTGACGCTAAATAATTTTATTTTTAGTAGTATGTTTATCACCAATACTAAGCTCAAACAAGTGCTACTATCATCAGTATTATTTATATTTTAATGCATATTTAGCAGAGTAAGTCTTTTTATATACATTGTGCTATCATTCTTTATTCAACATTGAGTAGATACATAGACCCAAGTGCTCTGGATTGGATCAGGGTCCACGTCAGCCTTACATTTAGGAAACTCACAGGGCTCCTCAGTCTAAAGCCTTCCTCACTTCTGCTTCCCCTATTATCCAATTAAGCTTTGAAAACCTCACATTTTCACTTTTCAATTTATATTTGAGTATATTTAAACACAAAAACAGAGCCCAGTTAATAAGAGCTCATGACTGAAATGTTTATTATCCTTAGGGTTTAGCTAATTCCCCATTGATAACTGACGTAGTCAAACAGCTCACATCTTCTCTGAGAGAAAGACTTTATTCAACAAAATTAACACTTTGAAATTTTTCATTTTGATCCATAATACTGAGGTAATTGCCACTTTCTTAGAGAATAATATTTGCCTTGCTTGTGATTATCTTCTGTGACTTTGCCTCTGACTAGTCCATTTTCTTTCTTCTGTATTCATAGCAAGCAGAAAGCTGTCTTGACAATGCAGGGTGTCATGTTCTTCACATATTCACGCGCATGGAATGGGAGCCCACAATTTCTGTAATCAAGATATCTGAGAGTCAGTGTGCCCAGAGTCTTCTCTTTAATCAGCTGTGATACTCTGTGCCATGAACTCAAATTATCCTTGCAACAGGAGTAATCAAGTCTGAATAAAATCCAGGTTATTCTCTATGGCCCAGTTTATCTCTCCATAGCCACAGGGAAGGCTGCTCCATCAATCAAGTCTCCAAATAAAAAGGTAATTATTTCTTGATTTCTCTGGAGCAGATGCAATAAGAGCAAGGTTGCTTCTACAGGGAGTCCTGCTGAGCTGCCAAACAGTAGCAGTTATCTTGGAAGACAGAAGCAATTACTTGCAAGATGTTCTTGTCTTTGTAGGTAGGAATGGGCTCTCGCCATTAAGACTGTCCTGGCTGTTCAGGCAAACTATAATTACAGACATTTCAGGGACATTTGCTAATTTAATTTTAACTTAGATTCTTTAAATGCACACTCATGTTCACATAGATGATATTCACATTAATAATATAAGGCTTGTGTTAGCCTTAGATTAAAGGAAGGACACATGTTTGATGGATAAATGGCATGGTAATCGGCCAATGGCAGAGGGTGGTCTGCAGCTTAACAAGGCTTCAGAATTTCTACCTAACAGTCTTTTTCCAGTGAACACTTATAAAATGGCAAATGCTGGTTTCCATGCAAGCATACCCATATATATGTAAATCAAAACATCTTGCCATTGCCCTGTATATACATATGACAACATTTACAATCTTGTCCAAAAGATAAAGAGTAAGGATTTTATGTTTTAAATCATTCTTTAGGTTTGACTGTGACGATTTATATTTGTGGCACGGAAACAAGACCTGTGCCTTGCTGCTTGTATTGTCACACAGTATGGTGACAGTTGCTCACAAGAGTTTTACCTTCAAGAAACCAGAACAAAATAATTTTAAAACCTTTTATTATACAAAACTAAAAATATGAACGTACGTATAAGTATAACCTGATCTTAAATATCAAACTATACATGAGGTTGGAGGCTTTGAATTGTTGATATATATGATTTATATGTTTTGTGGATCGCCTAAAGGTAAAAGTGGAGGGAATGGTTTTGCATTTTTCTTTCAACCTTTGTTTACTCTCATTTCATCACAGCTAACAGTTTTCAGGCCACTAATCAGTTGAATCCAGTGCTACTTTCACCTTGAAAGTATCTCAGGAGGCTTGAGATACTTGTTCTAGATGCTTATTTAATTTTTTTTTACCAAAAATATTTTTCTAGAAAATAAGAGCTATGAAATCATTATGCAGGACACACAAAGTATTTTTGGTTAGAACAATAAATGGGTTTTCCAGGTCCCTTCATTTAAAGAGTGATTGGCTTCTAGTTTACTTTTACGTGTATTCAATACATGAATAAAGGAAAAAAACAAGTGTTTACAGTCTCATGCCAAGGCTTATCAACTCTGGCACTGCTAACATTTTGTGCAGCATGATTATTTATGTATTCTCATATATATTGCTAAGTACATAGAAATGTGCCTTCTTTCTACTTCCTAGATATCAGTTATTATCTTCTTCCAGTTTTAATTACCAAAAATTATCCTGGATATTGACAACTGTCTGCTGTATGATAATATTTCTCCCATTTCATGATTACTGTTATAATGATCAGCTCCTGGACCCTGAACTACTATTCAAAGTACATCATAAGTTGAGAACACTGGTATTCTTTTTTTTTTTTGGTTTTTTTCGAGACAGGGTTTCTCTGTATAGCCCTGGCTGTCCTGGAACTCACTCTGTAGACCAGGCTGGCCTCGAACTCAGAAATCTGCCTGTCTCTGCCTCCCAAGTGCTGGGATTAAAGGCGTGCGCCACCACTGCCCGGCTACACTGGTATTCTCATTCCATTAGACAAGTGGTTCCTAATCTGTGATTTGTGACCCCTATAGGGCTCAAATGACCTTTGCACATGGGTTACATACCACATATCCTGCAGTCAGTCTTTACATTATGATACACATCAGTAGCAAAATTGTAGTTATGAAGTAGCAATGAAAATAATTTTATGGTTGGAGGTTACCACAATAGAAGGAAATGCATTAAAGGGTCACAGCATTAGTAAGGTTGAGAACCACTGCATTAGACATAGAACTAGTTAGATTTTGGTGTAGGGAGACTCAGAAGATGTGATTATAAAGTAATCTACTGACTTTCACATCTGTGTGCCATGATACCATCCCAATATATAAATAATTGTTAATCAATCAAAACATATTTTGTAAGACCCAGTGTCCTATAAAACTGTGCATAGAAAGGGACAAAGAAGGAAGACAAAGGAAAGCTATAATCGAAACCTGAATTAGTATTAGTATTAAAGTACAAAAGAAAATTCCTTCAACTAAAACATGTAAATAATGATGAGAAGTAATGATTTTTTAAAATTAAATCATCTGATGCCAACTCATCTATATTTTCCAAGCTGGAGACAAAGAATATTGTTTTTTAAAGTAGTGGAGAGTCATTATAACCAGAACAAAATATTAAAATCTGCCATTGTTCCTCCCTGCCATTTGCCTACTTGTATGGCCTGTTTTCCTTTAAACACACTGTAACAGACTTTTGCCTGAATAGTGCAGGCACCGAGAGAAATGGCTGTTCTTGTAATGTGTGACATTTCCTGTGGGGACACTGAATCCTAAAGCGATGAATGGGTAGTCATAATACATTCACAGCCTATTTATTCTTTTCCAGCCCCAATGTAGACAGATTTATGTTCATTGTCGATTTTAATCTCCATGAGGCCCAGCTACAATAAAGTGCAGTAAAGAAGCTTCTGGGTGGAGATTGAAAGTCCCCTGAGTCAGAAAGCCATTCTACTGTGTGTGTAATGGCAGTCAGCCAGGAGTGTGATTCTCCAATAAGAATGACCCATCTGTATAGCTCCTGCCCTGCTGGATCACAGTCCATCCCTTTAGTAGTCATATGCTAACAATAAACTATGGGAGAACATGCCAACCAATCAGAGAATAATATATACACATTTTAAATCTGTATTAACCATACATGGTAAATATAAAGTGAATTATAAAACCTTCTGGCATCCTTAGGTGTAATGTGAAATGAGCATAGTGAATTTGGATGGATGTTCCTTGACTTGGAAAATAATTACCATTATCAACTACCATACCACTCACCCTTAGAAAAACCCCATGTGTTCATTAGAAGAATAAGCACATCCTCTTGAAATGCTGGATGTGGTGGGTGGTACATGTTTACCTATAAATAGCAGAGTTAAGTCTCTAAGATGGTTAAAATATAAAATAATCACCAAATATAAGGCAATTATCAGAAAATTTTACCAAACTGCATACAACTGAACCAATAATTTATTAGAATGTTTTTATAGATGCCTGCCCAATCTATCTTATTCCAATGCATTCATTGACCATTTCCTTTAGGTACATTTCTGTAGAAGTAATAGAGATCCAAAATAAGTGAATCAGGGCCTAGGTATTTTTTTCAGTGAGGTCAGTCCCCAGTGACAGGCATATGCTGCATACCTAGTCTCTCTCTTTGCTTACTTTAGACTCCTCTGAATTCACATTTTCTGTGTTTGTCCTTGATGTCCTTGATGTGACTCTGAGTATCACTAGACAAGAATGACAGTGATAATGAGAAATAAATTCACATTTAGGAAAAAGACTTTACAGTACAATTTTGCTTGAATTTCATAGACAACGTTGAGTTTCATTAATTTTATCAATCAATCAAATTGAATTCTCCAGGTATAGTCTTTGTCATCTTCAATGAATTCTTATGAGAGGAAGTGGGTTCTCAAAAAAAATGTTCCTTTAAGAGAGTAGATTTGATATCCTTTTTATCAAGAGATTCTACGGACAATAAGTCAGCATGAGAAACTACTCTATGATTGCTTAGTTTGTGCTCTTGGGCATATAAGACACACCAGAACTTCAGGTTGTAAATTCTATCTTTTTATTCATTGCTTATGTATTTAGTGTACTTGGAAACATAAGCATAATCATCCTAACCTTGCTAGACTGTTAAAGACTCCCATGTATTTCTTCCTCCAGAATTTCTCCTTCCTAGAAATAATATTTGTCACTGTTTGGGGGACAATAATTACTAAATTCAAGACAATTTCCTAGAGCAATTGTTTGGCTCAGTTATATTTCTTCAGCTCCATGGGTGTATCTGAGTTCTTTCTTCTATGTCTTATGATCACTACGTTGTCAGCTTCCTTAATGCTGTGACCTTTTAGTGCAGTTCCTCATATTGTGGTGGAACATAAAATTCCCTAACCATACCATTATTTTTGTTGATACTTCATAACTGTAATTTTGTTACTGTTAGGAATCATTAATGCAAATATCTGATATTTAGGATATGTAACTTCTGTGAAAGGGTATTTCCACTCCCAAAGGGTTCATGACCCAAGGTTGAGAACCACTGCTTTAAGAGATACATCGTTTGTAGATGACTATAGGTAACAAAACTGAAAGAGTCTCTGTCAGGAAGATTTAATTGACTCCCTGTCCTCCCTCCCCCCATTATTTTAGATTATAGCACAGTATATGATAAATGTTCTACTAAATCCCTTACTTTGTATTGTTTTTTATACTGTTCTTCATCAGTTTCTCCTTTACTATATAATGTATATTATCTATTGATTATAATTGCAATATTATACAACATGTGACATCCCAATGATGTTTAATGAATAGATTAAATTAATTACCATGTCTGTAACTTCAAACACATTCTTTAAATATGGAGAACATTACAAATTCCAAATAGAAAGCTATACCATTGTTAGCAATCTTCTTACTGTGCAACTGAATACAAGAACATATTCATATCTAAGTATGACTTTGTTATGTTTGTCAACCTCATTTCTCACACTAGCACATATAGATGTGAATAGAAAGAATTCCTTTTTATGGTTGACTAGTATTCTATTTACATATTACATTAATGTAGTCACCCATCTATTGCTGCACACGTTGATCCTTTATCTTGTAAAAGGTGTCGCATAGACGTGGAATGCGTCTCCTTCTTTGTCATATTGAGTCTTGCTGACTTCAATTCCATAGTGAGGATGAGGATGCACAATATGATAGTTCTATTTATAATTTTTGAGTGATTTCTATGCTGATTTGTATCAAGGTGGGGGTAAATTTTCAATCCTACAAATAGCAAGCACAGAAGAGCCCATTTTCCTGTATCAACACTGCTATTTTATAAATAATATTCATACTAAAGTGAGATACTAAGATGAGTTTGAGTCATCTCCTTGATGATTAGTGAGGCTAGGCATTTTAATGTAACTATTTGATATTTGTATGACTGTATATCTTGAGGAATGTAAAGGCACACAAACAAAAAGTCAGGCCAATATTACACCATATGCACTACACCCCCTCCCAAGTTTCACTGTAATAAATGCAGATTTCTGGATCATATTAACTTTCTTTCACTTAGACTTAATATCTGTAAGGGGCAATAGATAGATCTAATCTCATTCTTCTGCATGTTGAATCTCATAACCATTAATTGAAAGGATTGTCCCTTCCCCAATGTGGGTTTTTGTTGTCTTTATCCAAAATCAGTTGGGTAAGAATGGATGGATTAACACTTTGTTTTCCTATGTTTCTGTTGTGACTTTCATGATTGTGTCCTGATGTAAGGAGTTATGTTTTTGTTTGGGAGGCTTTTTGGTGTTTTTGTTTGTTGTTTTGGTGTTACTGTTGTTTTGTTTGGGATTGGTTGGTTTCTCCTTAAGATAAGAAAAGTAAAAATAAATAAGCCTGTTCTCACTTTAGATGTTTCTGATAGCAAAAAAATTATCAACAGGGTGAAAACACAACCTATACAATGAGAGAAAATGTGTTCAAGGCTTGCATCAGATAAACAAGTTGAATAACTAGAACCCCTGAAAGACACAATTTAGTATTGAAAAATAATCTTGAGTTGGTTGTAGAATACAGAACACAGTTACTTTAAAAATAATCTGATTTTCAAAATAATCATTATGTCATTTTCTGATTTCCCTCCCTGGTTAGTAAACTCTTCTACCTCCTCCCTGCACAAACAAAGCCTTGGTGTGCCTTTTCTGATCTATAGCAAGCTCTTGTGCATTTTATCCATATGTACTCAGCAGCCACCACACCTTTCAGGCCTCCTTCAATCCATCAGTTGATCATTAAATAATAACCTTTTGTTGTCCTTTACATCTCTGAAATATATTATATTTCCATTACCAGCACATTCTTCTTGTATTGCTACAGTTTCACACAAAAAGATCAATGAGGATCTTTGTTGATAATCCATGATATCTATGATAATCCATATGAAGCAGAAAAATAAAGATTAGTATCTCACAGAATTTCCCACTCGTTTTTATAGGACAGTAAAAAAAAAAAATCAGACATAAATTGAGCACTTAAAATCAAATATTCTCAAATAATTTGTGACAAATTAAAAAGTCATTGCTTTGTGTGCAGAAAATGTGTATTTACTATACTCACAAAATATGCATTTGGCCTATTTTTAGTCATAATTTTGGTGAGTACATTAAATTTATAACTAACAAAATATGTTTTACAATGTCCTCCAAAATACAAGAATAAATGCAGGATATCTGCACGTATTTTTAATATACAATCCTTAAGCCCAGCTTTTTTAGTGATAGTCCCTGATAAGAGACAGATGGAAACCAACCTGGAAAGGAAAAGAGTTAATATGAGTTACACTTCCATCCATGCAAAGCCAAAACTGGGACTCAACACAGGAGCCAGGACCCAGGAACTGAAGCAAGGACCACAGAGGAATACTGCTTACAGGCTTTCTCAGCTACATTCATTATACATCCCAAGCACATCTGCTCAGGGATAGAACTGCCCACAATGAGATGGGCCTTCACTATTTAGTAGTTAGGGAAATGTTTCACAGGTATGCCAAGAGGCTAATCTGATAGAAGCAATTTCTCAATCAATATTCCCTATTCCCAGGTGGCTTCAGTTTGAGTCCATTACAACCACCATTACACCGGTGATTGTATTTTATTTTGTGGCTATCATGATTGTGTTATGGACTGTGTACAGCTTCCTTCTCCACCAGTTTCATCCTTAGGCAGAGCTTTCCTGGTTGCCTTGGTGCTCTGGCTCTCTGCCAAACCCACAGGGCAGCCCCATTCAGAAGCCCAGCACTGTGAGTTTGATGACTGTTAGGATGATCACAGGCGTGGGAGGTCACTAATTCTACCTTGGTCCCTTACTGCCTGAATTACCATCAAACAAGCCTTTTCATTTCTCTGAGTCGTCCTGAACTCTTGTGCCTGGAAATAGGCTTTAGAGTCCACTTCTACTCTCAGATATACAAACGCTGTTATTTTATAGCAGGAATTTCATACTGTGTTAAGTCATGGTTTGTGGAATAATCATTTGTCTTTAATCATTATAAATAGTATCAAAAATAATGAGCTAGTGAATACTGAGCATGTATCTCTGCACACCTCTGTTCACCAAGTTTTATTATTTGATCAGTAGAGAATCTTATGGTATCGTATTTCTCTGTAGATGTACCTGATGATCATATATGCCAAAATGCTGACACTGAACTCATGATAAACTGTATTGTATGCCTAAATAATGCTTACACAGCATATGATCTTTTTCTATAAAGCACAATGTACCCTTTCCATGTCTAGATACACAAGACAGCACATCCCCATGTTTGGAACATAATAAACAATGAAATAACCTCCAAAATGCACAAAAATATGAAAAAAATATTGGTCCACTTAGGCACAGCAGGGACACTTTTTTATACTGGGAGAGCTAAAGCACAAGGCCTGATTGTTACTTGCTTGATCTCAGCTGAGAAGCATCTTGCCAACTCACTCAACGGTTCTACTGTGCCTCTCCTCGCATTTCTATCCTCGACTACGAGAGTGCCAGAAGCATTTCAAGCATTTCTCATAACTGAGAAATGTGAACTTGTAGAGAAATTTGGAAATACAGAAACCAAATACAGAGAATTAAATTTTTATACGTTAATTTAGGTAGCCAACTCACTAGACCACATTCTTGCATTTTCCTTAGCATTCCCATTTTGGATTATGAGTGGTAAAGACTCATCAGAAAAGGCGGAAGCTGTAAATCAGTTTGTAAACTGCTTCCCATGCAAGCATGAGACTCTCTTAGTTAAATCCCTAGATTCCACATTATAAAGTCAGGTGCAGTGATGCCTGGTGCATGCTAGCAACCCCAGAAGTGGGAAGATCGAGACAGGATCATTGCCTGAGGAATGCTGACCAGCCAACAACCTAACTTGTGTGGCAAGTTCCTGTTAGGCACAAGGTCTTTATAAATAGGTGAATGGCACCTGAGGAACAACAGCTGTGTCTGACCTAGTTGGAAAGATGGAGAAAGCTCAGTGATACAAGTTCTTGAGCCAGGCAATGGTGGCACCTTTAATCCCAACACTTGGGAGTCAGAAACGGGATGAATGAATCTCTGTGAGTTCGAGGCCACCCTGATCTACAGAGTGAGTTCCAGGAAAACCAGGGCCATATGAAGAAACCCAGTCTCATAAAACTAAAACAAAACAAAAAACTCAACAACAACAATAAAAAGTTCTTGTTGAAAAATAGGAGACTCAGCCGGGCGGTGGTGGCACACGCCTTTAATCCCAGCACTTGGGAGGCAGAGGCAGGTGGATTTCTGAGTTCAAGGCCAGCCTGGTCTACAGAGTGAGTTTCAGGACTGCCAGGGCTACACAGAGAAACCCTGTCTCGAAAAACCAAAAAAAAAAAAAAAAAAAAAAAAAAAAAGAAAAGAAAAATAGAAGACTCAAGAATCAGCAAAAGATAATATTCACATCCAAGGTAAAGAAAAGACCAATGTCCTAGCTCAGCAGGCAAGTAGGCATTTAGTCCAATTATGAGGTCATTCTTTTCTTATGTGCTTAATCTGATAAAGGTGAGGCTCACTCTTATCCAAGAGAACTCTCTTATGACTAGTGTTCTAATGTTAGCTTTATCCCCAGTACCTAAAAGGACAAATAGAAGATCAGTTCACCAACATTTGAAAATACTTCCATCAACATAAAATTAGCAGTTACTATTGGCACTACATATCTTTTTGTCTTTTTAATATAAATTGAGGAAAATATATCAATTATGCAAATGACTTCCCATCAAGGCTTCCATTGTCATTTTCTTACTATCTTTCTGGCCTGTCTTTGGATCTTTTTCTCAATATGCGATAGAATATGAAGTCTACAGCCATCATTTTCCAAGACTAAGGTCCTCTGCTACACTCCTCCAAGACCTAAGGATCAGAAGGGCTTAAAATGGGGCAGGCTTAGTAGTTAGCTGCTTTAGTTCCAGCACTTGGGAGGCAGAGGCAAGCAGGTCTGTATGAGTTCAAAGCAGACCTAATCTGGTCTACACAGTGTTTCAGGTAAGCAAGGGTTACATGGAATACCCTTTATTAAAAAAAATAATCCTGTGAATGCTCACTGTAGTGAAAGATGCTCTTGAAATGAGTTCATTCAAACCTTTAAGCCAAGCACTGAGATGGACACCATTAGTAGCACCGTTTGAGAAATTAGGTCCCTGGGGTATAGACATACTTTATAATAGTGACAAAGCTCTTAACCTGACAGTACTTATGTCTTCATCTAATGAAGACACAGACGTCTGACCTCAATGCCTGTGTTCCTTTCTGCTTTGCTCTAACCTGCCAGTTACTGCTCCCAGTCTTTCATAATCGGGTATGGAAGGGAAGGAATGAAGTTAGTAACCCTTGAATACCACAAATAACTAGCTTAAGTATTTATAGAGAGAGCATAGTCTTCTATATCTTAGGGCACAGAGTATATAGCCACATTTACGCAGCTTGTTTGGAAAGTTTCAGGTCTAGCTATAGATATGAGAAATAGATTCATAAGTCTACAAAAGGATTTTGTCACCAATCTAGTGTGCCTTGTGTGATTTCTGATTCTTTGACAGAGATCACAAATAGAATAAATCACTGCCACACCAATTTCATGTAAATTACATCTACACTTTTTCTTTTTCCTTGAGTAACTCCCATTTGTGAGATCAAGTTGCTTCTACAGCTATAGTTTTTCTTTCTTTTTAAATTTTTTTCTAAAGCAGCACAGTAAGTTTAATTTTACTTTTAAGTATATATATATATATATATATATATATGTATACATACATATATACATATATATACTGGAGAGGAGAATCATTCTGCATCAATCAGAAAGGAGCTCAGCTTTCAGTCTAAAATGGTAGAGAAAATATATATCTCATCTTAGCAAAACAACACACAAGTTTCTGGACAGAAGGACTTCACATATAAAATATAAGCTACTTATATTTTAAATGCAAGGATGGAGAGGTGCTGCAAAGATTACAAACAAGTGATCAGAAAATTACACACACACACACACACACACACACACACACACACACATAACTAATAAAAGAGTTTCTGTAAGGAGTGTTATGATGTTACATGACACCTGTGACCTATGTGTAAAGATCAAGAATGGTCTTTAAATATTTAAGGCTTTGGGGTGGATCTTCACTTGCAACTATAACTTCAACCATAATAAAAGTCCCACCTGGGTCAACTGTACTGAATATTGTCAGAATCATTAAAATCACCTTGGCTATTAGCCTTTGTGAATCTGCAGGTCTTGTTTTCTCTTCCATTAGAATGTCTGCAGGTGACTTTTCACCCAGTTTGTTTTTATAGCATCTTTCAGCATTTATCACAATGCCCTCCTGAAGGGTTTTCCATGCTTAACATAGACACTTACAAGAGTTACTTATTTTATCCACCCGTTAATAGAGTCTTAAACTTCCCTTTCTCTGCAGAGCTCCCTTGATAGAAACATTGCTGATGTCTCTCTATTGTTCACTTTTTGCCCCTTGTCTGGAAGGAGTATGAAGAGTTTTCTCAGCTAGCGTCTGTGGAACATTTTGTTGTTTCATGGTAAGATGAGAGAGACAAGATCTTAAAGAATTTGTGACAGCTGTAAAATGTCCTCCACAGAGAGCAGAACTTAACAGCTCAAGACAAGAGAAAGTAAGAAAAAAATGACCAGCACTCTTGGGGGAAACAGTGGAAGACGTGAGGAGGGTGCCAAGATACAGAGCTACAGGAGGAAATGTCTGCATTGATGGATTGGGTATGGCGCAATTGTGTGCCAGGATATGCATGTTTGTGGTATATGACATGTATGGTGTGTACACACAGGGTATGCAGACATGATATATGTGTGAATACTTGCAATTGTGTGTCTGTGTGTATGTGTCTTCAGCATAGTATGGTACCCATAGTGTGTGAGGTATGATTTCTATAGCATGTATGTATATATCCTGGGAGAGAAAAGCAAAGTAAACATAATGCTGCTGTAAATATTAGAAGAATTACAGAAAGAATTACAGAATTCATTTATCTAATGTACTTTCCCCCACTTTTCCATATTCCCTCCCACACCTAACAGACCCCCATTTCAACCAGGACCTTCTTCAAGATTCATAACGCTTGGCTTTGTTCTCTTGACCCATTTAGTTTAATATAAGCCATATTTGTGATTATTTAAATTTAAGTATTCAGTGGAGAGTGCTGGAATCACCAATTAGTGCCCAACTTAAAACAATGACTCTCAGTACAACTGTCTCTCTTGCGAAGGAGCAAAGGAAATGGATCTTTCTTAAGATTTAATATAAGAAAGATATACAACAAAATCCTGTGAACCAGGGGTGGTGGTGGGGGAACAGGCATATAAGACACTATTGAATAATTTTGAACAATGAATTCTGAATTCTGGTAGTGCTTAGGAAATCCTCAAAAGAAAATGATGAAAATATTAGAGTCTTTCTAAACATAAATCCTTTAAAGATTATCTGTTTTCACAGAGCTTGTAGAAAGGAAAACCTTTTAAGAACACAAATGAGACAGGTGATGTTACTTTTTAAAAAACAGTAGTTGGTTTTCCTGCTAAAAAATTACTCTAGAGATGAGAAATTAATTGAAATTTTTATTAAGCATTTTTTTGTTATTTTAAAAGAATGTTTTATTACTCTACTGGCTTAAGTAAGAAATACATGCCCCTTCCCTTTGGTTCACATATTTGAACACTTGGTGCCATTATTTGGGGAGATATGAAACCTTTAAGAGAGTGAGTCTTGTTGGTGGAAGTTTGTCAGGGCAGATGAACTTTGTGTGTGTGTATGTTTATTTCACACTGAGCTATATATTTTTCAAATTAAAGGAAATACACATTACTCATTTTCTTACGTTGGAAACTTAGTTCGTAACATTTATTTTATTATTTATTAGCAGTATGTGTGTGTGGGAGTGTGCACATTCCATGACACATATGTAAGTATCAGAGAACATCTCTGTTGTAATCTCTTAACCCATTCTACTATACATGGGACCCAGGCTGAAATTAGGTCTCCAAAATTACTCAGCCTTTACCCCCTGAGTGATTCTGGTCACTCCTTTGTAATATTTTAAAGCAAAGAGATTCAAGGACAAAGGTTGCTTTGATTGTTCTGCTCTTTATACACAACATAAGGACAAAAGTAACATCACTGTGTCTCTATTGCTTTGAGAAAGTCCTCAAAGTATTTTGAGCTTGCAGTTCTTATCTTTATGGTATTCATTATGCAATACATATTTACTTGTTCTTTTTAACATAAGGTTGCCTAAGTTCTAAGAAATGAATTCTCTGTTTCTTTGACAGTATGTGTTTGAGATTGGTGAAAACTGAAAGAGCATAAAATGATAAAAGTAATTTAGGGCCAGGCAGTGATGGTGCACGCCTTTAATCTCAGTACTGGGAGGCAGAGGCAGGTGTGTTCAAGGCCAGCCTGGTCTACAGAATAAGTTCCAGGACAGCCAGGGCTACTCAGAGAAACCCTGTCTTGGAAACAATCAAATACAAAAGAAAATCAATTTATAAAGAACCTATGACACAAATATTATGTGCCATATTGTGAAACACAATACATTTTCTAAAACATTCTAAATTCCAAAGCATGTTTGCAGTGTCTTCACTGGGTGAGTCAGAGGCATATCAGGTTGTATTAGCTAGTCATCTTGTGAAATCTGAAGGGATCTAGTGTGTGTGTGTGTGTGTGTGTGTGTGTGTGTGTGTGTGTGTGTGTGTGTGTGTGTGTGTGTGTTGTGTGTGTGTGTGTGTGTTGTATTGCTGCTGCATTGGCCTACCGCCTAGCAATTATGTTACATAAATACTTTGTATTCACAAAACTTGATCATCAGTGTCCAGTAGTCACACCCCACTAACTCCCCAGGTGAAACCTGAACAATAGCTCAAACTTAGTGAGTTGGCCACCTGCATCAGGGACAGTTGAAACCCACTAGGTGCCTGTGGCCATATTGATGCTCCTGTAACTGTATTTCCCTTTTCAGCCCCTGACTGCATTCTTTCAGTGCATTCTGAGTACTTCATTTTGTAGTTCCCAGTCTCACACATGAATGGAACTTTAGCTCCTAGCTATATAAGCTAAGCTGTGCACCTCTTTTGAGAATAGTCTTGTCTAAGAAGAATTGTGTATACTAGCCCAATCCTTGACATTGGGAAACTCTTGGAATCATTTTAAGCATGACAGCACTAACTTTCAATGATAAAATGTGAATGTTCATTAAGATGCAAACCACTCAATAATACAAACCAGTTGGAGACATTCTCTTTAGCCTATCCTTTTTCTATTTTATCTTTTAATATTTTATCTTCTAATATTTTATCTTCTAATAGTCAGTATATTTCAGGCTGACTGATTTTATTTCAAAATAAAAAAATCTTCCCTGTTAGAATCTGTGTCTGCCTCACTTTCTGCTTCCATTCTTCACTACAAAACCCTTTGTGCACAGAACATTCCTTGGCAATTTAGAAATGTGAGTTGCAGGAAGGAGTTGGCTTGGTAACCCTGCAGAAGGCAGAACAACGCTCCGCTCCTCCATGATGATATGTACTCCTGCATCTTCCAGACCAAGGACCAAGTACATTTACCTAGCAAAGACTCTTACAGATACAAAGAAAAGTCCTTAGCACATTACTCTGAGAGGGAGGCATCACCCTGGATGGTGCAGGGAGCAAGTGGAAGGAACTGGTTTTATAAAAGAGAACCAGCATCGAAATCAAGCATCCAGAGAGACACTTTATTGGGCCTTACTCCTTTGAGAACTCTAAGGGAGGAGCCCGTTGCTTGGAAGCTAGAAAATTCAGGAATGAGATGGAATGCCATGTTTCCCGAGGGAAGACAGCACATTGCATCATATTGAGTTAAGCTCATGTCACAGTTGTGATTTATAAATTCTTGGGAAAATACATCTAAACAAGCTCAAGATCTATATGTCTGGTAATTTGCTATGCTACAATAGGTGGCTGTATATACCACTGGTTAGGTACGTCATGCATGCATGAAAGTATTCCTGCCTCATCTATGGTTAGTTTTTCTCCCTTTCTCGGTGATAGGCTTATGGCACAGCCTTTTATCAGTAAAGGAAATATAAAGTGAAAATTTTCTTTTAAGTATAGTTACTAGATGACCAGACTCCTCACCCAATACAGATTGAGTTGCACAAATTGATAAGCTATACTGAATATTTGGCCCACTTAATAGAAATTATATATCTATTAATCTATCTGTCTGTATATCTGCCTATTTCTAGTTTACTTCTCTGTTGCTGTGACAAAATGCCAAAAAGACACAACTTGTACAGGAAAGTATTTATTTGGTTAACAGGTTATTGTCTATCATCTAGAAAAGCCAAGACTGGACCACAAATCTGGAGCTTTCAGGAGAAAATGTAAAGGAATACTTCTTATCTGTTTCCTCCTGATTTGCTTAGCTACCTTTCATATGCAGCCCTGCAACCTAAGAATGACACCACCCATAGTGGGCTGGGACCTACTATATCAAATGAAAATGAATAAAATGTCTTACAGATGTGCTCATAAGCTAATATGATAGAAGCAATTTTTCGTCTGAAATTCTCTCTCCCCAGGTATGTCTAGTGTCAAATTGATAACAGTAGGTATTATATAAACTCTCTCTCTCTCTCTCTCTCTCTCTCTCTCTCTCTCACACACACACACACACACACACACACACACACACACACACACACACACTTTACAGCTGAGTTGTTATGAATATTGATAATATGTATACAGTTTCTAAGAATCAGTTCACACAGTACAACAAATGCAAAATAGAGTAGAGTCACCTCTGTATGGTAAAAAATATATCATGAAGCTTATGTACTACATGAGCATGAGCTGTAGGAGTTTCAGCAAATGTCCTGGAGTCCCAGCCTAGTGTGGCTCTTCATAAAGCCACAGTACCGAGGAAGATACGCCAGCCTAGGTTAAAATAAGAAACTGTGAATGTTATTCTTCACTGTCATCTTGACAGATCTGTAGTCTCTCTCTCTCCCTCTCCCTCTCTTTCCTCCTCTCTGTGTGGCATGTGTGTGTGTGTGTGTGTGTGTGTGTGTGTGTGTGTGTGTGTGTGTGTGTGAGAGAGAGAGAGAGAGAGAGAGAGAGAGAGAGAGAGAGAGAGAGAGAGATTTAAATCCAGAAATAGTTGTCTAAAGAATGAACTGTACATGCCAATGGGGTAAAGTATGGGATTTAATATAGTGAATTTAGCCAATCACCAACAATCACCTCAGTCTGTTTCCTGTCTGTGGCTGTACACTGACCAACTGCCTTACACTCCTGCTGTCAGGACCTCCTTCCATAATGGATCCTACCTTTTAATCCCTGTTCCTTAGGTTCCTTTGTCAAGTACTTTGTCACTGTAACAAGAAATCTAACTAGTAAAAGGAAGACTTACAGAACTGAAGTAATCATTGACTGCTAGGTGATTGAAGTGACATGAAGCCACCACTTGACTTTGGAGGACTGTATCTTTAAGCATCATTAAGACTTTGATAGTTCAGGAACTTTGATCTAGTTTTCTTTCTGTTGCTGTGACAATACAATGACCAAAAGAAACTTAGGGAGGGAAAGATGTAATTCGTCTTAGAGATTACAGTCTTTCATCAAGAGATCTCAAAGAAAGAATTCAAGGCAACAGCTCGGTAGATACCAGTGGAGGAACACTGATCTGCCCCATGGCCCACTTTTTTCAACAAGATTATTATTTAAAAGAAACAATGCTGTGACTTACCTTTGTATTTTCTACATAGAAACTGAGTCATTTTAGTGTTATATAAAGTGTTTTTTCATCAGTAAAATATTTTGTTTTCCTTGGGAAGGACTTGTCATTATCAAGGTGAGTGGTAGGAAAACATAGTTCTTTCTTGCAATAGGCAATGAAATAAAAAGAATAATGATTGTTTAAGATTGTAGCATAAGAAAAATGAGCCAAGGTAGTTAGATAGTGTTGATTAGAAAGTAGAAAACAGTCAGTTGCTGTAGTTAGTGATTTACGAGATCCTCTTAGTGCATACATAGAGGTTATTTGCTCCAGAAGGAAACTGTAGACAAATTCATAATTCATAATATTTAGCAATACATTTGTGATGAAGTAGCTAGTGCTAACAAGGGAGCAGGACAGATACTCTGAGTCTCATGCTACTGTTTTTAGAATGCTTACAGTACTATTTTTATTTGCCTTAGTAATGCAAATGCTTTTCAGTAAATCTCTTTTTATAACCACAGATGTATGAGACATCCTAGATATGACAAAAATAATTAGCAAAAGTAAACATATGGCAAGATACTCAACTTTCTGCCAATGGAGTTCCAAACCTTAACTCCATGAAGTTCAACTTTCATGGTAATATAAGGTGCTTATTAACATAGTTTGAGTGTTATGTGAAAGCATTACTAAAATGATAAAGTTTCAAAATAGAATCATTTGTATGTGAGAGCTGGTTTGGCACTCTATGACATAGTCCTTCTCAAATATGAAGGTCTGATTATGTTTCCAAAATGTGGAGGTCTTTTCAATCACTAATTACATATATAACCTGGACATGTGGCTTATTGGTTTTATAGGCATAAATGACACTCCATATGTCACATATGGTGACTCTCAGTTTTACATTTTGATTTCACTCAGTATTTGACCTCCTCTGTATCTCATTTAAATGCTTATAAGCTAGGCTATGTAAAGGAGTTTAAGAAAAGAAAACATATACAAAGGCTACTGATTTTTGTGTGTTAATTATGTATCCTGCTACTTTGCTGAAGGCGTTTAACAATTGTAATGGTTTCTTGGTAGAATCTTCTATGTCTTTTATGTAGAAAATCATATTATCCATACATACAGAAGCTTTAAATTCTTTTCTATGTGAATCTCTTATCTCTTTCAGTTGTCAAATTGTTCTAACTAAGATTTCAAGTACTATTTGAATAGGTATGAGAGGGTGGACATCCCTGTATTACTCCTAATTTTTTTTAATATTTCTTTATATTTCCCCATGTATAGAATAATGGTAGTTGTGGGTTTGCTAGTAATTGCCTTTATTATTTTGAGGTATGTCTCTTATATCCCTAGTTTCTCCATGACTCTTTTCATGAAGGGATGTTGGATGTTGTCAAGGGCCTGTTTTTCATATCTAATGAGATGATCATGCAGGTTTTGTTGCTTTTTGGTAAGGCTCTGTTGCTGAAGACAGAAGAATATTTGAGCAGGAGAAATTGATTTGGTGCCCAATTAGAAACTTCACACCTACTGACTAGTGTTGAAGGTGCATGAAGACACTTTGTATGCTACTAGATGAGAAAAGTAGTCATCAATTTCATCCAATTACAAATGCCATGACCTACAACAGAAGCCTACCTGTGTAATGGTGCCACAAATGACATGAAAATTATCAACCACTGTTGACTGAATTTAAGGACCACTCAAAAAGATGACTGGATTTAAGGGCTGTACTCATACAAGACATTGCAGAAATGCCCAAGAAAATAAGAGAATATTATCAGTCTAAGGGAAAACCTATTATTTTGCTAAAGGAATATAGCAACACAATGACTTCTAATGACATATTCCTAATCTCACATAGAAGAACATTATTCAACACTCATTTAAAATGCATCTTCTTTCATTATATGATAATTAATAACAATATCAACAACTCATAGTGCTTAGAAAGTTGAGACAGTTTGAATCACTTATCCCTAAAGGTGATGCTCTTTTCTATCTGTCTACTGAAGAATTGGGGATCTGCTTGGAATGGGAGGTTGAGAGATTTTTAGAGCCAGAGGTGGTGGATGAGCCAAAGGAAATGCATCTTCCAGACACAGTGACAAGGATGATAGATATATATACTCATAGAGACTGTGATGGCATGCCCAAGATCTGCAGAGGCTCAAACCAGACATATTCCCAGTACTGACAATGGTAAGTTGTCACAAATTCTACCCCTAACCAAGAATCTTATTAGCAGTTGATATCTGCTTGAAAATGGAAAATCAATTTTCTTCAGTATATCAGCCATACTCCAATGAGGCATCATGCTCCAGTGTAGCTGTCCAACAAAAAATACTCGTGTGTGTGTGTGTGTGTGTGTGTGTGTGTGTGTGCATCTGTGTGTGCGCGTGTGTGCGCACAGGTGGTGAGACAGAAACAGAGAGAGAGAGAGAGAGGGAGAGAGAGAGAGAGGAGAGAGGAGAGAGAGAGAGAGAGAGAGAGAGAGAGAGAGAGAGAGAGAGAGAAATTGTTGGGTAGGAAAATAAAGAGGTTACTCTGGAAGGATTTGCAAAAGAAAAAACAATATTCACAAACTATATGACAAATTTTAAATAAAAGTTAGAGAAAGAAAGAAACAAAACCCAGAAATGTATCAAGGCACACAGCCCTGTGCCCACTGGAACTTCTAATTGGATTCAACAGTTTATTAATAACAAAAGAGCATATGCCATGACGATGTGTTTGGGCAGATGAGTTGGGTGAGGCTGAAGAGAGCTGAAGGCAGGTAATAGTGACTGGATAAGATCAGTGAACATTGTATAAATGTATGAAACTGTCAGAGAATTTTTTTTAAAAAATCAAAAAAAAAAAAAAAACCCCACCAAAAAACAAAACAAAAAGGAAAAACAGGGTTACACCAAACAGTCTTGAACCTAAACTTTATATTACTTACAGAATCTACACATTGCTATAGCAAGACTAATTTTGTGGAACTCCCAGCTAATATAACTAGTAATATTATTTCCCAAGTTAGACATTTAAATGACTTCGAAATCGAAAGAGTTTGAGTGTAAACTTTTGTCCTAATCATTTTATAAAAATATCTCCCTGAATCTGTTCTATCGGGGTGATGTATCCCTGCATATGTTTGCCATTTCATTACTAATAACATGTAGGAAAGCATCACAGAAGCATGAATTACAAGATAATGTCAATTACTGCCACCATCTGTAGGAATGATTTCTGGATTGGAAAACCAGAACAGAGGACTATATTTGTCATAGAGTGACGGATGATTGCCAACTTGAGGTTTCATCCCAGCTTGCTGGAGAGAATGACAGCAAGGAAACATTACTGATAACATACCTCAGCTTCTAGGCATCTTTATTAATGTCATTTAATTGCACTTGTCAGTTTGTGATTTGTTGCCTGTGTCTGAAAGGAATCATCAGTAGCCTTTGCACTACTGAACCATAGTAAATACAGACCCTTCTGTAACCAAATGTGATAATCATTTCTTTTCATCATGATGTGCTAATATGCAGGTTTGCAGTAAACGTATAGATACCCAAACATGGTTAACCATGAGTCAATACAGAGAATTAACTGGCATTTTAGATAATCAAAAATCTACTACTAACATGAATCATAAGGAATAGAGTTCCTATATAATTTGGCTAAGATAAAAGCTAATGAAAATATGTAAAATCAACTTTCTGGTTTTAAAAACATGTATTATATACACCTGTCACCTACATATTTTTGTACACATTTAAAAATTAGATTGCCCCAGATCTTGTGACCATCTCATCTACAATGATATTGATAATACTTTTTTTAAACATAGAAATGAAGTTGGTTGAGTTTAACAAAGTAAATAAACTGATCAGTCCTATCAGATCAAGGGTGTTTCTTGAGCATTTTGTCTTGAATTATGTCAATGGGGATTGTAGATAGTCTGCTCTTAGTCACCTCTTCTCTGATTATTCTGGGGACCTCAAAGAGCACACACATACCCATTCAATCATATTCCATAGGTGATATTACTCTATTTTTCCATTTTGGGTATGCACTCTCTGCTGTCTAGCCATATTATATACTTTGTCCACCATGGATGTGACCTCTGAAAATAGGGGTCCACTTTGTTTTGTTCTCAAGAAAAGGAAACACATGAAAAGTTACTAAAACACTGCTGCTATATCAGAGATAACCTAGAACTAATATTTGGTAAAGATATATTGTTATCCATTCTACACCTAGATTTTTATTTCTAATGGTGCTAAGGATGCTTGTGAATCCTTTTCAATTATAATTACCTCAGAAATCCTGAATAATAAGTTGATGTGCTTTTATAAGCCCCAAAATTAATACAGGTATATCATTACCTGAGTTGTATGAAATTTACCGGCTGCAATAGCAGGATCAGGTGTGGAAGGAGACAAGAGAGAAGTACAGAAGGTCAGGAAATTGAACAGAGGTATGTAGCAGTGGGGGATGGGGAACTGGGGTTAGCCACTAGAAAGTCCCAGATGCCAAGAACTCAAGAGGTTCCCAGGACCCAACAGGAATGACATTAGCCAAAATACCCAACAAAGGGGAGGGAGAACCTGTAGAGACCATATCCAGTGGATAGACATGGCCTCTGGTTGAGGGATGGGGCCACCCACCCGTCTCAAAACCATTAATCCAAAATTGCTCCTGTCAAAAGGAAATGCAGAAACAAAGAGTGGAGCAGAGACTGAATGAAAGGCTATCCAAAGACTGCAAGAGGAGAAATCCATCCCATCTGCAGACACCAAACCTAGAAGCTATTGCTGATGCCAAAAAGTGCTTGCTAAATGGAGCCTGGTACAACTGTTCCCTGAGAGGCTATGCTAGAGCATGACCAATACAGACACGGGTGCTTGGAGATCCCAATGGAGGAATTAGGAGAAAGACTGAAGGAGCTGAAGGGCTTAGCAACTCCACAGGAAGAACAACAATATCAACCAACCAGACCCCCCAGAGCTCCCAGGGACTAAACCACCAACCAAAGAATACACATGGAGGGACCCATGGCTCCAGCTGCATGTGTAGCAGAGGATTGCCTTATCTGGCATAAATGGAAGGGGAGGTCCTTGGTTTTGTAGAGGCTCAATGCTCCAGTATAGGGGAATGCTAGGGTAGTGAGGCAGGAGTGGGTGAGTCGGTGGGAGAGAACCCTCACAGAAGCAGGGGGGATTGGGAAGGGCATAGGAAGTTTAACTGAGAAGGGGGATAGCACTTGAAATGTCAATAAACAAAATAACTAATAAAATAAAAATAAATTCCCTGCCCCTCCCCCAAAAAGAATAAAAGGTATAAACAGGCAGCCAAGTATGTATAGATTATACCTTTCAAGTCTGGTGTCCATATGATCACTTTGCATAGTGCCAACTGAACCCTTGTAAACCTGACACCACCACACAGCACTCTTTTATTTCCAATACAAAATGCAAGAGGAATTTATTGTTCCAGCATGCTGGCGTCACCCTGCACATCAAGGCAAGAGAGAACGACCCCATGTAGCCCATTCACTGAGTTTTTATACATTTTTTAGAGCAGCAGCCATTAGGCACAATGTGATTGGCAGAACAGTGTGACTTTTAAGCTGATTGATCTTTAGGGACTGAAGTAGTAGGGGCTTAATCAGCCCCTTCCTTCCAGCTATGTGCTCTCTAACCTGTTTCTTCCAGGAGGGGAGGGGTGCCCATGTGCTTGAGCCCCTGGTGGAATTTTCCCAAGTTTCTGAGCTGACCTCTCTTCATTCCCCTCTTTTTCGTGTGCATGCTTCAATCCTGAAGCTACTGTTGATAGCTATGCAGCTCATACTCCTGGTCTTCTGTATCTAGTTCTTTGTATTTCTGCTTTAAGACCATTAGCTGTACTGCCCCTATGCATTTCTTAACAAAAGCAACCAATGGGTTCAAAATGTAGGGGCCAAAATCAACAATAGCAGGAGAACAATTAAGGTCTTAACAAGGTAGATATGAGGGTGGTTAACCAAGGGGAGGAGTTAAAACAAGACTCGAACCAACACTCTTAAGCGACAGTATTTCTTTCTTGTTCTTCTTTAAGACCACAAATTGATAAAAAACATTAAAATATAAAATCATTTTACAAATTTACAAATTCCCACAGCCTTACAAATTCAAACAGCTTAAAAGATGTCTCTCTAAAATCATTCACAGTCTCTTAAAATTCAAAGTCTCTGTAAAACTCCAAAGTCCCTTTTTAAAACATTTTAAAATCTCTCTACTGTGGGCTCCTATAAAACCAAAAATGAATTAAATACTTTCTTACTTCAAGAGAGAACCAGAGCACAGTCACAATCAAAGCAAAGCAAAGCAAAACCAAACTCCAACATTGTAAATAATTTAGTATCCCATATCTAGGATTCACTCACAATTTTCTGGGCTCCTCCAAAGGGCTTGGGTCACTTCTCTGGCTCTGCCCTCTGCAGCATGCACAGCTTGTCTTCCAGGCTTAGGCTAGTTCAACTCCAACGTTGCTGCTATACTTGGTAGTGATCCCAAAATACAGTGATCTCCACAAAGCTTAGGTCTCTTGCTGAAACTGGGCTGTATTTTCACCAAAAGCATCTCCTGGGCTCCCTTCAGGACTCCAGTCTTCTCATGCAGTGCCAGGTCTCAGCTGCTCTCCATGCACTCTTTATGCCTTGAAAACCAGCCCCACTGGGTGACTGTTTCACTACCAAGTTCAGCTGCCAGCATAAGGTACAAATTTGGCAGCCTCAAGAACACAGCTTCTGTATTCTGAATATAAAAACACACTTCCCAGAAGAGTTCACCTCAATGATGCTGTTCTCCTCTTAATCACAGCTAATTCTTCAGCTCCAGCTGACCAAAATCTACTGTCCCAGAAAAGCAAAGGGTTTAAATCAACAGTTCTGGTCTCTCGTTAATCACAGCTGATTCTTCCATTTTAGATGACCATACACCATAGATTGTTCACTTGAAAGGCCAGGTAGAGTCTTTGCTTCCCACTGAGTTTTCAGAAGTCAGGCCTCCTCGTCTGCACTAACATCAACTTTGTTTTTTTAATCTTCCAAGATTCTACAGAACAGTCCACGGCACTCTTAACACTCAATGTCTCTTCTAGCCAAATTCCCAAATTCTCCATGATCCTCCCCAAAACACAGTCAGGTCTTTCAAAGCAATATCCCACAATCCTGGTACCAAATTCTGTCCTAGTGAGGATTTCTATTGGTGTGAGGAAACAACATAACCAAAATCAAATTGGGGAAGAAAGGGCTTATTTGGCTTATGCTTTCATCCATTGTTTATAACTGAAGGAAGTCAGAGCAGAAACTCAAAGTGGGCAGGAACTTGGAGGCAGGAACTGGTACTGAGAACTTGGAGTGATGCTGCTTACTGGATCCCTCCTCCTGGCATGTTTGGTCTGCTTTCTTATAGAGATCAGAACCACCTGCCCAGGGGTGGCGCCACTCACAATGAACTGTGCCCTCCCACATCAATCCCTAATTAAGAAAATGCCCTACATGCTCGCCTTCAGCCTGCTCATTTGAAGGTATTTTCTCAGTTGAGGATCTCTTTTCTCTGATAACTCTAGTTTGTGTCAAATTGACAGGAAACTAGCCAACACAGGTGTTTTCCATTGTATCTGCTCTTATGTGTATATAGAATCTCATTATAGATGTGCGTCATTGTGATGTAACCTTCTTTTGTGTTCTTTTTGGAAGCCTACCTCTCAAAGGAACCATCGGTGGTCAGTATCTCCATTATCCTCAACATCATTTCATTTTTCAACCTAATGCAATTCTTCTATTATCTTTTCTGCTACTGAAAAATAACTAGCATACCACATTTGTTCATTTCCCTTGACAATCATTCATGACAGTCTGATTCTTTCACAGTTAAACCAGGATACTACATTCATAGGTCATTAGTCTTAGTTTAGACACAATTTATCATTTATTTGATGTGCCATCTGGGGTCAATAAAACATTACTTAGTACCAAATGATTATTTACATAAGGAGTAAATCTTCTGCTCAAAAGTGCTGTATTTTAATTTGTTGGTTTTTTATTCTTACTTCTAATAACAACTCCTTGGTTAGGTAGATTATATGTGCTTGCTTTCCTTCCAATGAGAAATATTATAGAGTGAAACACAGTTCTGTATATATTAGGTTACATTGTTATTCCTCACATAACATGACAGTTACAGGAAAAATCTGAATCTACGTGGCAAGGCAAATATAGTAGATTGTTTACGTAATTGAAATGAGTGATGGGAAACTACTATTGGACCTGAGATTAACTCTGCAAGTTTTTATTGAATGGCTAAAATCACCCAGTGACATTTATCTCCAGTGTATGAAATTTAAAACATATCATCCCAGCCTGCATTGTTCTTAGACATTCTCCTTCCTATGCTAAGAAGCTGTGTGAGTCAGAAATCACAAAAGGCTCCAACCTGTGAATGTGATGTTTACTTCCAAGGGAAGAGATGAGAAAATGTGCCTTACATTGTACCTAAGCAGTTAGTGACTTGTGCACATGATTTGCTGTTGACCTAAAGCCACCCATTCCTGTTGTATGTCATTAACTCCTGCTATTTAGTAATCACATTGTTCTTCCATTTCTCCCTCCTCAGCATGTTTTGAAGTATATTATAGATTAGACTTAAGGATCACAAAATTTATCATTCCCTACAATTCCAGCAACAACTCAAAATTGCTTTTTACTGGTGTACCACTTTAGCCTCTCAGGCATGACATTAAAACAAATGAAACAATAATTGTATTCATTACAGTGGTCATGCTATGCTTTTACTTCTTTAATTCTATTTGAAATTGTATTGAGATACATGTAAATATGAAAATATTAGGATGCTGTCAGCACTCCATATTATCACACATTATACTGGACCCTCTGTCATAAATTTGTATTAGATACTAACCCTCACCAGGAATCATAAACTGACCTTGGTTGTCCTTGGTAAAATGTGCTTTCTTTCTGCCTGTAGATCATTTGACAAACACAAATGCAAACCCGTTATATACGCATTTCTGTGCATACTTGTATTTGCTCATTAAGTATAACCACAATTATATGTACTCTGACTACTACATAAAATACATCACTCCTAATTTTAGGGAAAGAATTGTTTGTTGAGAATGAATGAAGTCATAGATAGTGAGGCATAGAATATATAAATTTGCTGAATATCACCAGGTGATTCAAAGTAGGTTTTGAAAATCAAATCTGCAAAAGATTTATTTATTTTTATTGCAGTGTTGTATGCCATAGAGTTTGTGAATTTTAACCATTTCTGAGTTATGGCTTAGTAGCATTAGTTACAGCCACAATGCTGTATTACCATTATTACTGCCATTTTCTAAAAGAAAAATGTATCACCTAAGCAGAAATCCTGGATCTATTTAATAATATATTCCCCTTCCTTTTCCCAAGCCTTTGGCAAAACCTTCATACTTTGTCTCAATAAGTTTCTTCTTCTAGATATTTCATGTAAGTGGTATGCTACAAAATGTTCCTGAATGTGTTAAGTTTACACCATTCAACCCTATGGTTTTAAAAGCTCTTTGTTGTCATGGTATTTATCGAACCTTATTCATTTCTACAGCTGAATACTATTCCATTTCATGTTCCAGAGACTGTGATATTTTATATTTTTCTGTTAATGTACATCAAACTGTTTCAACATGTAACAATTATGAATATTGTTCTGGTAGATAATGTTGTACAAACATCTGCTACATTTTCATCTTTCAGAGATATGACCCTTATTAGAATCACTGGGTGATAGGTTCATTGGGTATTTTAAATTTGGTTGTTTGAGAAATCAGCAATCTGTTGCCATGGTGAGCACACTTTTATACACTGTCATCAGTAATGCCTGGGTGTTTTAATTTTTCTACAACCTACCCCAGTTCTTCTTAAACTTGTTTCACTTATGACATACTTTTGCCTGAGAAATTTTTAAACAACCTTGGAAACTGAACTTGAAAATATCATTCTGAGTGAGGTAACTCAGTAACAAAAGAAGGAACATGGTATGTACTCACTGATAAACGGATATTAGCTCAAAAGTTCAGAATGCCCAAGTTTCACTTAACAGTAACCGCTGGACTGAGAGTGAGGTCCCAGATGGAGGAGTTGGAGAAAGGACTGAAGGAGTTGAGGGAGTTCGCAGCCCCATGGAGGGAGCAACAGCGTCAATGGGCCTGACCCCCCCCCCCCCGGTCATCCTGAAGTTTGGACCACCAACCAAAGAAGACACATCTATGGACCCATGGTTCGGACCACATATGAGACAGAGGACGACCTCGATGGCCATCAGGGAGAGAGGAGAGGCCCTTGGGCCTGAGGGTGTTAGAGGCCCCAGTAAAGGGGAATGTCAAGGCGGGAGTAGGGGCATGGGTGGGCAGGTGGGAGGGAGGTGGAATTCCCTCATAGAGGTAGGGATGGGAAGGGGATAGGGGGCTTCCAAGGAAGAGACCCAGAAAAGGGGAAACATTGGAAATGTAAATAAAGTATCAAAAATAATTAAAAAAAAAATAAAATAAAATGTAAAAATAAAAAAAAAAAGGAAACTGAAATATTTAAAAGAAGCAAACAGCAAATCTCGGGTTGTTGTTCACAGTAGCAGTGTCAGTGCGGGTTCTCTCTAATGGAATAAGTATTGAAGCCAGTAGTAAAAGTGGTTGGTTACTCTATAGCATTTGTGCTACTGTTTCATTCATATATCTTGCATGCAGGTCTCTGTCGCAGATCATACAGTTTATAGCTGAGTGATTTTGATTATTATTTTCTTCTGAGATAGCACGTAAAGTACCTTCATGCCCCAGGAACAGATGGGCACCATCTTTATTTATCCATGTTTTATGCCAAAAGTAAGCTGTGTCTTCAGCAATAGGGTCTTACATTCATGTTAGGGAAAAGTAATCAATATCCTTGACAATGACCTGCAATGTTTAGGAGAAGAGGATCTATGGGAATTCTGGGACCAATGACTCAATAAGATGTAGTGTTTTAACCTACTCATGGCACTGGAGGTTTCACTTGGTGGTATAAAGTGTCTAGTTGGACATTGTCTCCCACATTATGTGCTGACTCCATTTAAATTTCATTTGTGAATGTGTACATTTTAGGAAGATTCTACAATAGTAGGTTGCCACGTGGCTTTCCAAGAGGCCATTAGTTTTAGTTTCCCCTTTATCCTTTATCCTTGCCTTCCATCTTCCTCGCCATTTAATCCTCCTATTCTTTTTTCTCCTTTATCTCATTATAACATTATACTTCATTTAGCAGCTGTATGGAAAAACCTACTAATATTATTATTACACTGAAGATATATAACAATAAAATATTGATATATACAGCAGAACATATCTCAGCTCTCATCAGAGACTAAGAATATTCTTTCAGTATATGATAATTAACACAAAGGTCTGCCACTGGACAATGTGAAAAGACTGGTTTTAGAGCACTCAGCTCTAAATGTGATTTATCAAGCCCCTCAACTCAATGCTTGCAGATTTATTTGGAGGACAGAGCAGACAGATAGAAAGAGTCAGATGTAGTAGATGACTCCAAGGAAATAGCATCTTCCGGACATAACAAGGCTGATGCTCATACTAACTTACAGAGACTAAGAGCTGCACAGATTCAAAACCCACACAGTCCAACATCCTAGCTGTGACAAGTGAATTGGACACAAACTTCCACCTCGAAGCAAAACACTATTTGTGATGATACATACTGAGAAAGCCAAAATCAGATTTCTCAAATGGAGTATTAATGAGTATATCAACCACAGTGCGTGGAAGGCCCATGGCTACCAATGGTTAAACAACACAAATTAGATTCTAACCTAGTTTGTTTGGTTTTGTCTTTTTTCTGTTTGTTTTTAGTGTGGTTATGTTTCATTTTGTTGGGACAAATTTTGTCTTTTGTTCTGTTTTGAGTTTTAGTTGTGTTTATTTCTTTGTTTTTTGAGACAGAACTTTGTGTATGTTCAGAGTTTGGGAGGATCTGAGAGAAGTTTGGGAGGGAGAAGATATTATCAAAATATATTGCATCTAAAAGAAATGTTTAAATAAAAATAAAGTGTGTAAATCAAACTTTCATTCATAATAAATTATTCCAGATTAATTTAAAAACAATGAGTTGGTATAAATATTGTTTTATTATTTATTAAATGTGGAAACAATAGAAGGACTAATGAGAGAAATGTGTTTCTTAATTTTACCTATAGGATTAAGTGGTGTTTGTGTATTTATTTTAAAAGAATATAGATCATATTCAACTTTTGCCAGAGTTGGCCAATGATTTGATTTTGTAATCAATAATGCCAAGAACACTACTACACATAAATATGTAGAACAACATAATGGAGCCATTAAAAACTGAACACCATTTAGGAAGTTGTTGGAAATTCTGTCCTAATCACAAACCAATATTCAATGTTATATTAATGAAACTTATCAACAACTTCACCAATTGTTAGAAAGAAGTATTTTACCATAATATCAATATGTATTTATTTTGTACAAGCCAAAGTATGATAATAAGAAAATATCATCTTTTTCTCAATGATTAAATTTTTACCTTCCATAGGAACAGAAAACATTGTGTTCCTATTATATGTAGTAATTAGCTGGTCCTGAATTAATGGCTCAAGTAACACACACACACACACATACACACACACACACACACACACACACACACACCACTCAAACATAGTTTTGTGAAAACAACAGGGAAAGGCTCTGGATTAAGATCTAATCTCTCCAAGTAAGAGAGCAGGAGCTGGCCACACAGAGACACAGAACACAATTTGAACACAGTGCCTAATAACTCTATTCATATGTCTTGCTTCTTAAGCCAGAGAAACTAGGCAGCCATCCTGGACACTCAGGTCACTCCATTCTACGCATCTCTATCTAATAACCTCACACACAGTCACACTCAAATAGAATATCCTCGGTTACTCGGGTAAAGAGAAGGTCTGATCATGTAGCCAGTGCTCATTGTTGAGGCAAGAGGACACCAACCAAGATTGAAAGCAACAACTAAGAAAGGTCAATGCATCCTCATTCCTAAGCATCCCTGCTGCTAATCCTGGGATTTGGTTCAGCTCCAACAAAGTCTTTCAGCTTAGTTTGTTTTTTTTTTTGTTTGTTTGTTTGTTTTGTTTATAAAATATGGAGCTAAAGACTTCCACTGCTCACTCATGGGAACAATAAGAAATCCACCAAGTGGCACCCAAACAGACAAAGGGAAAAAAAGCCCAATTTAGAAAATCACATAACCAAGGGCTTATTGCTGACTGAGTGTTATTCATACCTTATTACTGAAAGATAGTTTCCTGTAGATTTTTTTTTTACTTTCATCCTTTAAAAAAGAAAGAATGGATCAGTATGTGGTCAATCTGCTTTTCAACAATTCTTCCTCTGGTGACAATTTGAAGTGATTTCATATTAAGGGAAAATGAGTTTTACTGTTCTTCATAAATTGCTAATAAGCTTTTTGAACAATCATTGCTCTAACCTGATACACACACACACACACACACACACACACACACACACTCAGATTTGTCATTAATGTGTTTGTCACAATATACTAGAGATACCACAGCAGTCAGTGCTTCCTGAAAATGTCTATTTTGCTCCTCTGCATTTCAGCCTATTAGATTATTTCTCCCAGGGACACTGGTGAGCAGTCTGGATTTAGGAGGACAGTTGGACATTTACATTTGTTCTATGTCATTTTGCAAAGGGACAACACCTTAGAAGCATGTGACAGGAAAACTGTCAGCAGAACTAGCTTTTATTTTCAGCTCTGTCACTCAACAGTTTGTAGGATAGTGAACAAGTTATTCCTCTGGGCTGGACCAGCTTCTAATGTGTCAACTATTCGCAAATGGACTTTTTTCAAAATCCTTGAACCTCCTCAGTGCCTTGCACTGTTAAGAATTGATACTAGTGCAGGGGTCGCTTCTGGAGCCCTGTAGCTCCTGACACTGCTTTTGACTTTGTGGACGTTTGATTACTACCTCATTATTTTTATTCATTTCTCACTTCCAATGCCTTCAAAAAATAAAAACTCATGAAATTTTGGAGCTGGATTTATGTTAGAGTAAGTTGAGGCAACAAAGAAAACACCCTTAATGATGTCTTATTTAGCCTTTGTCTCTTATCAAGTTCAAGAGCCCCTTTCACACCTCCAGTAGAACACTTCCTTCCCCAGATCCATGTGTTTTAGGTTTGATTCTATTTTTATCTCCTACTTAGGTGAAAACGAGAACATTACTCGTCTTTCTTTATCAGTGGAGCATTTTCCCTAGTTCCCGTGATCCCAGTGTTCTTCAGGCCTATAACTAGGACCCTAGTCTCAAGTCTCTTGCTGCATGGTTTAAATATTTTGCAATTACTACATTACATAAGTATCAGTCTGTCTTCTGAAAATCTCTTCCATGAATCAAAGATCCCAATATCACATGGAGTAGAGGCTCATGTATGTTTGGTTCCTCTTAAGGCTGGGATGTAATAACATCCTAGCCTGGCATCTCCATAGTGGAGGATTGAATGGCTGAGAAATGGCTTGGATGCCTAGAGTGGAGCCCATCTTGGGTCCTTTGGGTCTCCTCCTTGGACTTTCATCCCAAATTCTGACAAGGAAGCAGAGGATTCCTCTCTGGAATCTTCATATTCTCTAAAAGAAACGGTTGATATTGGCAACACAGAATGTTAACTATGTTGTATTCCTAAAATAAACTCTAAGCTAAGTAAAGACTTAAAAGTTGAGGACTAAGAGGTGTGAATACTAATGTGTCACTAATGGGTTCTGTCACACCATTGACTACCACCATGACACTAAGAAAATCAGAACAGTTAACAATGGCTCTCTGAAAATTAGGAAAGTTGACAAGTCTCATGAAAGACAAATTCAAAGAGATTGGCGAGTTGCTTATCAGAGAGAGTGTAAATGAATAAGAAAAGATAGAGGGAGTCGTTTAATGAGACCTGTCATATACGGTGAATAGGGCCTGTGACATCATTTGTGTTGGAATTATGACAGAGAAGGCATGGTGCTACATGTAAGCTAGTAATAAAGGGAGTAGATATGAACCAGAAAATTGAAACAGGAGTAACTTGAGACTGAATTTCCTTCACTTTCAAATAGCCTTTCAATGCAGCAATGTTAGAGTGGTAGAGTAAATGTGGCCAAGAAAGACAGGGAAGGGAGAGGTAAAGCAAGAGCAAAAGAGCATGTGTTCATATGATCCTGCACATGAAAGATTGAAATAATATATAAAGACCCTTCAAGGTTCATGTCAATGTATTTTAATGTGTAGGTTTCATCTGCATGACAATCTTAAGGAAAAATTTAAATGTGACACAATTGAGAAAATAAACAATGGCCAGATAGGTAGAACAATGTAATGACAGAGTAATAATAAAATTCACACAAATGGGAGATTTTCACAATACTGTACTATGTTTAGTTTTAGCGCATTAAATTGATATGCTAAAATGAAATGGGTAATTGTAGAATATATGCACTTTCCTAACCATCCCTTTCCCATCCCAGGGAAGTTTGGTTCTTAAACAGATTTCTAAATTTAAAACACACAAAACAAGGCAAGATTCTAGAAGAATCCTCTCTAAGAGAACAGGTCACTTTTTTTTTTTTTTGGTACCATTTAGACTTTTTTGGTTGTTTTGTTTATTATTATTATTATTATTATTATTATTAATTATTTTATTTACTTACATCCCAAATGTTATTCCAGCTTCTGATCACCCCTCAAAGAGTTCTTCTCCCATCCTTCTCCCCTTTGCCACTGAGAGGGTGACCCCTCAGATATCTCCCCTCCCTAGGAAATCAAGTCTCTTCAGGATGAATTATATCTTTTCCCACTGAGGACAGACCAACCCAACTTGGGATCTAGCCCATGGGCGAGCACCAAACCCTGACTCTATCACTAATGCTATGTTGTTCTTATAGGCAAGAGCCTAGCATGGCTGTCCTCTGAGAGACTCTACCAGCAGCTGACTGAGATAGATGCTTATACTCACAGCCAACCATTGGACTGAGGTTGGGGACTCCTATGAAAAAGTTAGGGGAAAGATTGAAGGAAGTGAAGGAGAGGGCAACCCAATAGGAAGACCAACAATGTCAATCTCCCTGGACCCCTGAGAGCTCCCAGAGTCTAAGCCACCAACCAAATAGCATCCACTGTCTGGTCTGAGCCCCTGGCACATATGTAGCTCAAGACTACCTTATAGGTTGATATGTTTTATCTGAGATAGTAAACTTACATTGCATATTCTTTGAAAAACCCTTTTTTCGCTTTACATGTGATTCACATTGGGCTTTAGTCCCTCTTAAATTTATTTCTTCATTTAAGTTGAGTTAATCTTCATATCATTCATTTTTCCTAAATCCTCATATTCTTGGGTCTTTTTAATATTCCTCTTGTTTGACTGTTCTTGTGGCTTGGTTTTTAACCCTCCAAACTGTAAGGAAAACTCTCAGGCCTTTCTTTCTTGTTACTATTGTAGGAGGTGTGTTTGATATGTGGATGCCAGTGTCTGTTTCCTTCTGTCAGGACTCGTTCTCACTGCCTCACTGACTCCTGGCAGTGAGCACTGCTGTGGGAACCCCTCTACTCCAGAGCCATCTATTCTTATCAGTTTTAGCCGTTGCTTCCCAGGATACACTGGGCCTCCAACTCTTCCTACTGAATGTATTACTCTAGGCAAGGTACTTCTCAACTGTCAAAAGCTCTTAATCACATTTACTTTTACTGTTTCCCTTTTCAATTAAAATGTTGTTTGAGAGTTTCATGAGAGTTTCATATGTGACTACTACATTTATGTAATTTCCACTTCCATCCCTCTGCTATCTAACTTTTTCTTAATCTCATGACATCTTCCTTAAATACATATACACATGTGTATATAGAAACACAACCTGCTGAGTCCATTAGCATTGCTACTGTGTATGTGTCTAGGGATGATTGCTTGGGATTGGATGGAATATCAAATTTCATCCCTGGAGGAGATTGAATCTCCCTGTCTTAGTAGTCATTAATTGCCGTAGCTCTTCATCTAGGGATGAGGCTGTGTGAGAGTTCCTCTGTCCACTAGTGTTGTCATTGTACCAGTCTTCCTTAGGTCACCATGTAATTATTTCATGGCTGTTGCTCACTCTCATACACAGAAGGCAGGATCTTGCAGTACACAATGTGATCCTTTTACAATATTTCTTACAATATTTCTGCTCAGTGTTCTGCAATATTCCCTGACCCTTGTATGTGCAAGTTGTGTTACAGATATGTTGATTGGGGTTGAGTAACCCATGGCCAGTTCTCTGAAATATGTCCAGTTATGGATTACTGTAGTGGTCTCTATCTGAAAAAAAAAGTGTCATAGTCTCACCTATTTGTAGACTCCAGCGCTGAATATTTACATGTGAGTATATTACCTAGAGTAACCACAGAAACCTGGAAAGTAAAAAGGGACCATGCTGGAGATATAGGTGCTATGAGGTGAGAAATAGAAATAATAGAGAACTTTCTGGGAAGTCACTACCGAAGGAAAAGAGGGAGGACCAATAAGTCACACTCAGAAAGACTGGAAATGCATTATGGGTGTCAGGAACCAATGGATCTGCAGCTTTCTTATTAGCCTGAGAGAAGCCATTTTTTGTAGAAGTTACACTTGAAGGTAGAAGTAGGCCTGAGTTTCAGGTTCCTGAGAACTAGGCTTCTGTTTAGGTTCCGTCTCCTAGGAGATGGGTTCTTTCGAGGTCAGTATGAACCCCTTGTGGTTAAGTGATCAGCAGAGCATAGATGGTTGCCTTAGTAACCTGTCCTGGTGGTTGGGAACATGTACTCCCTAGAAACTCCTCACTTCTATAGTATTGTTTTTAGCCCTGGTTACTTTGTTTAAGAGTCCTTCTATATTGTTTAAGATTCTCATACTCCTTCTCCTTGTACCCTATAAAAAGCTTGGAAATAAAGTTCATCTTTGGAGCTTGATCAGACATCCTGTCTTGCTCCCAGGTATCTCTTGTTTCCTGTCTCTTCTTTTATCCAACAGATCCCTCCTCGGACCCTCATTGAAAGGTCCCACAGGTCAGGACACGCACATATGGGAACATTATTTTATATTTACTTTGAATACAATATATTATATAAGTGCATATATATAATATTAACATATAACTTATATATATATATTACACACACACACACACAGACACATACACACACATATATATGTATAAAATTTTGAGTTGTTGGCAAGGGTATTCCAGGAGACTCCTAAGGCTATTGCCTTTGTCTTTGTCCTTAGTTACCTCCCAGAACATGAAGGGAAGACATTGCTGAAAACACCACATGCTTCAGACATAGGAGCTTGAGGAATCAAACTGGAACTGACCTAGAAACCTCCTTTCTGAGGACTAGCATCTATAGTATCTAAAGATGCTGTATAAGCGATGAAGGGAGAAATGTGATCAATTATCCTAATGAGCTTTAAAGCTTATCAACCACAAAATGACCAGAATTGGAAGATAAACCTATAGGTGCAATAGTGGCACTTGTGATTGTAACCAACAGCTTTCTAATTGGACTTAAGGTCCATTTAAGAAGAGGAAATTCATGCCTGGCACTGTAAATGTAACCAATTGCCTGAGACTTGTGAGGTCATGGACTCTAGAGGAGAACCTCATACTTCTCCTTTTCTAAGCCAATATAACCCCTAACTTCATTCTAAATACTTAACCTGTTACTTATCCAGATGAGTCCAACTTTCAATCTGTATCACTATTTCCTTTTTCCTGTCTTCTTTTACTTTGAACTCAGTAGAACTCACAGAATTTTTTTTTGTCTCTGAAACTTATTTCTTAAAATTTCCTTATGTTCTTCATACTGCACCAAACAGATTTATTTGTATAATTTGCTTTTAAAGTCTGACTTTAAGCCTGCCTTTTGTGTTTGAGATTAATCTTGGTTATATGTTAATTTACAATAATAAATTATAATATTTATTGGAAGTTATGTGTTGCAGAAGCTACACCTTTCCCAGTTCAGTTTCTCTGCACCTGTGAGAAAGTACACAGATGTCTATACAGAGGAAGAAAGGAGGATGCAGTGCTATTTTTAGCACACAGAGTATTTACTCTATTGTTTTGCTTCTGGCACCTTACCTCTCTCTTCTGGAAACCAGACTCTAAGCTTAACTCTTCCCCTGATACATTTCTTCTAAGGAATAATCATACAGTTTAAAGACTTTAGTTCTTTCTTTCAGGTACTGGTCATTTATCATGTCATTCCAACAGAATACCCACCACCATATTCAACTTTGAAAGAATTTCTTCTCATTTGTGATTTCAGGGATCGTGACCCATTGTGATAGAGAAACAATGGTGTAGGACCTTCATGAATCATTGTGGAGCTTATGTCTGTAGCTTCTAACACTTGATCTATCAGCAAAAAAAGAGAAAAACTTGATTCTAGGAATGGCAGTCAGCCTTTTAACATGCCTCCAGTAATGCAATTCTGCTAGTTAGGTCACCCACCTCAAAGACACCAGCCTCCCAAACAGCACCAACACATGAGACCACCAATGATACTCTATCTACGCTGCTTTCTTCTCCCAAAGCTCAGAGAACATGCTGGAATAAGGAGTGGAAATGTAAGAACTAGAGGGCAGGAAGTAGTGCTGTGGATGGTTTTCTTCTGGACAGGAGATGGCTGATCAGCATGATCATCATGAACTCAGTACATAAGCATTTGTATTTACCTGCACAGAATCAGGTCAGTCAATATTCAAGCCCAGATGCAGGAGGAACTTAAGAGGCCCCACTTGTAGCTGAGGCACTACTGTCAACTGCAATTTGCTGCACTGGGGGGAGTCATCTTTTGGGGGAGAGGTGTGGTTGCCCTAGGCTGATCATGACCTGGTGGATGTCCAATATTCCTATTCTTACAAGCAGGTGAGCTATTAAAAAAGAGTACCTTAAGTGAGAGATGATGCAGGAGGTTCAGAGACAGGGCATGGAGGTTGTTGAGACTGAATATGATGAAAATATATTATATACGTGTATGAAGATGTGAAAGAATAGATACAAACTATTCTTTTTCATTTGGGTCTTTGTGTTGTTGGTAGAGTATAAAGGCGTTTTCCCCTCTTCCTTGACTTTCTCACCGGTCACCAGCAAAGATGGTATTTGTGCTTCATTATTAAGCTTCACTGACTCTCAAAGCTAAACTTCTGTTTTAGTATTCATTGGTGTTGACTATGATATTTTAAATCCAGGATTTTGTCATCAGAAATTTTCAACTCTGAAACTAGAAATTTAGTGTTTAACCATTAAACTGTAGAGTCCTTTTCATATTTCGTGTTTTTAAGAAGAGAAGGGCCCCAAACTCTAAATCTGAAATTTTTATTATATTTATCTTGTTTCTGAAACAACATAACATTTACAAAATGCATTCCCTCCTTGATCTGTTATTTATGCCCAGTTTCTAAAGATTTATTTTTATCATACTAAAATTCAGGTGCCCATGGAGGCTAAGAGAGAACACTATTTCCAGTGCAGCTAGAATTACAATTATCAACTAACTTATGTAGGTACTGAGAATAAAACTTGGGTTTTCTGTAAATGCACTAAAGAGTTTTATAAACTCAAGGACCATCTACCTAGGATTAGCACCACCCACCATGGGCTGTGCCCTCCCACTTCAATAAGTAATTGACAAAATGCCTCACAGTCTTACCTAATGACCAGTATTATGGGGTCACTTTCTCAATCATGGTTCCTTCTTTTCAGATATGTCTAGGTTTGTATCAAGTTGATAACCAACCAGCACATTCTGTGTCCAAAAATGAGGATTCAGCTTAAGTAGAGGACCTGAGATATGGATAAACCATACAGTTCTGATCAAGGTGTGATCCTTCTCTGTGCCGAGGCTCTCCTCCAAGGTGGTCTGTCAAGCTATCAGAACTGCATGAACTATCTTTCCAGGAGATGTGATTCTGTGGCTGGCACCATATTTTTATTTTCCCATTGGTAATTTAAATTGGGAAATTTAAATTTGAGGAAGTCCATTGTCACAACAATCTCATCAAAAAGGAGCTGGAACTAACGTCTCAGTAGAATGGCTCCATATCTACTTTGTATCATTGTACCACTATGTATGTATATATATATATCAGTAGACTTGCCCCTGGAGGTCTGGATTGTGACTTATTTGGGCTATACTACATATTTTTGAGCCTTCGTATGTCACAATTTGTATTGTGTGTCAGTACAAAAATAATCCAATAGTCGTTTCTGTTTCTGTCCTCTCTTATTTAGTTTGCATGACTTAACCATATCAGGGCCCTTTTTAGTTGCACAGCATAGTCTTTGGAGGTTACGCTTTCACATGGCTTCATCTCTCTGAAGTTCATAATCTACCTTGGGGTCACATTTCCTATTTAGTTATGACCTTTTCACTGTTTCCCTTTGAACCATGCATAATCATTTTTTAGATCCAATTTAAAATTTATTTGTGGCCATGAGGGACTATACCCATGTCACGTTTATGCACATGGGCAATTTCCTCTGGGAATGGATTTTCTTCTCTGGTCAGTGGATCATTTCCCTATCCTCATTAATACCACAGCCAATCTTCCATCCTGTCTCTATCCTAACTCCAGGATTTTAGAAGATGTCCTTAGCTAACTTATTTAACATTCCTTTCATGCTTTAAGTAGACTAATCTACAATGAAAAAAATCTGATGAGGAAGAAATGAGTTGAGAATGTTCAATTTTCTACTAATTTCTTGTTATGTATTTTCTTTATGTTGTTGAAAATTATCTTAACAAGTCTATTACAACTCCTGTGAATTTTATCACATCTTACTTTTGACATTCAAAATTTTGTATACCCTATTCCTAAGTTAAAAATGGTGATATAGAATAATTTCCCATTTCTATTCTTTACAGGGCAGCAGACCCTAAGGCACATGACGGTTGTATCAACAATACTCATAAATAATGTTCCTGTGTTGATTGTTTTTGTTTCCGGCTGTCCTTAATCTTTATATGCATGATGCAAACTCTAGAAGCTTTTTAGCATTCACATACATCACACAGAGACAAATCTTCTTTTTCATTCCTTGGGCATGCTGACTCATCAGTTTAGCTAATCCCAATAGATTTCTTAAAAAGCTACTCATTGCTATTTTTACCAAAGCAGCAACATCTCTATTTCTGTCACATCATCTGGTAAACAAATTTGTACAACCACAGTGGGGCATGGTCTTCCCAATGGCATAGTCACACTAATAAAGCAATTATGGTAGAAATGAGTGAATAAAGATAGGAGATTTGTGTGAATAAAATCACAAGAGCAAGAGGGTGTATAATGTATCTATCCAAGGATTCACTAAAGATACACAATATGTACACAGTCCCAGGAGAACAGCATGTGGATACCTCTTCCAGCTCACTGTGAGCAGAGATTTAACTGCTTTGAGTCCAAATAGCATGTTCAATAGTAATATTCATTCCTTGCATAATTGTATGACATGATTAGAAGAAAGATGATTAAATGTAAATTCAACTGTGTTCTGAATTCTTTCCATTCTCCTGAAAAGAATATTTATCTAGGAACATACTCCAAGTAATAAAGCAATAATGAGTCAATGGACATTTCATACCAACCCAATGAATCCAGAGGGCATAGTCCACTGTTATTTTAGTCTCATGATAGGTTGTGAAATCACGGGTAGTTGCACTAATCGCAGCAAACTGAATTAATTTTATTGAGATGCCTCCTTTATTAACAAAATGAAATTGGAGGTAATTACATAAAGGAAATTAACATTCTTAGAAGGTCAATTACTGTATATTTTAGCTCCTTGGTGGTTTCTATATTTTATAGATACATACAAGTATGTCTGAATATATTATATGAAAGCAGAAGTGAAACTGTCTAGGGAACAAAAAGGACTGATGGAAGATGGAAGGATAGAAGGGGAAGAAAAAAAAAGCAGATGATATGGGTGAATCTGCTCAGCATAAATCACACACACACACACACACACACACACACATACACACACATTTGAAATCTGCAGTGAATATGCATATGCTGTGTAGTGTTTCAATTGGGTGAAATATATTTGTATCTTAAATGTTATCACTTTCTATTCTATTGATACTTTAATTCATGTATGTTATTAAACAGGTCAACCCATTTCCTTTACATCCAGTTAGCATTTATTTTTCAAGTTTAAAACATTCTGCATATCTTAGCATATCCTGCTATAAAATAGCACTTTAGAACTTTTCGGGTTTTTTTCTAAATGGAGACCCACACCCATAGATCAAAATTTAGTCATATTTTTCTTCTTCCTTGGAGACAGCCTCTGTAACCACCATCTTACTCTCCACTCGCATAAGGTAAGCATCTGAGAATCCATATCAAAGAGTGAGAGCATATGCCACTTCACATTCTGTGCCTGGTTGATCTCACTTAACACAATACTCCTATGATGGAAAATCAAAACAAATGATCAGTTCATTAGGAATAATGAATATTGATGCAAAAATACTCAATAAAATTCTTGCAAACTAAATCCAAGAACACAGCAAAACCAACATTCACCATGATCAAGTAGTCTTCATCCCAGGGATGCAAGATTGGTTCAATATATGAAAATCCATTAACATAATCCACTATATAAACAAACTCAAAGCAAAAAAATCACATGATCATCTCCTTAGATGCAGAAAAAGGATTTGACAAAAATACAACACCCCTTCATATTAAAAGTATTGGAGAGATCAGGAAGTCAAGGCCCATACCTAAACATAATAAAAGCAATTTACTGCAAACCAATAGCCAATACCCAATTAAATGGAGAGATCCTTGAAGCAATCTCACTAGCATTTCAGACAAGAAAAGGATGCCCACTCTCCCCATATCTATTCTATCTAGGACTTGAAGTGCTAGCCAGAACAATAAGACAACAAAAAGAGATCAACAGGATACAAATTGGCAAAGAAGAAATAAAGGTCTCACTATTTGCAGATGATATGACTGTATACATAAGTGACACCAAAAATTCTGCCAGTGAACTTCTCCAGCTGAAAAACAACTTCAGCAAAGTGGCCAGATATAAAATTAACTCAAATAAATCAGTAGAGTTCCTTTATATAAATGATAAACAGTCTGAGAAATTAGGGAAACAAGTCCCTTCACAATAGCCACAAATAATATAAAATATCTTGGGGTAACTCTAACCAAACAAGTGAAAGATCTATGTGACAATAACTTCAAGTCTCTCAAGAAAGAAATCAGAGAAGATCTCAGAAAATTGAGAGATCTTCCATGCTCATGGATTGGCAGAATTAACATAGTAAAAATGGCCATCCTACCTAAGGCAATCTACAGATTCAATGCAATCCCCACCAAAATCCCAACATAATTCTTCAAAGACATGGAAATTGCAATTCTCAAATTCATTTGGAAAGGCAAAACAAAAACAAAAACAAAAACAAAAACCAACAGAATAGTGAAAACAATTCTTAACAATAAAAGAATGGCTGGAGAATGACCATTCCTGACCTCAAGTTTTATTACAGAGCAATAGTGATTAAAAACTGCATGGTATTGGTACAGAGACAGGTACATTGATCAATGGAATAGAACTGAAGACCCAGAAATAACACCACACACTTATGCACACTTGAACTTTGACAAAGAAGCCAAAAATATACAATAGAGAAAAGAAAGCATCTTCAACAAATGGTGCTGGTCTAACTGGCTGTCTGTGTGTAGAAAAATGAAAATAGAACCATATTTGTCACCTTGCACAAAGCTCAAGTCCAAGTGGATCGAAGACCTCAACATAAAACCAGATACACTAAATCTAATAGAAGAGAAAGTGGGAAAGAGCCTTGAGCTCAGTGGCACAAGGGGAAATTTGCTAAACAGAAATCCAGTGGCTCATGCAGTAAGATCAAGAATTGATAAATGGGATCATGAAACTGGAAAGCTTCTGTAAGGCAAAGGACATAGGTAATAAGATAAATCGGCAACCTACAGATTGGGAACAAAATCTTCACTAACCCCACATCCAATATAGGGCTAATATCCAAAATATATGAAGAACTCAAGAAGCTAACCACCAAAGAAACAACACAATCAAAAAATGGAGTATAGAACTAAACCTATAATTTATAACAGAGGACTTTCAAATGGCTGAGAAGCACCTAAAGAAATGTTCAAAGTCCTTAGTCATCAGAGAAATGCAAATCAAAATGAACCTGAGATTCCACCTTACACCAATCAGATTGGCTAAGATCAAAACCTCAGGTAACAGCACATGTTGGTGAGGATGTGGAAAAAGAGGAACACTCCTCCATTGCTGGTGGGTATAAGCACTCTGGAAATCAATCTAGAGCTTCCTCAGAAAATTGGAAATAGATCTACCTGAAGACCCACCTATACTACTCTTGGGAATGTACCCAAAAGATGCCCCACCATGCCACAGGGCACGTGTTCCACTATGTTCATAGCAGCCTTGTTTGTGATAGCCAGAAGCTGGAAATGACCCAGATATCCCCCGACAGAATAATGGATACAGAAAATGTGGTTCATTTACACAATGGAATACTACACAGCTATTAAGAATGAGGACATCCTGAGTTTTGCAGGCAAATGTATAGATCTAGAAAATATCATCCTGAGTGAGGTAACTCAGACACAAAAGGACATGCATGGTATGTACTCACTAATACATGGATAGTAGCCAAAAATAAATAAATAAATAAAGTACAGAATACCCAAGATACAGTTCACAGAACTCAAAAATGTCAACAAGCTGAAGGGCCCAAGTGAGGATGCCTCAGTCCCACTTGGGAGGGAGAAGAAAGCAATCACAAGGGAGGAGGGGAGGAGGGACCTAGGAGGGAAAGGGGATGGTGGGGGGGAAGAGCGGGACATGATGTGATATTGGGTGGTGTAAAAGGACTGAAGCCCTGAGGACCAGCAGAAAGAGTGGAAACAGGCAACCTTGGGAGGTAGGAGGTTGGGGGACCCTCCAGTATGTACCACTGACGTAGGAGGTGAGAGACTGTAAGGATTCAAAGGGAGGGACATTAGATGAAATTCCCTAGAGTGGGGAGAAGGAACTTGAAGAGCCCACTTCCAGCAGAAAGACAGGGAATCAAGTGAGGAATGGAGTTGCCATCCCACAGTCAAAACTGTGACCCATAATTGTTCCTGTCTAAAAGAACTGCAGGGATGGAAATGAAGAAGAGTCTGAGGAAAAGAAGGCCCAGTGTCAGGTCCAGAGTGAAATCCAGCTCAAGGGGATGGCCTAAGGTCTGACACTATTACTGAGGCTATGGAGTGCTCACAAAAAGGGACCTGTCGTGACTGCCCTCTGAAGGACCCAACAAGCAGCTTAAAGAGTCAGATGCAGATATTTGCACCCAATCAATGGACAGAAGCTGCTGCCCCTTGTGGTTGAATTAGGAAAAAGCTGGAAGAAGCTGAGGAGGGTGAGCCTGTAGGAAGACCATGAGTCTCAATTAACCTGAACCCCGGAGATCTCTCAGATACTGACCACCAACCAGGCAGCATACACCAGCTGATATGAGGCCCCCAACACATATACAGCAGAGGACTGCTGAGTCTGGGTTCAGTAAGAGAAGATGCACCTAACCTTCAAGAGACTAGAGGCCCGAGGGAGTTTGGAGGTCTGGTGGGGTGGGGGGTGAGGAGGTGTAGGGACATCCTCGTGGAGACAGGGTGGCAGAAGGAGGTATGAGACGTAGAACAGTGAGAGTGTGGACATGGGGGGGGGGAATAAAATCTGGAGCATAAAATAATGATTAAATAAAAAGGAGGAATATATAAAAAAGAAAAGAAAGCACACCAGTAATAATGAAGGTATTTAATCAATAATCAAATTTCTTCTATAAAAGAATAGCCAAGAATGAGTTCACTCCACTGAAAAATATACCATCCATTTAAATTTGTTGATGAAAATATTACTATGCTTGATTTCAAAACATGTTATAATGTTACCATATTCAGCTCCTTTGATACTAGAAAGGAGGAAAACACAGAGACCAGTAGAAAGTAATAGACAGAATCTAGATGTAAGACCTCACAAAGCTACTAAGAATTGTGTACTAGACAAGTATTACTAAAAGCATTGAAAAGAAACTGATTGGTAACACAAAGCATCCTTCAAATAAATGTTTTCCTGAACTGCAATAAGACAACTGGCCAACTCAGAAGCATCAGTTCTCTGTGGTCATTTGTCATTACTTGTTATTTAGGCTTTTACATTACACTGAAACACAATCTTAAAGGTGAAATCAACTTAGGATAAAATGGTATTTCTTTTACTTCTTTTCTGTGTGAATTATATCCCCCAATTTGATTTTTCAGGTTTCAAGTTTAGTTGAGCAAGACAACTAAAATATTTAAACTCTATGCAAATAGCTCAGACAAATTTCAATTGCATTTTAATTTAATGCAAACAATGTTTTGAAGCTATTCCAAACAGGTAACTTAATATATTCTTTTAAACATAAATTCCATAGTAAATATTTGACTTAGAAAATTAGTGTTATTGATTTTTTTCTCATTTTTATATCCAGGATAGTTTGGTAGCACATCGAATGCAAATTTAAAACTAACAGATATTTATTTCTTATTTAAATTTTATAATATATAAACTCCAACAACCTGTTAAATGATTAACAATATATTTAACATAACATCCTCTTTTATTTTTAATAAAATTTGTTTCATATTTAACATGGATTGCCTTGAATCTTAAGCCAAATGATATATGCTCACCACACAATTAGAGACTTTTTACCCAAAATAATTTGTATGTTACTCCTTATAATATATGGTGATGTACTGGGATTTTGTGCAATTATATCAGCATCTTCAACTACTTAAAGAACATTAAAAGTTATGACAAATTTATTTTGTTGAATTTACATAGGGGTCTACCATAAAATCCATTTCTTCATTCAGTAACTAATATCATAAATTTTATATGCAGGGATGTAATACTCAGAAACATAATCTTTAGTAAAGTTTATGTAATATCTATCACTAACAAATCAGTTATTGTTCAATAAAAAGCTATACACTTTAAACATTCATAGTCTAGCCAAATGGCTTAGAAGTAAGTGATTGGTGCTTGCTACCAATCATGATGACCAGAGGTCAAGCCATAGGACCCACATGATAGAAGGAGAGCACTGATTCTTGCAACTTGTGCTGTGACCTTCACAACCATGCCAAGCATACCCATAGATACAGCAGGCAGACAGACAGACAGACACACACACACACACACACTCCATACTTATCACACATGCATTGTGCATTGAGGGACTGGAAATATAAAAATTTAAAAGAATCTTTGTGTTCTCTGTACATGTGTATAATATTTATTTTTATGGTGTTGGGCCAGGTATAAATGAGTTTACCATAAAAGCAGCTTTGAGTCTATACAACAACATTGAACTTCCCATGAAATAGAATGAGGAGCTGTAGAGTAGTAACAAAAAGATTTTCAGAGTTAAAATTGTATTTTAAAGTCACTTACATAGCAAAACAATTTAATTCATAGTTAACTAAACTGATTTTAGCTGTGAAAGTAATATCTGGTTTGTGACATGCAATTACAGTATGAACCATCATTCATAACGTATCATAGCAATTTCTTGTGTATGTAAATATGACATGAATATAGTAAACCTGTCATCTTTATAAATATTTTCTTTCTGCTCTATTTGTTTTCTTATTCTATTTTCTTCCAGCATTTACCTTAGGTTGAAGTTTTATTTAGCTTTATTTCTTAGAGTTGTGTGTGTGTGTGTGTGTGTGTGTGTGTGTGTGTGTGTGCCCGCGCATGCGTATGCATGCATATGTGTGTATAAATATGTGAAATTTATTTTTTATAATAAAATTTGTTAGAGAATTTTAGAGAAATGTTTCATGTAACAGAACAAATCAATACAGAACTTCTAATGAACAGTCTACCAACAAGTACCAAAGTATAAACTGTGCATAAAATTTTATCTAGTAAACTTATTTCTAGGAATTTATGTTGACAAAAATATGTATGTACTGTGGGATATCTATCACAGTATTATGTACAATGGTGAATTATGAGAAACATGTTAAAATTAAACACAGAATTAATGAATTATGAAATTACTTTCTATAATAATTAAAATGTTATTTTGGGCTAAAACTTTAGAAGCTAATATTATCATCATCTTATACTTTCACATTATAAATATGTTTAAAATAAATTAAATCACTTTGTAAAAACATTATGCAATTGGAAATTATTTCTGACAGATCAACACTTACAGTTTTATAGGCCATTCTTTTTTCTCCTTTGAAATGACAAAGGAAAGTTGATTTCAGTCAAAATAGCACACAACCTAATCTCATAAATCACACCTTTAATGTTACTTGTTTTCAGTAGGCTTTGAAAACCTTGCTACTGTCACACTCAACTAGTAATAAGCTGACAACTCTTGAATAAATTCAGAGAAATAAATACTGGTCTGCTAAAATATACAGGACTCACCTCCCTAATGTGAACATAAAATTGAAATACCTCCAATGTTCTCCCTTAAAGATATGCTAGCTTAACTCTGAGTAAATAGCAACATTCCTTTGTGTTTCCCAAGGCTGTTACACTGAGATTCATCAGGTACCTATAACATTTGCTGAAGTTACTCCTTAAATATTTATATTTGACATGTATGAAGTGTCCTTCCTTATCTTTTTTTGATAACTTTCGGTTGAAAGTTGATTTTATTTGATATTAGAATGGTTACTCCTGCTTGTTTCTTGGGATCATTTGGTGGGAAAATTGTTTTCCAACCTTTTACTCTGAGGTAGTGTCTGTCTTTGTAACAGACGTGCATTTCCTGTATGCCGCAAAAGGCTGGGTCCTGTTTACATATCCAGTCTGTTAGTCTATGACTTTTTATTGGGGAATTTTTTATTGGGAAATCCATTGATGTTAAGAGATATTAAGGAAAAGTAATTGTTACTTTCTGTTATTTTTGTTGTTAGAGGTGGTATTATGTTTGTGTGGCTATCTTCTTTTGGGTTTGTTGAAAGATTACTTTCTTGCTTTTTCGAGGGTGTAATTTCCTTCCTTGTGTTGGTGTTTTCCATCTATTATTCTTTGTAGGGCTGGATTTGTGGAAAGATATTGTGTAAATTTGGTTTTGTCGTGGAATATCTTTTCTCCATCTATGGTAATTGAGAGTTTTGCTGGGTATAGTAGCCTGGGCTGACATTTGTGGTCTCTTAGGGTCTGTATGACATCTGCCCAGAATCTTAGCTTTTATAGTCTCTGGTGAGAAGTCTGGTGTAATTCTGATAAGTCTGCTTTTATATGTTACTTGACTTTTTCCCTTACTGTTTTTAATATTCTTTCTTTGTTTAGTGCATTTGGTATTTTGATTATTATGTGACAGGAGGAATTTTTTTTCTGGTCCAGTCTATTTGGATTTCTGTAGGCTTCCTGTATGTTCATAGGCATCTCTTTCTTTAGGTTAGGAAAGTTTTCTTCTATAATTTTGTTGAAGAGATTTACTGGCCCTTTAAGTTGGAAATCTTCAGTCTCTTTTATACTATTATCCTTAGGCTTCATCTTCCCATTGTGTCCTGGATTTCCTGGATGTTTTGGGTTAGGAGCTTCTTGCATTTTGTATTTCTTTGGCTGTTGTGTCAATGTTTCCTATGGTATCTTCTGCACCTGAGATTCTCCTTCTATTCTTGTATTCTGTTGTTGATGCTTGCATATATGACTCCTAATCTCTTTCCTAGTTTTTCTGACTCCCAGTTTGTCTCCCTTTGTGATTTCTTCATTGTTTTTGTTTCCATTTTTAGAACCTGGATGGTTTTGTTCAATTTTTCACCTGTCTGGTTGTGTTTGCCTATAATTCTTTAAGGGATTTTTGTGTTTCCTCTTTAAGGGCTTTTAGCTGTTTACCTGTGTTCTCCTGTATTTCCTTAAGGGAATTATGTCCTTTTGAAAGTCCTCTATCATCATCATGAGAAGTGATTTTAGATCTGAAACTTGCTTTTTTGGTGTGATGGTGTATCCAGGACTTGCTATGGTGGGAGAATTGGCTTCTGATGATGCCAGGTAACCTTGCTTTCTGTTGTTTATGTTCTTGCACTTGCCTCCTGCCATCTGGTTATCTCTAGTGCTACCTGTCTGGAGCCTGTCCTTCCTGTGATTCTGGTTATGTCAGAACTTCTCAGAGACCAGCTGTCTCTGGGATCATGTGATTCTGGGATTCTGTGATCCTGAGATCCTGGGTGTGACAGAGCTCCTGGGAGTCAAGGTGCCTCTGCGACCCTGAGATCCTGGTGTGACCAAGCTCCTGTGAGCCTGTGATCTTGGGCATGTTAGAGTACTTGGGAGTTGAGCTTTTTGTGGGTGTTGTGGGAATGGCTGAGGAATTCGCACCCAAGGTCTCCTCAGAGCACTGGCCCAGACCAGAAGGAGCCTGTGCCACTGGTCTAGCGTGTTTCTTCAATTCCTAGATCCCGATGGTCCCAGTTACTTGCAGTGGTGGGATAGATGCTGAGTCCCCCTCACCTCTAATCCTATGATCCTGGGTGTGTTAGAGTGCCTGGGAGTGGAGCTTCCTGTGGGTGTTGTGGGAATGGCTGAGCAATCACTGATGTTAAACAGGCAAAGAATATAGAGTGATAATAATAATGAATGAATGTAAAATGTGAGCAAGCAAAATACTTGATGGGATAGAAATAATTAATTTGAAAAGTAGCAACATACAAATTTATAAATTAGAAGATATTTTAATATAAAATGTATGTAAGGTGCATTAGGAAAAACATAGAATAATTGAAACAGAATCTTATTCTCCCAAAATGTTCCATACATATAATATATACTCATTCAATAATTAAGACCTTTTTAACAGTGATAAAGGCTCAGTAAGCTATAATGGTAAGTTTTATTAACTATTCCAAAGGAAATAACATCAGTTTCCTGAAAATTTCTGAGTCTATTACTACTACTAATGAAAAAGGTATTTGTAGACATTGCAAGACAGATTTACTATGGATCCGAGTGGCCTGTGCTTTGGAGATCATATCTAAAATCTACAGAAAATCCTAGAATTGTCTGCTTTCTTCTAGTTATTGTATGAGTGCATGTTTGTATATAGGATGAGATTAGAATTTATCTTAATATTTCTGCCTGAACCTAATCTCTTTTCCTAATTATATTATTATACAGAATAAAGTGTTCCATTATGACATCTTTATGCACTATAAAATTACTATTGCTCATAATTACAATCCACTATCCTCTCTTGTACTTGTCCCTCCAATCTCCTGCAGACACTCTTCACTTTTCCAGTCTTCTTATACCCATGTCTCCTTTGCTCACTGGTTTTGATAACCCAATAAGTTTAAATAGAGTTCTTTAAATGAGCATGTGAAGAGATGCTTTGTAAGTATAGGCCACTGATCAGTGGCTGCTACACTGAAAGATCTCTCCACCACACACACAGCCCCCTACAGGAAGCAGTGACTGAAAATAGTTCCTCTAGAAGGATCAATGCCCCTTGAGACATCCTAGGTGGAATGCTGATCTGCTCAACATTGTGCAGGCCTCTGGTGGGAAAACACAGCTCTTGTGAGTTCTGGGGTATAGTGGTCCTGAAGACGGCATTTGAAGCACATAACTCCATATCTTCAGCATGCAGCTCTGATCCTGGTATCCAGTTGCATCCCCAGCATGCAACTCCATCCCCAACATGCAGCTCCATCGCCAGCATGAAGTTCCATGAACTTTAACATTCTCTTCTGTCCACACCCCTAGTTTAGAGATGATCCCTGGGCATTGGAGGAAGTGACCTAGATGTCATTTGGGGTCTGAGAGTTCAACAGTCACTTCTGGATACTTGGAGAAATTATGAGTCTCTGCAGTAATTGCTGCTCCTTAGTAGAAGGGTTCTTCGACAAAGGCTGAGAGCAACACCATTCTGAGGGGACACAAATATTTAGAAGGCACTTTGCTGAACACATATCTATATATTAAAACAATAGTAGCTTCCCAGTGACTTTTTCATTGTTATTACAAAGAGACACTACCAATTTTTGTATGTTAATGCATGTTCTGAAATTCTGTTGCTTACTTATTGGTACTAACATTGATTGTCTTTAGAATCTGCTGTATGTAAGTTTTATTATCTTCAAAGAGAGACCATTTAATTTTTTCTTTCCATTTAGAGGCCTTTTTATTGCTTTCTAACCTTCAATTATTTGGTCTAGAATTTCTAATAAAGATTTTTCAAAAGAAGATATAGAAATGACCAGCAGGTTTATAAAAAAAAATTCAACACAATTAAAAATATGAAAGATACAAAATAAAAATTACAATGAGATATGATCTGTTAGAAAGTCATTTATCAACGGATTAAAGACTGCAAGTATTGGCAAAAGTGCACAGAATGAGCAGTGCTTTATACTGCTGATCAGAATGAGAATTAGTATGTTATTGTGGGAGAAGATCTGGGTCTCAGAAAGAGCTTCAAATGCTCTTGACCTCCGAGCCTTCTTTCTAGCCCTTACTCTTGAGTTTTTAAGAGTTCCATGTCTTGGTTCTTTAAATTTAATTTTTCTATATTAATTGCTGAATATTTTATATTTAATTTTCAACAGTGTTGAATTTTTTTCCTCTTTTTGTTCTTGCTGAATTTTGAAATTAGTAGATAGCCCTTACATATTTTTTTCCAAGCAAAAGGGATGTCTGTTCATAGTTCATAGAAAGAGTTCAATGATAAAACATGTGTCTAGGGATCAGGAAGCCCTCAGCATTATCCTCAAGAGAGGGAGAAAGAGAGCAAAGGATGGAGAGCAATGTGGAAAGAGGTTGACTCTATTGAGGGTGGGTGCGAGGTTAATATCTTCTGAAAAAGTTAGTGGAATCTGGAGTGTCTTACACTGACTGATTCTGGACCGATGTGATGGAAACTCACTCACACTTAAAATAGGTTTAGGTTCATTTGTTTGTTTTTATCATTGACACAAACAAGAAATGCTCCCACATAGATCTAATGCTGAATATTTAAGAGTTCCTGATATATTATGCTTTGTGAATGATGTGTTTCTGGTTTTGTTTGTTGTTGTTGTTGTTGTTGAATTTATGCACCTAGTATATTTTGAAATGGAATACATTGAAATATAATATGGCAAAACATGTCAGAATGCTTGCACAGCTTAAGAAACAGCAATAGAACGAAAATTTAACAGCAAATTTTCACAGCATTAAACAAAATGTAACAATTCAAAAACATAAAATAGGACAGAAATATAACATTTGTGCCATTTTACTGAGTTACTTATATGTGGGACAGAGAGAGAGACAGAGAGAGAGAGAGAGAGAAAGAGTTAAATTCAATAAAATTCAATAATTCAATCTATCATCCAAAAAGTTGACATGGGGAAAATTCTTTAAACCCTTTGAAAGTAGAGTTTCTTCTTGCTGCCTTCACACTTGTGAGTGACAGGTTGATAGGGTGTAAAATTCTCTAAAACCTCAGTCTGCTGCGGAATTCTGAGCTCTATGTTCTGTGCAATTTTCTACCCTTTTCTAGAGGGTTTTGTTTTCCTTCTGCCTGGGCACTTCCTGTATCTTTGTTTTGATTCTTTCCTGAGGTTTTGGAGACTCTCTCCTTTTATTTTCAGATCTCTGTTCTCGACATTGTCAAAATCAAGAGACACATGTTAATAATTTGCCCAAAACATTTGGATTTGGGACCATTTCATTATACTTTATACCAAATTATTATAAAGCAACACTTATCAGCAAATACTGTTATGTAAATCAAATACAAAATTAGTATTATTTTAAATAAGCTCAGTTTGTCCTAAGCCTAAGTTCTACTTTCATTCACATCTAGTGGCATGCTGATCATCAGGTTTTCTTACAATTTAATTTTACCTGATGTAGTTATTAGTCAGATCGTATTATTTAATTTTTGAATATTTTATTTTCCTCCATTCACTGAAACCAGTCCTGAATCTATTTGCAAGATTCTTTTGCAAATGCTCTGTAGTTTTCTAAAATACTACAATAGCATCCAGCACACAGAAAGTCTGTGTCACAGGGAACAGTCAAACAGGACAAGTGGGATCAAAACAGTTATTGCTGCTCACACAAGTGATCAGTATCGTTTTGCTGAGTTTGAGTTGGATAATTGTTGAGTTGAATTTCTTTATATAGAAAATTTATATGCAGAGTTAGCTTTCCAAAGGATGATGCATACATTACATGTTTAAGCATAAAAGCAATGTAGCACAGCAAAATCCACACATCCTGGAATCAGCAAGATTAGCCTCCTAGAGACTGGTAGTGTCAGCTGCATACCTCTATTGGGGGCTCTGGAGTTGCTTCCGAAGCTGAACTGTTCCCAGCTAGGTAAGCCTTTACTCCCTATGGTCCTGAACACTTAGCTGAATATCAGGACTCCTGGTTAGGAAGAGCTAATTTGCAAATGTGGAGGCAGCATCTGGCCATTCACTATAACCTAATTGTCCTCTGTGTATGAGATATTCAGGTAAGAACTTTGCTGAGATAGAAAATTATAGAAGCGAGCCCACAGTAGTCTTTGCCTCTCCCCTGCTCTCTCCTCATAGTTCTGCCTTAGGTAATAAAGGACAGAGGGAGGTATGGGCTGGTCCAAAGCAAAGAAGTGTAAAACTCATCATCACTAGTTTTGAGGAAAAATAATATTCATGTATAAAAAAACTTTCAGGTGAGCATACATAGCAACAATATCCTGGCATCTATTAATATGGTAAGGTAGACCTTGTTCAAAATTGTAAGATATGGTCAAATTACCACAATTAAAGAGAGCCTCCTCAAATTGTTACAATGGGAGAGGGCAGTCAAGCAAAGCTCTGAATAAACAAGGGAAAATGGGGAGTTATAGATAGAAAACAGAATGAAAGATTAGTAAATAGGCAAATGTCAGAGCAGATAGTCAAGAGTGGGTAGTTCCTACCAACCTCACTGAGGACTTACAAACCCCTTAATGAAGGGAGGCCACTGTGATTAGGTGTCACCCACCAAAATTGAAGATGAATGAACTCAGGAGCTAGGACAACTAAATGTCAAGAATAGAACTTCTCTCCATAATAATTTAACAGCGTCTTCCCTAAATGTGGACAGGTTAGCCTACCAAGGCTAGGGGCCAAGGGTGAGCCATCACTGGGAAGAACTTTTGGAGAAGCCTTGCTAAAGTTCAGTCAAGGAGAAGCACTGGTCACTCATTCAATAACAGATTCTGTGAGTATATTGAATGGCCTTGGGAAGACTTGACTGCAGCATTAAGTTGAAGGTAACAACACAGAAAACTCAGTGTAAACTCTGCTTCAAATCATCTATACAGGGCTCACATGGGCTCATAAAGACTGAAATGACAAGCATGAGGTGTGCATGGATTTGAGCCAGGTCCTCTGCTGTTAGCTTGGTGTTTCTGTGGGACTCAAAACAGTGGGAACAAGTGTTTCTCTGACTTTGTTGTCTGCTCTTGAGACTCCTTTCCTCCTGTTGGGTTGCCTTGTCCAGCCTTGATAAGAAAGGTTTTGCCTTGTCTTATTGTATCCGGTTTTGTCCTGTTTAGCTGTAGTCTGTTGGAGACCTCCTCCCTTGTCTTATTGTATCCCGTTTTGTCCTGTTTAGCTGTAGTCTGTTGGAGACCTCCTCCCTTGTCTTATTGTATCCGGTTTTGTCCTGTTTAGCTGTATTCTGTTGGAGACCTGCTCTTTTCTGAAAAAGAAATGAAGGAGCGGATCTGGGGAAAAGGGGAAATTCAGGGGAGCTAGAAGGAGCAGAGGGAAGGGGAACTGTGCTTGCAATGTATTATATGAGAAAATCTACTTTCAATTAAAACATCAAAGTAAAGAAACAAACAAAGGAAGAAAGAAGGAAGGAGGAGGGAAGGAAGGAAGGAAAAAGGGAAGAAAGGAAGGAAAGAAGGAAGAAAGGAAAGAAGGAAAACTGCAAACATCATTGGATACTTCTTCCCTAACCTGAGTTGGAAAGGTTAGAAATTCTGAGTGAAAACCACAGGGGCAGATTTAGCTTTTAGCTGGTGTGTGACACTTCTAAGTCTTTTTTGTATAGAGGTTGTCATTTTCATTTTTAATTTTTATATATCAACTTCTATTAAATACATGGAAAAATGGAGAGTCTCATGAGTACATATCAACTGCTACTTATGACTCAATGTTCATTGCAAGAAATGAACAACCAGCCATTCCATTATATTCTACACATAATCTCAATCAAGAACCCTGTATTAGCCACAGGTGTCCTGGGTCCATGGCAGATAATTAGGTTTTTTATTAATTTCATTGGTGCATGACCTCTACCAGACATGCAGAAAGAAGAGAAATGAGTAAATTATTTTTTCCTAATATCAGAGGAAATGGTGGCTTTGGTTTTTGCTATTGTTGTGGGTGTAATCAAACTCCTTAAAATGTATAGAAATTCCAGATATGCAGGTTAAAAATATGTCAAAGTAACCATTTATGATATTAGGTTTTATATGTAGTCCTTGTATCAGAGTGTATGGACATATGAATAGATTAGGGCAATGTCAAATGTTTCCAAAGGAACTTTATAGTGACTAAAGAGGCTCCTTTTTGTGGAGGTGCATGGCAGTGAGTCTTTTTTTCTTGAAGCAGTGGTTCTCAACTTTCGTGCCATGATCCCTTTGAGGGTTGAATGATCCCGTCACCAGTGTTGCATACCAGATATACTGCATATTTACAGTAAAATTCATAACAGGAAAAATTACAGTTATGATATTGCAACAAAATAATTTTATGGTTGGGGGTCACCACAGCATGAGGAACTGTAGAAAGAGTCACAGCATTCAGGACGTTGAGAACCACAGTGAAGGGTAGGATGCCAAGAGCAAGAAAAAAGGCAACTAGAATAGTGTGCTCCTAAGATACTATCTTCAGTTACTTTTCTACTAGGTCTCATCTAAAGTGCCTACAGCTTTGTATAAGAATGAGAATAGTATCTGGCTGAGTGTTAAATACATGGATGTACAGGCTCAAGTCAAATCATTCCATCCCTAGCTGACCACAACCTCACGTCTGTTTTTGCAAATGCGGAGTACATCTAACTCAACATCAAGAATTCTTTTAACATTCAAAGTTGCTTCTGAATCTCTAAGCTGTGAGCCCTGAGATTACAGGCACTGTACCTTTCTGATATATAGTATCACAAAACAAATACTCCTATTCAAAAGGAGAATGATATAGGAGGATTCCAAAGAGAGCAGAGCAAAGCAATGCTGACATCTACCTAGGAAGACTTTGAACTCTGCAGCTCAATCTTAGAATTCGGACTATGATGTCATCATTTGATCTTTGAATGGCTTTGCAATCTCTGATGTATGGTATTAATATTTATAGCAACCATGGCCACTGTCAAGCTAGGAGCACTTGATATATATAGTCTTGTTCTTCAAGTTCTCAAACCTCTCTTAAGATGATCTGACCATGACTGGATTCCCATGCCTTTTTCTGGAAACTTGACATAAATGTGTACAAGTTCCTAATTCTTGCAGGTCATGGTCACCCAGATGCAGCAGTACACAGGCATTAATATCTGCTGCTCATCAGAGATACTCTGCCACATTAGACCATGGCTGTAGCACTTCCACTTACCTTACAACTGAATTAGGAAAATATTTCTTTATGCTATTTCCAGGACAGCATTTTTCTGTATTTTTAGGAACTCTTTTAGAAAAAAAGCCTTACAGTTATATTTACATTTTCACACCTTGGGGCCTTCAGTGAAGAGAGACTAGCCCCAGGTCAATGTCTGAGGCTTCTCTATAGCACTTTCAGCCACTTATCTGTAGATTGAAGATATTCACTCTCCCACAAAGCATGTCTCTTACATCTTTCTGTGCCACTTGTTTATTTTTCTACATTTTTACCAAACATCTGACTAAAAGCAGGATTTATGTGGCTTGCTGATTCAGAAGCTACAGTTAGTTCATCTCAGTAGGAGAGAAACGGCCAATGGAGTGGCTCTGTCTATAGTGGTAGACAGCCAGAGCAAGTTGATTATAATACACAGAATACTAGACACAAATCAGTAAGAGATAAGACAGCACCAGAGGCCTGCCACTAGATACTACCTTCTCCCATATGGTCCTTGCTTAAGGTTTCTGCAGCCTACCGTTGGGAATCATGCTGCTATGAACACAAGAATATGGGATTATGTAATATTCATTTTATTTCCTTTAGAGCTATATTGGTTTAGTTACATCAAGCTACAATATTCATAGAATTTAATTCACTGATTTGTCCTTAGGATTACTGAGATGGCTCAATAGGCAAACAATTGTCCTATGTCACTCATTGTCCAGAATCTTAAAAATGACTTGGATCTGCATTTTGTATGTTTGTGAGTGTGAATGTGTGTGTGTTTAAAAATGTGTATTGTGTATGGCAGTAAGTGTGTAAGGGTGTGTGCTCAATGTGCAAATATATGCATCTGTGAGTGTGCATATATCTGAGGGTGACAGTGAGTTTGGAGTATGTATGAGTATTCTCTCTCTCTCTCTCTCCCTCTCTGCCTCTCGTGTGTGTGTGTGTGTGTGTGTGTGTGTGTGTGTGTGTGTGTGTGTGTGTGTGTGTGCGTATGTGTGTCTGCATGTGCGTGTGTGTGTGTGAGTGTGATAGCTAGTGAATATGAGTGTGTGGCTATGTGAGAAAAGGTGTTTGAGTAGATGAGTGTGTGTGTGTAGGCGTGTGCATGTGTGCATGTATATTTAAATGATTCAGTAAGGTCCCATATTTCATCTTGCTTCAAAATAGCAATCTCATCATTTCATACTAAAATTTTAGTGTACATTTCGTTTCTTTTAATTTGTTTTAACCTTACTGAAAAATTTACTTTTGTTAATGATGTAATACAAGAATCTAATGTAATTTTTCTTTAGCAGTCACAAGGGCACACTTATTAAATATTCTCTTTTATTAGTGAATTACCAATGGATGTATTGTAATATATTTTCAAATCTATTGTGCACCGATAAGGCTTTCATCATGTCCTTTCAGTTAGCCTGAGTAAGATCTTGTGCTGAGATTATTTGCTTCATTAAATGTCTTAGGAAAAGAAGGATCATCCTGGCTAAGTACTTGCTAAAGATTATACTGAAATAACTGACTGATCTGGGAATATAATTCACATAGCAGAGCTCTGACTGACGTGTTTGCTACTTCATTAATCTCTCGGCTCTACTCCTCTAATCTGTTGATTAAGTAGTTTCTTCCTTAATATGCAACTTATTAAAAATGTGATTAGCCCTGGTGACCAGAAAACATTCTTTTCTTGTTCAAGGAAATTCATTTTCAAGATTTATTACATGTTCACTATGTTATGACATGTTTTTCCCAGCTCCTCAGTTACCACCCTCACTCTATAATACCCATTCATTAAATGCCACAGGATTACATTGTGCCTGAATCTTTCTGTCACTTGGATAACCCAGCCTCTAATAGGGTCATGGATGTTGCTTTCAAATTAATTTCTTTAATTGCAATGAAAAGTGAATGACTGTATCCAAACTCATTTTAGAAGCAAAGGCTTATTAATCACACTTTGGAAATTATATCCAAAATCTTGGTGTATAGACAGGACCTGTACAGTAATATACATTAGCATCTTATTTGTTATCTTGCATGTCTATCTGTACATAGTAGTTTTTTCTTTTTAACCTCTTTTAACTTTATTTAGTTTTATACAATTCAAAAGCATATCAGTCATATTTCAGAAAATACAGCATTCTGAGAAATGTATCAGAACTATAGAACTTTTGCGGAACATTTTTTCCAGATGATTTACTTAATTATTTTTTTAAATATTGGCTCTCCTCACTTCTGTTCTCACCAGGCTGGTATACTTTTCTTGTTAACATACATGAAATTCAATATGACAAATTGACCAAGGTATGTCTACACAATCCAAAACACTGGGATAGGAATTCAAAACTCAGCTTTCTGATTGTATAATTTGTTTTGTTCTTACTTGACTGCACTCTAAGGTCATGGGCTTGCAGTCATTACATCTCATCAAAACATAGGTTAAGTACTAATGTGTAAAACACAGAAATGGGAGTTGAAAGCCCAGTTCATTAAGGCTTTAGTTGTTTTCTCTTGTATGGTACACTGGAGCTAAAACAATTCATTTCTACTTTGAGATAGGATCATTTTTCAACAGCTGTTAGAGTTTTATTTTTCTACCTCCCTATGCTCCCATGTAATAAATGAGTTAGATTAGAAAAATGAGACCATTGGGGAAAAACACACAGATTTATTTCTGACATTATCTCCCAAGAACAATTGTTTCTACCTCTGTTCACACTATCAATGTGAAGATGCACACAAATAATGGGTCTGATCATGAATACTAGGCTAGATGAAATCGAAGACAGGAAACACATTGGAATACCACCCATGCTGGAATGCTGAAAGCCTGCTAGGGAACACAGGGGATGGTGAGCAGGAGAGAAGGCTCACCCAGAGTAGGATTAGAAATAAATGACTCTGGGGAGGCATGAGATACCCTTTCAGTTAGTTAAAGGTCGTTATATAGATAAGGACATACACTGCACCATGCCATTCCACAAATCTCACATGAGACGACATAGAAATCATGTATAAGTCAACTGTTGAAAGTTTTTTCCTTTATCATTATCATGTTTGAGCAATTATTTGTTTGTGCAGAGGTAAGTGATGATGAGGGGTGCGTGCGTGCGTGTGTGTGTGTGTGTGTGTGTGTGTGTGTGTGTGTGTGTGTATGTGTTGTATGTGTGTGTATGTACATACATGTACATGTAAAGTTGTCAAGTTTTTCCCTGGTGTTATGCTTTTGTCACAACATGTAGTCATAAATAAGTTATATGTAACATGTTAGACATTCTAAGGGATCTACAGGAAATTGGCTTTACACCTTTCATGAACTGATTCAAATTTAAGTACTGATATATAAATACGAAAAGTCTAGGATAACCCAATCACAATGAAATATTTATAGAAGCTGTTCTTATTTGTAGAATATAAATATATTTTGAATATGGTCCCATAGAAATAAAGACAATGAAAGATGGTTTTATTTCTTAATCTCTTGCTTGTTTTTGTGACAACAAAAATGTTTTGATCAATTTCCATTAGCCTACAGTGTTCTCAGGAAAAGAACCTGCTATTACCACCCAGCTTTCTGTGTCTGTGATGGTCTAGAATTTTGCAGACCATAAATTCATGGCTCTGTTTGCAGGTGCAGTTAGTACTGACACCAAGGCTTCCAACAGTTAATCTGGTGCCAAATATTATTATTGCCTAAAGCTAGCTGTGTACATGAGTTCAGCTTTGTTAAAAAACGTGGGTGTATCTGTATAAATGTGTGTTCATATGTATGATATGTGTGCATGTTTGAATGTGTGTGTAGACCATGGCCTACATGAGGACAACATCAGGTGTTGATACTCTGTTTACATGCTTATTAATTGCTGGTGCTTATGTCAGACTAATTGATCAGAGAAGCAGAGGATTCTCCTGCCTCCCTCTTCCCATGCCCCTTTAGGGGTACTAGTATTCCATGTGATCTATTGTAGTCAGGTCTTACATGGGTTCTAGAAATCTGAACCTGGAGCCTCATGCTTATGCAAATGGTTCTTTACAATCACTCAAGCCCACTTTCAAATTTCGAATCCTTCTCATAGTCCTATGTCAGACTTCGTGATAAAAATGTTTGATTATTTCTTTCCCTACTACTTAATGATTTTATTTTCAAAATGATGTTGGAATAAGATAAAGACAGATATTATCTTGATAAATGTTTTTCTAATTTCAATTTGGCTATTATACAAGTGGCAATAGGACTTGTCTCTGTTGAGATGAAGACCACAAATATTCCCTTTCCATCATTCATGCCATTTGGTACATAAACAGTTTAGCATTTTATTATGGACCATAAAATTGCCAACAATTTTGGATGTAAGAACATGAGCACTGTAAATTGGACTAATGAAAATTTATAAAACCAATGATCTGTAAATTCTCATTGTGAATAATTCTTGAAATTATGAACATAGAATAGAAGTTGATCACGGTGGTTTGAATGAGAATAGCCACCAGGGGCTCTTATATTTGAATATCTGTTTGCCACTTGACAGAACTGTTTGAGAGGGTTAGGAAATGGGCCCTTGTTGGAAGAATTATGTCTCTGAGGGCAGGCTTTGAGTTTCCAAAATATTTACACTTGTGGTTAAAGATGAGAACTCTTAGCTATGTTTTTGTCCAGCAATGATGGACTCTATCCCTCTGGAATTATAAGCCTAGTTGAGCACTTTTATAAATTGCCTTGATCATGGGTTATTCTAATGATGACCAATGGAAGAACCACTAAATGTTGACATTGAAAGAGTTTAACATTGAGGCGTCTGGGGAGCAGACCGGAGTCTGTGGCTCAGTTGGTGAGATTGAAAACTTCTTGTGTGATAGGGCAAAACGCTATATCAGAGACAAACAGTTACAGAAATAGAGATATATTAAGAAAGGAACAGTTCCACTTAATAGTGGGATTACCCTAGTAAGCTGGGCGTATGTTTAAAAGTGAGGCACCATAAAACTTAGGACGTCTTACAGACTCTTCAGATAGTACTTTCCTTTTCTTGAGTATATACATTTCTGTTTTTTACACATTGTTAGGCTACATGAAACCCAGATTTAAAAAAAAAAAAATTGGTCCCAATCTCTCTTTACTCAGCCAACTGGCTTCCTTCACATGTTAATCTTGTCGCCTCTTTCCACATGTCCCTAAGCTCATACAACACACAGAGGCTTTAGGAAATACATACTGTGACTATTTCCTGGTATTTTAAAAATGCTATGGTAGTATGAGAAAGAAAGAAATTTGAATTCATAAACGTATAAATTTGGCCTTTGGTTCCACTATGTATGCGACGATTGATATGCTGCTTATCTCACTTGTCTTCAAATCTCTCATCTGTAGAACAGAAAAACTGTAATTTTATTCCTTTGTGAGGATTATTATATTATACCACTATATAAATGTTGGATCAGTAATTAATATTCATTCTTATTAACTATGGGTTATAACTGATGTGATAGAGTTTACCAAGCCTGTAGTTACACGCAGGCTTTAGGATTTTCAAATCTCTTTCACAATGTTCATTTTATAAAGGTAAGTGAAATTCACAAACTTGGTGAGCCATTTATCTGTGAAGTTTCCCAGATAAATCTCTCAGAAATAAGTTTTTATATATCATAAAACTATTTACCAAAGCATTATTATTATCATCAATCCTGATTTAGAGATAAAGATACTGAGACAAGCAAATTAGGTGGCTAGAAGTACTAGTAACTGGCAAGACAGGCTATCTGATCTCTTTCTGAAATCAGAGCCTGAGTTTATGAGAAATAAAACAACTAGTAAGGAATCCCATCAAATTAAAACATAACTTGCTTTTCAAACAGATGGTGGTGAGTTCGTGTGGGATATTGATGGTACTTCAGTTCTTTCTGCATACAGTGATGGTTTAAGAGAATAACAGTGTTTCATAGCATATGATACCATTTTAGAATTAGAATCTGAAAGAGATTTTGCTTTCTTATGTTTTCCAGTCATTTTGCAACACCATTGTATTAGTAATGTTTCTACTGCAGTAATAAACACTGTGGTGTAAAGCAACTTGTGAGCAAGTTTATTTTGGCTTACTTTCCTGAGGGATAGAAGTCATGACAGTAGTAGAGGCATGGCAGATGGAGGCCAGAGTAGGGGAGGAGTGTGCACATTTTCAACTGCAAACACAAAGCAGAGTGAGTGAACTGGAATTGGGGTAAAGTTATCAAATCTCAAAGCCCATTCCTGAGTGACACACTTCTGCCAGCGAGATTCTGATCTCTATAGGAACCATCAACCAGTACCATCTACTGGGGATAAATGTTCAAATATCTGATTCATTTCTCAATCAAACTACTACAACCATCAAGCTATCCTCTATCATGTTTAGGGACATACACATGTTGACCCAAATTAGCATTGCTCTGACTAAATATAGTGAAAATATTTGAATCTACATTTGACTAATAACATTAAAAATATGCAATTAACAAATATTTAGGGTCTTCATAGATGTTCCTTTCTAATAAAAGAGGGATTATTTTCAGCATGACAACTGACTTTGAATAAAGAATGCACTTATTTTAAATGTTAATTATTAAGTTTACAACTCATTGAACTGTAATTTATTGAGTTTGCATTTACAAGTGAAAATTGTTGGTTCATTTAAAAGCTTATTTCAAAAATGATACTATGATATAATGCATGCTTAATATTGGTTATAGTTATATATTTATTTTACTTTTGATTGTTTAGTTTATGTAAGTTTTGCAGCTATACTCCTTATAGCTACTCTTAGAATTAATAAATTTTATATGTTGATATTTGATATGTATCAAAAATAGACATTATTTAACATTTTGCATTTTCTAGCACTTGAATTGTTTTCTACATAATCATAAAATACCATGGAATGCTAAAAACTAATGCAGCATCTAACACATGGTATAGAAGTAAAAGAACATAAATTATTAATTTAGGGGAGGCTCTGTTCCATGAGCCTGTGATGATAATAGGTCCAGAGGACTGAGCTACTGTTCAATGACCATGGGTCTGATGAGACATCTACAGTGAGAGAAAACACCAGAGGACACAGATCTGTGACAATGAGGCACAGAACTCACTAACAGATGACCAAAAACCAACAGCGAAGAATCAGAAGTCTTATATTCATTGTTCAGTTAAAATTTAATCCCCTTCTCTGCATTAAATCCTGTGTGGGATTTGATTCCAAGCATTGAATTTAGGTCAGCAGGCTTGTACCTCAATCATTTTTACCTGCTGAACCATCTACCGTGACCTTTTATTGGAATTCTCAAATTCTCACTTGGCAAATGCACAATTTTGGGTTGAGTAACTCCTTTCCCTTGCCACTTCCTCTTAATTTTGCCTGTCTTTTAGTCTATCTCAATTAAGGAAAGAAGCTGAAACGCCACAAAGGGTACCAGATGCTACATGTCGCCCCTTGTTGCCTGAAACCATTTACTCCATTGGCTTAATCTAAATGGAAAGGGGAGCTCCAATATCTTCTGAACTATCGAACACAAGAACAAACTTATGTCTTAGTTAGTGTTTTACTGCTATAAACATACCACAGCCAAAGCAAGTCTTATAAGGACAACATTTAATTGTGGTTGGCTTAAAGGTTCAGGGATTCAGCCCATTATCAACAAGGCAGGAACATGGCAGCATTCAGGCAGGCATGGTGTAGGAGGAGCTGAGAGATCCACATCTTGTTTCTAAGGCAAACAGTAGACTGACTTCTAGGGAGCTAGGATGAGGCTCTTAAAGCTCACACCCACAGTGATACACTTCCTCCAACCAGGCCACACTTCCTAATACTGCCACTCCCTGGGCAAAACACATCCAACCTATCACACTTGACCAAAGTATAACTGTGTTCCTGATCAGTTAGAGACACTATATGCTCAGACCTCTAAGTCCTGGTTCATGTAAGCCTTACATGGTGTGCTTTGCTAATTATATTTTTATCTAAATTTTTATTAAATTCTTATATACCCACATACACCTATATATTACCCTGAACATCAAAGTCACCTCTTAGCTTTAGGGGTTATAAATCTCATAGTTATAAAGGACACATGGGAGCCTCTAATGTACCTTAGTTTAGCCAGGACAAAACCCACAACATCATATCTCACATTGAGCAGTAGACATTCACATTCATATGCATTTTAGAGACCAGAAGGACAGATGCAGGAATCCTGCTTCCTTTTATATTTATGCTAATTTCAACACTCTTTGTTAAGAAAGAAGATAGTTGGACTGCAGCAGATTTTTGGACATTGAGCTAAGCAATTTGTACCTGTAATTAGCACATTGTGGCAGATGGGTATCTCAGATAGAGTGGATACTTTATAACCTTTGATCCAGGCACTGCAGCCATGTGGCAAACAAGTCCCAGTCCTATTAGAAAGCATAATGACAGCTGTTTATGTTCAAATGGAAGCAATGACAGAATATTCTTCAAATTTAGAGTCTGATAGTCATTCTATTTTTTGTTAGTCAAGGATGATTGTAACATCTGGGATCCTCTTCGACACTGCACAGGGGTGTATTATGCTATTGTTATCCTGTGTTCAGCCTAAATTAACAATAAGTAGAAAACATCTTTTGATTCCTAGAAAAACACATGGTCTTACAAAGGATGAATAATAAGTATTATTAAAATGCACAGGTCTGCCACACCAATAACATTTTTAGAAGATGTAGAAGATTTGGGGTATGCTATAATGACCTATAATATGTTTGTTGTTTGTTTTTTAAAAGCAGTGTACCTAAATATTCCCACAAAAGGAATAAATGCACATTCTTCATTTTTAAGTTACTTCTAAAAGACCTTTTCCTATCTCAGAAGATCTGATATTTTATATTAACATTACAGACCCATACCATGGTATGGGTTAGTACTGACACTACAATTGACAGCTTAGTTAAATGTATAAAGTACCAATCCTAGGATTCATAGAATATTTGTTGCAATAATATGTAGTCAGCACAAAGTCATTTCAGGTCAAATGAAGCACTTTAAAGTCATTGAATATGGAAGAAGATCTTTAGTTTGAACCCTGGTATATCAGGTACCACAATAGGGAGAAGCTAACAGTTTCAAAGTTAAGCTCAAATGAAACACTAGTTTATTAGAAATGCTTTCTGAGAAAAAACATATCTTCCAGCAAGTAGTCCATTCTTTTTTTTTTTTTAATGGATATTTACTTTATTTACATTTCAAATGTTTTCCCCTTTTCAGGTCTCCCCTTCAGAACCCCCATCCCATTCTCCCTTCCCCTGCCTCTATGAGGGTGCTCCCCCACCCACCCACTCCCATCTTCCCTCCCTAACATTCCCCTTCACTGGGGCATCAAACACCCTCAGGCCCAAGGGCCTCTCCTCCCACTGTCCATTCTTTAACAAAAAAAAAAAAAAAAAAAAAAAGAAAAAAGAAAAAAGAGTACATACATAGTCCTATAAATGTATCAGCCTAGGAAACTCAGGATGGAAATTAGTAGTGTTATTATACACAGTATTATGCTACTGTTGTCCTGTGTTCAGCCTAAATTAATAATTAGTAGTAAACATCTCATTGATCTTAGCCATGCAGAGTATCACACCACTCCATCAATGGCCACATTAAGTTTAAAAGATATGGAATTATGAAAAGAACGTTAAATCCTTTGGAACTCAGCAGTATAATCATATAACCACTCTCTAGAACACCCATTAAATTGCTGTCATTTTAATCTAGATACAGTCTCTATACCTCCTTACCATGGAACTACCCTTCTCTTACAAGTGCTGTGACACGGTCATACTCCTTTCCTATAAGGAAGTTCCATGTTCCAGTTTCTTCTATTTTATTGGCATCAACAGTGAGCCTTTACATAAAAATTACTTTATAATTTAAAATTTATTTGTCATCATTTATCTGCTGTTCTTTGAAAGCTCTATGCCTGTAAGCCTGCCACCAACTCCCTGGTAAATTTATTTATTTCTTCATGAAGGAAAAACACTGGAATAGATAACTTCGGTATCTTTCATGATTATTTAATGATAGAAACTGTCAAAAACATTGCTTACTCTTTGTCACACCTCTGAAATCGGTGTTTTATATATTTAACTATCTTCTAAAATGTTGTAACATTTGCCAGATGTTTTAATCTTTCAACTTGCAAGTTCTGTAGTGGAGAATGTTTTAGGAAGCAAAATTGATCTCTTGACTTTCTCCCAGACATAAATTCAAGGCAAAGTAAATGTATCTAGGGCATTTGGTTTTCATGTTGAATTCTTTTGTGAATGAACTGAGTATAAATATCAGAAGCTAGGTCACAACAGACCGCAAAATACATGTTTTGAAAATATTCCCATTATTATCATTTGAAAAAAGGAGATTTGACCACATTTCACCTATGAAGAAAATGTTTAGTCGTATCTGATTATTGTTAGATTAGATAGTGACTGGGTTACTTAAGTGTCAGCTATTTATGCAAATTCACACAAAAGTAGTAATCTTGGATGAAAGTATTTCTATAATCTTAATCATTAACTCCCAGTAGTTTACATCACTAATTAGTTGTGTAATAATTCATTTAATCTTCACAGGGTCTAGTTATGATATGGTTCAGATTCTATCAGTATTCCTTATTTGGGTAATTGCTTATATATTTGGATTTGGAGACAGTTATATATCTCATATTTAACTATATTTATTAATCATGACATGCAAAATTGACTCCTGGCAATTTAAATATATTGCAGCCTGAAAATAAACAAATCACCTGTGGATAATATTCAAAGAACACATATACATAATCTCTGAAGATTTTATTTTATTTCATATAAAAATCATATAAGAAAGTATGTAAAATTTCTTGTTGGGCATTTGGCATGTTAATGTGTGTGTTTGTGTGAGTGTATCTGTATGTGTATGTGTCTGTGTCTGTGTATCTACATGGTGCATGCACTTGAAAGCCAGGAGAAGAGGGTTGTTTGCCTGTTGTTGGGTGCCTCCCTCTATATCGCTTTTCCCTATTGCCTTAAGCTGGTATATCTCACTGAACCATAAGCTAGATCACTGTTTCTGCTAAGCTGGTTGGACAGTGAACCTTGGAAATATATTTGTGGCACATTTTAACACACACACACACACACACACACACACACACACACACACATACACACACTGCCCTGATGTTCGGGTGACACGCATGAACGCCTCTACCAGGCTTTTTACCTACATTATGAAGATTCAAACTCAGGTCTCCATTCTTGCAGAGCAAACAGACTTATCCACGAAGCCAAAGCACCAGTCTCCTGAGATATCAAAACTGTAAATCATTTTTTCTTCTCTGATTTCTTTATCTTAGAATAAGCTACAAACTACACCACCCTTCCCCAAGACAAAGTTCTATCCTGAAGTATTAAACACTGAAAAGAAATCATAGAAAATATCTCAGTTCTTGTCCTAGCTTGCCTCCAATTAACCCTAACTGCTTTCCATGGCATTTGTAAAATTATGGAGAAAATGGATTTATTTGTCCATTTCTATAGTAGTCAATTGTATGTGTAAACTTGACTGCCACATGATGTGCCCAGAGTAGTAGTCATTATTTGTACATTTAAAAAAGATTCTTTAAAAAAAAATTGACATCTAAGTCAGTAGACAGATGGCCACTTCTCATGTGGATGGAACCTATCCAGTTAGCAGAAGTCCTGGAGTAAACAAAGTGACTGCACATTCTGAAAAGTATCTGCCCGATGACCCTCAGGATAAAAATGTCACCTGTGTCTACAGAGGTTTACTACCTTTTCTCTTGATATTTATTGTTCACTCAGAAGATTTTGGTCTAGTCACAAATTTGAGATTCTTTGTCATAGTCTTTAACAAGAAAACAACACTAACTTATAATATTTTATTTTGTGCTGTTTCTCTTTCCCTGCTACTCTGAAAAAACTGTCTGCTACATTCAATCTACATTCAAACATTCAATCTACATTTCCTTGCATCTATGTATTGTCTGTACCTGTAACCTAGAAGATAAAAAGTATAAACTCTGGAATTCAGATGATAGTGTTCTAATAATAATACACTGGTCATTCTCAATATCTATCAGGAAGCAGAGGGAAGAACTAACTAGAAAATGGTTCTACTGTGACATAAAACCAAACTTGCACACTAGCCAGGAGTACTTGAGAGGTCAGAGAGGTTAAAAATAAGTATTAGGAGTGAAAATACAGTCTACCCTAGATCAGGGGTCTCTGACATTCTAGTGTACATTTGTCAGGGTTCCTCTAAACTTCCAACATCTCTCCAAAGCCAAGAAGCATGTTGGCCATTTGTAGTCAGCATCAATGAGTGATTTCTCTTGGGCTCATTTGGTTGCATAGACATCATCAGCCCAAATTATCTCAGTGTCTTTCTTTGAGAAGCAGTTTGAAAAGTCAAAAAAAAATTAAAAGTCAGGATAAAAATTGAACAAGAGTAATAGCCATCACTCTCTTTTAAAAAATAATAAAATGCCTTCTTTTCAAATTAAGACAATCAGAAAGAATGTTGCTTACCCTCATGTACTTACATTAGCCTACATTAAGAAATCATCCAAAGAAGTAAAATTTGCAAAATTGAGTCAACTTCATAAGAAATATATCTCTCTTTTTCTCAATTTATGTAAGCATGACTAGAAGGTTTTTTTCTAGACATTTATAACAAAATATGTAATGTACATGCATGCAACTTATTTCCTTGGTATGGCATGGGTGTAGAGGAATGCTATGGCAGCCTAAGTGTTACACACTGGGGAGACAGTGCAGGAACAGAGGTGCTTGATTTCAGAGCCTCAAGAAGTCTCTGGGACTATGTGGCCCAGCTCTGAGCTTCATCTCCACAATGACTCTCAACCTGTGGGTTGTGAACCCTTTAAGAGGCTGCATATCAGATATCCTGAGTATTAGATGTTTACATTACAATTCATAACAGTAGCAAAATTCCAGTTATGAAGTAGCAACCAAATATTTCATGCTTAGGGTCACCACAACATAAGGAACTATATTAAATGGTCACAACATTAGAAAAGTTGAGGACCACTGATCTAGCAAACGGCACACACAGAGGATCCGCAGACTTTCTCCTCTCTTATCTCCATTGTAGGAGGACACACAATTAGCAACTGTTCTATCTGCAGAGGTTTTGTTTATGTGTTTTCTTCAAATGAGTCTGGTCTCCATGTATCTGTGTCTTTTAGTTGTTCCAGGATTGGGTTGTTTACTGCCTGAAGGAGAAATCCACTGCACTGGGTAGTTCAGCTTTATCAGCAATATCTTATCTTATTCACCTTCTTGTTTCTCTAAACATCTCATCAACAGTTAATGTCTTTTTTAGAATGATCCATAAAGCAGTCAGGGTTTTATAAGACAAGTTGTTCAATACATGTCCCAAACAAATTATGGTTCTTATCTTTTATTATTGTGTGGGGGAATTTGGTACTTCAGTAAGCATCTTTTCCACGTAAAGTATGAGTGTATCTAGTATGGAACCATCCCCCTTTTCTCTATAGGAAAGGTTTACCTCTTCCCTGGGGGTTTTTTCTTTCAGCTGTTCAGTAGATCCATGTAGCTGAAGGAACTGGGCAAATTAAACAGGATTGGCTCCACTCCCACTCTATGATAAGTACAAGTATATATGCCATGAATTATTTTATTGAAGTGTAATGAAAGTATGTATAAGGAGTTAGTAGCCCTTGGGATCTTACGGAAAAAAAGAAACCATTTAGAATGTATAAGAAAATTGTAAATAAGATAGATTAATTTATTCAAAGTGAATACTCATTTCTTTATTCAAATAAAGTGTTAGGTACCCTTTGATCATTTATTAAGTAATAGTGGTATACTAATTTCTGCAAAACTTAGACTGTAGAAAGCAAACACAAGCATTAGTTTGCTTACGAGAGATTACATTCCATCGAGTCTGGCAAATATTAACTAATTATATTATTACATGAAATGAGAGAAAAGAGATGCAGAAAGAAGACTAAAAGAGATCCTGGAATTGCATCCAGATGTCTTAAGTAGCAGGGATAAGAAATGACATGTGGGTTTGCAAAACGGCTTTATGATCGAAAGTGTAGGGAGGACAGAATTACAACAGTTGGAGGAGATTTGTAAAAGAAGAGAGATGTCCAGGTCAAATGACTGAGTAAAAATTAGATTCTAGCATCAAATTGAGAAAATCATTGGTGCAGTTAGCAGTAGGAATTTACTAGAGATTTAATGATTTGTGGAAGGAAGGAAGAAGAACAGTGAAGAGAGACCGGGAATAAGCCAGTTGTACTGATGGTCATAATGTCTCTTAAGGGAGTGAAACAAACGTTCTTGAACACTGAAGGGGAAAGCTGGGAAACTGCAGAGAGGTAGCATTTGAAGAAAGCCAGTGGGCTGATGCTATGAGAGAAGCTCTCAATGGACATATGAGAAGGGTCCATGAGCAGATCTCAGTCTAAATATATATATTTCCTACAGCAAGGAGGTATAGGGAGGCATCGTAGTCCCTTGGCCATATGAGGAAAACAGGATTGGCTTCCAACTTAAAGAAAATCAGACTGCAGAATAGCTATTGGATTTTAATGTGTAAGGATTGGAAAACTGAAGTAATTAGAGTAGACAAAAGAACAAATTCATGTGAGAAAAATTTTTTCTATGAGAAATGAAAGTCAATGTTTGAATAAAGATTAGATATTTTTAATGTAAATAGCTAATGTGTTTATATGGTTTGGTTTGTCATATAACCGTATCATCATAAGGGGCAAGATGTCAGTCACATACATTAAACATGTTTTGGGTTTTTTGTTGTTGTTGTTTTTGTTTTGTTTTTTGTTTGCTTGTTCTATGTCTTACAGGAGAGAGAGTTTAGGGGTCCTAAGAAGGGACTGGAGAGATTACTCAAAGGTTAATACCATTTTCTACTTTTGCAGAAGACCTGGTTCAGTCTCCAGCATGCATAATATGGCTCACAATCAACTTCAACTACAGTTCCAGGGGATCCAACACCCTCCCTTATTCCATGGCCTTCTGGACTCAGGTGGTGCATATAGACACCCATGTGCACACACACTTACAGCTTGGGCTCCAGGGCACACTATGCCCTCTTCTAGCCTCTATGGGGAACCATGCACATATGGCATATATTTATACACACACACACACACACACACACACACACACATAAAAGTAAAATTATTTTAAAATATTTAATATTAAAAAGTCTTAAAAAATTTTTTCAGAGACATACCACTTAGAAAGAAAGGATATGTCTTATGGCATTGAGAATGTGAGAATATTTAGAATTTTTACATTTCAGTACAAGAGCAGTACATTTGAGGTTGTCTCCATTTTACTCAATTTGCTTTGGTAATTATTTGTCTTGGTAATTATACAACAGTATTGACTCATTTAGAAATGTAGTCTATAGTGGTATGTGAAGAAAGAAATTTTTTTTTAAGTCTTAAAGAGTAACTTTTGTAAAGCATTATTTCTTCGGAAAATACTCAAAGTCCTAAATCTCCATGAAGAATGTTCCCTTTACATTAAGATATGCATAATATGAGCCTACAAGTAAAATATATGCCTAAGAAATGAACTAAAGTATGAAATATTTTCCAAGATCATTAATATAAACTGTTGGCATATTATAAATTTATCCTGTATCTTCCTTTTATATGCTTTCATTTTTATTTATTTGAAGTTAATTTTCAAATTATAAGTTGAAGTCCTCCCTTCTAGATATATCTGTCAGTCACTACCTAAAGCATTTAACTGTTTCATTACCTTTTTGTTTTTGAAATGCTAGAGCCTTGAGAGTAAACTTAACTATGTAGTGTCAACAATTTTGAAGTGAGCATGAGAGGACATGTGTAATTCTCTCTTTGGGATATTGCTTATTAACCAGGGGTTGCAACCCAGATAAAGTCAAAAGTGGGGGGGAAGAATTAAACCAATTTCAATAGAGTCTGTCACAGACAGGAATGTGCCAACTTCAATATTCCTTCCTTCCTTTCTTCCTTCCTTCTTTCCTTCCTTCCATTCATTCTGTCAAAGAGGAATATTTCAAAGAAAAATAGTTCATTAAATGCCTTAGCTGAAAAAGAATCTATTTTTTATCAGTGCTTTTTAAATCTTTAGATATCTTTTTAGTTAACGTTGTTGAATTATAAAACAACTCAAATTGTTTTTAAGGTGCTAGAATAAATAATCTTTGGACAAAAGAACATACAAGCTGAGATTGACTGTATTCTGAAATTGAAAAGGGAGTTTGTCTATCTTTATATATAACTGTTTTACATCAATCATGGAACAGCTTTTTATAGGAATTCTTTTACATGATTTTGTGAGTGAGTGAGTGTGTGTGTGTGTGTGTGTGTGTATGTATGTGTGCATTTATTCCCACCCAATAGCCCATATTTGTAGTACAAATTCCAATCCATAAGATGAAGATTCTAAATTCAGATATCCAAACTTTCTAGCTAACAGTATGTAAGTACTCAAAAAGCATTCACATCATTGCAGAATCCATCTTTCAAAAAATAATTTGTATAATAAGGGAAATGACAGAAAATAATAATTATTTATTTCAGAAGAACTGCTCTAAGCAGTTACAATGTAATTGAAAGTGGAAAGGAACATTCATAAGAAGGGCATGTATAAATAAACATAACATTTATTGTCCTGGTTTTACAGAGTAAATGATGAGGACACAGCACATACAGAAATAAGGGCTGAGAAGCACCTAAAGAAATGCTCAACATCCCTAGTCATCAGGGAAATGCAAATCAAAACAAGTCTGAGATTCCACCTCACACCAGTCAGAATGGCCAAGATCAAAAACTCAGGGGACAGCAGATGCTGGCGAGGATGTGGAGAAAGAGGAACACTCCTCCACTGTTGGTGGGACTGCAAGCTGGTACAACCACTCTGGAAATCAGTTTGGCGGACCCTCAGAAAAATG
>CM052705.1:32564889-32598530 GCA_028551405.1 Uromys caudimaculatus
AGTCACAAAAGAACGAACATGGTATGTACTCACTGATAAGCGGATATTAGTCCACAAGTCCAGCATGTCCAAGTTTCACTTAACAGTAACCGCTGGACTGAGAGTGAGGTACCAGATGGAGGAGTTGGAGAAAAGTCTGAAGGAGCAGAGGGAATTGGCAGCCCCATGGAGGGAGCAAGAGCGTCAATGGGCCAGACCCTCCCCCTGGTCGTCCTCTAGTTCAGACCACTAACCAAAGAATACACATCTGTGGACCCATGATTTGGACTACATAGGAGGCAGAAGAATCACCTCGATGGCCACCAGGGAGAAAGGAGAGGACTTTGGGCCTGAGGGTGCTAGTGGCCCCAGTAAAAGGGAATGTCAAGGTGGGAATATGGGAATGGGCGGGTGGGTAGGTGGGAGGAGGAATTCCCTCACAGAGGCGGGGAGGGGGAGGGGACACGGTGTTTCCAAAGAAAAGGGGAATCATTGGAAATGTAAACAAAGTATCAAAAATAAAGAAAAAAAAAAACTGTTCTTCCTAGTAGTTAATTTGCATTTCTATTTATTTTCTTCTTCTTCTTTTTTTTTTTTTTTTTTGCTTCAGATAATAATCTAGGTTAAAGTATCCAAATAAAGAAATATGAAAAAGTCTGCTTGTACTTCTGTGCAAATATCTGATTAAAAGTTCACCAGATAATTATAAATTTTTAAGTGGATAATATAAGTAAATTAATTTTAGAAAATAATAACTTCTTTCCTAAAATTACATTAAAATCTATAACTGAATTCATTTGGTTAAACAATTATTTATGTTGCTATCAATTAAGAGAAGAAATAAATATAACTATAGTAGATTACATTAATAAACTTGGAGTTAGTCCTGATTTAGAGAGTAAACACAGTTGCTACAGAAATAGGGAAATCAGAGTTTTATCCCTAGAACCGACATAAATGTAAAAGGAAAGAAACAAGTCCACAAAGTTGGCCTCTGGCTTCTGCATGTATGTGAGCCATTTGCCCCCCCTTCTCCACACATCCTACATACATACAAAGCAATAAACCTAACAGACATTTCAGAAAAATAAAATGTAAACTAATAGGATATAGTTTCCTAATTCTGAACTTTACAAAAAAGAAAAAATAAATAAATATAGAGAAGCATTAATAAACAATGAGAACACTTAACAAATGTTATAGCTTGTCAAAGTAAAACCCACATTGCACAAAACAAAACAGGTCAACAGGCTTTTAACTAAGCCTATAGATATTGGAAAAATACAAGAATATAGTGTGAATGGGTTAAAAATGGAGGAAGTAGAGACATTACAGGATCACAGGTGTTTGCTAGCTGGCACTCTTCAAAGAGAATGAAATTTAACTCTCTCCCTGACAGGAGATTACTTCTAATCTTGAAACAAGTGTCCTTTAAAGTTTGACTGCAGAGATAAGCAGGGTCTCGGATGTTTGGGAGATGCCTCTCAGGGATAAAACTTCAGAGAAAAATGTCAGAAGTGTCTATCTGGAAGAGTTAGAGAAAGTATCTATAAGGAGAGTTTTCTTTTCTCTCTCTCTTTTTTTTTTTTTTCATTTTCTTTTTCTTGGATATTTTATTCTTTTATCTTTTAGTTATTTATTTTTTTACACTTGAGATTTTATTCCCTTCCAGGTCCACCTGATGACAGTTCCACATCCCATACCTCCTCCCCATACTCCTGTCTCTACAAGAATGTCTCCACCTCCCACCCCCTACCCCAACAGACCTCTAAACTCCCTGGGGTCTCTAGTCTCTTGAGGGTTAGGTGCATTTCTCTGACTAAACCCAGAACCTGCTGTATATGTGTTATGGGTCTCATATCAGCTGGTGTATGCTGCCTGTTTGGTGGTCCAGTGTCTGAGAGATCTCGGGATCCAGGTTAATTGAGACTGCTGATCCTCCTACAGACTTGCCCTCCTCCTTAGCTTCTTCCAGCTTTTCCCTAATTCAATCACAAGGCTCAGCAGTTTTTGTCCATTGATTGGGTGCAAATATCTGCATCTGACTCTTTCAGTTGTTTGTTGGGTCTTTCAGAGGGCGGTCATGATAGATTCCTTTTTGTGAGCACTCCATTGCCTCAGTAACAGTGTCAGGCCTTGGGCCCTCCCCTTGAGCTGGATCCCACTTTTGGCCTGTCACTGTACCTTCTTTTCCTCAGTCTCCTCTCCATTTCCATCCCGACAGTTCTTTCAGACAGGAAAAAATATGAGTCAGAGTTTTGACTGTGGGATGTCAAGCCAATCCCTCACTTGATGCCCTGACTTTCTGCTAGAGGTGGGCTCTACAAGTTCCCTTTCCCCACTGTAGGACATTTTATCTAAGATCCCTCCCTTTGAGTCCTGAGAGTCTCTTACTTCCCAGGTCTCTGGTACATTCTGGGGGGTCCCCCCAACCTCCTACCTCCCAAGGTTGCCTGTTTCCATTTTTCAGCTGGCCCTCAGGGCTTCAGTCCTTTTTCCCCACCCAATACCACATCGAGTTCCTCTCTTCCCCTCCCCCTCTCTACTTTCCCTCCCAGGTACCTCCCTCTCTCCCCCCCCCCTTGTGATTGTTTTCTTGTCCCATCCAAGTGGGATTGAGGCATCCTCACTTGGGCCCTTCAGCTTGTAGTCTGAGTTCTGTGGACTGTATCTAGGGTATTCTGTTTCTCTTTCTTTTTCTTTCTTTCTTTCTTTCTTTCTTTCTTTCTTTCTTTCTTTCTTTCTTTCTTTCTTTCTTTCTTTTTTGGCTACTATCTGTTGTAGATATCCCTGGGGCTGTTTGGATTCTGCTAATTCTGCCCTCCTGGGAGGAGCTTCAGAAAAGGGGTGAGTTACATACTCATGTGACTTCTTGGGAACCAATCCCCTAATGAATAAAGGAGCCAATCACTGGGTAAGGAGAAGGGACTTCCAGATCAGAGAGGGGAAGAGAGGAGGAGAAGGAGGAGAGAAAAAGTTCTCTTTTGGAACGGGGACAGCAGACAGGTAAGATGTAGCTACTAGAGTCTCTTGGCATCATGGTGGATCTGCAAGGATTCGCCACCAGAGGAATCAGACTTTGATAAAGTTTACAAGATTAGGTTTCAGTTGATACGCCCAGATACTGAGTTACCATTGTTTCTGAGCTAAGTTTGTGTTGTGTTTTCCTTCACATGGCGGCTTGTCTGGGTTCCAGACAGAAAGGTACAGTGGCAAAGTGTGGGTTTGCCTGATGTACACCACAGAGGCCATGGGGGTATTGAAGCATGGGGCTGGCATTGTAGTCACACACCAGTGGGAACTTATCGATCTTGGTAGAGATATCTTGGAGCTCCCAGAGCTCCACGAGATAAAAGCAGGTTGGCCATTGCCTGCCAGTGCATGGCTGGCCAGACTGATGGAGATGTGAGAACCAGGGAACAGCACAGGAACATGATATATTCCTTCTTTTTTAATATTTCCTGCAACAACTACCCACTAATTAGTGAGTACATACCACGCATGTCCTTTTGGGTCTGAGTTACCTCACTCAAGATGATATTTTCTAGTTCAATCCATTTGCTTATAAAACTCAGGATGTCCTCCTTCCTAATAACTGAGTAGTATTCCATTGTGAAAATGAGACACATTTTCTATATCCATTCTTCTCTCATGGAGCATCTGAGTTGTTTCCAGCTTCTGGCTATCACAATCAAGGCCACTATGAACATAGTGGAACAAGTGCCCCTGTGACATGGTGGGGCATCTTTAGGGTATATTTACCAAGGGTGGTATTTCTGGGTCTTCAATTAGATCTATTTCCAGTTTTCTGAGGAACTACCAGATTGATTTACAGAGTGGTTGTACCAGTTTGCAATCCCATCAGCAATGGAGGAGTGTTCCTCTTTCTCCACATCTTAGTCAATGTATTTATATATCAAGTGTTATCCCCATTCCCAGTTCCTCTCTAGAAACCACCTCTCTGATCCCCCTCTTCCTCTGCTTCTATGAGGATGCTTCTCCTCCTACCCACCCACTCTTGCCTCCCTGCCCTGGCATTCCCTTACACTGGAGAACTGAGCCTTCACAGTACCAAGAGCTTCCCTTCCTATTGATGCCAGACAATGCCATCCTCTGCTACATATGCAGTTGGAGCCATGGGTCCCTCCATGTGTACTCTTTGATTGGTGGTTTAGTCCCTGGGAGTTCTGAGGTGTCTGGTTGGTTGATACTGATGTTCTGTCTATGGAGTTGCAAACACTTTCAGCTCCTAACAAGAGGGCTGTGTTTTAGTCTCATTTCTGTTACTGTGGTAAAATACATCTCTTGAAAGCAACTCAAGGGAGAAGGTCTGGCTTAACTCAGGAATCCTGGCTATAGTCTGTCAGAGCAGATAAGCCAGTGCCATAGAACTTGAAACCTTTAGTCACTTCACAGTCACACTCAAGAGCAAGGAGAAAGAAATAAGTACACACATGCTCGACTCACATTACCTACTTTTGTAAAGTGCAGAACACAAACTCACAGAATAGTGTTGTCTACAGAATAATGTAAGATACTCAGTATCCTACATTAGTTAAAGTTGTCAAGAAAATCCTCCACAATGTGCCAAAAGACCAATTGGACTTAGAAAATTCCATACTGACACTCTCCATCCAGGTGACTGTAGATTGTATTAAGTTGACAAACCTAGCAATCATAAGATAGAAGAGCCTGTCATTCTGAAACCATATGAATTTCTGAAGAATGAGGGTGAAGTGCAGGTTGGGGTCTGGATGCAGGAGAAAGTCTAATGCTGGACTGGGCTGAAGGAAATGAAGGTTTTTATAATGAAGCATTTCATTGCTGAAGACAAACTGATAAAATGGGTGAAAAAAAAACAGAATTCCATCAGCTGCTGAAGCTGTTGGGCATGTCAACATGACTGTTTACTACTCTAAAGGAAGTAGGACCTAGAACAATAGTGCCTAAAATTGAGGCAGACTAAAGTCTAAGTAATAGTCAGAGCATGAGACAGTTGACACCATGGGGGTTAATAAAGGTTACCTGAGTAAAGTTATCGTAAGTTCAAGTTCTATACAATCACAAGGTCAAGCTGTAAGACTCTGGGGAGCCTTAGCTTACTGGAGACACCTGCAAGTGAACACCATGGAGTCAGGGATTGATGCAAAAAGCAAGAGGAATTTACCATTCCACCCTACATACAAAGGAGGGAAAGAACTACCAATCACAGCCCGTTCAGCGAGCTTTTATACAGTTTTTAGAGCAGCAGCCATTAGGCACAATGTGATTGGCAGAACAGTATGACTTTTAAAATGATTGGCCTTCAGAGAATATGGTAGCCCCTCCCTTCCAGCTCTCTAACCTGTCTTTTCCAGGAGCGGAGGGGTGTCTATGTGCTTGGGTGTCTGGTGGAATTTTCCAAAGTTCCTGAGCTGACCTCTTCAAAGCTGCATGTGACAAAGTATGTTTTTCCATAGAGGCATATGAACAAATGAGAGTAGCCAGTTGTCCTGAATAATCTGAAGTAACATATTCCTATCCACTACACTTGTGAGGAGCAAAGCGGCTCACTCCAAAAGCTGTCCTATGTTTTTAAAGAAACAGAGGCCATAAGTTTCTTGTCTTGATTTCTTGGAGCTTTCTCACAAAGATGCATAATTCCCCTCACAGGACTCCATACTTGGACTGCGTTCCAACAAATGATGTTTAATAGGTGCAGAAGGCAAGACTCCTGAAACATACAGATAGGAGCATGTTGTCCTCTGAGAGGCTCCATCCAGCAACTGACTCAGACAGATACAGACACCCACAACCAACCAATGGATGGAACTGGGGGCCTCTTATGGAAGAAAAGGAAGGAGGATTGCAGGCCCCAAAGGGAATAGGAACTCCACAGGAAGACCAACAGAGTCAACTAACCTGGACCCTTGGGGCTCTCTGAGTCTGAACCACCAACCAAAGAACATACACAGGCTAGACCTAGGCCTCCCTGCACATATGTAGCAGATGAGCAGCTTGATCTTCATGTGGGTCCCAAACAACTAGACCAGGGTATCCCAGAAACTGTTGCTTGTACATGGGATATGTTCTACTAGCTGGGCTGCCTTGTCTGGCCTCAGTAAGAGAGAAAGCACCTAGCCTCACAGAGACTTGAAGTGCCAAGGTAGGGTTGGGAATACCCAAGGGGTCCCCACCTGTTCAGAGGAGAAGGGAAGGGAGGATGGGGGAATGATTGTGGGAGGGGTGACCAGAAGGAGGACAGTGAGCCTGAACTATAGTAAGTAAAAAAAACAATTTTAATTAAGCTTAAAACAAATAAATAAATGCAGAAGACAGACCTTTTGAAGTTAGATAAAACCAGATGAAATTTAGAAGGTGAATATTCACGGCTGCATGATAATTGTTGACAAAATGAATACCTTTGTACACAGTGTAATAATGATAAGAAGCTACTTTTGGAGTGCTATAGTAATGAAAAAAAATAAACCAATTCTCTACAATAACCACAAACATCGGCTGAATGAGCAATGTCAACCTTCAAAGTTATCTTCCTTCAGATACTCATTTTTCTCTTAGTATTCACATCAGATGTTTTCTTTCAAATCCATCAGGATGGAAATAATTAATTGAAAATAATCAACTGTATAGTGCTTATTATTTTTCCCTGAATAATATCTCTCCTTTTCACTAAAAATTTTGTTGCTGTGGGATAAGTGGGTAAAATCTTAGTTATATGACAGAATGCTAGACTGAAAGAAGCTCATTCTTTATAGCAAAGACCAGTCATTCATTCCTCTGATGAAGATGTGCATTGGCTACGGGCTCTTTCTGAAACCCTACCTAGGTATCACACTATCTCTACGAAACCACTGGAACCATGAAAAAGCCACTTTCCCTGGGACATACTAAACTCATCAATTAAACCATAGTGATGGAAGTGTACTGAATATTCTCTCTCTTAAAATGGTTTCATCCTGAGGTTCAGAGAACCTCATTCCCCCATCAGGATGGTCTTTGACAATGCCATTAAAAACATCCCAAAGCAATTTTATTCTTTGGTCCCCATGTCTTCACGCCTTCACAATAAACACAGTATCATCATACACATTCCTGCCTGTGTCTGTTACTAAAGAATCCCTCTCTACAATAGTTCATTCCAGAATTTTCCTGAAGAGATCTGCTGTGCAATATTTTAGATCACCGTCAGGCATGCTGACAGCAAGTGTCCCTTAGTTACTGCTGGGAAAATCCTGAAATCCTGATTTCTGATAGTATCATCATTGGCAAGATTTCAGCCAGTGATGAACTGGACTAGATGGAAAGAAAGACACTGTCAAACATCTAGGAGACTATGAGAAGGTATTCTATATAAAGTAGACAAAATTCCTTGGATATCATGACTCTTAATACCCTTTTAGAAGCAAAAGCCAACCTGAAAGTTTATCTAATAGCAGAAGGCAACATGTGAGAATGAGGAGACGTCTAAACTGTGGCTGAGGCCCCAACCTGAACTCTGTAAGGATGAAAACCCCACAGGTTGGATTCACAGTCACAGAAACATCACAATGCCAAGTGTAAGCCCCCTCCCCACACACAAAGGGTTTTATTAAAATGGTTAACATGAAATAGACTTCATAGTCCAACAATGGTCATTTGCATGCTGAAGAGATGCTGGAGGTGGAATACCTATTAGCTCTTCTGTGAATGAGGCTATGCACTGCTGCAGTCCCAGTCTGGTGCTGGAGGCCCAGAGTGTTTCTGAAAATCTGCATCTCTTCAGTCCACATTGGAAGTCTGAGGAAGCTCTGGCAGATAGAAGTAAGAACACGCTGATTATCAAGATGCTTGGCCGGCTGGAAATGTTACTTTGCTCTGAGACTTCTTTGAACCATGATCATCACTGGAAGGTGTCCATTCTAGGGAACTGTCTGCCTGACTATATCCTTTCTGGAAATACTCTCACAGACAAGCCCATAAGCATTTTTTTAAGTCCTAGACCCATTCAAGTTGACAAGATTAACTACCATATAATTGATGGTAAAGTGTAAAGAAATTAGAATGCATTTGTTCATTTTAATAAACTTTAATTGATATAAAAATGTAAAAGTTGTATCTATAAATGGGATTCCATCTAATGCTGGATACATTTATATGGTCTATAATGTTTAGTTCAAAATAAATGTCTTTATCTCTTCAGATATTCATCATTTTTCTCTGACCATTTAAAATTCCAATTTTTTCACCTTTTAAAGATTATTTCTAATACATGGAAAGGGAAATCTTCACAACTCTGTTCTTAATAACTGTATTTATTAAAAGGACAATATATGAACTGTGCTAACCCACCTTGAACTAAACAGCCCAAAGGTGTGGAAAATTTAACAATAGTCTTCAGATAAAGTTTGCTACTCAGAGATTGCTGTGCAAACCTGTTTCACAGGTGACATCACAAACTAACAATGGGATAATTTTAAGTAGAGTTACCAAAGTTCTACATAGATAAGTTAGATTTGAAACCTCTCACTAATCATTTCAATTAATTCCCTATATTATTCATTTCTATACAGAAACTCTCACATGACTGAGGGAGGTGAATCATAAAAATTTATAGCCAATGAAACATCAAAGGTAGGTATCCATGTCCTTAAGGAAGACTGTTAGAAACACACCATTTGCCCTTGAAAATATAGAAATCAACAGGATTTCAGTGACTGATCTTTGTCATGTGTTGCCAGTTCCTTCATTTGTAAAGCAGCACAGTGAACGTTCTACCCATGGAGTCGCATTTACCTACAGAACTCACATACCTCAATGTGTCTACACATAAACAGCCAGTGGTCTCCAACAGCTTTAGGGTAAGGCCACAAGTCCTGACATCTCACAAGATTCTGCATAGCCACCTTCCTCCCAATCACCACAGGTCCATCACACTGATCTCATGTCACCTGGCCTGCTCAGCCCCAGTAAACAGAAAAACAACTATAAAGGCAGGATCACCTTCTCTGCCTCTTCCTCATGGTTGTCAATGCTACCTTTGCCACTCAAATGCACACTTTTACCTTGTTCCGTTTTCTAGTAAAGATCTGCATGCACAGCTATTTTGCTCTGATATTTTGGACTTATTCTTGATCTAAATATCTATGTTCATGCACACACTGACTTCTACCACGTAAGCTCCATTCCAACAACAAACAGGATTTCACTGGGTAGAAGAACTAGTATTTTAAAGAAAATACAGAAAGTAGGTATATGAAACAAACCTTTCTCTGTCACTAAGCTCCAGCTGTGAGAAAGGTATCATTTTACTATCTATGTGCTTAAGTGTTGAGAATAGTGACACCCAGTGTATTAGTCAGGGTTCTCTAGAGTCACAGAACTTATATGTAGTCTCTATATAGTTAGGGAATCTGTTAATGACTTACAGTCTGTAGTCAAACTCCCCAACAATGGTCAGCAGTAGCTGTGAATGAAAACCCGAGGATCTAGCAGTCGCTTAGTCCCACAAGGCTGGCAGGCAAAGAAGATTGAATCTTCCTCCTGCCAATGTCCTTATGTAGATCTCTAGCAGCAGGTGTGGCCCAGATTAGAGGTGTGCACACCACCACACCTGAAACTTGTGTCCTCCAGTCTCAAGATCCAGATCACAGGTGAGCCTTCTAATTCTGGGTTATAATTCACTCCAAATATAATCAAGTTGACAATCAGAAATAACCACTACACCCAGAAGATGTTGTGTAGTTGTGTAAATGTTACATTCTCTCTCTCTCTCTCTCTCTCTCTCTCTCTCTCTCTCTCTCTCTCTCTCTGTCACACACACACACACACACACATACACACAAGTATACATATCCCCACACAGAAATACACTTGAAGACATAAACATACATGTACACATACAGAAATATACTTGTACACACAAGCACACATGGACACACAAACAAGCACACATTCATATACAAACATACACACACACGCACATACATACACATACTTACATACATACACAGGTGCACATATACACATGTGACTTGGGCTCTTTTCATACCTCCTGACTAATATTCAGAACTTCCATAGCCTTTGTTATTTCCTGAATGACTAGAAAAGAATATTAACACTTTGGTATATTTTAGTTTCCAATACAGATTAAGAATTGTTTTAAACTGTTTTAAAATGATAAAGGATAAGGGCATTGCCCTGCTACAAATCCAGGTGCTTTGGGTCTCAGTAAAGTAAAATCTCTCTTTATAATCTTCTCCCATTCTTTGTCTAACTCCTTTTCACCTGAGGGCAGGTAACATAAATAGAATTTGTCTTTCCTATAGCAGTTTACAATAACAGGATACACTCTAGTTTTCCTTTACCTTTCTGTCTTTAAGCTGAGTGTAGACCAACACCCTGAATCTCCTTGAGATATGATAGACAAGAAGGGCCCCATTTCTGTCCTATTCTAAGTGGGATGGAAGCTGATCAAGGAGGTCCAAATAATCTGAACAGGCAGGCACTGATGAGCATCTCCACTCAGTCTGCTAACATCCAGCCTTATCATTTATCCAATCATATTTCTTTATAGTTTTATGCTATGCTCATGTATATCCAATAATGTCTCCACATTTGAACACAAGGACAGGCTTTGAGGGCTTCAGCAGCCATACACACTGGAGACATACAAGAACGTGGCTAAGAACATATTTTTGTCCTGAGAAGATGCCTCCCAATTCTAGAGAGTGCATTGCATAAACTCATTAGGAGTTCATTCTCTATAGAATCAACATAGCTGCTTTTTTGCATTTCTTAAAGTATACTTTTCCCAATCTGTTGCCAATTTGTCCTATTGACTATGTCCTTTGCCTTACAGAAGATGTCTAGTTTCATGAGGTCCTATTTATCAATTCTTGATCTTAGAGCCTAAGCCATTGGAATTCTGTTTAGGAAATTTCCCCTGTGACAATGAGTTAAAGGCTCTTTCCTAATCTCTCTTCTATTAGATTCAGTGTATCTGGTTTTATGTTGAGGTCCTCAATCCACTTAGACTTGAGTTTTGTGCAAGGTGACAAATATGGATCTATTTTCATTTTCTACATACAGATTGCCAGTTAGAACAGCACCATTTATTGAAAATGCTTTCTTTTTTCCATTGTATATTTTTGGCTTCTTTCTCAAAGATCAAGTGTCCATACGTGTGAGGTTTTATTTCTGGGTCTTCAATTCTATTCCATTGGTCAAGTTGTCTGTTGCTATACCAGTACAATGCAGTTTTTATCTCTATTGCTCTGGAGTATAGCTTGAAGTCAGGAATGGTGATTCCCTCAGCAGTCCTTTTACTGTTAAGAACTGTTTTTGCTATTCTGGGTTTTTAACTTTTCCAGATGAATTTGAGAATTGCTCTTTGCATGTCTTTGAAGAAATGTTTTGTGATTTTGATGGGAATTTCATTGATCCTTTAGACTGCTTTTGGTAGGATGGTCATTTTTATTCTGTTAATTCTGCCAATGCATGGGCATAGAAGATCTCTCCATTTTCTAAGATCTACTTTGATTTCTTTCTTGAGAGACTTGAAGTTCCTATCATACAGATCTTTCACTTTTTTGGCTATAATTACCCCAAGATATTTCATATTATCTGTGACTATTATGAAGGGTGTTGTTTCCCTAATTTCTTTCTCAGCCCAATTATCATTTGTATAAAGGAAGGCTACTGATTTATTTGAGTTAATTTTCTTTATAGCCACTTTGCTGAAGTTGTTTATCAACTGTAGACATTCTCTGGTAGGATTTCTGGGGTCACTTATATATACTATGGTATCATCTGCAAAGAGTGATATCTTGACTTCTTCTTTGCCAATTTGTATCACCTTGATATCTTCTGGAAAAAGTCTTCACTAACCCCACATCTGATAGAGAGCTAATATCCAAAATATATAAAGAACTCAAAAAGCTAATCACCAAGAAACTAAACAACCCAGTCAAAAAATAGGGTATAGAACTAAACAGAGAATTCACAACAGAGGAATCTTGAATGGCTGAGAAGGACTTAAGGAAATGTTCAAAGTCCTTAGTAATCAAAAAATGCAAATCAAAATGACCATGAGATTCCACCTTACACCAATCAGACTGACTAAGATAAAAAACTAAGCTTAGCGCACATGCTGGCAAGGATGTGGAGAAAGAGGAACACTCCTCCATTGCTGGTGGGATTGCAAAATGGTAAAACCACTCCGGAAATCAATCCAGAGGTTCATCAGAAAATTGGAAATAGATCTATCTGAAGACCAAGCTATACCACTCTTGGTCATATACCCAAAAGATGCCCCACTATGCCACAGGGACACATGTTCCAATATGTTCAGAGCAGCGTTATTTGTGACAGCCAGAAACAAGAAACAACCCAGATGTCTCACAACAGAAAAATGGAGACAGAAAATGTGGTTCATTTACACAATGGAATACTACTCAGCTATTAAGAATGAGGACACCATGAGATTTGCAGCCAAAAGGATAAAACTAGAAAATATCCTGAGTGAGGTAGCTCAGATCCAAAGGATATGCATGGTATATACTCACTAATAAGTGGCTATTAGCCAAAAAAAGTACAGAATTCCCAGGGTACAATCCACAGAACTCAAGAAGGCTAACAAGCCAAAGGACCCAAGTGAGGATGACTCAATCCCACTTGGGAGGAAGAAGGAAGCAATCACAGGAGGAGGGGAGGCAGGAAGGGTCCTGGATGGGATAGGTGACAGGGAGGAAAAGAGGGGAACATGATCAGGTATTTGGGAAGGGGATGAAAGACTGAAGCCCTGAGGGCTAGCAGAAAGAATTGAAACAGGCAACCTTGGAAAGTAGGAGGTAGGGGGGACCCTCTAGAATGTACCAGATATCTGGGAGGTGAGAGACTTTTAGGACTCAAATGGAGGGACCTTAAATGAAATGCCTTACAGTGGGGAGAGGTAACTTGTAGCATCCACCTTCAGTAGAAAGATAGGGCATCAAGTGGAGGGGTGGGGTTGCCATTCCATAGTCAAAAATTGTTCTTGTCTGAAAGAACTCCATGGACAAAAATGCAGAAAAACCTGAGGAAAAGGGGGCCCAATGACAAGCAGAAAGTGGAATCCAGCTCAGGGCAAGGCCCAAAGGCTTGCTACTATTACTGATGCTATGGTGTGCTTACAAACAGGGGCCTATCATGACTGCCCCACAAGCAGATCTAAGAAAGAGTCAGATGCAGATATTTACACCCAACCAGTGGGCAGAAACTGGTGACTCCTGTGGTTGGGTTAGGGAAAGGTTGGAAGAAACTGAGGAGGAGGTTGACCCTATAGGAAGACCAGGAGTCTCAGCTAACCTGGTCCCCAGTATCTCTCAGACAGTGAGCCACCAACCAGGCAGCATACACCAGCTGATATTAGGCCTTCAACACATATACAGCAGAGGACTGCAGGTTCTGGATTTAGTCAGAGAAGATGCACATGCACGTAACCCTAGAAAGACCTAAGGTCCTAGGGAACAGTGAGGTCTGGTGGGGTGGGGGTAGCGATGGGGACATCCTCTTGGAGACTGGGTTGGGGGTAGAAGGTGTGAGATGGGGAACAGTTGGAAGGTGGACCAGGAAGGAGATAAAGTCTGGATTATAAAAAGTGATTAAACAATAAAAAAGTATGCTTTTCAATAAAGCTGAAAATAAATACAATAAGGATCGCATTCTGGACCCAAGAATAGAAGTTCACTATGTTCCCAAGCTGTGCCAACAACCTAATCAAATCCAAGGACAGGTTATCAGGTCCCAAATTCATGGGAATTCAATGATCCTGATATTCAAATTTGCACTGATGTTTGAAACAAGGGACATGTCTCAAATGGGGCTTGGATCTCTTCCCTGTACAATGTGATCTTCGGGTGGATTTGAGGATCAACAGCTGCTGTTGTTTACCTGTTGGTTGAAAACATTCTTCATGCTATAGGATCACAAACATGATCTGGGTTGTGACAGTAGAATCAAAGCCACTGAGTCTACTTGGCCTCAGTTTTCTTCAAACAAATAAGTGAATCAGCAAATGGTAACAATGTGGTTCTTTTATCAGTCCAACCCATATCTGTGTGCAAGCCCAACCACGAGTCCAAAAGCTGGGTAGAAATCTTAAAGGGGATGCGGTCAATGAATAAAGCTGGGGAAAACTTCTCTTTTCTGACTCCTGGTAATCTTATCAACATATATTGGAGGGAGGGAGATGGCTCAGACATGAAAGTGCTTGAGGACCTGTGTTTTGCATCCAAAGAAACCGTGTTAAAAGCTGAGCCTACTGAGCACACTTGTGATTCCAGTGCTGGAGAGGGAGATGTGGATGCCTGCGGCTCACTGGTCAACCAGGTTAGGCTAGTTGGTGAGCTCCAAGTTCCATAAGAGTTTCTCTCTCTCAAAAAAAGAGGGGAACAAATAGATAAAGACAACATTAACTTCTGGACTCCATAGCCATGAACCACATACACATAGACAACACAGATATTCTCTCTCTCTCTCTGTCTCTCTCTCTGTCTCTCTCTCTGTCTCTCTCTCTCTCTCTCTCTCTCTCTCACACACACACACACACACATACACACACACACACACACACACACACACAAACCACAAGACACAAACAAACACAAATATTTTGTTTTATAACTGGTAAACAGTTCTTATCTTTTAGCTCTACATTTGATACTCATCCTCAAAGAATACCACACAGTTCAGCCTGTAGTATGTAAGCATTAAATACTTAATTATTATTAAATGTATTGAAATGATTATCCCACAATATTTGTCTAAGTATACAAAATCATTATGTTGTGGATTTTAATGTATAATTTTTTTCAATTAAATATTTGAAAATCAGGTTCATAGGAGGCATATATACATGTCTCAGTCTCTAAGGAGTGCAAATGATAGCTTTGATTTCAAAGTAGCAGCGGTGGTTATTTACATAACAACCTAACCATTTATCTTTGATAGATTCCTCTGCTTGCCATATGTAGAGATTCTGTTTTTTGTTTGTTTGTTGTTTTGTTTTTTAATTTATTTTTAAATATTTTTTACAGTCCAGACTTTATCCCCCTGCTGGTCTACCCTCTAACTGTTCCACATTCCACAACTCCTACCCAGCATCTCCAAGAGGATGTCCCCAACCCCTGTCACCCCACCATAACTCCCCACTCCCTGGGGCTCCAAGTCTCTCTAGGGTTAGGTGCAATTTCTCTGGCTGAATCCAGACCCTGCAGTCCTCTGCTGTACATGTGTTGGAGGCCTCATATCAGCTGGTGTATGCTGCCTGTTTGGTAGCTCACTGTCTGAGAGATCCGAGGGTCCAGGTTAGTTGAAACTGCTGGTCTTCCTATAGGGTCGTCCTCCTCAGCTTCTTCCAGACTTTCCCTAATTCAACCACAGGATTCACCATCTTCAGTTCATTGGTTGGGTTTAAATATCTGAATCTGACTCTTTCAGCTGCTTGCTTGGCCTTTCGGAGGGCAGTCATGATACGCCCCTGTTTGTACATGCACCATAGCATCAGTAATAGTGTCAGGCCTTGCTGCCTCCCCCTGAGCTGGATTCCATGTTGGGCCTATCACTGGGCCTCCTTTTCTTCAGGCTCTTCTCCATTTTTGTCCCTGCAGGAACAATTATGGGTCAGAGTATTTGACTGTGGGATGGCAACCCCATCCCTCCACTTGATGCCCTGTCTTTCTACTGGAGGTGGTCTCTACAAATTCCTTCTCCCCATTGTAGGGAATTTTATCTAAGGTCCCTCCTGAGAGTCTCTCAACTTCCAGGTCCCTAGTACATTCTAGAGGTATCCCCACCGCCTACCTTCCAAGGCTGCCTGTTTCAATTCTTTCTGCTGGCACTCAGGACTTTAGTCCTGTCGTTTCCCCTGCCCCAATACCTAATCATAGTCCCTTCTTCCTCTCCCTGCCACCTATCCCACCCAAGTCCCTCCCTCCCTCCCCTCCTTCTGTGATTGCTTTCTTCTCCCTCCCAAGTGGGATTGAGGCATCCTTACTCGGACTCTTCAGCTTGTTAGCCTTCTGGAGTTCTGTAGATTGTACCCTGGGAATTCTGTACTTTTTTGGCTAATATCCACTTATTAGTGAGTACATACCATGCATATCCTATTGGGTCTGAGTTACCTCACTCAAGATGATATTTTCTAATTCCATCCATTTGCCTGCACATCTCATGGTGTCCTCGTTCTTAATAGCTGAGTAGTATTCCATTGTGTAAATGGACCACATTTTCTATATCCATTCTTCTGTTGTGGGACATCTGGGTTGTTTCTTGCTTCTGGCTATCACAAATAAGGTTGCTATGGACATAGTAGAACATGTGTCCCTGTGGCATGGTGGGGTATCTTTTGGGTATATGCCCAAGAGTGGCATAGCTGGGTCTTTATCAGATTGCATTTTTTAGAGGAAATTTTTTTGTATTATTTTATATAAAATTTATCATACACATGGTCTGACTTGAGTAGGATGTACACAATATATGTGTGTTAATGTGCGTGTTGTATTTGTGTGTATTGTGTATTGTGTGTATAAGCTCAGTTCAGTGTGTACATCAGTGCAGTGACATTGTAAAATTGAAAATCGGTGAGAACATTCTGTAAGAAAGGAGTGCGTTAATTAGAGAGACTTAAACAACACGATGAAATCAATGAACACTGTATTTATTTTTGAAGTTTTTGTTATGACACTCCCACTTTCTGCTCTGCTGATCTCATATATAACAGACAGCAGTGCCCAGCCTGAACGGCCCATAGTGACTTGCCATACAGTGAGATATGGAACCAAGGTGCAAGCTGGCAGAGACTTCAGCCTAAAAGAATATGATGTGGCTGGTTATCATAAGAACGCGGTCCAAACCATCAGCATTCCTGTGGACCCAGGAGGGCAAAACACATCCATTGAATCACGACAGGCCAGTATGTAGCACTTGAAGGACTACTCCTCTCAACTCCTATTTTTCCTCAGGAAGCCTTCTGCTCCCAAGATTGAGGATAGTTCCGCCTAAGAACACAAATTTGTCATGGAGTTAACAGGACCTGTGATGCCATCTGGAATGTCTACAAAAAAGGACTAAAGCCAATGTCATCACAGAGAAAAAGGAGAGCTTCAAGGCTTTTCCCAGTGTCACAGGGCCCAGGCCAAACCCCTCTGGCTCTTTGGCACTTGAGTAAAAAGGACAAAAGAAGCTGCAGAGCAAGATGTTGAAAAAGAAATGCAATGCACTGCTGGAGTTTTGCAATGAATTTTCAGTAAAGAAAAAATTTAGCATTCAAACTTGGAGACCTGGTGTGTTTGCTAAGTGGAAGTAGTTTACTTTTACAAAATACAAACTATATTTTAGTAATACATTAATAATATGTATTTTAGTAATTTATTTTACTCTTTTCTATGGTTATCATTAAAATTATGGTCACAAATAAAATAAAGTCATTGCTCATATTATCAAATGCGCTAGTACATTGGGTTTAGACAAACCATTGAAACAATATGAAAACATATTCAGCCATAATTTTCCAAATGCTAAAGCACATTAGATTGTTCATTCACCTATTTATTCATCTTTTAATCACTCAGCACAAAATATATGCTGAGCATTTTGCTGAGCTCTGAAGATATAAAAGTAAGTAATTAATCTCAAGGAACATTTATGCAATAGCAGGAAAGAGGCAGTCAATTAAGTAGGTTGGCTATTAGGATACTTTACTCTGCTAACCAAATTATCCAAAACACTATTCCAGATAACAGGCAGCAATTACTTTTCAATAAATATCTGTTGTAAGAAAATGCATACAGGCTCTAGAGGAAGAGTTGGGAGACACGGTGGTGGATGTCAAAGAGAGGCCAGTGAGTAGGAGGAGGAGTTTCATAGAGAGTGGAAAGAGCTGGCTCAGCTGAAAGGGCCTGCCTGTAGCGATAGTCGCTGTATTGGGGATAACTTGTTAGTCAGCCTTATTCTGACAGCAGCAGAATGATACAGACATGAAGCAGAATTTGCAGAGGTGCAATCAGAAGGTGGACATGATGAATTCTCAGGCAGTATCCTCCAGTAGTTGAAAGAAGAGATGGTGATGTGTGAGCAAGGGCAGGGGCAGGATTTGTCAAGACTGAACTCAAGAGAAACCAAACTGTGTGGCACAGTGACGGATAAACATGTCATCAAAATTGGCATTTTGTGTGATTCCTATTTCAGAATTTTAAAAAGGTGAAAAACTTCTCCCTGCAAAACTACAAACTGCCTCTCAGAATCAGTTCTTGTTGGAGAAAAGCCAGTATTGATGGGGAAGTTCATGTACTTTCACCATCTTACTGCCACAATCAATCCAGAGGCATCCCTTGGTTCCTATGTTCCTGGATGTGATTATTAATAAAATATGATTTCATAGTGCTGTTCGTTAGCCAAGAATACAAAAATGTCCAGCCTGCATGCAGTTAAATATTTTACATGTCAAAATGGAATTAGGTTATTAAAAATAAATAAAAATGCAATCCAAGATAAACAGAGTTTTATTTCAAAGAGTACTTTATAATCTTACATAATGAAATTAGTGCCTATGCACAGTAGCCTTAAAAATCAGATTTAAACTAAAGCCTTAAAATCAAATGTGTAAGCTAACTGCATTAACAATCGACTACTCTTTATGCTATGACTAGGATTACACTGCCCCAGGATTCTGATGATTTAAAATAATTTGGCCTGGATCCTACCTCTTCTAAGACATATGTAATTGTGTACATCATCTTGGAACATACAAGACACTTTTTCAATTTGGCAAATATCACTTATGCAAGTGAGATTCTAGGGAAATATCATTATATTGTGTTAAAGGAAAATGTTAAAGGGCAAAAGAAACCTGCAGTTGAAAATAAGTACATCAACAAATTATAGACACTTAGACACATTTCCTTCAGCTAGGTTTTCCCTTTGGAATAAAATGACTTTGCTTTCTGTTTCTGTGTATGATCTACTGACAGATTTGTCTAATGTATTTCAGTAGAATTTCTATTCCATAGATAGATAGATAGATAGATAGATAGATAGATAGATAGATAGATAGATAGTCATACAGAGATATATAATAGGTATATATTAGTCCAAGAATGATACTTATTCTATAACTATGACATGGCTCAGAGATGAGTAACATCAAAGTGAATCTGGGTCCCACACAGTTTTTAGAACACAACACAAAGATTGCCACTTACAGTTTCATTCCTATAGCTAAATATATTCCAAACTAGAATGCTTGACATGATGATTTGAAATGTGGACCAAATTGATTATCTTACACTTTAAAGTATTTTCTGTCCCTATGAATGATTGCTATACTTATATATTTATCAGGAATCTTGGGATTTCATTGAAAAAGAATGTTCTAGACTGTTTCCAGTGTCAAAGACTGCTAGGAAAACTGCTGAACAGGTAGACATCTGAGTAAATATTATGATTAAGATCTTCATTTTAATTAAGGTTCATAATATACTAATATGTGAAGTACCTCCTTTTTCCTTCTTTCTTTGAGTATAAAACCAAACATCATAAATTTTTAGCATTCTTTTTTCTATCACAGTATCAAATGAAGCAAAATCTCTTCTTGTTCTAAAAACAGAATAAAAATACTTCCCCATTCATCAATATTTTAACTAAGTTTGTTACCGACCAGAGATGAGCACAGCATCTATTTCCAAAGATACACTTGGATTCATTGATCATGGAGATACTTTCCAATCTAACTGTAAAACACAAAGCCCCTGTGTTTTACAGACCAGTCATTGCCCCCAAGTAAGACTTGACTTCAAGGCCTGGTCTACATTTCATAATCTGTATTTGTATCTCTCTCTCTTTGTTTATTAAAGAATAATGCTTCTTTATATTTTCACTAATGTCTGCATCCATAAACTCGATGTGTAAGATACACAAACAGAAAAGATCCACAATCAGGTTTTTCTTATATTTAATCAAAGAGATAAATGTCATGTAAATATCAAATTTTAGAGGTATCTATTTAAATGATGACTTTTTTTGCTAAGCTAAAATGCTGCATATTTTTTAAAGTACTGAAAAACTGCGTGGGGTTCATACGTAACACAACAAATTTCAATAGTTTTAAAACTAATTTAAGACATTTCCAAGGTAACAAAGATGATTTCTTCCATCTTTTCACTCAAATTTGGTGTCCTAGTTGATCTGAATTTGCATGTTTCCCAAGGAATTGTTAACTTACCTTTAAAAGTTGATGAGAAAAAACTCACCATTGTATATCATTGCATAATTTCTAAACATTACATACACATGCACATGAAGACTCACACATAAGTGTATACTCAGAACAAGATATACACACACATATACACACATACACACACATAAGAAGACACAAACACACATTTCTTTATCCCTAAAAATCTGTTTCACACTTATTATCTCATTTTTTTTCTCAAAATGGCACTAGGGAATTAATAACTAGGCTAGGGAATTAATAACTAGCCTACGGTTTGTAGCTGCATTTTTTATTGGAAAAGGCAAGTAAAGGCAAAGGGAATTGGGAATTCATCTGGTACATGAATCTAATCATCAGACACATTTTTTATTAAATACATTCATCTTTCAAGGAAGAACAATAGAAACTTATGTGTGATATTTTATAATAATGGGAACAAGAACTTAGGCAGCTACCTTATATTTTTGATCCATGATGTTCTGTGTTTAGATATCAATAACTAACTCAATAATTTGTTTGCTTAATATTTATATTTTGAATATATATATATATATATAATGTAACAAGAATTCTGAAGCAATGTTAATTATTTTTTCTAATTTTAATATTTTAATTATGGAAATAATTATGTATTTTAATTATTACACTTTAATTATACATGCTGTATAGTAAAGTTTGTCAGTCCTTGCCATACCACTGCTGGCTATTTACCCAGAAGATACTACATCAAACTGCTGAGATATTTGTATAACTGTGTATAAGTATCTACAGTTATTTCCAGTTTCACCTAAAGATTTTTTAGTTTTAGTTTTTATTTATTTTTGAATACTTCATACATGTTTATAGTGAATATGTTCATATCTATTTCCTTATCCCCCTTAAGTATTTTCCATACTCTTTCCAATCCATCCTTCTCAAAATTCGATGTCTTCTCTTTTTAGTAATCAGCAAGTCCAGTCAATGCTAATCATATATGCATGTGTGTAGGGACATCCACAGGATCATGAACAACTGACCAGTCACAACCTCCCCAAAGAAGAAAGATTCTCCCTCCTGAAGTATCTATCAACTGCCTAAAGCTCCTGATTGATGGTGAGGATAGGATATCATGAATTCCTTTTCAGTTAATGTTGGAATGTTGGTTGGTTGGTTCTTGCACAGGTGACCATAGCTGCTGTGAGATCGTGAGTGTAGTAACATCAGTTAAGTATTTAGACTTTTTGTTATACAGATAGATTACATGCTACCAGATAAGAGAAAGCATACTTTAGTCAATTCTGTTTCCCTATAATAGTGAAATTAACAACACACAGAAGGGATAAATTAAGTTCCCCTGTGGGATAACACTATAATATATGTCCAAATTCAGCTCCTTCACAGCATTAAGGTCCTCCTTAAAACTGCAAATTACCAAAAGTTGTATGTCTTTCCTTGTTAGCCTGACCCAGTTACTGTAATTAATATCAGAGTATAGGTTTGCATGGATAAAATCATAGAATACTAGTTAGAATAATTCAATAGTCTAGTAAATACACTCTATCATATGCCCTTTTTCTGCCTTATATGCATTTCTTCATAAAATTTCATCTGTTTAGCTGATCCCTTCATTTATTAAACAAAAAATCAAGTGAGAAATTTGAATAACACCATCTCTAGATTTTTTTTTTTAAATGTTGGCTTCCCATAAACAAAAATGCTTATTTTCCTTTAGAAGACTACTATTCTGCAACATGGATGTAATACTAAACTGCCTTCAAAAACCTCTTTTTGCGCTTCTTGACTAGTGCAGATCTCAACCCTCATCAGAGATGTTTCCTTTTGGGGTAGATGGAGATTAATGAAGATATTCACCGCTGTTCAAAATGAGTGAAGAGCTGGTGTGGCATGCTCACCTCTGAATGAACATCTCTACCACACCTTTCCCCCCAAGGAGTAGCAATCATCTTAGAAGAGGAGATGGAAATATTGAAAGAACCAGTGTTTTCAAGATGCAACAGGCATTATACACAGGACTCATAGTGACTATGGCTTCATGCACAAAACCCGTACCAGAGCTAGCCAGTCAAAATTATAGCATGAATTGGAGACAGGATAATGGAGTCTCATCCCTATCTGAGGAGAATTTGACAACTACTGTCTGCTGAGATGAGAAAGATTTCTTTAGCTGGAGACACTGATAGACTGTTATGTCCCAGTAGATGGCCTCACATCTATGCATAAATTAATGAGCATACACCTGTGCATATATTGATAGTAGTAAATGAACTGAACAGATTTATAAGAGTACATAAAATAGAAAGAGTTCTGAGTAATTTTTCTAAATATTTATAGAATTCGATTAGTATTTACAAAAATCTAGCATATTTTGTTTATACAGTGACCACACACAGGTAATAGGTAAAGGCTAACGAAAAGCCAGGACCATAACCCATCATTACATGTAATCCTTCATTCAACCCTAAATACATTTAAAAATCAAAGACCTTTGGCTAAGTGTGGTCTTATATATGAAAATTGTAAACTTGTGTCTGGAAGTGACACGCTGGCTTTTGGTTCCCAACTTTACTCTTGCTAATTATGTGGTTTCTCAGTTTTTCAATATTCTCTGCATAGTGGTGACATAAAATAGTCTTGTGGTTGCTGTGGTGATGGTCACATAATAACAGCCTAAACAGTCAGCAAATATTATTAAGTTTCCATACTATTGCACTCAGTTTCAATAGCCTTTAAAACCTTGAGGCTAAGGGGATTTTTGCAGCAATTCTCTACCTTGACTGATGGTTTCATGAAGTTCAATGCATAAAACTATATTTCCCAGATCTGAGTAGAAGTTCAAATGTACTTAAAGATTGTAACACACCTATGCATCTCCCAATTTGGTTATGTCCTTTGCAACATTAAGACTACAAAATACTACCCAATTTTAATAAAAATGAAGAACTTTTCAAGTCATAAATTTGCTAATTTTAATTAGAATGTTGGGCAAAATAATTGTGTGAAGAAATAAGTAAACTTAAATGATGAAATAAAATAAAAGCAAGAAATCATAGCCCACCCTTAATATCATTACATAGCACTTAAGGTCAAGCACTTTAAGGAGGCACAAGTGAAACTTGCGAATGCTAATTCCTCTCATCAAAGAAATTAATTCAATTTTATTAGAAAATGTCTTTAATGTGTTTCATGGTCAGATAGAAATTATCCTCTTATCTACCACTTACCAACACTTCCTTGTGCTACTCCGGAATGAGAATCTCAGAGGAGAAAAATGATAAATTTTTTAACGTCAAACTGTAATGAAAGGATTTGTTTTAGTAAAATTTTTATCCCAAATAGTCACCAATCATATTCTCAGTTCCAAATTCTGTTCTCTGGACAGCATATAGGACAAGCATGGCGTCTTCTAATCAAACAGGAGTCCCAGCCTGAGCTTTCAGAACCTAAGGGCAATGGTCTTCACATCCTCTGCCTATTCCCTTCTGTCAGAAAAGACGACAGTGGAGGTGAAAAAGACAGTGGAGGTGAGTGTTGTTACCTTTCCTTTTCAATATTCCCAACATTCGCAACTATGAAAGGGAAATGGATAATGATTTCCTCAGTCTGAGGAAAGCCATTAAAGATAGATAGATAGATAAATAAATAAATAAATAAATAAATAAATAAATAAATAAATAAATAAATAATCACTTAAACTGTGAAAGCTGTCAATAGTATTAGGGGTGTGTGTGTATGTGTGTGTGTGTGTGTGTGTGTGTGTGTGAGAGAGAGAGAGAGAGAGAGAGAGAGAGAGAGAGAGAGAGAGAGAGAGAGAGAGAAACAGGAAAGAAAGGGAGACAGATTTTTATTTCCGAATTTAGTAGATTTATAATAGGTGACACCTATGTAGGTAGATGAAAGGTGGATAAATTATATATTTATTCATAGGTAGGGGATACATACATACATACATACATGTATACATACATAGGCAATCATGCACATGTGTAAAGAAAATGATTTTGTGTCTGACACTTTTACTTACCTGTTTCTGTGTAATAAGTAACAAAAACACGTTGAATCATACTCAGCTTAACAATAACAGCATGTTCTGAGGAATCTATCATTAGAGAATCATTTGGTTGTGTAAATGCTACAGTACGTACTTACACAAACACAGATAGGAAGGGTCAATCAGTTTGATCCCTCAATGCAATCACTAGACAGAGTAAATAGCAGATGCTCCAGGCTGCTGCCAGCTGCCGGTTACAACACTATCAACTGCTTGACAGAGATATTTTCTCATAACTAGAGTAAGCACACTGAACCAACAACAAAAAGATGACAGTATAGCAAATACATAGACCAGAAATATCTATTTATTATCAATATTAAAGATGAAAAAAGTACATGCTTGCTTGCATGTCCTGTGATCTTACAGAACTGGCTGCACTGTAGGCTTCTCTCCATAGAAATGTGGCCAGGGAGTTTCACTACACTGTAAATATAGCTAAGATGTCACCAGGTGTTACACATTGTTCAACCCAATTATAAGCTATGAAAGCATCATGATTAGCGAGTCTGGCATACCTTCGCTGAAGCGTCATGAAGTGCTTCATGACTGTTATGTGCAAGAACATCTTAAAGGACACAATGAAAATGTGTTCTTTGGAAATACCAAAGGTTATAATTTATGTATCATAGTATGTGAAATTGTATGCATAGATGACTTAATATTTATAATGCAACTTAACATTAAAAATCGTAGCTCCATCGAACCATGTTAGAATACTAAATAAGGGTTTCACACTTTCATAAAACCAGCTTACTTTGTTATATGCTTAGCATTATCAAGTTTTTAAATTATAGTTAAAGTAAACTCTGGTGTGTGTGTGTGTGTGTGTGTGTGTGTGTGTGTGTGTGTGTGTGTGTGTGTGTGTATAAACGGTCCTAGAAGCCAAAAGGCGGTCTTGGATCCCTGGGAGCAGAAGTTACGGGTGATGTGAACAGACAAACAAGGATGCTGGGAGCTGAACGCTGGTGGTCTGCAAGAATGACAAATGTTCTTAACAAATTAGCCATTTCCTGAGATAATTTTTATTGATTTTAATTGAAGGGGTGTGAGTGGAGATGGTTTATATGTGTGTAGTGTTTGCACCTGTGTGTGTGGGTGCATCACCTGCATGTGTAGAGTTCTGAGGTAGATGTGGGGGCCCTTCTCCAGAAGTCTCTACCGTATAATTTTAAGACAGAGTCTGTCACTGTACCTGGAGATAGACTGATGGCCAGCAAGTCCCATCAAACCTCCTTTGGTGTCCTACAACACATCACTGAGATAAGAGACATACACATTTTAACATGTGTGCTTGAATCAGAAAACAGGCTGCCATGTTTGAGGAGCCATTGTTCTTAGCACTGAGCCATCTCTCCAGCCCCAAATAAAATCTTAATTCTTACACACATTATCGCTTCCTAGTTTTGTAGATGAAATTACTGTAAGGCATTTGTTCTTTCTTTTAAAACAAAGTACTCACATACACCCAGTGAAAGTGTTTATAGCTTCAACAAGCAGACTAGTTAGAGAAGCCAACAAAGAGGACAGCTGCAGAGGCAATCACAGGCCTGCCCTCACTGAGTCAGTACTTACCTGAGCCCTCCTGCAGATTTTCACAGAAAGATGTTTCACATGGTACCCAGAGGCATGAATTGCTATACAAACCAGATGTTTCTCCTCGCTTTCTCCCAGCAACACTGAGGTTTCACTGCATTAGCCGAGAGCTGTCAGAACTATTGAGTGTCTTGTAAGTGCTCAGCTGATCTCGACATTGACAAATGAAAGTGCAAAGCTTGCTGATGCCTGTGTGTCAGCCTCTCAGTCAATGAATGTTCCGACATCCTGAACTAAAAGGAGAAAAGAGGAGGATGTCATCATAAGGCCATTGAGATGGTTTATTTATACAATTTATGATTTTTAAATTATAGAAACATGGTTACATGTCATACACACAATTTATATTAACTGAAAGTCAGGGAAATATTACAAAGCAATCAAACAAACAAAAATACCACTAAGCAAACTCCATATTGTGACATGTCCATGCACGCAATAACTGGTGAAATTAATAGAGAAATCAATTCACGCCATAGTATCCACTTATGTATTGTTTTTACATAAAATGTGGATATTTTCAATGTTTCTAAAGATTACTTTGTATGGCCACATGCTTTTATCATAATTAGTTAAACTATTTTACAACTTTTTAATGCCCTTTTTGAGATCATCAAGCTGTGATGGGCAGAGTCTGAGGACCGTCTTGAACAGCATCTTCTGGTTTGCACACCTATGAGTCTGTTTCCTTCTTTACACATGATATTTCTCTGATGTTCACTTGAAGCAGCAGTGTGTCATATTCTGGGATGTTGGTTGGGAAAAAAATCAGAAGACTCACCTCAGTAATAATCATAAACATACAGTAATTAACACTATCTGCTGTTAAGAAGCAAATAATTTTTAAAAAACGGACTAAAATCTAAGAATCATGTTCTTGAACAATAGCAATAATGAAGAAAGTATTGTCAATTAGGAGACCTGAAAACAATGTATATCCCTAGGGTAAGTGACCCACAAGACAAGACATAGAACATTTACAAATAGACTAATGTTATTGAGTCCTTAAAATTAGAGTAAAAATTAAACTTCTAGAAGAACTATAGAAGCTTTTCTTTAAGACACTTGAGAAAACAAATATTTCTTAGAAAAAAGAAATTACTGTCAATAGATGAGACAAAATTATAACCTAGACTTTATATAATCGAAGTCTCCTGATCTTTGGAAGACAGTCACAAGAAAATGAACAGCCACATAATATCATAAAGTATTCATATGCACCTATGTTTATTCATACTTTAAAAGCAACACAATGATAAAAAACATTTATACCACACAGAACAAAAGCAAAGTTTTTTAAACTATGCTGTTTTTTAGGAAACATATAGATATGTCCACTAAGCATATGATAAAGTTAGTTTACTTTAAAATTCTTTATTCACTAGGAATATATAAATGAAAATGATGAGATACTTTCACACAATTTTATAGTCATTTTAGCACAAAAACTGTAAAGGTAGTGAGCACCAATTATTGAATAACAAAAATTGGGCTCTACTCCATAGATTTATAAAGGTAAATATATATCTACTGTCTGACCCCAAACTTCCATTTCCCAGTATTTATCTGAGAGAATTAAAATGTCAGCACACAAGCTCACACATTTTCATCACATGCAGAGTATACATATAAGCTTTATTTAAAATAGTCAATAAAATCCAAAAAACAGCATGAAAGAACTGGACCCACAAGTGAACATAATGCATGATTCCATTTATTTTATTTCTAGAATATAGGGCCATAATCTCCAGTGGCAACTGCAGAGAAATAAGGCTTTTTGGAAAATGATAACAGGCTACAGACACACAAAAATGTTTTACTAATTTATTTATATATATAAGGACAGGTGTTCCTTGTCCTTTAGAATTAACATTCTAGGAAGTTAAGATATTTATATCTTCATCATTATGAGTTCTAGACATAGTTTCAGTAAATATTTGCTAGAAATTATAAGAATTATAGAACTAGAGACGTGTTTAAGTAGTTAAGACTAAAATCCAGGGGTTTGGGCAGGGGCCAAAAAAAAAAAAGACTGCAACACCCTAGCTGGGGAGCCAACAGTCACTTGTAGCAACTTTTATTAAATTATATGATGAAAAATTAATAAAATAAATAATGATTAAGCCATCTAGTAATGTAAAATGAGGATATTAATAAAATATTGATGTTGACTAAATATTTTTAGAACACCCTGAGATAAGTCTTTAGTGGGAAACAGTATATAAAGAACATTATCATCAGAAACAAAAGAATATAAACTTGAGAAAAATTCAAAATTGAACTTTAAAAGAAAAATAATAACAGAATTACCTTGTCAAGATTTCCTACTTAACTGAAAATATTCTATTCTTTCTGTTTATATAAATTATCTTTAATTATCTTGAAAAGGTTTCCAAGTGGTCCTTTAAAAGAATTATGATTGATAATATCAGTAATGATTACATATATATATATATATATATATATATATATCATCTGTATTACACAAATACCTTATATGCATCACTATTCTGATTGATCTTTATTGGTTTACTTCATTATCAAATAACAAAATGAATATATTATACAGGACACTTTACAGGCAATAATTGGAGATCAAAGAAATTATACAACCTGATTAAATTTAAATAGTAGAAAATATGATTCATGTTTTAATTTTCTTTCCTACAATCAGAGTCCTTTCTTTGGTTATAAGCACTTACATTCTAACACATGTGGAAGGTATAGTTTGTGTTGTACATTAAAAATAAAATCTCTGATTTTATTATGAGACCAAGTCATACTCTCTCCACAGTATTTGAAGCATAGTTTTGTTTGGAAAGGCTGTGTAGTTAAGCCAATTTAAACTTATCCTGATCTACTTTATACACGAGTGAGACTCAGAATGTAGTTATTTTATTTGACTTTGACAATTACTGGGGGATAACCCCTAATCTACTTTTCTAATTGCTGGCCTGGCTACTTCCCCAGTGTTTCCCCGATACTTGCCATTTCTCCTGGCCATGTGCTCATGGTCCATCTCCTCTCACGACAGCTTCCTTTTCCTTTCTTGACCTTTCCTCTTCTTCCTCTACCTGCAACCCTCAACCAGGTAACTTAAAACCTACCTACCTCTGTCCCTCCCAATAATTGTAGCCATTTTTATTCAACCAATAGTTTTAGACTAAGAAGCAAGGTTTCCACAACAAAAGCTGGTATACATGAGAATACACAGAATTCACTCATCTTGAGGCAACTAGACCTTAAGATACAGAATATAGCATTACAATACATAACAACAAACCAATCTTCAACAAGGCTAAGATCCACCAAGTTTTGATTAATTTTACAGTATTATCTACTTCACACAAAATTGGCACTTAGGTATTTACATAATAAAGAACAGTAAATACAGTAATATGATGTCACCTTCATAGGTGAAAGTCTCTTACTTCTTTCAGAATTGCGTCTTGTTCCCAGTAATATGCCAAAACCAGTAGATTTTATTGATAATAATGAACCTTATGAAACACTATAATACAAACAAAATGAAAGACAAGCCCAGTTTCCAGTATGTGGAATATGAGAAGGCCTCAGAGAAGGCATACACATTGGTAAACATCAAATATATTAATACATTATAAAGCTGTGTCTTTCTATCGACTGTGGGTGAGTGCGTAGAGGTGCACCTTCATAGAGGCAAAGGAAAGGAGGGATGGGATGAGGGAGGTTATGGAGGGGAAACTAGGAAGGAGGTATCATTTGAAATGTAAATGAATAAAATGATTAATAAAAATATATTTTTAAAAGCGTATGAAGAGGGATCATGCAGTTTAGCGTTAAAGGATTTGATGTTTATTGATGACTTATATGTAAAGATTAGAAAAGTGGGAGGTGGAAGTGGCTTCTAGGTGCTGGTATTTTAAATCGTCATGAATGTTGGTGTAATTAAAAAATCAAGAGATCTGCTTGGTCGGGGTAATGCAGAGAGAGAGAGAGAGAGAGAGAGAGAGAGAGAGAGAAAGAGAGAGAGAGAGCGAGCTGGCAGACAAGCTGTTGAGTGTAAATTGAATATTATGCAGGAGAAAGCAATATTGAAGCTCCTGAGATATATATCAAATTATCAGTATATGAATAAATCTTGAAGTAGGGAAAAGGTAAATTTCTTTAGGGAAAAATATTAAAAGAAACCAAAGAATAAAAGAGTGAGTTCAGAGTTCTAAAGCTCTCCAACGTTAATAGGGGAGAAACTCATTTTATCCCATGAGAAATTTATGGTCACAAAAATTATTTACATGCCTTCAGAGTAAAAGAATGGCTATCTAAAAAGCTGATTAATATTTAAATCACAGTTGTGTGTAAGTACAACCTGTAATCCCACAATTTAAACAACTGTTAAAGCGTGAGACTCCATATATTTAAAATGAATAAATGTATCATCATGAATTTATATAAATATTAACAGAGAAACAATCTGAAGGAATAAGATATTAGCAGTTGTCCCTCTAGGACACAAAAATAACACTTTTTTCTTATTTTCCTCTCTCTGTGCTAAATATGTATGAATATGTACAAACACATTTTTGTAAATGCACATTCATATATACTCATATACATATATCGCAATTGTAAAAATTTTACTGCTTGAAAATATGCATGCAAATCCATACCTTTTATATATATTACATAACGTAATTCTCAGGTCTTTACATGAAATCACATTTTTATATATTTATTTAGGTAGGGAAAAGTGGACACTGAGTAATAAAGAAAAACATGCATAATGTGGAAAACTAAAGAATTTAAGCAAAATAATGGCTCTCAAGTATATACCTTACATCCTTGGAAACAACGCATACATGTTAATTTGAAAAACAAAAAAAACACAAAACAACTTGAAAGTTTCCATATTGTCCTATCAAAAAAATAACAGAATAATGTCAACACCATAAAACATGAGTTTAAACATGATATGGCTATTAATTAAAAAGTATTCAACAAACTTTCATGAACCTAGTGGCTTAATTTCTATGTGAAGGAGAAGGAATAACTCTCAAATGAACTTCAGGAATAAAGAGTTGAAAACAGGCAAGTATTTTTATGAAAGGAAAATCTTTTATGTCACTTAATCATTACTCTGAAAATTACTACACTTATGAAACAAAATGGACTTCAGAAGAATTGGCTTTTAGCTTCTCAGTAAGATGATACTCCTGTAAATTAGATATTGTTAAGCAATTTTAATGCAGTGAAAATTATTGCCCTGTCAAAAGAAGACCCTTTTGCTGAGAAAGCATTTCACTGTGCCATTTCCTTTGATGCATAAACAGTGCAAACGAACTTAACGCCTACCTTATTTTTTATGTCTGCATAAAGCTCTGAAGTGTGCTCACAATTAAGAGAATAGAGAAAGGGGAAAATAATAAATGCATGGGGCTGGTGACTGTGACATTAAATGACTATAAGGTCTGGAAGTTATACTTCACACCTTCAACATGTCAAATTCCAGATAATTCATGTTGGCATATTCAGAAAATAGCATGGCAGCAGGTATGTAGTATGAAACCTTCCATTGATGGATTTCTATGATCTGCTCCTTTCCTGCATTTGTTGATGTTATTTCATCCACTTTTCATTAAAATTACTTCTATTACACCCATAGGCTTCAACCCAGTGACTTTCTGGAGCTTTCTCTTGTGTCGCCTCCTTTTATTCAGTATTCTGCCCTACAAATCTTGTTCCCTTGATATCCTCTATTATAGCCACAGTCTCTCCAATTCAGAAAAGCTTGAGAAGGGATCTTTGGGTTTTTTTTTTAATACTGTATCCAGAAATTGTTCTGGGTCATAAACTGATACAATTTTAGGGCCTATGACTTGATCTCATCCTCTTTAGGAGCACAATTCTTAGGTTTTTTTAGTGCATTGGTCTTTAGAGAATAATTCTCTTAGTAATTAGTTCTCTGTATATGGTGAAGTTACCTCTTTCTTCACTGTCAGATTTATGAGCTCTGCAATTTATTCATTGCTTAGATATCACTGTGATTTATCTAAGTATCTAAGCTTCAAGGAGTTGTGCCAGAAGAATGGTTACACAGAGTCACTGACACACCTAAGTGAAATGTAGTCAATTGGCTTGCATAGACAGTTTCCCAATAGTAGATGTACAGAGGAAAATGTACAGGTGTCAAACTAAGCACATCAAATTATATTAGCCATTAGAAGCCATTGTGTGAAAGAGTTACCTTTGCATGCTTATTTGAATCAGCAGAATTCATAGCTCTGATGATGTAATGCTTGCTAGGATGCAGAGCACAGACACTCACTTTGGTTGATGATGGATTAATTACTGTGGTCCCATCAGCAGATCATTTGTTAATGTCTTTTATAATATATATATATGGTTGAGAAATATCACTGCCTAATAGTTTCTGAAGTGAACTGAAAATCACACATTCAAAAAACAGCAAAGATATATTTATTGATACACTGCTCATAAACCCCCAAACTTAGAAGGAACAAGATATTCCTCAGAAAATGGCTGGAAAAGACCACATCCAGATAATGAAACATTATTCAGTACTAGAAATAAAATGAGCTATTATTATATGAAACTACATAATAAATAAACAAGAGTCTGAAAGAAATCAATCTTTAAAAAGGTAGAGATTGCCTAACTCTAAAACCAAAACTAGCCCCCAAATTAATCCATCTCATGGGCTTGGGATAAGGAAGAATAAATAGAAAGAACTCAGAACCTATGTTAGAAAAATGATAAGAGGGTGGTGGATACATATGTCAGCCAAATCCACAGGGTATATATAGAAAAGGAGTCCAGGTATAAATTATGGGAATTGGCTGAAAATGTGCCATTGTCAGTATGAATGGGAAAATGTACATCTCTGATTCAATCTGTGGCTAGGGGGACTTTGCACGTGAATTTAGAAACAGAGTGTCAATGGTCACACTCTACTCCCTGACTGGAGGCTCTATGAACTTAATACTAAAATAAAATGTATCAATTTTTGAGAAGGTTGTATTGCAGTGTGTTGGAGTTCTCACAATAAAAGAGTTTGATGTGTTTTTAGAGTAAATTGGAGGTCCAAATTGAGGTCTTAACAATCCACCAACGAATGGATAAAGAAAAGGTGGTATATTTACATAATGGAATATTATTCAGCTGTTTAAAACAAGGACATCATGAATTTCTCAGGCAAATGGATGGAACTAGAAAATATCATCCTGAGTACGGTAACCCAGTCCCAAAAAAAACATGCACGATATGTACTCAACTGATAAGTGAATATTAGCTCAGAATAAAAGCTCAGAATATCTACAATATACCCCCACAAACCAATAGAAGTTAAACAAGAAGGAAGGCCCAAGTGAAGTTGCTCAAATCCCATTTAGAAAGGGAGATTTTACTGATTTTTCAGGGGTTTGTGGAGACTTTCTGGGTATCATCTCATGGGAGGAAGAGAAATAGAGGGACCAGGAGGGATGAAGGGACAGCTAGGAGAGTAGGTGGGCAGAATCAGGCATGGGGAGAGAAGGAGACAGTTCCAGCAGACCAGGAAAATAAAAGGAAATATGTACTGCTGGGGGTCTGGGATGAGGGGATGCTCTAGGAAGTCCTAGAAATCCTGGATGAGGGAGGCTTCCAGGAATCAATGCAGGTGACCTTAGCAGAAATGCCCAAAAGTTGGACTATAGAACTTGAAGATACCAACTCCAGTAGCCAGATAGTACATCCAAAATTGGTACTGTCTAAAATAAATGCAGGGGCTAAAATAAAAAGAGCAGAGAC
>CM052705.1:32598630-32637054 GCA_028551405.1 Uromys caudimaculatus
GGACACGGGGTTTCCAAAGAAAAGGGGAATCATCGGAAATGTAAATAAAGTGTCAAAAATAAAAAAAAAAAAAAAACTAAAAAAAAAAAATAGCAAAACAGCAAAGCTTTAAAAAAAAAAAAAAAAAAAAAGAGCAGAGACTGAAAGAATGGCTGACCAGTGACAGCCACATTTTGAGACCCATCCCATAGATAAGCACCAGTCCTCCATACTGTTAATAATGCTATGTTGTGCTTGCAGACAGAAGCCTAGCATGGCAGCCCTCTGATAGGCTCTACCCAGCAGCCTACTGAGACAGATGCAGAAAACTACAGATAAACATTGGACAAAGATTGAGGACCCCTGGAGGAGCATTAGGGGAAGGATTGAAGGTCCTCAAGGAGATAGCAACCCCACTGCAAGACCAACAATGTCAACTAACCTGGACCCCTGGGAGCTCCCAAACACTAAGCCACCAACCAAAGAGCATAAACCAGCTGGTCTGAGGCCCCCAACACAAATGTAGCAGAGGGCTGTCTTGTCTGGCCTCAGTGGGAGAATATGGACCTAATCCTGCAGAGACTTGAAGCATCAGGGGAGGAGAATAGAGCGGGGAGTGCCCCCTCAGAGACAAAGGGGGCGGAGTATAGGGGCAGGAACTATGAGAGAGACTGGGAGCAGGGCAACATTTGGGTTGTAAATAAATAAATAAATATTTAAAAAGTGAACTTGGAATTGGATCAGTAGTTAAAGTATAGCCAACCGAGGAAGAATTCTAATGTGAACACAGATTTCAGTGTGCTTACTCTGTGTCAAAGGCCTTATCGAGGCTAGCCTGACAGAAATCAATTTTCTCAGACTTGATATGATATTGTATAACAGCTTCATCAACCAAGAGAAGGAATATAATAAATGATAGGAAATGATGGGATTTCTAATGCTTGCCTCAGTTCATCTTTCACCAATGTGACACTACATATTTCATATAGAAGGCCACAGTCAATGTTATAAACTTCAGGTGACAAAATGACAGGTATGATTTTAGTAAATCTGGCATAAGCATACTACTGATTGGTATGTAATTGAAATCCAATGTTATATTATTTAATGATATATATTTCTTTTAGTAAGTTTAGATTCTATTCTTCGGGGCTCTTAGATAAAAATCTCACAGCACTCAGAAACTCATTTATTTAAAATGACTGCATAGTGCTGGTCTAGATAATACTGCAAATTTTATGTGATTAAAAAAATGTGCCTTTCTGCTCTGATGGGAACCGTCATGAATGGAGGTTACACCTGTCATTATAAAGGCTTGGGTCTGCTTTGGGAGATTCATTGAATGTCTTTTAAGGTGACTCTTCATCCTTGCCTGTTTAACAGTTCATAAGGAATGTTTATATCCCCTGATGAGTAACTTTATGTTTCAGCCCACTACATCTTTGAGAGATCAGTATTCCACATGAACTTGACAAAGGTTCACTGCCCTTTGAAGAAGCCTTGAAGAAAGGCATCCAACTGATGTCATTATGAATAGTCTCTGCCCACCCTATTCCCAACTCGGGCTGCATGTGTATGTTTTATGGAACAACACTAAGGCTTAGCAAACATCAGATATCTGATGATGGCTTGATCAACATGCTTATCTTAAAAAAAAACAAAAGTGGGTTTTTTTTGTTTTGTTTTTCAAACTACACCACAGTTGTGTCACATGTGTGCTGAAGAAACATTTAGTCTTTTCCAAAGATATTTCTAATGAATTAAGCACATATAATTAATGAGTTCCATCCCCTTAGTAAGACTGTGTGACACCTAGCAAGCTATAGCACAAGTTTTCCTCTTTTTGCCTTTGATATCAAGAGTTTAAGGAGGAATAAAAAGAGAACTTGGCCAAATGGCGAAGGCCTTATAATATCAGAAAGGTCCTGTAATACCAGTGCTTAGGAAGTAGAGTCAGGAACATCAAAATCCAAGGGCAGTTTTGGCTACACAATGAGTTTGAGGCTAGCCTGTGCTACAATGAGATGCTTTCAAAAGTCCAAAAGAAAGAGTTACATAAAGAGATAAAGGTCACAGTGACAGGGAAAAAGCATTTTAAAGAGACTTTACTGATGTTTCAGGGGTTTGTGAAGACTTTCTGGGTATCATCTGTGTGCCAGTCACTGCATGCCAAACTTAGGATCAGATGTAGGATGCATTCATTTTGTCCTCCAGAACACTGTGATATATTGAAAATTAGAATCTTATAGATAATGGCTGTATAGCAAGTATCTATGCAAGATGATTCTAGAACACAAAAAAATGATAATCTTCCCAGAGCTGCAGCTAAACCCACTGTCAAATTAAAAAACACTTAAAGTCATATCTGAAGAGTAAGAGTTTATAATGAATGCATGTGAGAAACCAACAGACACACACACACACACACACACACACACACACACACATGCTCATGTGCAGAGAGAGGGAGAGAGACAGACAGAGACAGAGAGACAGAGGAGAGAGACAAAGAGGAGAGAAAGAGAGAGAGAGAGAGAGAGAGAGAGAGAGAGAGAGAGAAGACTAGGAGAACATTCTAGGCAAAGCTAGGCAAAGAAAAGGAATACCAACAAAGAGGAAGAGCTACCAAACATGTAGCATTTGAAGACAGGATCAACTTCAACAGAACAGATATGATTCATGAAGTAAGTGAATAGGGACATGATGAATGACAGGAAGAGCCAATGTCACTATTCCGTGCAATGCAAATGAACTTGCACTTTGGTTCACAGGCCCTTGAAAATCACAAATTCTTTTTCAGCAAAGCCCTGCCATTACAAAGGCATGCTTTAGGAAAAGGTTGGATGGCTTTGCTAAAAGCCAGTAAACTGATTCAGTGAACTCATTTGAAAGAGTAAGAAACCAAATTTCAAATAATATGAACGAAAAGCCAACCCAAGGTAGAGGTCAGTAATCTCTATGAAGAAGAACTAGGGAGTTGAATGATTACTGGAAGCTGAAAATCTTCACACTTGGTAGTTTGATGAAGAGACAGAGCAGAAAGGCTTCTTCTCCTTCTTCTGACTTGTGTGGCTGATTAGAAGGTGGTTCCAGGCAGTAGAGTGAAAACTACGGGAATCCTGCTTGGAAAGGAATTGTTGAGAAGGTTTTACACAGTATGCCTTTGACATATGAGGGTTAACCGGTGGCAGCAGGACAATTAACAGTTAGATATATGACTCTCAAGCAAAATACTTGATGCGATGAAAGATGCTTTTCCAAACAGAAGACAACAGTGTGTCTAGAAGACATGCAGAGCCCTTTAAATAATAACACTAGAAGAGTCCAGCTGCAAAAGGGCAGTGAACTTGCTCCAGATCACAGAACTAATGCAGGCTGATTTAAGCTGTCAATAAACATCTGTCTGCTTCCAAGAAGTTTGCATTCCCTTGACTTAATTTTCTTGATATACTTCATTAATTATTCTTTAAGAGTTGAATACCACCTGTGAAAAGCCATTGCATGCCTGCGGTTTGTATTAATTGTGCTTTGATTCTACATCTGTTTAATAGTGTGATTTCACTATTGCATAATTTGGCCCTTATTTGCCTCTCCCTTAAGTATAACCCAATTTATCAACTTTTGGGTCAAATTTAAAATACATCACTTTTGAAGGCCCTGTACTTATTATCACAGAGACCGAAACTTCTAGACATTGAAGCTTTAAAAAGAAAGTTGCAATAGACTACATTTTCAAACCAATGTCAACTCTCCATGTCATCTCCCAGAAGTTATGTTGCCAACATGGTCACTGAGGTGTGGTGGTGGTGGGAGTGGTAGTGTGTAGGTGTAAACCTCTGTACTGGAAATACGAGCTTTTAGAATATAAATCCCTTATTGGTGTTATTGAAAAATAAAGTTCAACACAAAATCATTGTATTCCCACCAAAAATGTGATATTGTATTCATCATCATTATGTTAATGAAGTAGAACTTTAGTGCAATCATGTATGAGGACATGGCTGTAAGACAATGGAAGAGGATGGTCAGAGAACCAAAACTACAAAATCACGTCTAAAGCACTATGTTTCTGCTATATGGCAGGTAAATATACAGTGACTACTTTTAGTAATGCACCTAACCACACTGCTCCTCCTCACCAAGAACAGCAATTTTAGAATACACTCCTGTTTGGTGACTGATAGGATCTTTTGCTTAGCAAAAGAGGTAATACTCACAAAGAAGATGCTAGACACCCCTCTACATGTTGGAAATATACTGTTTACTAATCCAGTTCTTACAAACGATGTGACATTCCACTCCATTAATTTCAATGTAAAATAGAGAAGTTGAAACATGAAAAAAAAAATCAAGGATAAAGTATTTTACTTCAACCATGGATATATAGGAGAAGTGATTTGTAATGTTCATTAAAAAAAAAAAAAGCGAAAAATGGAAAACAACAAACAACACCACCAACAAAAAACAGGGACCAAACAATTGTTCCCAGAAGACAAAACACAAAATAACTAAAAGAAAATGGAAATTCTATTTGTTCTGAGTGATCAGTCTGCAGGCTATGCATGCCTTACTGTTATGTGGCAATTTGATCCAACTTGAGACACTCTGTTCTGGAAGGAGGCTCCTTGAAACTCAGGAAGTAATCAGAATTTACAAGGAAGAAATACAATTATGAATCTCAGGAAAATCTTGATTTTAGAAGATGTACAAAGCCCAGCCCAAGGTTATATAGGCGGTGAAAATTGCCACTTGTTTCCAAACTATCCAGTAAGACTCATTAAAGGAATTCCAAGGTTACAGGTTTTCTGGGTTGTCATCTTTGCTGGCCTGGGCTTTTTGGTGATGTAGCTACCTCTAAGTTAGCCATATTCCTGTAGCTAACCAGTCACTTAATTCCTGTAGGCAACCCAATAATAAATTCACTGATTTGTCAATGGCCTTTGCTACTTGATTCACTGCTCAGTTGACAGTATCCTATATTAAGAATATAGATATTTGCTAATATGTTACCCAGGACTTCTCACGTAACAGTTAGCATATGATATTTATATAATAAATATTCATAACTATTTATATTGATCCAAATTTAGAAAAATATTTACGGGATATGAGTGCTATCCCTTATTTGGTAACTTGATATTGTAGACACATATTAAATTTTCACAGTCTCCCCAAATAAATATGCACACTTTGACTCTAACAAGTAAATAAGTAATCTAGAGATAGACTCCTAGTATGAACACAAACCAGCAAACTTATCATGTGATGATATTGCCAAGGCTACAGTGAATATAATCAAGTACACTGAATCTCTGGTAGAGGAAATGTCCTACTGAATATTGAATTATGACATGGGCCTTAGAATTTTGTCTGGTCTCTTGCCATTGTGCAGCTTAGCTCTATATCATCCCTCTATATTCCTTTCTAGACAATTCTATCATGCATTTACCACACATCCCTATCAATACTATTATTTCTGTAATCAAATTTTTCTTTTGTCATCAATACAAGCTTTTAAAATTTGATTATTTTCTTTAGAACTTTATCGTTAAGTACCATATATATTTTTGCACCTGCTCTCTGATCCACTGAATATCCCTCATCTGTAACTAGTAACTTGGCATTGGATAACATATCGGGATTCATCTGAGGAGAAGGTTGAATGTCCCTCTCTTAGCTGCTATCCATGGCCTGTAACTCTCCAACTAGCAGTGAATTCTTGTGCGATGTCTCTACTCCACACTGGCATGTCAACTAGTGTTGTCCTTGCTACGTTACTAAATTAGTATAATCTCTAATCTCTAACTGCATGCTAAAGACTCATTCTTATACATTTTACATTCTTCAACACTAACACTTAAAACCTTGATAAAATGACTATATTTATCTATCTCTAATTCTTATTCATCATAAGAATTCATTAATTTATCTTATAGTATCAGAACAAAGGCAAATGATTTTACCTTTAGTTTTCAGTTCTTTGTTGAACAGATACTAGGAAGTCTAATATAAGTTAGTTACCCTTGAATATAGCTGTCAAATGATTAGGATAAAACAGAATGAGTTTATTCTGGTACGCCAATTGCTATTGCAATGGAATTGTTTCTTAAGGTGTATGATTTTGAAACTGTATAATGCTTTAGTTCCAAAGGTCTTTACTGTTATTTTGTTCTCTCTTTGGGGTTATTCAATAGAAAACAGCAACCTTAGTAAGCATGGAAAACTAATGGTAGCAAGGTAAGACCTCTGCAATTTGAGTTTTCGACTATTTATGTAAAAGTGTGGTGTAACAGTGAATTCTGATCTGTCTTTGGGGGCATAGTAGAAAACCATGACACAGCTTTTTCTTTGCTCACTGGGATAGCATCAATAGCTCTCATATATTACATAGTCCCAGAATCTGCACTCACATTTTATTCTGTGTATGTAGGTCCTCTTCGATTGTTGACCTCAAAGCCTTAAATCATCTGAAAGCTACTATTGTGCATAAAAATCATAAATTTATATGCCATAATAATGATGAAAAGAGTAAAAAATCGACACTTTCTATTGCAATTTTACAATTTCTATTAGAATGCATTATATATTTATGTTGGGGATTGATTCTAATGCTTTGAATTAATCCAACCCCCCCCCCCAATCAGAAATCTGTGTGTCCAAACACTGAAGATCCTTGTCCCCAATTGGTTTTGGGTTTGGTTTTTTTGTTTTGTTTTGTTTTTGGTTTGGTTTTTTTTTTTTTTTTTTTTGGTTTTTGGGGTTTTTTTGGTTTTTGGTTTTTGGGGTTTTTTTTGGGTTTTTTTTGGGGTTTTTTTTTTTTTTTTTTTTTTGGTTTTTCGAGACAGGGTTTCTCTGTGTAGCCCTGGCTGTCCTGGAACTCACTCTGTAGACCAGGCTGGCCTTGAACTCAGAAATCCACCTGCCTCTGCCTCCTGAGTGCTGGGATTAAAAGCGTGTGCCACCATTGCCTGGCCCCCAATTGGTTTTTGATTGATCAATAAAGAGCCAATGGTCAATGATTGGGCAGGTAGACTGAGGTGGGACCTTTGGATTTGTGCCAGCTAGAAACTGGAGAACGGAAGAAAGGAGAATCACCATGATTTGGAGGGAGATGGAACAGATTTAGAGCTACAGAAGGAAAATCATCAGAAATGTTGGTGAGAAGGAATGGAGCCCCTGGAAGAGCTGCCCAGAAAAGTCTTGGGCCGCAAAGACTGGGGATCCGCCCAGAAGGAGCCAGGGCAACAAAGATAAAATATAGAATTAGAGGTTGTTAAGCCAGGATTACAGAAGGGAAATGTGTGCTAGCCAGCCACAGGGAGGATTAGAACTGCCCAGTCTTTGAGGAGTCAAGACATTTAAAATGAACTGACATGTGTGTCTTTCATTTGTGAATCCAGAAGACTCTGGAAGGTGGCCAGGAGCACAAAGAGATATAGCAAATTTCCCACTACTTCTCTGTTGTTTATATGTGCACTGTTGCTTATGAATGTGCATATGGTGAGATTTTTCCCTTAGTCAGGTGGCTATATTGCTGTTTCAAATAGTCCTCAAGATTAAATGAAAAGAGCAAACCCAAGGTTATTTTTCATTTTTGATGTAACAATCTAGATCATGGATAAAGATTCTGTTCTATAAGGTCAAAGGGTTCAGCCTCACTTAGAAACTCTGCTAGTCTCAGTAGGCAGCTCTCACTTCTGGATGTGAGGAAGCTCGAGGCAGTTCCACTTTCCATTAGGATGTAGAAGACAGAGACCAGAGAGTTCAGAAGGAACAGTATTGGCTTGAAGGACATGGTCTTGACAAAGTGAATTTCACTTCCTCACAAAAATCTTTGCTCCTAAATTAGCCTCAGTCTCATTACTGACTGGCCGTGCTGAGAAGTCTGATGTCTACCTGAGTATTTGATAGCAACCTGCAATTCAGGGCCTAAGGCTAAGATGAATAAATTGGGGACAGATTTTGGAAAAAGAAAATCAATGTCCCTGCCTTTGTAAGAAAAACTAAATAAAAGCCGAAGGTGGCAGAGTCAGAACCTTTGAAACTGGCTGCGTGGATCAGCAATGCCTTTCACCTTGCTCGGTATTTCCAAGAACAGAGTTCCCTATGAATGATGCCCGAGGCAGTGTGCCTCCTCCTGTTGCTCAGTGTCTCCCTCACAGAAAAACGTTTCAACTCCTCCACGTGGGACCCCATGCTCAGTCCAACAGTTGCTGTGAATTGAATCATGGGTGTTCCAAACTTTTGAGCTAATATCCACTTATCAGTGAGTATATAATGTGTTTTTCTTTTGTGACTGAGTTACTTCACTCAGGATGATATTTTCAAGTTCCATCCATTTGCCTGCAAATTTCATTAAGTCATTGTTTTTAATAGCTGAGTAGTACTCCATTGTGTAAATGTACCACATTTTTTATATCCATTCCTCTGATGAGGGACATCTGGGTTGTTTCTAGTTTCTGGCTATTATAAATATGACTGCTATGAACATAGTGGAACATGTGTCTTTATTACATGTTAGAGCATCTTCTGGGTATATGCCCAGGAGTGGTATAGCTGGGTCCTCAGGTAGTAGTATGTCCAATTTTCTGAGGGTCTGTCACACTGATTTCCAGAGTGGCTGTACCAGCTTGCAATCCCACCAGCAAGGGAAGAGTGTTCCTCTTTCTCCACATCCTTGACAGCATCTGCTGTCACCTGCAGTCTTTTTACCCCACTGTGATGGGCTTTAATCAGGAATTCTGAGCTAAAGTAAGTGTTTCTCCCATAAGTTGTTTTTTATCAAGGTATTTTGGCACACACAGTAACAGAAATGAGTCTAGGACAATGTAGTGGTTTGAATATGTTTGGCCCAGGGAGTCGCTCTAGTAAGAGGTATGGTCTTGTTGGAGGAAGTGTGGCACTGTGGGGTGGACTTTGAAACCATACTCCTAGCTTCTTAGAAGAGCTAGTCTTCTCCTAGTGCCCTGCAGATCAAGAGGTAGAACTCTCAGCTCCTCCAGCACCATGCCTGCCTGGACTCTTCTGTGCTTCCTGCCATGATGATATGTAGTGAACCTCAGAACCAGTAAGCAAGCCCCAATTAAAAGGTTTCCTTTATAAGAGTAGCCTTGGTCATGGTGTCTCTTCACAGCAATGGCAACCCTAACAAAGATAGACAAGGAGTATTATTGGAAGCTGGTTTTGACAAAAGAGTCAGGAAGAGATGTACAACCACCATGCACAGAAAACCTATTAAAATAATTGAGAAAATATATTTACAAAAACATTTTAGATGTGGGAAAGTGAGCAAAAGATATAAGTAACTGGTAAATGTTATTCTTATAAATTATTTTGCATCAGTTCAGCATGGCAGCATCTTGCTGACAATCTGTATTCTAGGCTGTCCCTCTCTCACTGATGAAGAAGGCACAATTCACCTGGCTTCAAAGTGGGAAAAGCAGCTTCATTGAAAAGGCACAAGTTTTCTGAATGAATCACAAACAGAATTTAGAACCAGTCATAACACCTACAATTTCAATGGCTTCAAAAGGCAACCTTGCTTTTTTTCTAGATGGGTCATAATAGAAGGAGCTAAGATAAAAATAGCCAAATCTATAGAAGGAAAAAATGATTAGATAAGCATGTCACACTCGTCTGTAAATAAAAATGGAGACTAGCATCTCACTGAAGAGTTCAACAGCGGTCAGCAGAAAGCGAGTGAGCAGTTAGGAATGTTGGTCAGCTGTCAGCAGCACTGGTCCAGAAGAGGAGGTATGCCTAAAGTCCTGCCACACAGACAGTAACAGGCTGGGTCACAGATAATTGCATGGTTTTTTCCGGTGTTTTCATAATAAATAAATGATGACTGTTTTAAAAGGGAACATACATAGACTGATTCGACTGTGCATCAAAATATCACGTGGTACGCCTGACACGCATGCACTTTTGTGTATCAGCCAGAAAAACTTTTCTCTACGTATCATACAAAGGGAAATATATCATAACAAAAGATTCATCCCAAGCAATGAAAACTGGAAGTCAGTACAAACTAATGTGCAAGCAAAGAATAAAATGATGTCATGTTGAAAGATGACGTAAAAGTTACCTGACAATAGCAACCCTGGTCAATAACTCAAAGAGGAATGAGGGGGACCATGGTGATTAAACTGCATAAATAACATCACTGAAAAACTGTAAAAGACATCACTCAAATTAATAATGACCCAGGCATTTTTTACCTACCTCATATTATTAACATCTTAACAATGAAAAAGTGTTAGCACTAGAGATGTTTGGTTTGATGACTTCGCTATGACACAGTACTGGAGGAACTTGACAATGCTGCAAGTCAAGGAAGATAAATTAAAACTTAGAGATCAAAAGAGAGGACTAACACTTTCATTGTGAAGCATAATTATTAATATAAAAACAAATAATACATGCCAATTGTAATGGTACCAGCACAGAATTGAAATATCAGAACTTAAATGCTGGGTTGGGACAACTGTGTGTTTGAATCCAGCAAAGTACATGGTGGGTTTGAGATGTAACAGAGGTACATAGCAAGATAGTCTTGCAACAAAAGACAAAGAACAAAATTAATTCTATATAATTCATAAAATAATTATCATAATTAGTAAATGTCCTAAAGCAGTGAAGCCAACTATTACTACAGCAAAACAAGCTTTACTCTATATAATAGTAATGAGCAATGCAAAGTAGAAGGGTGGAACTCTGCCCGGTATACTGACAAGTGAAACATGAGAAGTTGTAACTAAAAAGCAATGCTAGCATGGCTCATGTGGATATTGCTACACGGCAGGATTAGAACACATACAACTGTTCAGATGTGAAGTCTGTAGAACTGAGAGTCAATGCCCTCCAAATTCTTACACTTTTTTTTGATAAAATTAACAAATTAATTTCAAAAAATTTTAAAGAAATGCCAATGATTTAAGAAATTAAAAATAACACTAAAAACATATTACAACATTCCTTGCCTAATTTCAAGTCTATATACTGTAAAATTACCACTACAATATATTACTAAAATTAACACAAATATGATTTCAGAAACAAGCTTGCATTTATGTGACCAACCAATCATAGTTCAAGGAAAGATGTAAAGAATGCAAGGGGAAATGACTTTTCACAACACAAGAGATGAAACCAATGAATATATGTAGAAATTAATATAGGGATTCTAAATTACAACCTTAATAAACAATGAATCAAAATAGATTGTAAGCCCAACAACAAACCAAAAACATGAAAAATAAATAAAATTTTAAAATACTCAAAATATACCCCCAAGCAATGACAATCTTTGTAACATAGGCATAGTTGGTTTTCATACAACATAGAGGCAAGAACTACTGTGTTATGAAATCTTTCTATGTACATGTGTACATGTTTGTATGTTCATGTGTGTGCACTTGTATATGTGCACATGTGGAGGCCAGAGGTCATCCTGGGGTATTCTGCTTGGAACGCTGCCTCCCTTTTTTGGAACAGGAGCATTCATTTAACTGGAACTCACCAAACAGGCTAGGTTGGCCAGTGAGCTCTAGACACCTGCCTGTCTCTTACAAACTACCTGTCTTATCTATCTCATTTGTATTGGTGCTCGGGATCTGAACTTGGATCCTCGGGACTGCATCACGCACTTCAGTATGAACAGCTCCCCAGTTTGGGAGCTATTTTTGAAGTGTTAGTTCTGGTTTTAACAGACAGAAAGACACTATTATAAAATTAAAATATAAGTTGGAAACATGAAGAATATGTCTAAAAGCATTGACAATCAACCTGGATCCTCAATTACTTAAAATGCCATTACAAACAAGATGAAGACAAAATAAAAACAATCTAAAAGGATCACGTTATTTGAATAAATTCTCTGCCAAAGAATACAAAATGTTAAATGACCACAAATACACTTGTTATTGTTTGCTAAATAATATTTGAATACAAAAAGACACAAACATATATCTGCTAGAATGATAAAATTTTAAATTGTTTTCATTTTTTCTGGAATATGTATATGTGTGAAGGGGCACATTTGAGTATTGCGTCTGCAAGAGGCTGGAAGAGGGTTTTCTGTCCCCTTGTACAGGAGCTATGAGCAGTTGTGAGGCACTCCTCATGGGTGCTGAGAAATTGATTCAGATCCTCCGTCAGAGAAGCAAGAACTCCAGAACCTGGCGACAATTTTAAACTGAAAATGGCAGCTTTGGAAAACGCCTGGCAGTTCTTTCAAATGTAAACAATATCTCTGATGTATCACAGCTATTCCACTGCCAGGTGTTTACCTGAGACAAATGAAAACATATGCCCACACCATGCTTGTATGCTACAGTCTATGGCAATTTCATCCATAATAAGTGAAACCCAAATTGGTTTTAAAAAAAAAAAAAATGTTTTACAGACATTCAACACAATACTTCTCAGCAATAAAGAAACCGTGTAAGATGCAAACCGCCGAGGTAACACACAGAACAGGGAGTGTGAAGCTGCAAACAGGAGGATAAATGTGAGCAAAAATAAGAGTCTACTAGCTTAAGTCTTCATTTACTCATTTACTTTTGGAGATTGAAAGGATTACAGAGCCTTGCATTATTCACGTCAACCCACAGGCTAGAGAGAAGCTTCCAAAAGGACAAGAAGAAACATCTGTGACTGTTGAAGTTGTAAAACTAGGTTGCAATGAAGTGACTGCTGCCACAGAAAGTCCTTAAAACTCTGGGATGTGAATTTAAAAAGAAAAAAAAGTTTGGGCTCAAAAGATGGTTGACAGGAGCCTGATATAGCTGGGTCCTGAAAGGCTCTGCCAGAGCCTTACAGATACAGATGTGGATGCTTGCAGCCAACCATCAGACTAATCATGGGGACCCCAATGGCGGAGTTAGGGGAAAGACTGAGGAGCTGAAGGGGTTTAAAACCCCATAGGAAGGACAACAATATCAACCAACCAGAACTTCAGAGCTCCCAGGGACTAAACCACCAACCAAAGAGTACACATGGAGGGACCCATGGCTCCAGCTGCATATGTAGCAGAGGATGGCCTTGTCAGGCATCAATGGGAGGAGAGGCCCTTAGTCCCCTGAAGGCTCGATGCCCCAGTGTAGGGGAATGCTAGGGCGGGGAGGCAGGAGTGGGTGGGTGGGTGGGGAGCACCTTCATAGAAGCAGGGGTAGGAGGGTGGGATGGGGGATTGCGGAGGGAAAACCGGGAAGGGGGATAACATTTGAAATGTAAATAAATAAAATAACCAATAAAATTTTTTAAAAATGTGTTGGTTGATCCTGCAGATAGCCTGAGTTCAACTCGCCGCACCCACACGGTGGCTCTCAACTCCCCGTAGCTCCAGTTCTAGGGGATCTGAAGCCCCATTCTGACCTCCACACAGATGTAGTAGCCATACGTAGATGCAGACAAAACGCACATATATAAAACATTTTATTTAAATGGGGAGCTTTACAGTATGCGTACATACCTCGAGTTAAAATGGCAAAATAGTCTTAGGATATACACTGAAAATGACCAAATCAAATTTGATGTATGTATATCCTAATAAAGGAAAAAATTTTAGACATCATGAGAAGAAAAAACATGCTCATCAGAAAATTGAAGCACAATCAGGATGTAACTTGTTGGTAGTGTGCTTTCCTAGAAGTCATGGTGACCTGGGACCCTGCCGGGTATGGCATCGCTGAGTAACTAGAGGTGTGATACAGTTCCTGCCCCTAGAGCATTGCCAGACCTCCGATCCCCACGATCTCCACGTGTGATGATGATTGCCATTGCCCTGAAACTTCTATTTTACTTTCAATGTTTCTTTTTGGAAAATATACTTCCCCCATTACTCAGAGCTAATCATGCCATAATAAATGAAACAGATGGAGTTCTCAGGAATGAGGGATGGAAGTGATCATGAGGCTGTGGAAGACAAGGAACAGGTCTTCTCCTTGGCCTTTAAAGCCAAGGGAAAGGATCCAGACTAACAACCACAGAAGCCATAAAAGTCTACCTGGTCCGTTATAGAAATAGTTCATCGCCAAATTTGGCCTTGAATTTAGAATTATGAGGAGATACATGTACTCTCTAGACCAATGACTGCTGCATTAATTAGCCAGGGTGAACTTGCAGGTATCCCAGGATAGAGAGTTAAAGTAGTCTCAAAAAGAGATGGCATGGATAGGAAAAGAAGGAATCTATACAAAACAAGTGAATGTAAATGGGTCTATTTTATAGGAGAAAAACTTGTATATGGTTTAGAAATAAATAGTATTAGAAGGAGAATCCATGAGGCTATGGAACTGCTAGGATGAAGAAATAAAGGCTAGAGAATTAAAAGATGATGTATGAGTATAGATAAAGTTAGCACTTCATTCTCCTAGTTACCTGAAGAACTGGAGATGACGATGCCTAGAGAGATAATAAAGAGAACTAGCTGCCTTACTTGCATAAATTTAAAACCTTTGTAAGAAATCATTTTAACCTTAGTAGTCTGTCATTTTCTGTTCTTACATGAAAATAGTTACTAAAGACTGCTGTCTGCTGTACCAGAAAACCACAAGAGCTGTGCCCATCTACCCATGAAGAAAAGACAGTGTAAAAACTATTAAGGAAATGTGGTTTTGCTTTGGTTTTAGTTTCTGTTTTAAGGAAGCAGGGGTTGGCACTAATGGGGATCTGGGGTTCATAGAATTTATGTAAATTTAAGGATTTCTAGGATAATTATTAATTAAAACCTTAATGATGTAACTTTAGTCAATAAAAGACTGGGTTCAGGCTCTCTGGTTGGGAGAAAGGAATAACTGAGAAGGGAAAAGGCAAAAGAATGAGAAGAAAGAAAAAGGGAGAGGGATGAATGGTGAGACTCCTTGGGCAAAGAGAGAGCACATGAACTGACAGCTTGCATCCACTGCCTCTGAGTTATTATTAGATTAGCACCACTCCCATTCCAGCCTTTCTCAGAAAACTCTTCGTGCTGAGGCTGGACCTCAGTAGGACTTCATCCCCAGCAGTGCTTTACACCAGGTGTGCTGGCCTGTGCTTGTAAATCCAGCACTCAGAAGATAGCAGTAAATCCACACTCGGAAGATAACAGCAGGAGGTTTAGAAAAGTTCAGGTCATCAGCAAGTTTGAGGCTAGTTTGTGACACATGAGACCCTGTCTAAAAATAAACAACCAAAAAAAAAAAAAAAAAGGAAATGCTAAAGCAAAATTGTGGAAATAAAGGAATCTACAGAAAGCACAAAGACAAAGCTCTATGGAAAGACAGAGGAAATACAACTTGTTCCCAGCCCAGCATCCACAGGGAAATCACAGTGCTCAACATCCATAACAGTAAAACCAAGCGCCTCATAGAGTCAAAGGAACTCATTATTTGTGTATTTATGTGGCATCACCAGGTAGCAGAATGAGTGTTAGTCTATTAAAGACGGAGACACTTGAATTCTATGGGGAGTGAAAGTGGCACTTTTCACTTACATTGCATTTGTAGGATTCAAAATGATTTGTAGGGCTCTGCTATGAGCAGGGACAGGGGAATATCAAGATGTCAGTTTGCAAAGCGCTGTGAGGTTCCTGTTACCTGTCTGAGCCAATGCTTGCCTTCAGATAGAGATGGAAATGTCTTCAGCTTAGCAGGAATTCAACAAGGATACCTTGTTTCCTTATATGACAAGGCTGATGTCTCTTGGGAACATGAAAGTCCATGTTGCTAAATGTCTAAAATAGAAATGTGGCTGCAGGGTGGTGGAAAGTGTGACAAAGTCACCACGGTTCTAGAAGCTCATTATGCTTTTCTCTAAGACCCCAACAGCAAGTCAGTTATTTAAGCTGTGCTCACTCTCTCTATTATACTAACTATGTTTTCCATATCAGAATGTGTAGCTTCAGTGTGAATTACTCAGAAACACACAAGGTAATGGAGAGCTGAGGTTTTAGTCACAGATCTAGGGTCAGAAACCAGACCACTACTCTCACTGTGTTATGATCTTCCAAAGGGGCACAACTTCCCTATCATAGACATGAGGTTTTATATTTACCTCTTGGTGGACACGAAAAAAATAAGAGAGACAATATTTTGTAAAGTATCAAAATAAAACACTCTTAAAATCTGAGATTATAATGTATTGCATAGGGCTATATTTCAGATATTTCCACTGAACAGATCTCAACGTAAGTATGAAGGTAAATGTCAGCCCTACATTTTTCACTAGCTGGGCAAAATACAAATCATTGATATAATTAGAATGTGAGCTTCGCGAACATGGGGGACATTTGGTCACAGACTGCATTGATAATAGAAAATTATTCATGTACAAATCTTGAGTAGTGTTTATCAACAGTTGAGTTGGGAGTGAGGGGTCAAGATGACATCAAAATGCCTGGTAGGCAAGTTTGTCTATCTGTCTGTTTGTTTCCTGGCTGCTATGAATACGAATGTGTGGATAACATTTAATTAGAAACCACAAAATCCCCTGGCTATGATGACCAAGACAAGATGTCCTTTGGAACATTTTAGATAGAGTCTCTACTACTCCAGTTTTCTGAGCTGAAAGAGTCTGCCTCTTGATTACTGAACAACTGAAATACAATCATTTCACAAACAAATTAATTACATAAGCATGCTTCCTGACATTTATCTCTCCTTTATCCACCATCAAAGCACTCTCAAGAATATTGGAAATAGAGAAAAACAGATGTACATGATGCATCAATATGTATAATTATCACAAAATAGCATTAATCCATCCATTCATGACTACAACAATTATGATATTTTTTCTACAAAAAGGAAGATAATGAATATTGAAAAGTCTTATTTTTGAAATTGTAACATAACTGGAGCATTTCCGCCTTTCCCCTTTCCTCCATCTAAATCATCATATATTCTGCCTTGTCGTCTTTCAAAATGTGGTCTTGTTTTTTTTTTAACCAAATGCTGCTGCTGCAGCTGCTGCTGCTGGTGGTGTGTGTGTGTGTGTGTGTGTGTGTGTGTGTGTGTGTGTGTGTGTGTGTAAATATAGAAGACTCTAAAGACTATATTGTTCTTTGTTATGTACTTCCTCCAGCACAGCTTGGTCCAGAAAGCCTGACTGGAGCAGGGAGAGAATGAAGAAAAGACAGCCAACTCAGAGAACCTGAGGGTTGGTGAATTGGTTGTGAACAATCTGATGGAGTGATATCAACTACACAGTGACCCATATCCTCACAACCTAAGCTTGCTTGTTTACTGGGTTCAGATCATTGAAAGGAGTTAGCTAGTGTCAGTATGAGGCCTCTTTAGATGACGTCTACACTGTAAACATCCTGGAGAGGAAAGCTACAGTTGCTAGTTTTTGCACACATTCATCAATCCTTTGTAAACACTCATCTTTATACACATTGTCAATATCTGTACTTGGGCCAGAGAAATGCTTTACCAATTCCGAGTCTGACCTATATAAGGAAGGCTTTACCATTCCAATGGGACTGAAGACACGGATCCTAGATATGACTGTGCTCATGTCAACAATACATATTCACAAGACTTCTGCACAGTATGCTTTCATTCAGGGATTTCTTGGCTCCTCACAGTTAGAATTACACAGTTCTGTTGCTAGACTCTAAAAGTAGCCAGCTATGTACAAGACAGTGAAAGCAAGCTGCTCCTTCAATTAAATTATTGACACTGTAATCAGTATTGGCTATTGTTACATAAGTATTATTCATGAAGGAGCAAGCCACAGAAGACTGTGCCTTGAAGCCATAGCTGCTGGGGAGAAGACACTCTGGGTGGCTATGCTACTGTGAGTTGCTCAGAAAGCTCCAGAATTAAGCTTTATGAGACTTCATTGTTCTTGAGCTTCACTTCACTGCCTTTGAGTCATGCATGCTCCTGGAAGTAACCCCAATAAACTCACTGGCTCACTGGTATAGACTTTGGTAGACTGCTTGTTTCATCTCTTGTTGATGCCCTACTGGGAAGAATAAATGTTTCTTAATGTCCCCATAAGAAAAGCCACATCGATTCCACTTATACAACTTCCACCTGTCCAAATGTCAGGATTCTTGCTTGGTGCTGTGAGTGCTACTCTGCCACCTGACTGATGCCTCTGAATCTTTTCCTCCTTTGAGCACTATAAAACCATGTGTAAAAGAATTGTGACTGTTATGTGCTAGAGGGAGAAGATGGTAAACCCCTTGGAGATAGAAAGTTCTTTCTCTTGTGTTTCAAGGCCCTTTCTTTTCTCTTTCAAGATAATTCCCTGCGTAGACTTTTTGAGCTGGAAAGAGAACTAGACTCATGTATTTCCCAGATCTGTGGCACACAAAGCTACACTATTTAATGAATTGTGGAGGGGGATGGGAGAGCAGGGTAAAGGGGAGATATGGGGAGTAACAACTAATATAAAAGTCCCTTTGTAAAACTATATGTGAAACTACTACTATAAAAGCTTCTTAAAATATATACATATATAGAAACAAGTCTAAATGGAATAACCAAATAAAAAAGCAGACAAGTCCCCAAGTGGACATCTTTTACTACCAAGTAAACCCTTCATTGCCAGGAATGGATTAAGTCTATCTGAATCTTTGGCCAAAAGATTCCTATCCTCCTCCTTCCCCACCAGATATCACAGGCTATTGCAAGGTTTAGTTTTTATCATCAAACACAAGGAAGTTGAGCTAGTATCTAATGAGAAGCTTCACCCCTACAGAATAATGTTCATGGGACTGGAAGGTACTCTGTATACTAATGGAAAAGAAATCTAAGTATCAGTATCACCCAGCTACAAACCCTGTGACTGACAACACCCGCCTATCTGTAAGATATTCTAGTTCATTGTGGCATAAATATTTTAGGGGTAATTAATCATTTTTTATTGGAAAACTATGCATTTCTTGAGAAAGAATCCATACCTGGCACTGATAAACTGGGTAAAACCCTAGACTCAATATGCCATAGGTCTTAGATAAGCAGACTGTTATTCTGTTAAAGGAAGGCACCAATAAAATGATTCCTCATGACTTATTGTTGTGCCTACAGACCAGAGATTTACTCAGCCCCCATCAGAGAAACATGTTCTTCTAGTAGAAGGTAATTGATACAGATAGTTCCCCAAGTATACAATGTGTAGAGAGTGAGGGACTTTGAAGCACCCTATCCTCTGTCCTCTGTCGCTCAGGGCTCAGGGCTTTATGGTAGATGAATCCAAGAAAAGAAATTCTTCCAGACAAACCAATACAGATGGACACATGACAGCATGGGCATAGTCTGCACAGTTCCAGGTCAGATGAGGTCATAGTACCAAAATGCCAAAGTGTTCACAAAGCACCATGCTTAAGATCTTTGCAACTGATACCCACCAAAAAAGCGAAAGTCTGTTTTCTCCAGTGGGATGTCAGTATGTCAACCATATTCCAGGGCAGGCCTCATGCCCAGAAGTAGTTGGCCAACACAAAATGGATGCCATGGTTTGTTTGTTTGTTTTCTTGCTTGCTTGCTTGCTTGCTTGCTTGCTTGCTTGCTTGCTTGTTTGTCTTTTGGGCCTAGGTGCTTGAGTTTCATCTTGGTTGGCATTTTTCATCATATTCCTTTGGGTGTTTTGTTTTTGTTTTTATTTTTGTGTTTTGATTTTCACTCTTGTTTTGAGAAATAACAGCTATGAAATTGAGTGGGGAGGGAAGTTAGGGGGATACGGGGAAGGTTAGGGGAGGGAAAACATGATCGAAATACATTATATAAAAAATGTTTAGATAAAAGTTAGGGTATCTAAAGAAAGAAGTTTGTGTTTGGGAAAGTACATGTTAATAAACATAAGAATAAATATTTTAAAACAAGAAGAGGTAAAATCCTGCTCCATTGTCATTTCGGTTATTGCCTGTTTCCCAATTCATGAGGATAGCTATCAATCTGCTTCCTAAATCACTTGCATTACACTAAAATCCTCTGTCTCCACAATATCGTACCTACTGACCTGTTAAGTGTTCAAGGAAAAATGTGAAAATGTATATATCATGACTATATGCTTGAAAATGTCATGCTTTAGTGAGACTTACAGCTTTCCCCTTCAACTTAAGTGCAAAGAATGACTGGGTAGCACTTTTGCAAGAAACTCATCTAAAATCTATGTGGTACGTACAGTGGAATGAGGCCTGAATGTGATTATAAACTTCCTGGAAAGTACATCTCAGTACCTGAACAGGTCATCCATCACACAATCAAGAACTTATTGGAGATTCTGACACTCATCTCCTTAGGCAGAAAACCTTGAAAGGCCATTTTAAAAGCAGAGTAACATCAATGATTTTGCAAAAGGATAAAAGTGTCTTGCAGTAGTACCTAAACTACTGAAAATTTGTAATTACACTTCAACAATCATCCCCTAAATATTATATATTATCTCCTTTTATATGTATCTACTTCATCATTGTCTACTACCAATTCATTTCACATATCAAAGGAATCCTTAAAGAATGTCCAAAAGTGTTAAAAGTACTCAAAGTGGTAGAGCTTTGAAAGAAGATAAATTAAATCCTGAAGTGCCCATTTATTAACTTCATTATTCTGAAACAAAAAAACCTATTTAGTATCTGAACCGTAAATTTTCCATAAACCATTTGAAACCATTTGAAAGTGATATTGTTTCCAGACTTATGGAGAAAATATAAGAGGTAAACACTATGTACTACGTGTGTGCTCAATACCAAGATGAATAAGCATGTTAAGCATAGTGACATTCAAATTATTACATAATTCTGTATGCCCACAACATATCCATAGAACATAAGAGCTGTAGAGGTACCTGAGGGCATCCTTTTACTATCTCCTTGCCTAACTAAGATGCAGAAAATTGTGAGAAAGGAACAACCTGTTTTGAAGACAACACCTTATAAACTAGGTTCTGGAAGTTGTCTGTGGACTTAAAACGTCTGAGTCAGTGACACTTCTCTGCATCAAAAAAGTTTTCATATTTAAAAATTAAAATAGAGTAAGTCTTGTCATATTTGACTTTCTGAAGCTTTAAAAAATATAATTCCATTTTCTTTTATTTCTATTATTTGCATCATGCAATATTTGGGACATGCATAAACTAAATATTCTAAATATACCAAATATATTATATGTAAAATATACAAACTATATTCTACCTTCCTGATGTTTAGAATTAGCTGCATAAGCTGAAATTTCTACATGGTCCAGTTGAATAAGAACAGGTGTTGAGAACACAAATCAGAAACATGAAGTTTGAATCTTGTGAAGACCTTGGTCAACAAATACCATGATCAGGCAAAATTCCTGCTTAGCCTTAAATGCACAACCCAATGAAACCCAGCTTTGTATGGTTGATGAGTCAGAAATTCTGAACATCTTCCAGTGTTTGCAAGACACAGTTTTCTTAGCTTCAGTTTTGTCATACCATACACTTCATGCTCGATACACACATGCCAGTGTCTCTTAAGTTTGTTTGCTCCTAGATAATTTATATTTATCTTTTCTAAAGTTTTAAGTCAGCAAGTCTGAAGTGTAGTTACCTCAATGGCTTAAAACAGTTTTCTTTTTGACCCATTTATTGAAAATAGATTATTTCCTCACATAATATATCTTGATTATGGTTTTTTTTTTTCTTTCTCTGTTCCTCTCCATTCCTCCCCATTATCCCTCCATCTAGGTCCAATTTTTTTGTCTCTGTATGAGAAGAACAGAGATACTATTAAAATATAACAAAATAAAATAAAGTACGATTAAATAAAAAATATGACATCAAAGTTGGACAGGACAAATCAACAGAAAGAAAAGAACCCCCCCCCAAAAAAAAAAAAACCACAAGAATCAGAGACCCACCCATTCACAACTACTTGAATCTCATAAAACCACTTAACTGGAAGCCATAATGCATACACAGAGGATGTGGTGCAGACCTGTACATACCCTGTAAATGCTGCTTCAGTCATAGAGTACAACCTAAAAAATCAGGTTATTGTTGGTCAGAGCTATGGTTCCAAGGCCATGCATTTCCTCTGCTCATTCCATAGAGTCACCTTTGCACAATCTTCACTATGACTACCGTCAAGGAGCCCATGCCAGACTCTTACATTTGCAGAACTGTGGTGATCTTTATACTCAAAGTTCACAAAAACAATCTTCCCAGTAGATCAAGGAGATTCTTACAGACATTTCCAATGAAGAAACTGCTCCCCAAGATTTTTTAAAAGATACTTTTTTAGCTAATTTACAATCACAATAAAACATAGCATATCTGGGTTTGGAACAAAGTGATTCTATCTTTATTTTCAGAATATAGAAAGATCATATTCTTCTATGTATCTGATTATAATTTTTGTATTCATACTTCCTACTATATGGCAACAATTACCATTGATGATATACATTTGAAGTCACAGTCTCCTTGGGAATACAACACTATATTCATTCTAATAGATGAGGACACAGAAGTCAGCACAGCAAATCAGTTATCATCAAAGCAATGAAAAATCATACATGAATCAGCATAAACAAAGCCCAGAAGGCTTAAACATGTTGTACCATCTTATGCTAATTACTAACAGAAGTGATTTGGGGATATGCAAATGCTAAAACATTTTATGCTTTTCTGATGTTTATAATTAACTGTGTATCATACATTTTCCCTTCAGTCCAATTTAGAATAAAAAGGTGTGTCAGGTAAACAAATCAGAAATATGAAGTTTTAAAATTGTGTAAACCTTGCCCAATAAACATGACTACAGAGGAAAAATACTGTCTACACTTAAAGACACAACTCACTCTGACCTAGAACTGGGTGGCTGATGCAAGAGAGATTTCTTCTTTCTCCTTCCTGGGTGTTTGCAGGACTCAGCAAAGGCAGTGTGTAACTGACTTTGGAGTGGAGTGTACTCCTTTCTCAGGAACAAGTCATTCCCTTGTATCTGGCTTTGCTGCTACTTTGTCTCAGAGAACAACAATGTCATTGTGTTACTGGCAACAAGAAAATATTTCTTGGAAACTGAACTCTGTCTTCTACCCAGAAAATCCAGGACTTGAAAGATCACTGGGAAACTTAAGACATTCCTTTCTTCCGGTCCTCAGAACCCAGGGCTGGGTTTCAAATTTAAATACCTTTTTTTTTTTTTCATACTGGATTTTATTCCCAGTATGCACTTCAGGACTGCATTTTGAGAACTATGCATCAGTCTATCAAGACAGAATGGATGTGTCTGAACTCAATGAGTCCGTTCATGTTGAAATTCATAATGTAGCATTGTGTTTAAGCCATCAAGCTTTCCACAGGAGAAGATAAAGGAGAGTGGACAGGGCAGCTACTCTGAAGGTACATCAGTGTAGATACAGAAATAGGCTGGAAGTCAAGCTGTTGTGGATTTCAATTATGTGTAAAATTAAAAGAACACAAAAAATCATTATTGTTCATCATATTGATGGTAAGGCATATTCAGTAGTGTGAAAGTTCTTCCTGTGAAAGATTTGCAAGGACAAATGGTAATGGCATCATGCTTAATTATGTATTTAATTAAAGCTATAAAATATAGCATCTTAAATAGTTTTACTGAGCTCAATTTAAACTGGCATTTGAAGAAAAGTTTTATACATTCCACATCTGAACTCTGAAAAAACAATGCTGAGCTTACTTCCCATGCTTCAGAGTATGGCCCTAAAAATATGTAACTCAGGAGAATGAAAAGGCATACTGGATTTCTCTAGCAAATAATAAGTATTAATTATATATAATTCCTATTCAATAAATCTGAATGAACAAACTCAAGTTTACTGCTCACTTTATATTTTAAAAATCATTTAAATTCACTTAGCATTTCCTATTACAGATATTACAGGTTTTCTAATGTTTCCCAGTGAGTATTCTAATGAGTCATGGGGAACATTAATTCTTCTATGTCTACAACAGTGCAAGTGTATATGGTTCAGTCCAGTCTATGCAATGATGATGCTTTCTGCTGCAGAGGACACGCTATTAGTTCGGGCAAATATTGGCGTTAGTACTTTTATGAATTACTAGATATTGATATACATTAATTTGTAACTTGTCTTTTCTACACTAAATGTAAGGAAACAATTTCTGAATTCATGATTTTTTTGTGAGACTAGGAAAAAAGAGTCTTGAAAATAGCTAAAGTAAGTGACAGAGAAATGCAAATGTATCCATGATGGTCTGACACCCAAGTTAAACACCACAAGGTTAGTTCTGAAACTCCTGCTAGATGAAGTATTAGAGTTTATGTTAATGAGACTTAGTAAAGCTCTTAGCCAACTTTCATTTTTAATTGCTGTGATAAAATACCCTACAAAAGCAACTTTAGGAAGAAAATATTCATTCAAGTTGATTCCAATATTATATTCTATTACTAGATTATAATCTAATGATGTCTATATCACTATCTATATCACATGATTATATTCTGTGACTGCAGGAAAGTCAAGGCTGAAACTTGATGCAACTAATCACATACACAGTCAAGAACAGAGAGATAATAAGTATATTCATGCCTATCTATGTTCAGAAACATTTCTATACATATACATTTCTGAATAACCTGCCTAGGGAATGGTGGCACCCACTGTGGGTCGATCTTCCCACATCATGCAATTATATTTGAAAATAAAATTAAGCTAATGTGTAGCCTCTGTTTTAGAAAGCAGTTATGTTATACAAAACTCAAGAAGGTAATTTATGTTCTAAAAGGAAAAAAGAACCAGTGTTCATCCTCTTACTACCTGATGGATTGCCTGCCAAGAATGTGATTCCAGATGTTGGGAACTTAAAAGTGTTAAATCTCTGTAACATTTTAAATTCGCTTATTTTTTTTTTTTTAAGTTTTGAGGAGTCTTGCAAATACCGGAAAAAGAAAAAAAAAAAAGATTCTTTGTTTCTATCCTCCCATTTCTGCTTCACTGCTCAAAGATGTGTCAGCCCCAGCCCATCCTGTCTTTGTTCACTGGTCCACCTGGGCAATGGCTAGTCAGAGCCTCTGAGTGTCCAGATGTTTTCTTATGTAAACAGATGCTGTCAATGTGCATACAGTGACTGGCACTCAGTACTTCATTGTTGCTTTGACTTAAAAGACTACAACCTGCCAAGGACCAGCCTTGGCTTGGAAAGGAGTGTCTGGGAGCACAGAAGATAAATTATTTGGGTGGGACCTTGCTACTTCTACCACGCCTGAGCCTAACCTTGCTCTGTCCTAGGCTGATCCTGAACTCAGGAATCTATCTACATTTGTAAGCGTTTAAAAAAAAATTTCTTTATCTCCATTCTTAGTAATTTTTTAACATGGTGGCTCACAAAGCAACTGCTTTCCTTCCTTTAGATTTATGAAGCTCCTCATATAATTCATATTGCATTCTTATTTTTTACATAGTTGAGAAATTATATATTTTTGAACTCATGTATTTAGAGCTTTTTCCCATAGCCTTAAAGGCTGTCCTGAATGTCTCAAGTTTACCATTTTGCTGAGACATAACCACACCTTCTACTCCTGTACTCATTGTGTTTCTCATTATCATGGAGTCATTTACTTTAACGGGGGAAAAAGTCCTACACAGCTAGTGGGTCCAGAAAATAAGTATGTTATTACACAAACAAGCCTTATGCATACAGCAGCCATCAACACTCATGGAGGCTCACACCAGAGCCCTGTCCCAGAGGCAGGAAGCATGTCACTCTGTCCCCAACAAGGCCACACCAGGCTCAGCATCTCTCCCTTTCTATTTTAATTTCAGATTGTGAACATCAATCATGAGTATGGTTACTTAGTGATCTTCTTGCTTGATACTGACTAGAAGGAGAAACAAAACCAGTAAGAATAAACCAAGTGTGATTTCTCCATTTATCAGCAAAGTTGTCCAGGAAGATGAAGAAGCGAACTTATGCACAGCAGAAGAAAAGCTGCAGATACTTCCTCAATAGAAGTGAACCCTACTCTAGAATTACTAATATCCATGACCTTATGATGTCAGGAATCCATACCCAAGGCCAAATTAGAATTGATGCAAAGACCCTTTAAATGAGACTGATTTTTAGTAGTCTTATTCAGAGATATTATACTCTAAGGGGGTTACACAAACCAATGGAACAGTAATGGCATTGCACTGATAGCCTGATCTTAATATTTTGAATTTTATTTCTCACAAATAGGACTGCTTCCTCTAAAGCATGAAGCCTATCCTGTAGTCCCCTGTCAAGATTTTCCTGGATCATGAGTGCTATTGACACATTTTTTGGATAACTGACGTACATGGTGTGCTGTGTGAATTTCTTAAGGATGTAATGGATAAGGCAAAACTGGTAATCACACCTATTAAGGCTGTGATCCCCAATATCAAGTCTGCAACAAATCTTTTAGATCTCTTGAGAGCCAAGGTAGCCCTATGCAAAGTCTCTATCATGTCAAGAACCTCTGGACACTCGTGGAAGTTCACTCCAGGGCTCTGCCCCAGAGGCAGGAACCATGTCACTCTGTCCCTACCAAGGCCACACCCAGCTCAACAACAACCTATAAAGTAAAATACTAAGAATCATACCAATAAGGTTAAATAAATGTCTGATTACTTGCAGTAACAGATAATATATTGATCACTGAAAAAGGTACATACTACAATATTAAAATCATTGTGTCAAATAGGTTGAGACAGACATAAATGTATAATCTCTGTTCATCTCCTACAGACCTCTGAATGGACAGAAGCTGTTTTTTCTCTTGTCAGATTAGAACACAAGTATTGTGTATTTAGAAAGAATTTCTCTTACTAAAATTTTAAGATTGGTATCATGAGTATTTCAAATTTTCAGAATATTTATTAGAGAAAATGTACATACTCACTATTTTAGATTTTTTTCCCCAAGAAATAACATGCCAGCTGTGACTGAACCAGGGAACACCAAGGTTGTACACTTAAATAAAGTTTATTTTCAACAAATTGTTCTTTAAAAGAAAAATATGAAAAGACAAAAGAGAGATTGTTTCTATCTCCTTGAAACATAAGATTGTCTTTTCTCTTTAGGTGCTATCATGGGAATTTGCAGAGAAAATACTGCTAAGCTGAGCATCTGCTGGGTTCTTCATAGCAGTCGGGTACACAAGCATCAGCTACTGACACCAGTGATAAGAAAAGTGGGCCCAAGACCTCACAGCAACCTGCAAACACAGCTGCCATTCTATGCATCGTGACCCAGAGTCATCTGTGCAACAGATGGCATCATTGCAAAAGACCAGTGACATGCCCAAATTAGGATCCAGCTCAAGGGAAGGCTCCAAGACCTGACACTATACTGATGCTATGGTATGCTTACAGACAGGAGCCTAGCATGGCTGCCTTCTGAGAGACCCAACCAGAAGCTGAAAAAGTCAGATGTAGATACTTACACTCAACCTGTGGACAGAAGCTGGGGACCCCTGTGGTTGAATTAGGGAAAAGCTGGAAGAATCTGAAGAGGAGGATGACCCCATAGGAAGACCAGCAGTCTCAACTAACCTGGTCCCCGGGATCTCGCAGACACTGAACCACCAACCAGGTAGCATACACTAGCTGGTATGAGGCCCTGATACATATGCAGCAGAGGACTGCTGGGTCTGCCCTCTAGATACTTGAGGCCCCAGGGAGCAGGGAGGTCTAATAGGGTGGAGTGGGAGGATGGAGACATCCTATTGAAGACAGGGGTGGAGATATGGAATGAGGAACATTCAGAGTGTGGACGAGGAGGACTGTAAAATAGATTAATAAAAGAAGAAAACCCATTAGCCAATGAGCAGTAATAGGCTCTCCTGCCACCTGCTTTCTGTACCATCTTATCAGTCTGGAACAGACAAAACTAATGCTGTTAGATAAGCTAAACTTTAGAGTCCTTCATCAACCTTTATAACCTAATATAGGAACGACAACATGATTAATGACACAATGGCAGTTATACTAAGTGGCAACTCCAGAGTATGAACTTTATACAAGGATGACACTGTAGTAATGAAACCTTAATTTATAAAAATAAAACAAAGACACAGCCTGAGAAATGTTAAGGTTTCTTTAGAAGTATTTATATCAATATATTCAAACTATATCTTTCAAAGTCCCTTCAGGTGCTGCGTTAGTGGTATAGTAGTGAGCATAGGTAGCTGCCTTCCAAAGTCCCTTCAGATACTGTATCATATGGTGTCTATTACTTAAATTTTAAATTCAGAAGTCAAGTTCAGATCTCTCTTTTCCATTCATATCCAGTCAATAATAAAAAATGCCTTTCTACAAATTATCTCTAATACTTAGACCAAATTATCTTTTATAACACCAAGACTGGCTATGGCCTGATTTTTCCCTATTTATTTATATAGAATAAGTGTGAACTGATGGAAAAGAGCATTTCATGTATCCTAAAGAGTTTGTGGCTTACAGGTATCACATGCATGAACATACATACTGCAGCTTTTTGTATGTGAGTTTTAAATGAATTTTGAGATAATTTTGCCTCCTTAAATCTTGTGGTATATGGCTCTTTTAAAAAGGAGAGGCTGTGAATTCAGAAAAGAAAATGGGTGATTGGAGACATAGGTTTATGTAAAATACATTAGATCTTGTGAAGTTCCAGAGTCTTTGCATTGACAGAAATGTCTTCATCTTCTTCCCTGGTAGACTCACCCAGAAGATCTCTTCAATCAGAAGCTTAAAGTCCAATTTCACATCCTTATGATAATGTTATCTTCATCTCTTCATGCTCTCATGAAATTTAATCAGACCTTTAAAAATCTAATTTTACAATTCTTAACACACTGCATTAATTTTGTTATTGAATGTACAATTATAAAAAGAAAAATCCTTCCTGATATCAGCCTAATTCAAATGCTCATAGACCAAGAGTTACTCCTTCCTTCATCTGTATTCTTCCTATGTAATTGAGGGCAGATAATTTGGATTTCAAAGACTGGACAATGATGATAATGTTGTTTTAGGGTGTGTGTGTGTGTGTGTGTGTGTGTGTGTTTGAAGTCCTGAATGATAGTTAATTGATTGACTGGATTTCTCAGCAACACCTGGGTCCAATTCTTTCCATATAAGAAGGCTGATAAGAAAATAGTATAAAATTTTGATTTGTAGAAATTTTAGGACAAATGAAAAGCTGAAAAGCTTTTGCTTCAGAATAAAATCTGATCTGGGGAGATGACTCAGAAAGTAAATTTATTGGCTTGCAAAATCATAATTTGAGTTAGGAGCTCCAAAGCACTCAAAAATAAAAATGAGAGAGAGAGAGAGAGAGAGAGAGAGAGAGAGAGAGAGAGAGAGAGAGAGAGAGAGAGAGAGTTTGGCCACAGCCAGTAATTTTTAAAACTGAAGAGATGAAAAAAGGGGTAGGGGATTCCCCTGAGCAAGATTAGCCAGATCGGTAGAAAAATAAATGCAGTTTGAGTTTGGCAAATGTCAGCTTCTATGTATAAGCTGCAGAGTAGTCAAGAAATACAACCTCAGGCCTCCATATGCATGTCCATGCATGCACACATGGCCACACATAGGTGAAGATGCTTACACACAAAAGCACACACACAGTTGTAGTAGTATTTGAAGGAATGTCAGAGTTCTATTACTGAAATATAGTTATATGCAATATGACAGAGCTTTAATTTTCAGTAATTACTATTAGCATTAGAAAATGACATCCAATACTGCTATTTGACAGAAAGTATTTTCCTGGTTTGAAATTAATCATCTACATATTTTCTTAGACTATATGACACATTCATAATTGACTATGAAGAACATATTATCTAGAAAGTTATTGTTTGCTTCTTTTCATTAGTATTTCCAACTAGAATATGGTGGGCACACCTTCTGAGTTATCAATTTATCTTTGATTATACTTGGCAGACTGCCTTTCTTGGAATGGTAACTTATTAAATTAAATATTTCTCTATCAAGTTAAAGAGTTCACACTACAAATGATTGCCATTGCTTTTTTCATGCTACTTAATATTGAGTTGTGAATTACTTATGGTATATTTGAATGACTAGCAAAATGAGATTTATTCTTTATCCATAGTTAAATACTTGTAGAAATTTGTTTAAAGCCCAGATTCCTAGGACCTATGGTGTCAGAATGAAGATAGAGCCATCTGTTATAGAACATGGGCATCTGACCATCAAATAATTAATAATTATTGAATGTATTTCAAAATGATACTTTTTAAATTATTCAAACTAATAACAAGTTAATTATTTCCATTAAAATTCTAGTAGGAAACCATACAGTTATGTACAACTCCATGTGTATATCAACCACATGTGAACATTTAACCATAGAGAGAGGTACATATCCTTTAGCCATTGGATGATGCTTACTACAAATTTTAAAGGTTTATTTCCTTTTGTCCATTTTTTTTTCATATGAGAGGACATGAAAAGTTTATGACTACTTGAATGCTCCTTGAAGACCTTAAAAAAGCAGGCCTTGGACCCACACCTAATTCTTACAAATGTATATCACTACATTTTGACTGTTTTTGCTTTAAAAACAAGTGTAAATTACCAACAATTTGACTTTAAGTTAATTGGTCAAGTTCATGTCACCCACATCAATGAATGACATCAGTCCATACATTTAAAAGAATTATCAAATGAAATGTTGAAATGGGCATCAGATACAAACTATCACTTCCATCCCCTGCTACTACTCTGAGTAATAAAAGCTCCATTTCTGATAACTTATAAAATCATACTCATTACAATTGTGACCCTTGCTCAATACATATCAGCAAAAGTGAGGGATGCTACTGGCTTGAACAGAGGGAGAAGGAAGTATGTGGTGAGCAGCTAAATAGCGCTGGGTTGTTGTGTAGTTTCTTCCCACTAAAAGCTGCTGCAAATGCTGCTGAGTCCTCATGGCCTTTGAGAGCATATCTAGGGCAGGATACTTTGTGATAATAACCAATTCCAAATCTTTCACACACATTACTTTGAAACAAAAAGCCAAAATTACACAGTTGGCAAAATTTTAAACAGAGTCTAAGAATAATTGCGACTTTTTTCTTAATGAATAGAAAAATTAAATGCATTATTTAACCTTTGTAGTCAGCATTCAGAAAGGAAACCTAAGCAATTTTTGATGTGCTACTTATTTACTGTAGGTAACCACAATAAATATGATGTGATATATATATATGAATTTTCCACATAATTCACAGGCATGGCAAAGAAGCTGGTTTGGCAACATTCAAAGCTACTTTTTCCCCATTGTTTTCAACACCTACAGGCCCAGGCCCTGTTGTAAGGGGCATTTTTTCCTCAGCCTGAAATTACTTAAACAGGTGCTATGCAAACAGAAAATGTCATTATACGTCCTGATGGGGGCTTATTGTTAGAGAACACAAAGACAGCAGTTTGCCCGAGTCCTTGATTTTCTCCTCTCACATGTATTTACATTTTGGAAAGACAATTTACATAGCTTTTGAAAAGTGTTCTTTGAATATTTATGCATACAGTTCTAGAGTAAGCATTTTTTGACACAGGATTGAATGAAGATACTGCATTCTCTTTAGAGGCACCAGTCACAGAGATTGTAGCGCCATTAATTGCAAACTCTTTATATTAGAAATTGGGGGAGATTTGAGTTCCTTAAATTTTCATCTACTTTAACACGTATTTCTGTTAAATGAAGAAAATGTCATACGACAAAGTTGATGATGGTGCCATAAATTAGTGAATTTTCTCAAAATTTCCGGAGGACTTTTTGCATGTGTGTTGTTATTGGACTTACAAAGTATTGTAATGAAAAATTAGCGTCTACACATTAGAAACTGAATTCACATGTGTGTGTGTGTTTGGAGGGGGGGGTGTGATGTGAAGTAGTGTTTGTTTTCTCATCAAGGATCACATTATTGATTTTTACTGAAAACACATAAATTCCTCCTGGTTCCCTCTCTGCTTTCCCATTAGTCCTCTGACTCAGGGTTTTAATTCCCAGCAAGAAGAGACAGAATCTCTGAACTCCCTAGATGCATAAAAGCTAACATCTATTTAAACCCATCAATCTTTTGACTCATTGCCTTCCACGTCAACATCTTATTAAATACCGATTCAACATTAATTGAATTTTGTGTTTGAGTTCCATGATTGAATTTCCAGATATAGAAGCTGTTAGCCAAACCATGGTTCATACTGGACTAAACAAAATACTAAAAAAATAAGCTACAGTGTATTCTAAAACAAAGCCCCTCTGTAGTAAATTCAACAACACTGTATCCAACAATACTACATTGGCCAAGTGACCTCTGTAGGAATCATAAAATATACTCCATGGAATTCGGCATTTTGATGGCATTCATGAATGGATGCTTGTCAACCCCATGGCCCCTTTAGTATAAGAAGCTCATAGGGCAAAGAGTCATTTGCTCTCTCCGTCAACAGTTATCTTATATCTGTTAATTCATTTATTCCTCAGAGCCAACTCATCAATTACGTACTGACATTATCATTCACACACTTCTAGATAAGGTAATTAAGACACATAGATTAAATGACATCCCAAAGTCACAGAGATTGTAAGAAACAAAATTGGCCAACCATTCAGATTGTCTGGCTCTTGAGCCTTTCATGATTAATTGCTCTTCCTTGGTGCTACTCAAAGACCAGTGTAGAACTAGCTAGTGAGTCAGGATAGGCACTTAGAAATCCAAAGTTTAATTTCATATAAATTGAGGTTTTAAACAATTGTAAAGCTTTGCAATCATGTTTGAAACACATTTTGTGGCTTTTATGTAATGCATAAGAATGCAGCTTTTTTTCCCCATAAGACAATCTTCCATAGCTTATGAAGCGTGTGTGCGTGCATGTATGTGTGTGTGTGTGTGTGTGTGTGTGTGTGTGTGTGTGTGTGTGTGTGTGTGTAGGATTGAGGTATAAGGGAGATAAGAGAATTTTACAGGCAAATGAGTTGTTTTGATTAGTAATGAAATGGATTTATTCAATTGCAATTTTAAAAGTCTTTTTCTATTCAGGTAATCTAATGCAAAATTTAACTTCCTTTTTACTTTGCCACTTTGGGTACAGAGATTTTGCAAAAAAAAAAAAAAAAGAATATAAACCTTCGAGTTCAATTTGTGGATAAGAAAGGAGAACAGAATTGTGGTTGGCATTTGGAGTTCATCTGCACCTGTGCAGAGAAGAAGCCTGTGATGCCTCAATGGGGCACTGACTGCAATAGGCCTATACAGAGCCTCCATGCATGCTACTGAAAACTGCGTTCCAGCAGCCTACTGTTCCTGAACAGGCTGACATTTTATGAGGACTATTAGAAATGCATGAATTCTGCACATGAAATGTCAACTGATATATTAAGAAAGAGCAACTCATTCTAGTCAGTAGCAGTAAAAATTCCCTACCTTTAACCCCAGTCTGCTCGTGAATATGCTCTTTGTGTGTTCCTACCATTTCGGGTGAGATTCATTTGACATCCAAGTTATATAAACAAGTAAATTTTCACAATAATTGAATAAAACCTCTGACAATGGTATCATAATTTTAGTCTGGAGTTTAAAAAGCAAGGTCATGAATACAAACTTTAAATAGTCAAGTATATCACTCAAAAATCATTCTTGATAGAAAGATGCTTCAAATTATTCAAGTTATTCAAATTGCTGGTTATTTAAAGTATGACCTCGATACTTTTCATGTGGATAACTTTTCAAAACTGGATACCAGACAAAAAAAATGAACTCCCATCACAAAGCGACTAGATGGAAGAATTTAGAATCAGTGAAGCATTCTTCCACTGTATACAAAAAGAAAGTGAAAGCTGTGGAGTAAAACACAATGTATGCCTATAACCCTTTCAGACTGACATGATGAGGAATATCTTTCTATGGAAAGTGAGATTACCTAAAAAATTAGGCCTTGTAATGCAAAACCTATCATATGGACAACTTGTGGCCTAGCAGCAGGTAATGGCCTATTGACAAAATTTCCTGGTCAGTGTCTCAGCATATTTGCTCTGGGACAGATGCCAAAGTTTGTTCTTTTTTTTTTTTTTTTTTTTTTTTTTTTTTGATTTTTCAAGACAGGGTTTCGAGACAGCCCTGGCTGTCCTGGAACTCACTTTGTAGACCAGGCTAGCCTCGAACTCAGAAATCTGCCTGCCTATGCTGGTATTAAAGGCATGCACCACCACTGCCCGGCCCAAAGTTTGTTCTTAATGTCAGTATGTAACACTGCAAAACACTGTAAGACTCCTTGTCACAGTATGATATGGATATGTTCAAGTGATCTCACGGCAAGTTCCTGAAGCTCTTTTATTACAAATGTATGGGTGATGGCATATATGATCGGGTATATACAGATACCATTCCATTCTGCCCATCCTTCAAGTAATAAACAAAATGACAGCTTTCTAAATTGAGATTTTGAAAATTCCACACTTGTATGCATTGAATCTTTTTTGTACTCACCTCCCCAACTATCCCTGAGTCTCTCGCAACACCTCCACAACACTTCATGTCTTTTTACTTTTATTTATTTTCTTATAAACAGAGATTTGTTAGTGAGTGCTGCCCATATTTTCCATGGGTGTGAGGTCATACACTGAGGTGTGTACAACCTCACAGTGGCCAACCACCAAAGAAGAGTGACTCTCTTCTCCAGGAAAAATCAACTACCTGTGGCTCCTCATTTTAGGGCCAGAATCTCCTTATACTAGAATGTTAGTTAGCTTTATCTTGCATAGGTCTTGTTCAGGTAAGTTTATCTACTATGAGTTCAACATTTGGACAGGAGAAGGTTGTTGATTCAGCTCTCCCCTTTAAAGCTCGATGCTTGCTGTCACTCATTTTCAGCACTTTGAACAGCTATGAGCATAGCCATTCTCCACTACAATAAGAAGAAACATCTTCCACCAAGATCGAAAACAGTGCAGATTTGTGGATATAAGCATAAAAGTGAGAAGAAAGTTTAATAACGTGATCATTAAGCAAAACAACATTAATAAGCCCTTTGCCTTGGGCCTATGACTTCCTTAACTGTGGGTTTTGATGATGGTTTTAGAATTTCTTCCTTAAGACCAGGCTTCAAATGTAATCAAGAGAGGAGCTAGTTACTCCATGAGCAGTTTAACCACTATTGTACCAGTTGGCACATCATGCCTGGCAGATTGGTATTGCAGTCTACAAATGATAACACTATACAAATCATTGATGTCTTTATCTGCCCTTAACTCCAGCACAACGTCTTCTAGAACTAAGAAAGCGATCTATCCAGGAGATAAGTTCCTGGTCACTTCATGATTGATTTCTTTAGTCTTGCCACCAAAACGTTTTCTGAGAAGAGCGTTATTCACCCATGTTAGATACAAGAAATAAACTCTTAACATGAATTTAAAAGTCATAAAAATCAGTTTCATTTACTTGATATAAATGTTTAAATTTTCTGTTTTATATCTAAAAGTAGAAGAATTCGAATTTTTCTTTGAAGACATAGCATGTTTCATGCAGAAAATGCAGAAGGACAGCTGAAAGTGCTTTAAGTCCTCTAAATATACCCTGAAAGTCATGAAAGACTGGTGATACCTCAAAATACTGCTTGTGCTAATATCCATCAAGGATAAAATTGTCATTTGTAAATCATTCAAATTTGAATACTGCATTAACTATAACACCTAAATTGCTACCCAAGTCATATTTGGATGATGTCTTACTATGCCAATTTGAGTTTATAATATATTTAATTTTATAACATAGATTTCTAATTATACTCTAGAAGGAACTTGCTGTTGGAAAGAAAAAGGGAAATAGAAAATTGTGTGACATCATCTGTGATATAATAGATTGTAATGTGAAAAGCAGAACTACCTGTGTCAGCAAACACCAAGGACATGGCAGATAGGAAGGGTGTCATTTTATCAATTAAGTCATGTACACAGATTTGTACTTTGTATTTTTGTTTCTTTGAAAATGGTAGATAGGGTGTCATTGGCCATTGTACTTGGTATGCATGCAGTTGTGTGTTAAGTTAGAGAGAAAACACAGGAGTACAAGGCTTCAGAACACAAAACTTAGACGTTCATATTTGAACGCTTCCTTTATACATGCAACTGGGTGATTATAGATGGGAGATTTAATCCACATACATACCATATCCTCATTCAGAAATGTCCATGGAAATAGGTGATAAGCTAAGAGAGAGTTTAAAAGTAATAAATACATACAACATGTGTAGTTGTCTGTGTGATCATGTGTAATGAGTCATCAATATTTTAATATTATTAAATTAATTTTTAACTCCATCACCATTTTTTTTACTCATTCATTTTACATCCCTCTCACTGCCCCCTCCCAGACACCCCCTCCCTCAGTTCTTCCCCTGACCCTCTTCCCCTTCTCCTGTGAACATGTGGGAGTACCCCTGGGTATCCCCTCACCCTAGTATATCAAATCTCTGTGAGGGTAGGAGCATCCTCTACCACTGGGGCCAGACAAGGCATCCCAGCTAGAAGAATATATCCCAAGTACAGATAACAGCTTTTGATATACACCTCATTCCAGTTGTCTGAGCCCCACATGAATACCAACCTACATATCTGCTACACATGTGTGGGGAGGCCTACATCCAGCCCGTGTATACTTTTCGGTTGGTGGTCCAGTTTCTGAGAGGCCCAAGGTTCTAGGGTAGTTGAATGTGTTGGCCTTCCTGTGGAGTTCCTATCCCCTTCCAGGGCCCACAATCCTTCCTCCCATTCTTCCATAAGAGTCCCCAAGTTCCATCCACTGTTTGGCTGTGAATGTCTACATCTATTTGAGTCAGCTGCTTGGTGGAGCCTCTCAGAGGACATCCTTGCTCAACTCCTTTCTGCAAGCATAACAGAGTGCCATTAATAGAGTCAGGGATTGGTGCTACCTATGGGATGGGTCTCAAGTGGAGGAGAATGGGGGCTTCAGGGTCAGGTATGGGGAGGGACTGGAGAGATGGCCAAGTGCCCATGAGAATGAATGGAAATGTGCAACCGACAGGGGTGGGGAGGTGGGTGGCATCTTCATGACAATACAGAGACCTAGGATAGCAGAGGTGCCCAAGAATCAATGGGGGTTGGTGACCTTAACTGTGAATCACAGCACTGGAGACATGGAACCTAAAGAGGCCACCTTCTGTAGCCAGGCAGGAAACCCAGTAGAGCCATAGGAACACCAACCCACCCACAAAACTTTGAACCAAAATTAATCCTGTCTTCAAGTAATGCATGGACAGGGGATAGAGCAGAAACTGGGGGAATGGCGAACCACCACCAATTTATATTCTTGAATAAATTAGATTCCAACTCTACAGAAGAGCACTGCAAGTAACACATATCCTTAGTAGAACCATTGTTATATAAGGAAACTCACCAGAATACAAATGAATCTTGAATATGGAGATATTGAAAAGTATTAAAATGCAATTAATTATGCTATTTGAATCCTGAAATTAATTTCCTAAATAATAAGAAGTTAGTTTGACTTTTGGTGAAATGGGAATTAAGACTTTAGTTAAATATTTTTATGACTAGCAATAACAAAGGATACAGACATAGCAGAAAAATATTATAGGGAGAAATGTTCATCCCTGCAATCTTGCAAGGATCATAGTTAACAATTTCATGTATTTTCCTTCAGTCTTTAGGATGTCGTTTTTTATATTCTTGATATTCTATTGTACATAAAGTTTTATGTCGGCTTTTAATGTTGCACACTATGGCTAAGAATTCACCGCAACTTTGAAACTTTTTATTAGTATCATTATTAAATAATCCCACATAGTTTGCATTTCATTGGCAAATAGACTATAAATACAAATAGAATAGTAAATGTTAAATAACCAATCTGTATTTGACTGGAATTAATGTTGTGGATAGGCCTGGGGCTTTTTGTATTCTGCTAATTCTGCCCTCCTGTGAGGGGCTTCAGACAAGGAGTGAGTTACACCTGTGACTTCTTAGGAAACAATCCCCTAATAAATAAAGGAGCCTTCTTCTACATGTAGACCGCCAGTTGAACCAGCACCATTTGTTGAAAATGCTGTCTTTTTTCCACTGAGTGGTTTTAGCTCCTTTATCGAAAATCAAGTGACCATATGTGTGTGGGTTCATTTCTGGGTCCTCAATTCTATTCCATTGATCTACCTACCTGTCACTGTACCAATACCATGCAGTTTTTATCACTACTACTCTGTAGTACAGCTTGAGATCAGGGATGCTGATTTCCCCAGAAGTTCTTTTGTTGTTAAGGATAGCTTTTGCTATCCTGGGTTTTTTGTTGTTCCAGATGTATTTGAGAATTGCTCTCTCTAAGTTTATGAAGAATTGAGTTGGAATTTTAATGGGGATTGCATTGAATTTGTAGATTGCTTTTGGCAGGATGGCCATTTTTACTATATTAATCCTGCCAATCAATGAGCATGGCAGATCTTTCCACCTTCTGAGCTCTTCTTCGATTTCTTTCTT